>VBSM01000529.1:3291248-3314114 GCA_008086735.1 Cheirogaleus medius | reverse complement strand
CCCCACCCTCCACGCCCCACGCCCCACACCCCTCTCTAGCCACCCCCATCCCTCTCTAGGACAGTTGTTTCAGCCCTGAAATATGCCCAGGCACCTTCCCCATCTTTAAACAAAATCCCACCCCTCAAATTGTCACTGTCTCCTTCCTTTTTCCTTCCCTCGCCCTCAAGCTTCCCCAAAGCCTCCTCCATGCGGGCAAAGCCACCACTGTCGCGCTCCCCAAAGTATTTTTATGTTTACAGCATTTCAGACTTAAAGACATTGCAAAATATTACCAAGAACTCCTGCAAACTCTGCGCCCAGATTCTCCCTTGGGAGCGTGTTGCCACACTGGCCTTATCACTGTGCCTCTAAATATACATGTATGTTTTCCTAAACCATTTGCAAGTCAATTGCTGAGGTCATGTCTCCTCTCCCTGAATACTTGGCGGTGATTTTGGTAAGGACAAGGACATTCATTGCACAGTGAGCAAAAGAAAAAGACATTTTGAAGGGATCCCCGTGACCTCTGGGCTGCCCAATCCAATGGCCTTTCAGGGTCCGTTGGGTTTGACCTTTCTGCCCCTTGGTCTCTCTGTCTCCCCTAATGCTCCCCCGCCAGGGGGGCTCCTCTTTGCCTGCCCCTGGGAGGTGGGTTCCTCCAGACCTTGCTTTCTATCTCACTTCATAGCTCCTCCCTAGAGGAGGCCAGGACATCAGCTGTCACCTGTACTCCATGGCTGTCACTCGTACTCCACCAGCATCGGAATGTTAACCTGGGCCCTCTCCAAACTTCTACCTGAATTTCCAGGGCTTTCCAGGAATCACCACCTGAATTCCTTGCAGTCCTTCCACTCATTGTTATAACCTGGAAATGTCAAAGAACTGAAGTCATTGTCTCTGCACCTGCCCATTGGCCCCCTCCATGGGGCTTCCTTGTGGGAAACCCCTCTCACCTCTGAACTGCCCGCACCACTGGTCACATGCCCACCTCCCCCTCCCTAGCTCATCCCCCTCCTCCATCCTCTGAACACCGCCCGGTCCAGACCCCCACGGTCACTTGTTTCTCAGCCCTGTTAGCTACCACCTGAGCCCGTCTCCCACCTGTTTGGTCACCACGCTGCCGTGAGAGTTCGTGGCTTTCAGATCTGATCAGGCCCCTCTTTTGATTGAAACCGCTGCCCCTGAGGTCCTTCCACCGGAGTCCAGAGCCCAGGTTCTTCGATGTCTGAAAATGTGGTCAAATGTGGGGGGCGGGGACAAGAGCCTTTTCTGGGAAAAGGGTTGTACCTTTCATCACAATTTTAAAAGAAGCGACATCTCCCCTAAAAGAAGAGGTAAGAAGCAGCAGCCTGCTGTCAAGTTCAAATTCCCGTGGGATCCAGGGGCCTTTACTCTCAGCTCTGTAGCTTTCCCACGTCAGTGGTCGATGCTTCATTCAGCGGCTGTTGTGTCCAGCCCCGCATTTCCAGACCCTGCGGGTCACAGGGCTGACCCGAGGTGGTGGTGCTGGGGTCCGGTGAGGGCAGGAATCTGTGTGATTGGCGCTCAGGAGAGTCTGACGGAGGGACTCTGGGCTTCGGCACACAACGGAGCTCCTTTTTCCTGGCGTTTGCATCCACTTCATTGACATGCCTACTTGTCCTGCAGTGACCGATTCAAATGTCAGTGCCTGGGCCCAGCCTTCCCTGCCGACTCCTGTGTTAGGGAGGTAAAGGCCACGCTGCTGTTAAGCCCCACCCGAGGCAAGGCCTTAACTGAGCCAGATGTTTACTCCCCCGCCCCAGCAGCCCAGGCGTGGGCTGGCGGGATGCTCTGCTCCGTCCGTGACGCCCCCCTGCGTGCTGTGACGCTCCAGGGCGTACTGCTCGTCTCTGTTGTGGAAGCCGCATTGCAGCCCAGGGGCCCCGAGGCAGGGCGTGTAAAGGGAGAGTGGAGGGGTCTTGTGTCATGCCCACCTAACGTTGCCCAGAACTTGGTCAGACGGCCCCACGCACTGCAAAGGAGGCTGGGAAATGTCGTTTCTAGCAGAGTAGTCCTGTGCCCAGCCCTGCAGCCGCCTGCCCCATGGAAACAATTATGAGAGAACTGAAACAAATATTTATTGGGCACTTACTGTGTGCTAAGGATAGTCAACAGGGAGACGTTCTGAGAAATGCACTGTTAGGCGATTCTGTTGTGTGAACATCATCAGGTGCACACGCGTAGGTGGTACAGTCTGCTGCACACCCAGGCCGGAAGGGGCAGCCCGTTGCTCCCAGGCCACGCACCTGTACAGCATGTTTCTGTACGGTAGGCAGCTGTGACACAGGGGTGAGTATTTGTGCATCTAAACATACCTAAACCTTGTATTTTCCTGATACATCTGGAACCCATTCTACTAAGTGAAGTATCTCAAGAATGGAAAAACAAGCACCACATGTACTCACCAGCAAACTGGTATTAATGGATCGACATCTAAGTGGACATATAGGAATAACATTTGTTGGGTGTCGGGCGGGTGGGACGGGGGAGGAGGGGATGGGTATATACAAACACAATGAGTGAGATGTGCAACGTTTGGGGGATGGTCACGCTTGAAGCTCTGCCTTGAGGGGGAAGAGGGGCATGGGCAATATACGTAACTGTAATATTTGTACCCCCATAATATGCTGAAATAAAAAAAAATAAATAATAAAAATAAATAAATAAACATACCTAAACATCGAAAAGGTACAGTGTCCTATATGTGGTCTGTCATTGACCCAAATGTCATTATGGGCACGTGACTATCATGACAGCCATTTCCCCGCATCATCCCTTTTCATATTTGCAGGTGTTTCACCAGCGCTGAGACACAGCCCCGCGAGGCAGCGCTGGAATCCAAAGCTGGGACTCCCCTCCGACTGCCTCCCGAGGCTCATCTTCCCGTCCCCTCCCTGTGGCACCAACTTAGGCGATTGTGTTACATGCCTGTGTCTCCACTGTGCGTGTGCTTCATAAATGTTACGCCCAGTGGTGAAGCAGAGTGGGACTGTTAAATTAGCTCCTGAAAATTATGCAGCGTCACCTCACTGGATCATGTCAGAGGGTCACCTTATTGGCTATTTTTGTTTATCCCCTGATTATGTTCGCTGAGCCATAATTAGCTCTCGGTCACTGCAGGAGGTCAAACAGCGTCTGGAAGCACACGTCGGGGCTGCCATGATGGATTTGATGAATCCCAGGCCCCTCGTGATCCTGAGACCCTCTGTTTCTCCTCCACTTCGCTCACCGTCATTTTCCTTGGTGTTCATTCAAAGCGGGTTCACTCTTCCCCTCGGCAAGCCTGTGCTCCGGGTCCCAGGCACCCTTCCAGGCACTGAGCGCTTGTCCTAGGAGGCCCTGCTCTCGGGACCGTGGCCCTGGGAGGAGAAGACGGTAACGGACACATCAACAAGGGAAAACAACGACTCAGACAGGGATAAGAGTTAGGAAGACAACACAGCAGGACAGTGTGAGTGCTGTGTGCCTCCCCTCTCCTGGGAGGTGGCGGTTAAATGGAGACCTGGATAAGAGAAGGGACAGCCACGGAGAGACCTTGGGAAAGAGCTTTTCCAATGGAGGGAACCAGCCAGGGGTGGGCACAAGCTCGGCGTGTCTGACGTTCCCCAAAGCGGCCAGTGTGGCTGGAGCAGAGTTGGCGGGGAGGGGGGCAGGCCAAAGCCAGGTGGCATGAGGCCCCCCCAGCCCAGGGGTGGGGGCGGTAAGTCACACTGAGATATGAGTGGGGTGGTGACACAGTTTTATTTAGCGTGTTGGACAATTTTCTTAGCTGCTGTGTGGACGGTGGATTTTGTAGAGCAGGAGTGGAAGGGGATGGGAGGATTTTTGAATGGTCCACCGAAGAGCTGGTGGCAGCTTTGACCAGGAGAGAGCGGTGGGGAGGAGAGTGGGGGTCTGTGTTTTCAGGGTCCCCATGTCTGGCTGAACGTGCTTCTCTTGAGATAGCTGCCATCTCCTGTGCTTTTAGTGCGTATTCATTACACCCACTTGAATACAAGAGTAGGACACAGGCCCTCTTTCCCAGAGGGTACTTCTCAGCGTGATGTCCTGCCTCCCATGCACTCTATGGCCGCACCTTGTCTTGACTTTGCAGATTATACTCATGGCCTTAATCACTCTTTGGGTAGTAATCACTGGACGTGGTCCTGGACACTGGCCCTGCCTCCATCGGGCTCAGTCCCATTGGACAGACACCAAACAAAGACACAAATAAATTTAAAATGACATCTATGAAGGAGAGGTACAATGTGCCTGGAGGACACACAAGAGGGGCTTTGACCCATCATCCAAGAGCAGTCGAGGAAGGCTTCCAGGCAGCCCTGCAGGAGCTGAAACTGGAAGGAAGGGAGTCAGCATAGTAAAAGCAAGTGCAAAGGCCCTGGGGCAGCCAGCTTTCCAGGAATCTTTATAGGGTGGGTTTGTTTGTTTGTTTGTAGCAGAAGCTGGGGGCAAACTTCGTGGTCTCTGGGTCCAGACAGCAGTCTGGTGGAGAGAGTCTGATGAAGGCATTTTAGAAAAGCATTCCCCAGACTGGTCCTGGTTTTGGGGAAAGCTATTTAGCTGAAAATGTGTATTTGGCTTAGAGATGATAAATTTTATGTAAAGCTGGTGGTCTATATTGAAGATCCGATTTCTTTTGAAGTCTCTCCACTTAGCCAAAAAGAGATCACATAAAATCAGTCTAGGATTTATAAGCACTCATGGCACCGACACTCTTGGATAGGATTCCCGAATAATTCCACAGAGAAAGAGAGAGAGAGAGAAGAAATGTCCCAGAGGAGGAATGTTCCAATCACTTGGTCAGTTACCATTTTATCCTAGTGAAAGCTCCAGGACAAAGTTTGCCAAAAACTGCTGAAAGTCAATTCAAATCTTCTATATCTCTGCACCCAGGAACCCTCACCTACTAAATTTTTGCCTTTATTAAAGAAAGAAAATGGTTCATTATGATAATGAGAATGAATACAGATGAACACCCTCCCAATTTTGTTTTTTTCCTTTTTACTATTCACTTAGAGCACCTGGAAGAAGGTAAGCCCAACTCCCGCCCACCCCTTCTCTGCTTTTTTAAAGAGTTCACTGGGGAGAAATTGCCACATTGCAAAACTTGTGCAATGCTTGCCTGCCAATTAGAATAAAGTTTCTATAAGCTGAAGTGATGTGCGTGTAAACGCAAAACAAAACACCAAAAAACTAGAGCAAAAAAAGGTGCTTAAATACATAATGTTTTGAAATGAAAATCATTTTTCTTGATTCACAGATAACTTGGATCTAACTTAAAAGAGATTTTAAAAAACACAGGCAGAGTCAGGGCACAAAAATTAAGATTTTTTTTCTACCTTCCCTAAAAACATTCATACTGGAGAAGAATGGGGAGGGAGCCGTGCATTCGTGCTCATTTTCAGAAGAGTGGAAGTATTCAGGCATAAAGATATTCCCCTGCCCTTCAACCCTGGAATTCCGTTCCTGGAAATTTATCCTAAGGAAATAATTGAATGAAAAGAAAAAACACCAAATTTTATGTGCACTGATGCTATTGCATCATCATTTGCAATATTTTAAAGAAATGAGACTTTATTCTACAGGGCACGGTGATAGAGTGTGAATCAAAGAGTCAATCTTTGGAGGTGCAGGTGTGGATGGGCTGGGCTGGGAGGACTGCAGGTGGGGTGGGGGAGTGCTCGAGGAAGGCAGTGGGCTGGAGGTCAGAGAGGAAAGCTTAAGGTGATATTCGAAGGATCATTGCAACATGCATAGGGAAAGGGAGGGAAGAATCTAGAATGACACTCAGTTTGGGAGGATAGTAGTGCAACCAAATAAGGTGGGGAATCCAGGTGAGTGAGCCTGGGTCTGCCTGTCTGACTAGGGCAGAGCGAAGGGAGGAGGGAGTAGGCCGCTCTGTGTGGAGCACGAACATCCAGGTGATGACAGCACCCAGGCGGAGGCCAAGGAAAACCTGGGCCCGGGCTGGGAGAGCAAGGTGGCTGGAGATAAACAACAATAAATAAACGTTTCCCACACGAAAGGTAGGTCATCAGTGACTCCCTCCTTTGCTCACCTGGGTCTTCATCCAGCTGGGTCTTCCAGAGGCAGCTGATACTGCAGACTCTCTTCTGGAAGGTCCTGCCTGAGTCCTTGAGCTCACACATTCTTCACCTTTTCTTACCTCTATCTGTGTCATTTCTTTTTTGCTTTAAAAATTATTTAAAAGTAAATATTTCTCCCCAAGTAATCCATTTTACTGTAGGAAAAAAAAAAACTAGAAAAAATACAGACAATTAAAAAGAAAGATTAAAGTCGCAAAGCATTTCGGTATACATCCTTTCAACTCTTCTCGAACCGTGCAAGTGCCAGCTACTAACTAGCTTGGGTTTCCTCCCCATGACACACACTCAGTGCGGCTTCCTCCAATCAATATTTATCACAACCAAAACGAAATGGTTATTTGCGTTGTTACTTCTCTAAAAAGCGGAATAGTTTAATGAATGTATTCGTGGAAATGCTTTTTTTTTTTTTTTTTTTACAAAAATGAGATCAATTGGGGGTGTGCGTGTGTGTGTCTATACAAATAGTGAACAATCTTTATATCCCCATGACAATATATATGGCTCCTTTTTGGTGCTACCTGGTAATTGCATTCAACTGTAGGGCTGAGCCTAAATTTATTTCAATTCTTTATTATTGGAAATTGAAGGTATTTCTAAGTTTTCTTTAACCCACGGCTTTAGACATTTTAATATATAAGTCTTGGCCGGGTATGGTGGCTCACACCTGTAATCCTAGCACTCTGGGAGGCCAAGGCAGGAGGATGGAGCGAGGTCAGCAGTTCGAGACTAGCCTGAACAAGAGCAAGACCTCATCTCTACTAAAAATAGATAAAATTAGCCAGGCGTGGTGGTGAGCAGGTCTGTGCACGTCTGTAGTCCCAGCTACTCGGGAGGCTGAGATAGGAGGATTGCTTGAGCCCAGGAGTTTGAGGTTGCTGTGAGCTAGGCTGATGCTATGGCACTCTAGCCTGGGCAACAGAGTGAGACTGTCTCAAAATATATATATATATAGTGTGTGTGTAAGTCTCTGCCTAACTATTTGATTGTCTTCTAGCATTGGAATTACTGGGTTGAAGACTATGCCAAATTTTCAACTTTTGATAGAGGTTAGCAAATTGTCTTCCAAAATGTCAAACAGTTTATACTCCCACCTTTTTGCTTTATTCAAACTTTTTTTCCCCATTACCAAAATACTGCTCACTATCAACCGTCAGAGAACAGAGACAGGCAAACAAAGGGCGTGTGAGCCCCCTGCGGTTCCAGCGAACAGCTCTGTGACCCCCGCTGGGTGAATTCTTCCCATATTTTGTCTGTGCAGATGCCCTTGGGAGTTGGACTTGAGCTTGAGCCCAGGATTTACCACTTACTGGCTCTGTGGCCTTGGGCGAGTTACTCAATGTCTGTGACTGAAGATGCCAGTAGTGCCCTGGCACAGGTTGTCACAAGGATGCATGGCGAGCATTTAGCCAGTGCCTGGCACATGACAAACTCTCAGGAAATTCCTGTGATGCTGTTTGTACCTTGTTTTCCTTCCCCGGTGATTGGCACAAACATCTTCCCTTCGTACCTAGTTGACACTCCTAGCCTGAGTCTTCTACATGAATCCTCCGGCCCACGGCTCCAGTCACAGACTGTCAACGCCACCAGCGGTGTTTTGCTGGTGACAAATTCTCATCTAGTCCCACGCAGCCTAGTTACAAGTTCCTCTTCCCCCTCTTGCCTGGCCTCATCTTAGTCACGTCATCTGTCCTCCCGGACACCAGGCAGAAACCGTCAGGACACCTCCTCCCTCCCTCCGCAGTAAGAGGGTCTCGAGCAATTCTGTCATCGAAGCAGACGGGGGGAGGCTGGAGTCAGCCCACCGTGCGGCTTACACGCTGCACGACACGCAGTTGCCTCCCTTCCCTGGGCCTCGGTTTCTTCATCTGTAAGACGGGGTGCTGGCAGACCTGCCGCCTAGGGCCGTGGCTCTGATGGAGAAATGAGATCGCTTGTGTAGGCGCGTGGCACGGGGTCAGCTCTCCACAAAGCCTACTGCGATTAGCACCATTGCTGTTGTCATTGCCAACCTGCGGCACTGACATGGCCTCCAGACTGGTCCCCACCTCCAACCTTTTCCAAATTTCAGTGTGCCGCCAGGTGACATTTCCTGGCACGTCTGGAGCATGTCGCTCTCTGCTCAAGGCTCTAGATGTCTACTGAAGCCTGACGTTGCCCCAGCACGGTTTCCGCGGGCTCTGTGAGTCCGGCTCCAGGGTCTGTTTCCAGCCTGGGCGCTCACCTGCCTGCACCCACCCCACCCTCCCTTCCAGCTCTGCCCAGCTCCGCTCCAACCTCGGGGCTCCCCGTTCTTCTCTGTGCTTTCCCGCCCCACCTGGATGGAGACTGTTCCTCAGTATCCCAGCAGCCCCCACCTGCTCAGACATCCCTCCTGGAGCTTGCCTCCCTGGTCCCTCCAGGTGACATTCAGCTCCCCTCCTCTGAGCCCCCCTGCCCACACTCCTGCTCCGGGGCTCAGTCACCCTCATGACACTGTGCCCTTTTGAGAGCAGATGCGTTTTCTGTCCACTTTTGCATCCTCCGCCCCCCAACCTCCCCCCCCCAACCCCGCTGCAAGCTCTCCATGTTTGTTTGTTCACTGTCCTGTTAATAAATAACATTTTTCTGGGAGTCAGATGTGCAGAAGTTTACCGACAGGCCAAAGGTTTTACAGAGATCAGTTACCTTTCCCACGACTTATCCAGAGATGACAAGGACAACGAATTTCAAGAGCCGCAATGGCCACCACTAGAACCCAGAGATGCCTCATATGCATGCGTCATGTAACAAGCGTGTCATGAACGTCACATGACCACTTTCATCCTTATGAGATGGGCATGGAACATATGTACATCTTTCTTCTCCACGGACAGGCAGGAGAGCTGCAGCCGTGCTTGCCCCACTCTGCCCCCCGGGGCAGGACAACCGAGCTCCACCTTGAGGGAGGGGTGGGGCCCAGACAGGCACTCCTGCCTTCCTCTCCCGCAGGTATGCAGATTTCAAGTGGATTTGTTTAGTCCTGTTCTGAAAGATGATGCAACATGACTAGAGAGGAAGTGGGCAGTTGACTTGCTGCCACGAGGTAAGGAATGTCACGTCGCTCAAATGCGCTTCACATTCCCAGAAACATGTCGCGGTTGAAAAGGAGGCGGATGACTCACTGTTCCCCCGGCTTTCGACAGATCAGCGGCTCAGCGCGGGCAGAGCTAACGAGGACAGGCCGAGGGAAAGTCCAGTGGGCACAGAGTGCCGGGACGATGCCCCCCGCCCAGGGGCTGCTGTTTGGGGTGCGAAGCCAAACCGAGTCAGCACAGTGTGGTTTTCTCCGAGCTGGAATAAGGGGGCCGTGGGTCCACATTGTGTTCACGTAGATGCTTAGCTGTCTAGATGCCTGTAGAAGGGATGTTTAGGGGAGGAAATGAGGGGTGTTGGCTGCCCCAACGCTGTGAATTTTCTAGCCGTGTTTCAGATTATTTGCTTTGCACAAGTGAGAACCTCTGTCCTTGGAACAGGTTCTTGCAATATCAATTCTCGCTTCTTTTCAGAGACCTTGGAGCTTTAATGTAACCTGGCTGTTCCTGCCCGGTCTTCACGTTGCCTCCCTCATTCTCCAAATTAAACCATTTCCTAGCAGAAAGGGCTGGAAAATTCTTTCAAGGGCAAGAATTTGGCAACTGTCCTTGAAAATGAAGCATCAGTTTTGCAGGGGTTTTATGATGTTCCAGAGAGCGGCCACCTGTTCTTTTCCACCCACGGCAGGGCGCACGGCCCCGGGGCCTGGCTTCTCAGCAGCCCCCTCTCGGCCACAGCACTGTGCACCCCCGCCTGCCCTGGGGGGATGCTGTTTCAGGCCGGAGCCCAAAGCAACGTGGAGCTGTGCGCACCCTCAGGCTTTGTTTCCAAACACGTGTTGACTCACCTGGAAGAAACAAAACTCCTGTTTCCCGAGGCTGCTCATAAGAACCTCACATCCACCAAGGGCAGGGAGTGCCACACCAGCACTAAAGGGTCCCTGAGATTCTCACCAAACGAAAATGAGTTTGCGTGGGGGACCCCGCAGGAGGCCGGTGAGCGCTGTAGCTCCCCGTCCTGCCGGGGGTCTGTCTCGGCAGCCCCCAAACTCGCTTTCACTGGAACTGACTCTGCCCCATGACTCCATGCCTTTTGTCTGGGTGTCAGGGAGTGAAGCCTCTGGGTGTGACGGGGAGGCCGGGCGTGGAGAGCCCGAGGCTCAGTGGCCCGGCTGGCTCCAGCGCCCCATTTCCCGGAGTGAGAGTCGGGGTGTGTCGTGCAGTCTCCCTGGGCTTCACTCCCCGCCTCTGAAGACCAGGAATGACACCAGCACCTGTCTCGTAGGGCTGTGATCTGGACAAAATAACTGCGTATTTTCATGACGTGCCTAGAATGGGGCCTGGTGCGTCATGATTCTTGACAAGTGACAAGACACCAAGGCTCCCTCCCCGGGGGAAGGTCACCACCAGGCGGTGCTTTCAGAGGTGGGGTTCACCGTCTTGTGGCTACAAGGCCGTGAGCTTTGCCCCACAGTGCTCTAAGGGTTAGATCTGTAGGCTGCACCAAAACTGAGTGTTAAACACCCAGCAGAGAAAAGGAGACCAGAGTCAAACTGAGACTCGGAGGCACAGAAAGGAACATCTCTGTCACCAGGAAAGGCCGTCTAACGTAGCAAAAGTTGGCATTTGCCAAATGAAAGATTCAGAGGGCGAGGGGAGGGGGCCCTTCTCCACGTCCCTCAGCAGCGCGCCCATTCTAGGGGTGAAATCAGCTTTAAGAAATTGTGTTATTCGCCTTCTAACCTGAGAATTCTTCCCGCCACCAGCTGAGATGGAGTCTGACTCCAGACTCCTCTGCCACCCGGGGCGTGCGTGGTTGGGCCTCAGAGGCCTTTCCCAGCAGAGGTTGTATCGAAAGGCTGCGGGTAAGTGAGGCGACCGTCAAGCTGCGTCCTCCCCTGTCGTTGAGTCTCTGTCACCTCTGGAGCCATCGCGGACCTTCGAGCGGCTGGTCACCTCTGGCCAGGCCCATCGCTCTGGGCGGATGGCTGGCGCAGACGCACAGACCCCTGCCCCCACGGGGACCCTGCCCTTTAATGCTCTACGATCGCCCTCTTGGACTTCTGAACACTTCTCTCTCTGACTCTGTGGTTTGCAAGTGAAGTCCTGGGGGACAACGGAGCTTGTGCCGACAGGACAGGGCAGGGGTCGAGGCGGAACTCAGGAGAGTCAGGGTCTCAGGGTTGGGCACGAGCGCCCCACACCGGGCACCCGGGATGGTCTGCGGGAGCCTTGTGTCCCGGGAGTACACCACTAAACAGCAAATGAAGACACCGTGACAGGGCAAGAGAGGGACAGCGGAGGGAGGAGCAAGGTGTCCGCACTGTGGTTTTACACAGGGACCTGCCAGGGATGGCGCTACCTCTGGCCCCGCTTCCTCCAGCGCGTGGCATCTCACTCTGCTAGACGCGCTGGCCAGGCCGATGCCCCGGGACCCTGGACTTGAGAGTCATGTGTGTGACCAAGCCCTGGACGAGCTCCCGTCACCCAGAGGTCATGGGGCGTGGTGGAGTGAGCCACAGGACTCACTGGGGTCTTTGTGGTCCTGTGGGTTGGCAACTGCAGCCTGAGGCCACCTGTCACCTGCTCCAAGTCTCGGCTTCCTCACCTGCAGAAAGAGAGCAGGCGACATGATCGTCAAGACGTTTTCTAGCTCTAAAAACATCTCATGCTTCCAAGTGCACGATAAGGCCCGTTTTTCGCTTATTAATGCCCCTCACCACTTTCTCTTCCTTATTTTCTTTCCCACTGCTGCCTGGCCCTCTTCCCGGGCCAGCCTGACAATCTGAAATAACAGAATTTCAGGATTACTGTAGTTGGGATTTCAGAAGTTCAGTGTTGTAGCAAACACGGGGTCCTCTGGTTTCCTAAAGACCGGCTCAGGCAAAGCGTGTTCATTTGACAACAGACGTGTTTAGAATGAACGGTGGCGGGAGATGCTGGAATGGGATCTGCGTGTACAAGGCCGCTCTATGATCCAGAGTTATGGTAGGAGAAATTTCACAGCAGCTCAGATCCTGGGCTTGGTGGACAATGAGGGGAGAGGTTAGTAACAATCTATTCCTTCTGCCATTGGGCGGGTAGAATGAGGAAGACCATGTATGAATCATATGCATATCCATGAATATATAAAACTACTAAATCCTACTAAAACCCTCTCTGTCACAATGTGCCGTAACTTTTGCTCTCTTTTAAAATTGTTATCATGGGGGAATGAACTGAAAACATAAGCCTTAATTTAGCGTTCTGTCCTACATTAGCTAATATCACGCTGACCCAGGGCCCACCCTGGGCTACTGACAGAGTGTCACCGGGTTCACGCACCCTGGATCTCATATTGCTATTGCTGTCCAAGAGACCAAGGAAATATGTTTAGAATAGACAGTTACAGTTCGGCAGCAACCGTCTCTACTTCCAGATCATTGCAGAAAAGAAACCTTCCTCTGTGTCCTGGTCGTTGTTAAAATCCCAGCAAGGAGTTCTCCAGATGACACTGCAACCCTATGGCATCCAAGCAAATCCTTTTCTGAGCTGCAAATGAGCTCCATGGCCCTCCGAAACCAACCCATGGAATCTGCAGCTTACAACCCAAGTATAGTGTCCAAGACGTTTTTTCTCATCCCAAATCTACGACAGTTTTCCACCCATAAGAAGGAGACTGTATTCGAATTTCCTAGACTTAGCTTTACTTTTCCCTAAAACTAGACATTGATTCTGGGAAACAGTATTATTACCTCATTAAATATGCCAATAGTTTTAAGTTTGGCGATAAAAGGTTAGTGAACACACAGGATCGGTGATGCTTACTTGTGAGGTTTCAGTATCATGACAAATATTCCCTCCATTGAAGACTTTTGATTTGCATCTTTGGAAAAGGCTCTTGATGAATTGGAGATGCCATTTCTATCCAGTGTCCTTCCAACTTGATGAATTATCCTTCCTTATAATAGTGTCACAGAGACTCCTTTGCCTTGTTTCACAACAGAGCCCGATGTTCTTAACACACTGGGGGGCCCAGGGAGCAAAATTGTCTTTGGGGCTAGGATTTCAGAAATTCTGTTATTTCCCATTGTCGGGCTGGCCCAGGAAGACGGCCAGGAGGCTGTGGGAAAGAAAATAAGGAAGACAGAGCGGTGATGGGATTAACAAACAGTTTTAAAGGTTGCATCATCGCAGCAGGTGCTCGCGGTGGCTGAAGGCACACGTACTGTCACGCTTCTGGTCCAAACTGTTTCCTGAGATGGGGAAATTAGCAGCGAACGTGTTTCCTCCTTTACCGTGAATGCAGGTTTGGCTGCAGGTCCAAGGTACCGGGAAAGGAAGACAGAAGACAGAGGCTGCAACTCCAGCCCTCAGAAACCTCTGATTTTACAGCAGGTGCAGGAATTGGGGGGGCAAATATTTGGTGGAGAGAAAGAAGCAACTTTCTTGTCTTCAAAGATGTGACGAGTCAAGACCTCAGGGTTTGCTTAGTTGGGGATGATCCAGCCAGTTCCAGGATCAAAGCTTCTCCAACCCTCCCTGTATTGACACACTCTGGGAACGTGATTAAACCTTCCTGTACATCAGCTTTCCCGAGTGCAGAATCATAAAACATTATTTTATCCCATTTTATGGAACGATTGCAAGGAAAACAACCGCGGGGATGTTTGGGAGGTACTTTACTCTTAGCTAATCGTCACATAAATGCTTCAGATTGCTGGGCCCTGGGGAAGCCAGGTGTATGAAGTTATAGCCTGCAGGCCAATTCACCTGATTGGACTCTATCATCAGGGCACTAGTAAATGTCACATTTAGGGGCCTTCGTGAAATAAGAGCTTAAGGAAATCAGACCAATGTGTCTTCATGCCAGAGCCAGAACTTTCTACAGGGTGGGGCTGACTTGGGAGGCCAAGTCCTTCTGTCCTCCTTCTCGGCCCACCACGGCAAGTTCTTATTTTATTGCATACACATTTTCTTCCTTTCCTTGATCATGAATCAGAACATTTTATAGCTAGAAGGAGTTTTAGGGATATTTTAGTTGTTTCTCATTTTACAGACAGAGCAGGGCCTGGAGCCCTGTAGTATCCGAGTTTACTGACTCAGACCCTGGTTCAAAGGAGTGGCTTAGTGCCACCGAGCTACAGCCCTGCGACCCGCTGACAGCCCCTGCCCCGTGTTTCCACTGCAGGGAAAGCTAGGACTCGAGAGCATCTCAGGACACTTTGTTGAACTGTGTCTTTTTGTAGAAGGCACCAGCTGGCCAGAGGTCCGTATGGGCCAAGTTCAGGATGGGACCCTCAGGCTGTGGCAAATGTGGGTAATAGTGGGAAGTCAACCCTGGTCAGTAGGGTCTGGCCACACATGCCTCAGTTTCCCGTGTTGTCACTGTCAGCACAGTCTTTTTTTTAAAATTATTTATTTATTTTTATTTATTATTTTTATTTGTTTATTTTTTTATTTCAGCATATTATGGGGGTACAAATATTACGGTTACGTATATTGCCCATACCCCCACTCCCCCCTCGAGGCAGAGCTTCAAGCGTGACCATCCCCCAAATGCTGCACATCTCACTCATTATGTTTGTATATATCCATCCCCTCCTCCCCCCTCCTACCCGCTCAACACCCGATAAATGTTATTCCTACATGTCCACTTAGGTGTTGATCCGTTAATACCAATTTGCTGGTGAGTACATGTGGTGCTTGTTTTCCATTCTTGAGCTACTTCACTTAGTAGAATGGGTTCCAGCTGTATCTAGGAGTATACAATAGGTGCTATATCACCATTGTTTCTTAAAGCCGAATAGTATTCCATGGTATACATATACCACATTTTGTTAATCCACTCATGTACTGGGTGGTTTCCACAACTTTGCGATTGTGAACTGTGCTGCTATAAACATTCGAGTACAGGTGTCCCTTTTGTAGAGTGCCATTTGATCTTTTGGGTAGATGCCCAGTAATGGGATTGCTGGATCAAATGGTAGATCTACTTGTATCCGTCAGCACAGTCTTATGACAGTGTCATCTTGTTCCCATCCACAACCAAGGAACGTGCAGAGGGGGAGTGTGAGCAACTTCTCCAGAGGGTGGAGGACCCAGGCTTCAAGCCCAGATCCCGGGGCTCGAGTGCTTGTCCCTCCCCGCTAAGGCTATCGGAGAAGTCCTGGTCTGGGCCGATGACCGAGGCAAGGGCTTGGCCTCAGGGAAAAGTCCGGGATGGATTCCTAAGCTGGAGGATGAGTCCAAGTTCTCTCTTGAGGGAGCCAGGCAAAGGCAAACAGCTGACTGGTCGCCCCAGGGTGCAGGGGGTGCAGGGATAACTGGGTGCCGAGCCCCCATTCCACCCGCCCACCGTCCTGTGCCCGTGGCAGGAAATGTGCCAGGCGTCCCCGGCTTCTGTTCTGAGAGTTCGAGCCCAGCCTCTGTTACTGGTTGACTGATGTTTTCTTGCCTCCGGAACCCAGCAGTCCTCCTGACCTCTACTAACCCAGCGTTTTGTGCTGAGTCAGTGCCTTTTAAGCTCCTTTTAGTGCAGAACAGCTGGTCACTGACCCGGTCACGTCACCCCAGACACCTGCTGAGCAGATCTGCTTTGCGGGACACAGAGGCGCAGGCAGGGCGGTCAGGCTTCACGTCACGTGACCAGCCCAGTCGACTTGGGCAGGTTCCTAAACTTCTCCGTGCCTCAGTTTCCTCATCTGTAAAATGGAGGTAATAATAGGCCATAATAGCTCCCATGTCGTAGGGTTGTTGGGAGATGCAATGAGTTAATGCACATAAAAGGACCTAAAGCAGCACCTGGCACACAGTGGGTGCTCAAAAATGGATCTTGATCCTTAATCCACCCCTACATCTCTCATAGCACCAGGCAGAGCTGCCCCGGGGGGACCTCGCAAGGACCTTATCCAGGCTGGGGACATGCTGTCTTCTGAGTCAGGTCTTTCCATTTTTGGACTGCTCTGACTAAGAGCATTCTTCCTCGTGTTCCGCCAAAATCTGCCTCCCACTCACTGGTCCCAATCCTGCCAGAAGGCAAATGTCAAAAAAATAGTCTTGAAAGAGAAGACATAGAATGTAAATAATAATGACAGAATCGGGTTGAGGAATTACAGACTCCCCTGCAGCGGCCGTCCCAACCGCTCAGCCCGGAGCAGGCTCAGACTAAACTCAAAGCCCTCTCCGTTAGACTTGAAAAATGGCACGTGTTCTTCTTCTTCTCTGCTTCCTTTAGAAATGCATAGAACCGCTGCTTTCTGCATTCTTTTCAGACCACAGCTTGCCGCTATGAGACCAGGGGAAAAGTCACTCCATTTGTGCAAAGGTGACAGTCACAAGGGCTGCGGAGTTGTGACCTCACTCCCTCCCTACGTGCCGTCCAGCCTGTAACCTCCGTACACCGGGGGCCGAACTCCTGTTTACAGAGCCGCTCTGGCGTCAGGTGTAAAGCCAGGACCGCGCGTCCCTTTCCTGCCTCTCTGGCATGTTATTTGAAGCCGGCGCATGTTCTGCGATATAAGAGGAATGCACACATCTTTTTTTAGATAGGCTCGATAGCTTAGCAGCTCTCCGAACATTTCAAGTATAAGTCAATTAAAACTTAGGGCGGCTGTGTCCGCTGCTGAGGGCCAGGCAGGAGCGAAATGTGTTCCGTGGCACTCGGGGATGCGAGGACTGTCGCATTATGTTTCTAAATCAAGGGTAACCTGGCTTTGAACTCCTGCAGGGCGAGGCGGGCAGCAGTGCCAGTTCCTATAGGGGCGCCTTTGTCCTCCAACTGCTTGTCCAAGAGTCTGGGGCAGAGGAAGGGGCCTAGTCTCTGGTGCAGGGCAGTGGCCTCTGCATCCCTGGCTTCTCTGAGCTCTGATGTGGTCGTGGGCCCTGTGGGTCTGAGGGCCTCCCCTGAGCTCTCCAGGGACTTGTTCCCAGAGAGCCTAGATGCCCCTTTCGCGATCAAGCGCTGCAGGTATCTGCAGCCCCTGCCCTTGCCCACAGGGCACCGCGTGCCGCTGGGCACCCAGTCCACTCCCAGTGCCCCTTTCCCAGGCCACAGCTGCCCCTGTCACCTTGGGTGAGCCCCTCCCTCACCAGGGGACAATCCAATTCATCTCCCCCCAGCAGCCTAAAATAAAAAGCGTTTTACCCCCATGGCCCTGAAGTGTGCATAAGAAGCTCAGATCTTACAAAATCAGCCCCGGGGAGGCAGGAAGGGGGAGGGGCAGGGAAAGGGACAGCTCCGCGCCTTGCGGGCGCCTGGCCAGGCCAGGACCACAGCAAATGAGCAAACGAGCGCCCCAGACCCTGGTCAGGGCTTCTCCTTAATCCTCACCTAGTGACCGTGTTTCCTTCAAGTTAGGGAAGACGGTCAAGATGCCCAGAGGACTGTGTCCTAGTTCCATCTTTGGGGCCCAGTGACAACAGGGATTCCACAGCTTCTAGGCAGGTCGGTTCCACAGCAGCAAGGGGACCCCAAGAAGTCAGCCACTCTGGGGTCCAGCAGGGCTCCTCACCCCCACCCTGCTCCTCTGTAACCATGTGCGGTGACAGGTTGGCCTGGAACCCAATCTGCAGGGCACATCAGCCTGGGCTCTTTGGCTCAGAAAGAAAAACATCGGTTTTGACTCAGATACATTTTGTGTTTCTGTGCTCAAATGTTAGCTAGTGCCCACGCCACATCCTTCATCCCTTGACATCGGACAACCAAAATGACTGGAGTTCCCCACATCCTGCACCACCAGGGCGGCCTGTCCTGTCCCCCGGGGCCCCCCTGCTGTGTGACTCTGGGGGACCCCTCCCTGGGCCGGCGTCCCTCGGCCTCTGGGGCACAGCAGCATCTGGTTCACCCTCCTGCCCGCCTGGCCACCTCCTCCCAGGGCCCTCACTGCTGGCCTTCTCCCTCCTCCCTGCACTCAACATGTCCAGAGGTTCTGGCCTTGAACCTCCCGCCCTGGGTCGTAACCGCTCCTGTTTACCGAGTGCATGAACTCCCTCCTGAACCAACAGGGGACACTGACTCACTGTGTGGGAGGCCGTCCCGGGCACCCAGACCCCTCTCTCCACCCAGACCCCGTCCCAGCTGCATGTTCACCAAGCTCCTCCTGGTCCCCTCCCCAGCCGCCTTCTCCGTCCCTGCTCCCAAGTCACCGGCTCAAGCTACTCACACTGGTCAGTCTTTTTATTCACCTCTCACTTTCTTCCCAGAAAAATCCCCCGGCCCCTACCACAGGAGGTCTTTTACTCGGCCTCTGACACCTCTGTCGCCCACGAATAGGGCAGGGAGGCTGAGCCCAGGCGTGGCCCTGAGTCCTGCTCTGTCCACCTCAACACGTGGCTGCTTCTCCATGTCTCTCTTGCTGCCAGTGCCAGGGGCCCCCACCTGCCCAGACCCTTGGCTTCATCTCAGTTCTGCCCCATGTCACCTGTGCGGACTTAATCTTTCCCAGCCGCGGGTTCCTCTTCTGCACACGGGACATCCTGTAGTAGGGACAGAAATGCAAAACACGTGACACGGAGCCGTATGCAGAGTGACTGCTCAGTTCACGGTGGTGCTGAAGAACCTGCCCCTGACAGCCCGTGGACCAAACCAGGTCTCCCCTGTCCCCCAGGGACATGGCATGTGCAGGCATGTGCAGGCATGTGCACACACACACACACACACACACAGAGCAGTACGCCTGTTGCGTGGCCCGTACGCCAACATCTTTACACACACAAAATCAAGTTAAAGCACCACCACCTCCTCCAGTTGAAAATTCCTTCTTGCCTTGTTGGTGTCCACAAGTCCCTTATCTTCTGGCTGTCTCCCCCTTGCTGATGACGTGCGGAGGGGCAGCGCTTGACAAGACGGTCGGGCCAGCTCTCAGGGCCTCGCCGGGGCTCTTCACTCTTCTCCCACTGCCCGAGATGTTGCCAGACACTCCGCGGCCTGAACTCAGTCATGCAACAAATACTGTTGTTAAATACCTACTGCGTGCCAGGCGCTATGCCAGGTGACGGTGATGACGAAGGTGGAGGAGGAGGAGGAAGGGGAGGAAGGAGAGGGGAGAGGGGCGCTCATGTGCTGAGCACTCACCGTGTGCCCGGCACGGTCCCAAGTGCTTTGCGTACACGGACTCATTTGATTCTCGTAACAGATCCATTTTCTATCCAGAAAACTCCCTGAGGGCGCAGTCACCATCCCTGATTCACAGCTGAACAGACGACACCTAAGTTGTCTGAGGTCACACAGCTCGTGAGGGTCCCCAGCGTCCACCTGCAGAGCCTAGACTCCCAGCCCCCGCAGCGGTGATGAGGACACACATCCCGGCCCCGGAGATCACTTTTAGTGGAGGGGACAACAGCCCAGGCTGTGGACGAGGAGGGGGCCTGGCGACTGCCTCGACGTTGCAGAACAAAGTGCTGGGAGAAAGGCTCAGGTCACCTGGGGTGAGTGGTCAGGGAGGTGACGGTCACACTCACACCCGGGAGGTGCGAAGGCCGGTGGTGCAAGGTGTGGGCGGAAGGGCTTCTTCGGGTGAGGAGTGTGTGACTAAACCCTCTGCCATCCTGGGTTGGGGCCCAGGCCCAGGAGAAAAGCTACAAGGGGCAATATTGGGACGGCCGACGACATTCGTATGTGGACTGTGGGCTGGGTAACGGCATTCTGTTCATGGCAAATTTCCCGATTTTACTCAATCACTGTGCCGTGGTTGTGTGCGAGAGTATCTTAGCTCTTAGGAACCGCACACTGAAGTATTTAGGGCCAGATGCCTCCCACTTACTCTCAAAGGATGCAGGAAAAAAAACTGCTAACATGTATTTGTGTGTGCGTGTGTGTGTGTGTGCGCGTATGCACAGGTGAGCGTGTGAGTTAGAGACAGAGAGACAAGGACACAGCAAATGTGGCCAAGTGTAAACAACAAGTGAATCTGGGTAGAGGGTAGACGTGCCTTCCTTGTACTTTTCTTGCAACTTCTCAGTAAATTTGAAATTATATCAAAAGGAAAACGTTACCAAAAATATCTGCACTGGAACAGCAGCACACAAATTGCAAGATCTTATGAAAACCCATCAAATATGTTGGAGTGATTGACTGTGAGAGGGAGGGAGGGAGAGAGGGAGACACAAAAGAATTTTTTAAAAATACAAGGGACATTAATTTGAAAGAAAGAAATAGGAGAGAGAGAAGGGGAAGGGGGCAGGGGAGGGGAGGGGAGGAGAGGGGAGGAGGAAAAGCAGGAAGGAAGGAAAGGAGGAACACCTGGGTCCTTCTCGAGCTCGCACTGGGGTGCACTCATCCACTACCGGGGTGCTGACTCCTGCCCCCTGGCCCCCAGCTGGGCCTCGCACGCCAACCCTGAATCTAGAATTGCTCGGCAGCGGGCACACCCTTGATCCCCTACTGTTAACTGTGATGCAGTGACCCAAACGCGCCTTTCCTCTTCTTCCCAGCCAACCCTGTTTTTGCCCGGGACCCTCACCCTTCCTCCAGGCTGCCAGAAACCTCTAGAAACTTGAGAGGTTTCACATCTCTTCCCTGTCCTTCCTTTCTCTGCATGTCCCATTGGTCGCCATGGCTTTTCCTTTATTCCTGTGACTTCCTGCTTTCCTCTTCTCTTCTAGTGCAGGGATTTCTGCCGGGGGAACGCGACCCCGTCCTCTCTTTCCGTTCACCGACTGTCGCCGCCTGATTTTCCCGTGACGTGCCGCTATCCTGGGACTCAGGAACGTGCTCCGATTCACTGCTCTCGTCTCTGATTTTGTTCACAAGCGTTGGTCTTCCCAGCTTTATCAAAAGTCCCTGGCAGCGGCCACTGACCCTATCTTAGTCCAGCTTCTGCCCCCCCTTGGTGCCTGGCGCGAGGTTGGATGCGCAGCGCCCAGAGTTTGACACCTCATCGATTAATGCTTTTTCCTTATTTCTGAGTCATTCAGTTACACCTGAATTCCCAGGCTCACCTTACACCGACATTGGGTGGCATCAAAGGACAAGATGGGGTCCCCAGGGCTGTTTAGGGTTCCTCCAAGGCAGCAGCCGCTGGGATCACCCATGGGGCTCTTTGGAAACAGGCGCAGAGGAAGGGAAGGCCAGGTCTGGGCAGCTCTGCATTTTTAACGCTTCCCAAAGAAAGGATTCTAAAACATACCACATTGCTTTCAGAATGTGCATTTATTTCTGTAGATGTTCCCAGACTGAGCCGGGTTTAAAACACACTCGCCCGTGGTTTGCCGTGCCGTGGCGTTTGTTCTGCATTTCCCAGCCCAAGACACGCATTTTTTATATCAGAGCAAACAGCAATGGATTCTATTTCCAGTTGCTTCGAAAACAACTCTCACGGCCGAGTCACTGTCCAAACAAGGAAGGGCTGGGTGACTAAGCCTCCCTATGTCATCTTCTGGAGCAAGGTCACTGTAGCCGAAAGCCTCACAACCCCCCAGTCCCATCTACTTAATTCCCTCTCTTGAGACTTCATCGTTGAGCTCGCCAGGGAGGGGATGATGTAATGCCTAACAAATGCCAAAGGAGCCTTTTGGAGCCGCGACACCAAACATGGGCAGGACGCCGAGGCCACGTTTGCTTAGGCAAACACTCAGGTACTTGTCATTGTTTAAGTTTTCTTCTGAGTCTCGAGTTCCTACACAGGTTTCGTAGAGGTTTTGATCCATCTAGTTAATCCATTTGGAGTTTTGCACTTCAAAGCACCGTGCGAGCCCACACAAGACGTGCATGCTGAGTCCCCATACGGCTCGCCGGGATGGCACTAAAGCATTTATGTCCTCCCAGACCTGCAATAACACGATCAAGGACCACTTGCTGTGAGTGGACTTTTTCTTAACTCCAATGTAAACTTCCTGTTGCCATTTCGACCAGTTTCCTCTCGTCCAGAGCTCAGGGGAGCTGGTGAACGGTTCATCATGGTCCCCCCGAAGGACGTTTTGTCCTTTCTATGTGAACACATCGTGCTGACCCTTCCACGGGCCATCCGCTTCGAGTTGTTTGTCCAGGTGTGACGCGTTTTTCTTGCTAATTCACGAATTCTTCTCTGGTCTCTTCTGAAATTAGGGCATCTATAGGCTATTCATGGATCCAGTCGAGAGAAAAGTGTCTTGGCCATCGAGGGCTGTTCAAAGTGTGATTTTAGGCTCACCAGACACCACATTCCAAACACCTGATTTAAGGAGCCTCATGTTACACCCTTCACAGGACTCAGTAATCACATAAGAGGAAAAAAATCTCAAAAAAGTCTTGGATCCAGACTTCTCCCACGTGGGCTTCTGTGGAAGCCCAGCACATCCCGGGTGTGGGCTGTATGCACCCAGGTGCAAGGCCACCCCTGGAATTCAGTCCACCTATTTGCCTCCCTCCTCCTCCTGACTTTCTGCTGAAGCACCCAGCAAGCGGAGCTGGGACAATTCTAGGCTGCTCTAAACCTCCACCCAGTTCTAGAGACCCCTGGAATCGAAGCTGTGCAAGGTGCAGGTCACTGGAGGAGAAGGTCCCCAGCAAGGAGCCAGGTAGGGACATGGCAGATGGCAGACAGGGTCCCTGTGGCTGCCTGGAAACAGGTGGGCCCCGGGCCATTTCAGGTTTCCGGGAGCAATTGCTCCTGTCCTCGCACTTCCTCTCCTTCTCCTCTCTTTGTCTGGTCTGCCAAAGAAAAATTAAAATGCAAGGTTAAACTACATTTAAAATGCTGCTCTCTCTCCAGCTTTTTAAAAAATGACTTTTCTTTCTTTTTTTTTTT
>VBSM01000529.1:3267357-3283138 GCA_008086735.1 Cheirogaleus medius | reverse complement strand
AAATTCAATTCCTCAGGAACATCACAGGCCTTTACAACATTCGCATGGTTCAACTTCTTCATGATCTGGATTTCATGGCACCACTGTTCTCTGTTTTTGGTATTTAGTTCTACATGACAAGACTTAATTGTTATTTTGAGATCAAGTTCCCGATGCTGGTACAGGCAGACGTTCCTGAAGCCGCTGGTGCCCAGCGGCTCCCGCATCACCCAGGGCTCGCCCGCACCCGGCCGCAGCCCGGGGGGCCGCTCCATGGGGCGGGAGGGCAAGCAGCCTCAAGCCCCGCTGTTGTTCCAAGGCCGGTTCCCGTGAAGCAGTTTTTCTAAGATCACACAGCCAGACAGTGGCAGTTGTCGCTGGTATGAGGCTCTGGGCGCCTCAGCCTCTCTCATAAACCTTTCCGAATTATCCCGTGTTTCCGATTTAGTCAAGCCATAACATGCATAAAAAAGAAACTCAAATTCCTGGCCTGGTTTTCCAGGTTGCGTGTGATTTCTCACACCTCCTCTATCCCATCTTTCCTTCTGAGACTCCACACTGGGTCTCAAACTGCTGAGAGTGCAAACACACACAGTGCTGAGCACAGAGTGACACTCAAATACCTTCCGGCCAAATGACCAGTCACAGCAAAACCACTTACCGTCCCACTTATAGACGCTCCAAATATTTGATGATGATGAAAATGAAGGATAAGGAGCAAGACCCCATCTTATCAGCATCTGATTGGCCAAAAAAAAGCCCAGAAAAGAGGAGACTTCGAAGTCCCTCATCTATACAAGACACAGACGTTGAATGTTTCAGCTTTCCCAGACTTGTCTACTCTCACGCACTGGGAACTTCTTATTCTTTCTGGCACTAATCACTATTTCGCATTTGTGTTTTGTGTTTTGGTCTCTGCGAATTCTGGAGAATGCCATCTTATTACCTAAATCACATCTACCTACCGTAAGACAAATATGTAAACAAAAAGCTTCAGAAAGCTC
Source organism: Cheirogaleus medius (assembly GCA_008086735.1). Taxonomy (NCBI): domain Eukaryota; kingdom Metazoa; phylum Chordata; class Mammalia; order Primates; family Cheirogaleidae; genus Cheirogaleus; species Cheirogaleus medius. Next base: position 3,282,155 of record VBSM01000529.1, on the reverse strand, counting down.
CCATGCTCGCTGTCACCTGAAATCAATGCTGGTGTAAACTGACATCAGACCAACACAGGACAGGCTGATGAAAAGAAGCATTCATGGGTTTTCCAGGTTTTTGTCAGCCAGAGCGACGCAAATCTTTCTATTGGTTGCAATGAATCACCTAAGGCAAGACACAAAGGCTAGAATGCAAGTAATAATCACGATGCCACATCTTATCTGTCATATTTATGAAATGCTCTTGACATTGGGGAGGCCATGGCCCTGGAAAGAAAAAGGAGCAGAAGATCAGGCATGAACATTCATTGAGCACCTGCTGTTTGCCAGGCACTTGCATTTACACGGTAAAAATCTCCAGGAAGTAGGAGTGGTCATTTTCAATCTCAAGATAAAGAAACAGAGGTAGAGAGATTAAGGAATTTATCCCAAATCATACAGCTAGAAAGTGGCAGGGCAGAGATTGTCACGAAAGCCCACGCTTTCTCCCCAGCGTGCTGCCCCTTGGAAAATCTTTGAGAAATTACGTGGATTCCTTAATTTCCCAAAGATTTGGTTTCATCCCTATACCTAACCAAAAATTAACATTCTCTTGAGATGTGAGACTGTTAATAGAGACCTACTGAGGAAGGGTCAAAGACCATCAACATGCCTGGGCTGCCAGATCACGCTTTGCTTTGCTTACTGGTAAAGACACATGGTCTTGCTACTCACACTTCAGGGCCCTTCATTAGGACGGTGGAGTCTTACATATCACAATATTCACCGTCCACGCAAGTACAAATGGGTTAAACTCATAAGTTAAAAGGCCAACATTATCATGATGAGAGAAATTCTATTTGGGAGACAGCTAAAGCAAAAAGGCCTGGAAGAGTTGAGAGAAAAAGGATGGGGAAGGACGACAAAAGAATATTGACCAAAAGAGAACAGGCGTAAATACATCAATATCACACACACAAAAGAAGATGCTAAGACAGAAAAGGTTACTATATAATGATAAAAATTTTCAGTTCACCAGGAAGACATAAGAATTGTAAATGCATATCCACCTAATAAAAATGCCTCACACCATATAAATCCAGAATTAATGGAAATTGACAAACCCGCCAACATTTTTCTCTCAGTAACTGGTAGATCAAGCAGCAAAAATAATCAATAAATAACACATGGAACAGTTACAAAAATGAATCAGACATGAGGTCATAAAGCATATCTCAACAAATTTCAAAAATATCAGTATCACACCCATCACGTTCTTTCAACGAAATGTGATCAAGTAGAGGTCCATAGCAAAAAGATAAATGGAGAAGTTTTCACACATTGGAATTTAAAGGCAGAATTCTAAGTAACTCATTGCTCAAATAATGAACATTTAGAAGTACTTGGAACAATAATTTTTAAAATAGCATAAAGAACTAGCATATTATAGTGAAAGCTGCACTTGGAGGGGAATAGATGGTTTTAAATACATATATTTGCAAAGAATAAAGCCTGAAAATTAATAAGCTAACTTCAACTAAAAAAGTTATGAGGGAAAAACAAAAGTCCAAAGTGAGAGAAAGGAGATGCTAATAAGAAAAGCAGACATAGATGGGTAGGGAGAATAACATCATACAGTAGAAAGAATCGACACAGCCACATGCTGCCCCTTTGAAAAGACCAATAAACTAGACCTACCTCTGATACTACTGATCAAGAAAAAAGAAAAGGCACAAGTATTTAACTACAAACCCAGCAGAAGGTATTTACAACTACAGCAGAGATTAAAAAGATAAGAGAATATAATAAATGGTTTTATGCTGATATATTTGAAAATTAGATGACATAGTCAAATTTCCAGAAAAGTATAATTTATTAATGCTGACTCAAGAAGAACTAGAAAATTTGAATAGTCCTAAATTATCAAAGAAATAGTGTTACAAGTCTTGCCACAACGAGACAAAGGCTCGGATAATTTTATAGGTGAGTTCCTCAAAACTTTCATGAGACTGATATTCCAATCCGATTAAAGTTCTTCCAGGACACACAAAGAAAGAGCATGCTCTCCAACTCATTCTACGAGCTCGGTATAATTGTAACTGAAAAATCAGGCAAAGCCAGTAAGAGAAAGAAAAACGATAAGCCAATCTCATTCATAAACATAGAGCTGTAAAATCCTTTTTAACATTGCAAAATGGATCTAGCCATGTTTGAAAAAGATAAAGTCACATTATTCCAGGAATGCAAAGATAGATTGACATCGTAAAATCTATGTCGGTCATGGTGTGACGAAGAATTCACTTTACCCAAAGAGAGGTCTGGTATTTGTCCCCTCACCTGAGAGGTAACTTTTAAACCCTTGAAATTTCCTGAGTAATAGGCATATCTTTGTAATTCATGGTGGGCTTTTTTTTTTTTTTTAACCACACCTGATAGTTTATGCTAATGAGATGACTCAGTGTTCTCTTTGGACCACGCCATGTATTTATGCTAATGAATGGTTCAGAGCAAGGCTGGCCATGCCAGAAAGATGGGCCATGTGACTACAGGCCAGATCTGGGTGAGGAGAGGAAGTGTGTGTGCATTGCTGGAGATTGAAGTCAACCATGTGAGCAATATTTAGCTCAATCAGTCTTACCCATAAAATGAGATACAATTCTGGACAGCAGAGTCAGGTGAGCTTCCTGGGTAGGCAATGCTGTGCACCTTGCCACACATTGGTGCGAGGAGGGGGCAGCATCCCCGAGGACACGGGAGCTTTGTGTTTGAGACCCTTCCCAGTCCTTGTTCTGCCCTGTGAGTCTCTTTTGTTGGCTGGTTCTGTTCATATCCTTTTGCTCCAATAAAACTGTTATGGTAAGTATAATGTTATACTTTCCTGAGCTCTATGAGTCGTTCCATGAACCGGAGAGAGTTCAGACCCCAGAATACACAGCCAGCTGGATGGAGGGTGGCCCTGGGGACCCCTGACTGGTGTCAGAAGTCTTGGGCAGACTTGGTTGTCTGGAGGACTGTGCCCTTAACCTCAAATTTAGCTCACCCCGGGCGAGTCCTCCACCACAGCAACAGACTGAGTGAGAAAAGCCACTTGACATGCCAAGTACATGCAGAAAAACATCTATAAAATTTCCACCCATTTCAACTAAAAAAACCCCAAACCAAAAAATCTTCAGTAGACTAGAAGAAAATGACTTCATCTGATAAAGAGAATACACATAAACAGACAGCATAAATGTAAAAATGTCCAAATTTTCCCCTTTAAGATTAAGAGTAAGAGAAGCTGCTTTTCTCCGGAATGTGCTGGCATTCTATATATTGCAATAACAAGAAAAATAAATTCAAAGCATAAAGACTAGAAAGAAAGAAACAAGACAGTTATCCTCCGCAGATGATATGATTTTCTATATGTAAAACCCAAAAGAACATATTATATTTAAAATGTATATTATTATATTTTATATATATTATATATAATATATAATGTAAAATATTATATATAAAACATATATTATTTAAAATAGTAAGATAATTTAGCAAGATGATTGCTTATAAGAGCTACATTAATAAAGCATGAGTTACATGTAATGACATAGATTAATCCACCAAATGCTAAGTGGGGGAAAATGTCCCAGAAAATTAGGTAAACATGATGCCCATTTCTATAGAGTTAAAAAAAAAAATAGGTAATAAACTATCATGCATTTGAGATAAAACTCTATGTCTCTCTCTCTCTCTCTCTCTCTCTCTCTATATATATATATATATACACATATACACACACACATATTTTAAAGAGATGGGGGTCTGGCTGCCAGGCGGAGTGCAGTGACCATTCACAGGCACGATCATGGGGCACTACAGTCTCGAGCCAGTTTCTAGGCCTCCCCGTGGCGGCCAAAGGAATCTCTAAAAACATACAGCTCGTCAAGTCAATTCCTTTCAGCAAAGCTCCAGCTTCAGGACAGACCCAACAGTCACCAGCACTGCAGGGCACCTGCAATGCGTCGGACACTGTCCTTGGGCAGCCCCTGCCCTGGCCACGTGTCTATGTCCACGCACACTGACCAGAGGGCTGATTGTGGGATGACCCACAAATTGGTCCCACCTCCCTGAGGGGCCGACCTGTGGGCCTGTCATTGAAGGTGTGGCCTCTTCACATTCTTGGTGAGGCTGAGTTTGAATAGATGACACTTTAGCCTTTGTCTCTTGTTTTTAATTAAATTGCTGGGTCGCTGACACCCTGGAGAGACTAGGAAATGCAGCCTTGCAGTCTGTTAATGATACACCATCTGTTTGTTCACACTGCGTGGTCACATGATCCTCGCTCTGCGGAACATCCTGTCTCACTGGCCTAAACCAGTTTGCAGGTGAAATGCTTAGGACGGGCGCCAGAAAGTCTCTCTTCTTCTTTCCCTTTCTCTCTGTCTCTTTTCTCCCCTCCCTCCCTCCTTTTCTCTCTTTCTCTGTCTCTTTTTCCCACCCATTTGAAGATTGGCTGCTAACCTCAAACATGTTGGCAAAATTTGTGTTCACTGTTTATGGTGCTTATTCAACTCATTTCAGTTGCAGGATTTTAGCCCGACTTCTGCGAGGCGCCGTGGAGACCAGACCCAGAAGGGGCCACAGCTCAGACAAGCAGGGGGGCTTCCCGGTGGAGGGAAGTCCCCGGCAGCAGGACTTGGCCACTCACTGAGCGTCAGGACTCATTTTCTTCACCTATAAAATCCATGATCGTTGACTCATTTCACACGATAATTAAATCCCTGAAGAGTGTGTGTCCTGGGTGTTTTTTAAGAGCTTCAGGTGTTAATTATGTTAACGAAGACTGGGCCTTAGAAAGAAAAAATAACGGAGGCTTAGATTCCCACCCTCTGCAGGAGAACCCGGCGGCTCAGGGACCCTGTCTCCGTGCCCTCGGGAGGGAAGCGGGTGCAGACACGCACGGGACACGCTGCTGAGCTCCAGCAAGGAGCCTGGTGTTCACGTGACAGAAGGTGAATGGCTGTGAAACACTATGAAACATTCCAGAACCCCAGCACCTCCTCAGACACTTGCTTTGTAGCTGAACTCTGAGAAGCCGTTCCCTAATCTCTGGGTCACAAATGAGGTGACAAGCCACGGCAGGAGAGGAGTCTGTCCTGGGAGTGCCCTTCTGAAGGGACAGGTGGCTGGAGCCACAGAGGAGGCTGTGGGCAGGTACAGGGGATGGCTCAGCCCACGGCGCAGGACAGCCGGGCTGCTCACACGTGTGCAGTCTCAGCATCGTGGCCGCCTGGACAGGCAGCAATGACCGCCGCGTGCGTCTCTTCCTGCTCTCCCACCGGATTTCACTTTCTGGTTGTGACCGGGAGGGGGTGGCCCACACGTCATCTATCTGATGCTCTCACTTCCTCGGGGCCCTGATTACAAGGCTTAAGGTTTGGGTGCATGCACGCCCTGTGTGTGTGTGTGTGCGCGCGTGCGCGAGCTCGCGCGGTGTTTACGCCAACAGACACGTTTTCTTGTGGGGAACTGGCCCATGCCGATGACTCACCCTTAGGTGTTTCACACTTGGGGCTTACGAAATTCGTCTCCAATCAGCAAAGAACCAATGGCCCAGAACCTCTCTTATCAACTTCTGATAGACGTTTGCAGCCCATAACACCCAGCTCAGCACACTCCCTGCAGAGAAAACATCTGCACCTGGGCTCCTTGGCCCGCAGAATGTTACGTGACACTTTGTGAGTAAAGTGGAACCATTGTTCCTCCTCCCCCTCTGTCACCTTCGGTGGACCTGGACTGCCTGCAGGGGGCCCTTGCTGGGATGTGTGTTTCTCTGCTTTATCTTTTAGCCTCAAGTAAAATAGTGATGAGCCCTGCTAATAATCACAGTGTTTTCCTGAAATTCAGGGGACACCTCTGTGCTGAAACCATTTTGGTAAATTAACTCATACTGGTGCTAAAATAATTCTTGTCCTTATTTCCAAATAATGAGGCTAAGTAGCCATGTCTGTTAAAGTTTTCGGGGGGCAGCATATATCCTACTCCAGCTCTTTCTGGCCCTCTCTTCTGCCTACCCCTGCCCCAGCCAGCCTCAGGACCTGGGTCAACCCGGCCCCTGCAGCGGCCACTCCGGATCCCGTCCTGAGCGAACTCCCACAGGACCACCGGTTAGAAAGGCTAGATCAGGCCATGGTCCTGCAGATCCACCAAATCCTACATGATCGGTCCAGCACCATCCGGGAGGGTCTGGTGGTCGGAGCAGAGGGAGACGCTATATGTCATACACCCCATGGCCACTGCAGCATAGGGACGAAAACAGGACAAAACCCACACTGGCCCTTAGAGTTTCCACCCAAGTGACACACGTCACTTCTGCTCATATTGCATCGGTCAAAGCAAGTCTAATGGCCACCCCAGCCGCAAAGGGGGTGGAGAAGTGTGATCCTATGGAGAGCTTAGAAAGAGAAGAGCCATGAAAATGTGTTAAAGAACTCTAATGCCTAGCACGGGGTCCATGCCATCACACACGGTGCACACGCAGGGATCACGCATCCAAATGCCGTCACCTGGGGAGCTCACCAGGCCTGCGTGGCCAGAGGACAGTCGATCAATGTTTCTTCAAAGGAATGGCTGGGGCTGCGGGGGCATGTTCCTTTCCCCAAGAGCGTGACAGCTTCTTTCTTGTTCCCAGCTGAGCACAAGTAGGGGGTCAAGGAACGACGCCCCGACAACCAACAGCCTCCACCGCTCCCCACAGTCTTGTGATGTCAGCTGTGTCTCTCCAGCCGTATTTTAAGCTTTCCGAGGGCAAGGAGTCTGCCTCGCCCCTCTGTACCCTGTGAATTTGGTAAGCCTAAGCCATGCTCAGCACTAGCCTTGGCACAGGATGATGAGAAAGATAATAAACTCAGTCTCTGTCCCTGAGGGTCTCGGATAGAGACCCCAGGGGTAACAACGTAAACAACGTGGTGAAGACTGTAATCCTAGGTAAGGGGAGTATTCGCTAAACGCATGGAAATGCAGTTGGGAATTAAGGGAACCAGGAAAGTTTTCCCCAAGGAAATGGGATTTTTATCTGGGCCTCAAGGAGAAAGCAGCAAATAGAAGAAAGAAAGCCAGGCGTTCACCCCGGAGACACGAGGGGAGAAAAATACAGAGTGGAAGTGATTTTTCCCCCTGGATTGGGGGGTACAGGGGTGGCCAAATTTAAAGAGCCGGATAGTAAATACTTGAGGCATGTGGCCACATCTGATCTCTGTCACGTGTGTGCGCGCGCGCGCATGTGACAACCCTCTTAAAATGTAAGAACCATTCTTAGCATGCAGGCCATACAAAAACAAAACCAAGCGAAGGCACACCCTCTGGGATGGCTATAATCAAAAAGACAGATAATCACAGGTCTTGGCGAGGATGTGGAGAAATGGGAGCCTCACGCATTGCTGGTGGGGTGTAAAATGGTGCAGCCGCTGTGAAAAGCAGCCCGGCAGGTCCTCAAAAAGTTAAACACGGTGTTACCGTGTGAGCCAGCAACCCCACTCCTAGGTATGCACTTATTCCAGAGAATTGAAAACATGTGTCCACACAAAAATTTGTGCATGAATGTTCCTAGCTGTGTTATTCTTAATAGCCAAAGGGTGGAAACAATCCAAATGTTTAACACACGGGTAAGTAAAATGTGGTCTATCCATACAGTGGACTATTATTCATCCATAAAAAGCAGTGAAGTTCGGACACATGCTACAACATAGATGAATCCTGAAAACATTACCCTGAGTGAAAGAAACCAGACACAAAAAATCCCACAAATTATATGATTCCATTTATGTGAAATGCCCAAAAGGGGCCAACCCACAGAGACAGAAAGCAGACCCGTGGTTGCTCTAGGCTGGGGGGGTTGGGGATGGAGAGTGACTGCTAATGGGTACCGGGTTTCTTTCTGGGGTGATGAAAATGTTCTGGAACAAGATAGTGATGATGGTTGCACAGATCTGGAAATACACTAAAGGCTGCTGAATTATACGTTTTAAGTGTATGGAAAACATAAAATAAAATAAACATGTGAATATTATGGCATGTGAATTATATCTCAATTGTTAAAATGCTTGGATATTTTTTAAAAATAGGACAAAGCCATAGTTTGCCAAGCCCTGAGAGGAGCCGCAGGGGGGAAGCGCAGTGGAGGTTCTGGGGCTGGGAGGGCCCGAGGGGCTTAGGCTTGGGAGGAGCCATCAGAAGTCTAAGCATGAAAAGAGAGACACATTTCCCCTAAAATTGTTCTTTTTATGTTAAAAAGGAATTTATGATAAAGAGTATGATATATATTATTATTATTGTTATTTGTAACAAGGTCTGAGCAGGAAAGGAGCATCATCAGAAACGCTTTCACAAAAGGCTGTCATAATACGCAGGTGGGCGCTGACGCCCAGACTTGGACGCCAGGGTAGGGAGGGACAGAGGACGTCCTGGTGCCGGTTAGCTGTGAGCGTGAGGGAAAGAGAGAAGGCATGGAAGGCTGTGGTTTCCAGATTAGCGGCAGGGTGCTCACTGATGTGCTGAATCCCGGAACCCGGGAGAAGGAGTGGGCTTCTGCTAGGACAAGGACAACGAGAGCTCCTCTCATGACAGGGTGACTTGAGGCTCCCGAAGGACACCCAGACAAAGCAGAGGGGAGTCATGTGGGGGCCCAGAGGAGGAGAGAGACGGAGGCTGGAGAGACAGATTCGAGAGCGATCAGCGTGTGGGTGAAGCACAATTGTGGGCCAGCCCAGGGACAGCAGGCAGCAGCAGAATTGGAGAGGGCTGCAGGTGGGAACCTTGGGAACATCACCCTTAAGGGTAAAGGAAAGGGAAGGGGAGTAAGGGCAGGAGGCAGTGGAACCGTCAGAGAGCCAGGAGGGAACCCGGGGAAGAGGGTTCATAAAGGGGGGTGTCGAGTGTTACGGGGAGGCCAAGCAGGAAGGGGTCAGAGGGAACCCCAAGCCTGAGAGAGGCGTCTTCACAGCATGGTGGGGACAACCTCGCACCCCAGGAGACTGAGAAGGGGAAGGGAGTGAGCTTCAACATTGCTGAAGATGATCAAATGGAAGCAACCCTGTTTTTAGGAGAGGAGAAGGCGTCCACGACGGGGGTTGTAGAGCATTTGTCACCCAGGGTCTGGCTGTCCCGAGGCACCTGCTCCTTCTCCTGCCTGTGGACAGAAAACTTGAGGCCCAGAAGAAGTGGGAGGGGGTGGGACAGGGACTTGGGCTAAGACAGGAGCCCAGGTGCCTCCACTTGGGATTCAAGGTAGAGGGGTCGGAGTGCATGATCACACACACATCTGCATCAGGTGTGAACTTTAACAGAATCCCAAACCTGGATGTGCAAAATCATGTCTTTGCGATGGTGAGTTTTATGAGTTAGTGTGGCCAGCCATGGTACCCAGTTATTTAATCAAACACGAATCGAGTATTTGGTGGATGAGTTTCACATCTACAGTTAGTTGGCGTTAAATAAAGGGGATGTCCCCGGACGATGTGGGAGGGCCTCATCCAATGAGTTGAGAAGCCTTAAGAGCAAAACCTGAGTTTCCCAGAGAAGCAGTTCTGCCTCCTGACTGCAGCGTCAGCCGGTGCCAAGGGCTGGGGGGAAGGAGGGTGGGGAGTCTGTGTTTACTGGGGACAGGGTTTTAGTTTGGGAAGATGAGAAAGTTCTGAAGATGGACGGTGGTGATGGCTGCACAAGAATGTGCATGTATGTAATGCCACCACACAGCACACTCCAAAATGGCTAAAATTATAAATTTTATGTCACATATATTTTATCACTGCCTATGGTCTGCATGTTTGTGTCCCCTCCAAAATTCATATGTTGAAATCCTCCCTCTTAGCCCGGGCAAGGTGACTCACACCTGTAACCTTAGCACTCTGGGAGGCTGAGGTGGGAGGATCACTTGAGGTCAGGAGTTCAAGACCAGCCTGAGAAAGAGTGAGACCCCCGTCTCTACTAAAAATAGAAAAAAAAAAAAAATTAGCCAGGCCTAGCGGTGCATGATTATAGTCCCAGCTACTAGGGAGGCTGAGGCAGGAGGATCACATGAGCCTAGGAGTTGGAGGTTGCTGTGAGCTAGGCTAATGCCACAGCACTCTAGCCTGGGCAACAGAGTGAGACTCTGTCTCAAAAAAAATAAATAAATAATAAACATATAAATTTTTCAAAAAAATCCCATAGTTGACTTTGTTCATAATGTCATAAAAGAAAAAAATAAAAATAAAATAAAATAAGAAATCCTCCCCCCCCCAAGGGGATGGTACTAGGAGGCGGGGCCTTTGGGAGTTGATTAGGTCATGAGGTGGAGTCCTTAGGAAGAGGATTAGCTCCTTTATCAAAGAGACCCATGATCCTGTCGCCCTCCCACCCTGTGGGGACATAGCTGGAAGGCGCCATCTATGAACCAGAAAGCGGGCCCTCACCTGACACCACATCTGCCTTGATCTTGAACTTCCCAGCCTCCAGAACTGTGAGAAATAAACTTCTCTCGTTTATAGCAACCCAGTTTATGGTATTTTGTTATAGCTGCCCAAATGGATTATAACAACCACAAGTAAAAACAGAACAAACACAACCAAAAACTGCAGCATCAGCTCCTACCTGAATCTCCAGCTTGTTGGCCTGGCCTACAGATTTCAGAATTTCCAGCCCCTACAATCACATGAGCCAGTGTCTTACAATACATCTCTTAATAAATCCGTCCTGTCGGTTCCGTTTCTCTGGCAAACTCTGACCGATACAGTAATGTTACCTATTTGTTTATACGAATAGTTGGACTCATTACTCCCTTACCATTAGCCATTTGGTAACAGAAAACCTAATATGACCATCCAAAATCAGGTGGCTAACTCATTTAAATTCAGTTTACTTTGTGTAACCAGAGTCTCTGTTCACTTTGGGGTTCTCCCCGACCCCACCTCGCCTTCTCTCCTCATCCTCGGTGGAAGCTGGATTCAGGGGAGGCTCAGGCAGCCTCTTGGTGTTACAGGCAGAGATGTGCACACTGGTCTGTGATCCTCTGTCCTGGCCGGCCTCCTCCAGGTGGACCTGTCCCTCCAGGTCCTGGGCATGGCCCTCCATCCCTGCGGCCCCAGTGATGACGTCTAAGAATCCCTCAGGGCCTCTGCTTGTCAGATCTTATGCTCTTCGTCCTCACTGGCCAAATCCGAGGCTTCTTCCAGTCCCTGGTCCCGGTAGTCACTTGCGTGTTCCTCTCCAGGTGTCGGGACCTCTTGTCTGTTTCCTGCCAGCCACACAGGGTGTGCAGGGCTCTGTGGGGCTCCCTGGAGCCCACGCACACTAATAATGTCCATAATCGTTGCTCCAGGAGCGTCTCTGCAAGGCCCCTGGTCTCCAGGGCGGGGAGGGTGCAGGGGCAGGGGCGGGTGTGTTTAGGGTGGAGCATGCCAGTCCACACTGTGTCTGGTACAGCTGATGATACAAGGCATCGTCAGAAAATTCTTATCTCCCCAAAAACCCAGCCCTTCCTCTGGCCCGGTGTTCTGAGAAGCAATGTGTGCAAAGAACATAGAATCAGCAATCGGGCCCCCTGGGTTTTCATCCCGGTTCTACCATTTGCTAGTGGTTCAGGGCAAGGGCCTGGGTTTCCGCAGCAGCAGGACCAGGCGCCGGGTGGGCTTGGCTGTTGCAGACCGGGTCTCGTGGAGAGTATCGTGGTGAGAACTCAAAGGTCCCAGGATATGGGCAATGTATATTCAGAAACTCTTTTTCTACATGGGTTCACATTACTATAACTCACAGAAAACAAATTATACATTACTAAAACAGACATATAATAATAAAATAGCCACGCGAACTATTTTTGCTCATGCCAGCTCTGACACCAAAGTGTGGGTGGGATTTTTTTCTCATACACCAACTGGGTGTCTAGTGACTCAGTTCCATCCTGACACCAACCACCTAGAGTCAGCACAGACCCCACAGGTCAGGGGCTCAGTCCCACAAGACGGTCCCACTCCAGATACCCGTCACCTGGAATTTGAGGCACTGGCTATAAATTGAGGGTTCCCACAACCCGCCCCTTGTGTTTGAGAATTTGCTAGAATGAATGGCTCATGGAACTGAGGAAAGCCCCCTTACTCACCATTGCTGGGTTATTACGAAGGCGACAGCTCAGGAACAGCCAAATGGAAGAGCTGTACAGGGCAAGGTAGGGGGAGGGGGCGGTCACAGAGCTCCCAGGCCGTCTCTGGGCGTACTACCTCTCAGCACCTCCACATGTTCACCAGCCAAGAGGCTTTAGGATTTTTATGAGGTTTCATTACATAGGCATGATTAATTCATTGGCCATTGGCGATCAACTCAATCCAGCCCCTCTCCCCTCCTCGAGGTGGGGGTGGGGGTGGGGAGAAAGCTCCAACCCTCTAATCCTGCCATAGTCTTCCAGGTGACCAGCCCCCAACCTAAAGCTACCTAGGGGTCCCCCTACCCCCCGCCACCAGTCATTGAGGGCTTTGGGAGCTATGTGCCAGGAACCTGGGACAAAGACTAAGTATTTTCCATGAAAGTTTGTGTCTATCAGTCAGCAAAGCACCTCTCATGCCAGTAGTGAAACCCAACCTGCTTATCCCACCAGATGGTGCCTGGTTAATCTGAGGACAGCACAGGACTTGTGGGAAGGCGTCGTCCAGCTGGGATAACAGAGGGAAGTCCCCTCCACGAGGGGCAAACCTGACCTCCGGACAAGATGCCTCCATTATTCAACCCCCAGGGTATAAAACAAAATAAAACTACATCAACTGTGGTGGTCAGAGGGCCTGGACATAAAGCCCGGGGGCTGGGGGAAACCGAGGCAGTAACGCCAGCCAAGAGGAAGGCCAGGGGAGGGGGCTGCTCTGAAGGCTGCAGGGACCCTGGCTGGGGCGGCCAGGAAGAGGAGTATGCATCGGCTCCCGCCCTGGCCCTGGGAGAACCGAACTGCATCTCTGCTCTGCGCCCGGGCTTCCCGCCCCCACCCCCTGCTCCACCACCAAACTGCATTCCGGGAGAGGCGGGGACTGAAACCAATTGTTCCTGCCGGGATTGGGCAAACGTGGGCCTTGTACCTTCAGCTCCGGTTCTTCAAGGACTTCCAGGAACCACAAAGCAGACACAGAGTGAAACACAAAAGAAACGACTCATGAGTTAATTACACATAAATCTCATTGCAAAATCCACTCTGTCTTAGACACCTTTCAAACCACCAGAACTCAGTGAATCCCACTGGGAGCGCCGGGGTGGGCTCTGTAAACGGGGAGGGAGGACCCCTCGCCCCTCCCCAGCGCCTAGGATGCAACTGTCTCCAAACATTGTCTGCCTAGGATTAGAATCAGAAAGATGATGCTTCCCCCTTTCTAATAATCGAGTCCTGTATTACGTAATTTACTGCTTTTTCCTTTTTTACTGTTTTCCTTTTTTTTAAAAAAACTTACTATTATTTCAAAACATTTCTGGTTTTCAATAAATATGTGATTTTTAATGACTCTGTCTATAGCCTACATCTTTCCTTTTAAGAAAATATATCCTTTTTTCCAAGGTATAGCACAAAGAAATATCCTCCTTCCTCAGTTTAAGAGAAGATTTTTGAAATATGGAAGACCTCAAAGAGCAAAAAGACCATCACATCTATTTTTTTTAGATAAAAATACAATTTATATTTCTCACTTCTGACCACCAAGTTATCTAATATTTCGCGTGAATTTAGCTTTCACAAGATGTCATTTGTGTGTATCTGTAGGCTGTGCTTTACCCCGGGCTGCCTGTCTTAGGATAGCATGATCGGCTCCGACGATAATTCCCTGAACCCGAGCGCACGCTGCCGAGGCGGCCACTCATCCGTCATCCCTGACAGCTCAGACCACAGGCTGCCGGGAGAAGCTCACCAACAAGTTCTTTGTCCTCAGGGGATGAAGAAAGTCCCCCCGTTGGTTGACTCTAGAGCTACCGGGATGCCTGATGCGTGAGCCTCACAATTAGCTTACACTGCGTCATCTGGGCCATCCCTCAGTCACAAAAAAGGTGTTTCAAACCAGTACTGAACTAAAGATGCCCCCGTGAATGCTCTCCTCAACCGGGCGAAATAGACACACCCGCCAGGAGTGTCATTGCTGGCCGCAGAGTATGAGGCCAGTGTCCTGGACGCCAGGAATCTGCTGACAGAGCTGTGGCTGCTCCTCTCTGTCCTCTCTGGGGACACTCGGCATTTCGGCCAAGGGCAAATGTTACAAGATTTCCTTTTAGGCTGACTTGTGGGAAGCTTTTGTGGTTGCTGTCTTGGGCATGGGGGTGGAGGGGGCTGGGAGGGCCGGGGATTCCCCAGTCCCTTCAACCACTGATCTGAACCTGGAACGTGTCTCTCTGCTCCTAGGGCAGCTGGTGTCACACGAAACACGGCTTTCTCCATGGCTGCACGAAACCCTGCAAACCCGAACAGAGACGTCTTTCTGACAGGTGGGACAGCCACGTGGTCTCTCCTTCTGGGTAATGTCCCTGACATAATGGCAAATGCCCCCGAATTGGGCCTGGACCCCGGGCGGTAATTTTGTGTTAGTGGCAAGGTCAGGTTTATCGCTGAACTGAGATCAGCCCAGCTCTGGCGTTAACTAGCTGTGCGCTGACGAGCAAACCGCTCACGTCTGTCCTGGTCTCTTCTCCTGTAAAGGACAGGGACTCTCCGACCTTCAAAGTCCCTTGTCTTCAAACATGCTTGGTGCTTTCCTTTGCTAAGGTAAGAAAAGGAAAAAGACGATTATATTTTAAAACTACTTATATGTTGTCAATTCATGAGTGGATAACTAAAATGTGGTATATGCTCACAATGGAATTTT
>VBSM01000529.1:3244795-3267257 GCA_008086735.1 Cheirogaleus medius | reverse complement strand
AAACTACTTGTATGTTGATGTTGAAAGCAGCCCATTACAAAAAACGGGCGAGTAAGGAAGTAGACACATGCAGAGCACATCCGGCCCAGTGGATTCACGTTCGAAGTTGGGGGACAGACAGATATTTGCGAAGTGAAATCACAGTCAGCACTCGGCCTGAGCAGGCTGTTGGCAGCCCCCACTCTCCCATGCCCCACGGCTCTGCCTTGAGCAGCCACGGTGTAGCATTGGGCCTTCCCGGATTTGTTAAATCAAAGGCTGATGTGAAATGGTGCTACGTAGAACTTCGCATGAAAGTCCAACCAAACCCCTCACCCTTTATGCTATTTACCCCTTAGGAATGAAAACTGTGAACAAATCCATCTCAGAGTCGGCCTGTCCCTCCTGAAAAACAGGTCTAAATCCTTTTTGTAGACAGTGCGCCCTACGTAACCCAGCTCGGCCTTGACCTGCTTGTCAGAGAATTCAGAATAGAGGTCTATGTGCACCTGAGTACTTTTACCTGCATTCCCCAGGACAACTATACTTGTAACTTCGTTCCTATTTTAGTGGCTTTTGGCTTTTGTAAAGCACTGATTTTTTTAATGAATCCATTTATTCATTTGAGCAGTTTTAGGTTTACAGAAAAATTGAACAGAAAATACCGAGTTCCCATATACCACCTCCCCTCCCTGTATACAGTTTCTCCTATTTTAATATCACTGTCATGGTGAGTGTGGGTCACTTGTTACAACAGTGACACGTTACTACTGACTAAGCCTATAGTTTACGTTGGGGTTCACTCTTGGCGCTGTGCACTCCATGGGTTTGACACATGTATGGTGACACGTGTCCACCATTACAGTGTCCTGCAGACGCTAGTTTCTCTGCCCCCAAACTCCCTTGTGCCCGCCCTTAGTCATCTCTGCCCTCTGCCCCAGTCCCCAGCCGCTGGCAACCGCTGATCTTTTGCTGTCACCATAGCTTTGCCTTTTCTGGAACATACAGTTGGAATCATACAGCATGTAGCCTTTTCAGGCCAGCTTTTTTCACTTAGCTATATGTCTGAGGCTCCTCCCTGTCTTTTTGTGGCTTGATAGCTCATTGCGTTCTGCCGTTGCCCGGATGCACCGCAGTTTGTTTATCCATTCTCCTACTGATGATCATCTTGGTTACTTCTAAATTTTTGGCGATTACTAATAAAACTACTGTTTTTCCTGATTTTCATTATTATTATTTTACCGTACACTGCCTAAAAATCCTTTTGGAAGTGCATAGGAGTATAACTAGTACTGAAATATGACTAAAAGATTGTTCATGTTATAGAGTATCAGTCTTTTTATTTTAATCCTGTCAATTAGAGTCAAGTTACCACAGATCTGGCTAAAAGAACCGAAAACATTCGAGGGATCAGTGTGTCCCTCGGTGCTTTCTGAACATGATGCAGATCAAGTATTGTGTTAGGTGAAGAACTCAGCAGGGGTTTCCCTTGAGATGCACAAAAATTATAGAAGCCAGAATTCTCTTTCATCCTATCTGGAATCAAGCTCAAACTCCTTTTTCCCAGAAATTAGCAGACAGAATTGCACTTTCTGTCATTAAGGATGCTACAGATTTCCCAGTATGTAACTAATCACTTTTATTATTGACAATTATGCTCTAATTACGGGTTTCGAGTGTGAATAGCTTGGTTATATGCCAGAGACAGAAGAGGCAGAAGATCTTTGTGGAACACATATGGGCTAAGCTTACCTTCTTACAGACCTGAGCAAGAGTTGGGAATGAATACAAGGCCAAACTTTTTAAGTTTTTATAGAAGAGAAACATAAGTTTTTAATTTTGGGGGTCAAGTAGTGTTAAAGGCTTATTACAAAGCAGAAACAAAACAAAAGAGCAATCTCTTGCCCTTCCCCACCCAATTCCTATGGGCACTTTCCACTCTTGGCAGCTTCTTCCGATAGTTACTCCGTGTTTTTAAGCACAGTTACACCACTCTGTCTCGATGAATCCATTTCAGACACATCCACTGTCTTCCTGCCGTAGCAGCTGAGGATTTTACGCTCTGGCCTGGTCCCAACTCCCTAATGTAGTTACAGCGTTATTTCTGGTTTGATCGATTTTCAATATTCATTCTATTAGGAACAGGTAAATATTGTTTACTGTTGAGTCAGGTAATAAACTATGATCCCATTTCCTTTCTTTTACAACTTTTTGTTTGTCCCAAAGTTAACAGTCACCTTATATTTGGATTCACTTAGTTTTATTTGTACCTGTGCTCAGTCTCCCCACACCCCTTCATAGCCTCCTGTTCCATGTGGCTCAACCCGCCTGATCTCAACCCGTCCATCCGTCCGTCCCTGTTTCCAGTAGGGTCTTTCCTGAGCCTCTTTGTCCCCTTAGCTGCTGCCTTGGTTTGTCCTTGGACTTCCCTTCACCGTCGCCCTGGAAGTCCCCGGTGCTCACTGCCGAAGCCCTGGTTCCTGGGATTTCCTGTCTTCCTTGTTCTTGGTTATTCCTGGTCATTCCCTCATTCCCAGGGACCACATCTCCCAGCAGCTTCCTGAGAAAATGTGCAGAGCTAATTGAGCGGGGAGTGCTGGAGTCAGAGTGACGAGATGAAAACATCAGCTTTCCAACCGCTGAGGCCATTTGGAGGAGGAGGCTTCTTGTCTGCCCGCCAAGGGAGCATCCTCCCACCGCACCCGAGAATTAACCCTCCCACTCAGCCGGCCGGAACATGGCAGCCCCTCCAGGTGGGCGACAGCCGGCGGGACATCTGCTCTCCAGAGAACAGAGGGGACGACGGGTGGAGGGGTGGAGCCACTTTCTTCTCCCCAAACTCCACCATCAGGTGAGTCACCTGGCTGGGGGTGGGGGTAGCCTGGACATCGGCATTTTTAAAGCCCCTCAAATGGTCCAGTGCAGCTAAGGGCAAGAATCCTGTGTGCGTCCAGCTTGAGCGGGAAAAGTGAGTAGGCAGCTTCTAATTGCTCTGCATAAAACCCTGCGGTTCGCCGCCCCCAGCTCCCCCTGGCCTCCCGCAGAACACGGCTCCTCCCGTTCCTGAGCCTGCCCAGGAGAGCCGCTGCTTCCGAGCCACCCTGTCCTCCCCACCCCCACCGCCCCCCGTTACATAATTCTCTCCCGGTTTTGCCTGGGATTGCATCTGTGTTTTTGCTTCTGGTTCTCCTTATTTCGAGGGGGATTTCCAAGAGGAAATGATGGAGGGGCCGGGGACCAGGTAGTCGCTGCCATCTCAAAACCAAACCTAAGCAAGGCCAAATCACACGGCTTCTTTTAGCAAGAGTTTCCCTTAAACTTTTTAGAAATGACCCAGGGAGATAACGAGAGGCTCTATTCCTAGGAAAATACTGTTGCTTTGAAAACGAGTGACAGATAAAGTGTCATGAGAGTCCCAAGCCAGGAGCAATGTCCTGGATAGAGGGAGCCGGGGGCACCCACATGTACACGCGTGGCAGGGGTGGACACCTGCCGTCTGTAAAGTGTATGATAGAATTCCGTTTCTCATAGTAACTTCCCCAAATACCCCCTGTCCACAGCACACACGGGGGACCTGCTCTCCTCTTCCCCATGGTGGGGGCGGGGTCCTGATTCTGACCCTCCCCCGCAGCTGCGTGATCCTGGCCAAGGACCTCACCTCTCCAAGCCTCGGTTTTACCGTCTGTAACACAGACACGTGGCTCTGGGCTACGTGCCTCCGAGCTGGTATGAGCTCCAGCACGGTCACGCACAGGTGGGCGTTTGTGAAGCGCAAGGTGCTAGCGGAGGTGTCACCTTTACGGTAACGCGCCGGGTCCTTTCTCCTTCAAGCCGAACAGCAGCCCCAGCCGTTCGCCCGATTCCCCCCAGCGCACACTCCCGCACGCTCCCTGCCCACCCCAAAAAAGTTATTTTACTTTCACATTCAATACAGTTGTCAGGATAAGGAGAAAAACATAAAGCCAAACATGAAATAACCTGCACTTTAAACCAGGGGTACAGCTAAATTCTTATAAAATACCCTGGCAAGGAGGAGTGTAGGGAAGCACCACTAGATTTAAATAAGAAACGAACTCAGGGTAAACCCCGCTGTGTCAGTCTGCTCGGGCTGACCACAGCCGGGGTGGCTTCAACCACAGAAATTAATTTTCTCACGGTCCTGGAGGACGGAAATCCAAGGTGGAGGTGCTACCAGGACTGGTTTCTGGTGAGGCCTCCCTTCCTGGCTGGCAGAAGGCCGCCTTCTCGCTGCGTCCTCACGAGGCTTTTGCTCTGCGCACCAGCACCCCTGGTGTCTCTTCCTCTTCTTCTCAGGACACCAGCCCTGTTGGAATAGGACCCTACCCATATAACCTCATTTAACCGTAATTATCTCCTTAAAGGCCCTGTCTCCAAATACAATCGCACTGGGGACTAGGGCTTCAACCTGTGAATTTTTTTGGAGGGGTGGAGGACACAATTCCATCCATTCCATCCATTCCACCCCCGTCTCCCGTGTGGATTCCGTCTCCCTGAGCGGGTTGGCCAGTGTCTTCTCTGTACAGCTGCACCTCTGGCTTTGAGCGTCACCAGGGCCTCGGGGAAAAGATAACGCAACGCTAGTGCAGTAGCAACTGGGGAAGAGACGAAGTCTCCAAGCAAAGAAGAGAAAATCCCGCCACTGGCGTGACGCAAGAAGTGCGTGTCCAGGGGCCGCCTGCAACTGAGCCTTGTCCGGACCAGAAGTAGAAAGAAACTGGACCTCACAGAATTAAGGCTATGGACTGAGGCCAGGCGGGCCTCACAGGCTTGGTAGAACTTTCTAGACTCTGGGACGTCTCCTAAAAGTGCCAATATCTGCTCTAAGCACATTGACACTCTTGGGTGTAGTTTGAACCCTTGTCAGCTTTCAGCCGCTGTCCTGAAGCACAGCTGCCCCCACAACGATAATTCTGGAAGCATTTTTCTTTTGACAACACATAGGAGGAGGCTACGGAAAGACGACATCTCGGAATCGGCAACCGCAGGGAGATTTAAGCCTCCACGTGTCGGCGGTGAGGTCAGAGGATCTGTCACCGCGGAATTCAAAGTTCTTTGTGGTTTGACATAATAGCTACCTATTAAGTTTGCCTCCTGCGTGACCTGTGCAACTGCCACTTAGGAAAGGGAAAGCCATCATCCGCCGTGTGTCTTTAGAAAGAACAACTTTAAACTTTATCTAAGGAAGCCGTTTCCATCGTTGTTCGGCCCGGCGCGGGTTCCAGAGCGCTGCACACGATGTTGGGATGGAGCAAAAGTGCGACCCGCCCGGATCAGGAGGCCAAAGGTACCTTCCCGACTAACAAGAATATAAGGGTTTTGTTTTTTCTTTTAAAGGACACAAGTCATAGTGAAATAAGCCCAAATTCAAGATTTACTTTTAAAAAAAACCCCTCCAGGCTACGTCCCGGTTAGCTGGACTATTTGTGCAAATAGGTCTCATCCGATGTCCTCATGCCCGCGTCCCCTCCCTGCAGCGATGCTTGCTGCTCCAGATGCTGATTCTAAGGACAGTAAAACTCCAAGTCAGGATTCACGATGAACTAATTCGCACTGGGATACGGAAAGGTGTGCTAGCTAGAATATTTGGTCGACCCTGATGTTTTGCTGGCGCATTAAAAACAACAACTTTGCACATATTTTTAACACTCTGTCATAAGGAAATATATTGTCAAGGTAGGAAGATAGAACGTACTTTATTTAAAAGTTTGTTCACTTGCTTGATAATTTTATTTGTTTGTTTGTTTGTTTTAGAGACTGGGTCTCACTCTGTGGCCCAAGCTGGAGTGCAGTGATGCCATCGTAGCTCACTACAATCCTGAACTCTTGGCCTCAAGCGATCCTCCTGCCTCAGTCTCCTGAGTCGCTGGCGCTACAGGTGTGCACCACCACACCCAGCTGATTGCGTGATAATTTTTTAAATCAGACACGCTCTGTGGGTCTCCATTCATACTCTTGCCCCAGGTCCCCAAAGGTCAGGGCCAGGCCTCCACGATAATGTGCTGTTCTTTCTGCTCCGCCACCCTTAGCACGTGACTTTTGGCTTCATGGTTTTTCACCTCATGGTCTCAAGATGGTTGCTCTGACTCCAGCCTCCTATCTATATTCCCGGCAGTAAGGTGAAGACCAAGAGAAGGAGTTTAAGATGGTCCTCTATCACAAAAGCAAAGACTTTCCAGAAATCCCTGGCCAACCTCCTACACAACCCAGAACCATCTCACCTGGCCATTCCTAGCTGCAAAGGCCTCAGGAAAGGTGGGTATTTTAGCTGGGCATAGTGTCAACCTAGATAAAATTGGGTTCTGAGAATTAGGCAAAAGGAGAAAATGGTGACCAAGGAGGCAAATAGCAGTGCCTGCCATACACAAGGGCCAAGTGCAGTGACTCCTGGGGACACCTGGTCTCAGGATTAACCTGTCACAAGAGAAGGAGTGGGAGAAGCCTGTTAATCACGCCTAGGTGACTGTGTCCACGCCAGACACCACAGGAAGGTCGGGGTTCAGGTGGACCTACACGTGTACACCTGGGGTGGGGCTGAGACCACAAACAAGAGGCCATCGGGAAGTCTAGCTTGGAGCAGCTACAGAAGGAGGCGGCAATGGACCAAGGCTTCCAAAATTGCTCTACAAGGCAGTTTGGCAACTCATATCAAAAGCTTTGAGAAAACGGGCACTTGCAGTTCTGAAGACGCTGCCTGTTAGTTCCTGTGCCCAGACCCCTGGAGCTGCTCGGAGGCTCGATGACTCGGCTGTTTCTCTGTTCCTTCAGCTCCCCCGTGGCCGCCACACACATTCTTTGTGTCCTCATTGGCCATAGTTGGTTTTAGTAGCAGCTCCAGATTTTCTAGGTCAAGGGCGGCATTCTGGTGGAGAGCGAGGGGAAGAGACAGCAAATGCTGCCACCACGGCAAAAGGCTGGCGTGTTCGGGCATTGGGGGAGGGGAGGGGAGGGGAGGGGAAGGGGAGGGCAGAGGAGGGGAGGGGAGGGGAGGGCAGCTGATGAAACTTGCAGGGCGGGGTGAGGCGAGTTAGGGGCTGAAGCCCTGTCCCCACACTACCCCTATTGTTGCCATTCTACTGTGATCCCAAAACTCCAATTTACGTAGAAATATTTATTTTAACTTTATCACATTTAAGGAGAGACATATGCCGTTTAATTTACTGTCACTTAATTCCATTAGGAAAAATAGGATGTCTCAAAAAATGTTAGAGTGATGCATGTGTGACGAAAGTAGATCCAAAGTTAAATGATAACTTAATAACTTAAATGATGATGGCATCAAGAAAAGATAAAAACGAGTTCTATCAATAGTTTGAAATTTTCACGTGTTGTAATTTTTAAACATCGAGTTCTTAATAACTGAGGTGTGTATATATATATATCACATTTTGCTTCTACATGACAAGACAGTTTCGGGCTGCTAGCTGCAAACACTTGTCAGCAAATAATACAACATGGGGGTGAGTAATATTTATTCTTAACAAACGACAAGCAAAATAGGACATCGTATTTGTTATATTTTTGGTTTTTAATACTGGACAAATTTAATTTTGATCAGATGAAAACAACTAAGAAATCTGGGAAAACTCATGTTAGGGCCAATAGTAGAAATGTTATTCTTCTATTCACCTCGGCAGCCTTTATTTTCATCAGTGTTCTCTCGGTTTCCTTTAGTCTGCAATTCGCTGTGAGTACACATTTTAGAATGAAAGTGAGTTTAAAGTGCATACTGGCTGCCTGGAGGGGTCAGCGGCAGATCTGCAGCCCGAGGACCGAATCGTGAGGATCCTCGGCTGAAAGCCCCTCAGTGGCTCTCAAACTGTCCCACGTGGAAGGTTAGAAGAGGTTCAGTCATTGTTTTATTTCTAAAACACAGAAATGGAAGCAGACACTTTTCTGCCTCTGATGATAGGAACCCTCCGGCCCACCATGGCAAACTTCATTTCCTCCCAAATCCCGTTGCTGCTGTCTTAGATCCGCATCTTTTACAGCTGACACGGGTCAGATGTCCCCAACACGGAGAGCCGTGATTTCTGCGACCAGAGAAAATCAGTCAGTCACGCTGTCCCTTGGCCAAGATGAACTCAGCCCGTGGTCCCCAGAGAGCTGGTAAGTCAGCAGCTGCAGAAACACACAGCTCTGTGTTTCAAAATGCAAATGACCACATTTCCCTGACCCGGAGTGTTCTCCGACACATTCCCTACCAGTGACTGTAAATCTGCTCTTGGAATGTGATAAGTTGATAAATTAAACACAAACAGCCCTGTCTGATAACCTTCCTCTGGCCTTTGATGGTGTCGGTTACAGAACTGAATTTCAGAAAGCGAATTCCTTTTTGCTCAAGGTTTTAGGCCTGTTCTTTTTTCTAAGCCCAGAAACCGTAAACTTTTTCATCCTGAAAGGAAGCCGGCTGTCCTCCTCCTTCTTTAAATAAATGAAAGGACCTCACCGGAGCCACCCGCACTGTGAGCGTGTGTCAGGCTTCGGTGGCCCTCGGTCCTTTCGCCCATCCTTTTATGGAACTGCCCCGTCCCCTGTGAAGCGATCTGATGAAATCTCAGATCCAAGCACCTGCCTCCCACTGAAAGTTTGGAAAAGGCCCGGGCTGCGAGCTTTCTGGAACCTCACTCTTTCCAGCCCATTTCCAGACCCAGTGCCTCCAGCTTGTATCTGTTCTCCGAGGACCCGAGATCCTTCCAGGAACTTCTGTTTTGCTAACAGTAGACTCTACCTGATGGTCTCAGTGTGTCCAAGAGGAGCCCACTCATCCCTGGCAGCCCAGGCCCGGCTTCCTGAGAAGAGCTCTGTCTTGTCTCAAATACACTCTTCTGTCAAAACACATGTGAATCTGTACACCAGGTTTCGAAATCAGACGTCGTGGAGTTCTGGCCTGTAGACATATTCTCACCCATCCATGAGTTCTTTTCAAAAATATTTTAATTGTTTTCTTCTCAGTGAAAATCTTGAAAGGATTAATATAATCATCTTGTGATAGCATCATGGTCCTCCAGCCAAACTCTGCATCAGACACTCGTACCAAAGGTCACCGATGCAGAGTGGGAAACGGACTTCCCAAAACGTCAGGCATCCAGGGAGAGATGGAGTCCGTGAAAGCCGGGCCCCAGTCCGGTTCCTCATCCCTGACAAGGACGTGGTCTTGCTGAGTGAGTTTGGTTCAAGAAACAGAACAGTCCAGTGTTGAAAAAATTCTCTTGAGCAAAAGCCATGGATTGCTAAAGCAAGTTCTTCTTCTTGAATTGTGACGATAGGGCCAGAGGATAAAAGTTCAAAGGCGTGGGCAGTGTTGATTGGCCCAGCAGGAAATCCCTGGGGTGTCCCTGCTCTTGGTCCCTGGGAAGCTACACTGAGACGAATTTCATCTGCTCCCTCCCGGGTGGGGTGCAGGGGAGGTACACCCCACTTCCTATAAAGTTTCTGTCTCCTTCATTAAACAGAGAACCTAACCTGATCTTACAGTGAGGGGGTGTATGTGATCTCTTCCTACTAGACGTTCATCCAACTGGAATACTACAGTTGGTATCAAACGTGAGACGGGCACCACCATGTGCAGAAACTCAGCGAACTGGAAGAAGAAACAGTGAACTAACTAGAACTGCGGTGGAGACAGCCTGGCCCATGGCACAGGGCTGGGGGTGGTTGGAGCAACGACACCAGGGGAATTTGCCCACAGTCCCCCTCTGTGGGACACTCAGCTCGGTGATGAAGTAGAGAGCTGCGCTGAAGGCCAGGGAGCCCGGGTAAGAGGCGGGGACAATTCAGGAGCCCAAAGGAGTCAGAAAGCTTAGGAACCTCAGACATTATTGCCAAAATGAAGCAAAACAACAGCACAAAACCTGGAGCCTTATCGAGCCTCTAGAGCTCGCTATCCTTCCACCAGGAGGATGGAATTGGCCAAATTCAGGATGTGGGGAATTTCTACAGGGCAGACACCCAGGTCCAGCAACTAATGTTATTGGAAAAGAGGGGGAGGGGACTGTTACAGATGAAAAGAGACTGAATAGTCACCAGCAATGCGTGGATCTTGTTTGGATCCCAGTCTGAACAAACCAACGGTAAAAACCCATTATTGAGAAACTGGGGGAAATTTGAACATGTGGGTCTGAAAAGACTGTGATGGCTTGTATTGTGTCATCACGGTGGAACTAGGGCTAGATTCCCTGAGATCCTTGTCTCTGTGCAGTTCTGGGGGAGAGGAATTCTCGCGAGATCTGGGGGCCGAGTAAAGCGCCAGCCGTGACTGTCGACGGTTGTTCTGATCCGATGCAGGACACACACGCAGGTGTCCGTGAATTCCAGCGTGTCCTCCCTCGCCCCCTCCCCACCCACCCCTTCTCCCTGACCACCAGCTCTGCTAACCAGCAGCAGCCCTGAGCCAACCTCCAGCCAGATGCTTGGCTGGGGGCCACTCTGACCAAAGCCGTTGCTATTAAAGGATCCTTGTTTATTGCATTAGGTTCATAATGGTGTTGCATCCATATGAGGGAAAGAAAAGCCCTCATCTGTTGTAGGTACATACTGAAGTATTTATGGGTAAAATTATGTCGTGTCTAGGATTTGCTTAAAAATACTTTAAAAAAAAGATTGGGGTGTGGAGAATAAATGCAACAACATTGAAAAGTGGTAATGATTGTTAAAGTTGGATGATGAGCTTCTTGTTCTATTTGCTTCATGCTTCTGGCATGTTTGGAAATGTTCATGATAAAATATGAGGCAGGGAGCTAAGGAAACAGAACAGAACCTGAAGACCCCCTTCCCCCACCTCCACCAGTCCCAGACTAGCGTCAGGCAAAGTCACAGGCAAAATTGCATAACTGGAAAATTCTTCAATTCTTCTTGAGGATGTGGGTTAAGAGAGGGAGGAAAAACTAAGCGTGGCAGGAGGCTGATTAATAGACACACACCGCAGGAGAAAAAGGAAAAGCAATGAAGCCTTACTATTACTTTTAACTGGAGTAATACACTTGAACGTGCGTGAGCTGGTCTTGTTCTTATAAACAAGGCTAAAAACAAAATCTGTGACCTTGGACTTCTGAGATCTGTGCAGGCTATTGGACTCTTTTAAGTGGTATTCAGAGGACAGAGTTTCAGATCTAAGTATGTACTTTTCAGAAGGTACCTTCTAAAATTGAAACTTTAAATACTAATTGAGATGTAAAACTTCCTTTTTAGGAAGAATGTAAAAATCTGCGTGAGCTCAGGCATTGTTTCGGTTAGGAGAGAAGGTGACGGGTGCGGGACGCAGGCCAACCCAAACAGGAGGGTGGAGGATGGCAACAGGCCCACAGTTTTATTCACAAATGTTCTTCTCCAAGGCTAAACTTCTTGGAAAGGGGTTTATTTTATTTCATTCTGCCCCAGCTGTATATGTGGGTCATTTTAGAATCTCAGCTGGTGGCCACAGCTTTTGAGGCTTCTAAGTCAAATCCCTTCTTTTTTGTTCTTGTTTTTTTTTTTAAAGGGTAATTTAAAAGTTTTTTTTAAAGTAGAGAGATGTTATATAGATGATATTAAACAGAAGAAAATATTTTGTATTGGAAAAAGCAAGTTATCCGTGTTCATAAAAATGTATAAGGTTGGAATCAGAAACAATGTTAACCTGACAGAGAAACAAACTCAAGGGGAAAATACTGCATAATGTTTTAAAAGCAAAAGGCTTTGTTAAAATAGTATATAAATCCCTGAGTCTAACCATATCTTTGAGTTTCATTTTTTTTTCCTGGGAACGCCATGCATGTAAATGCTAATAAAAATTGTGTGCCTTTCTCCTGCTGATCTGCCTTTTGTTAGTTTAATTTGCAGGCCCCCAATCACACAACCTAAGAGAGTAGACGCAAAGTTTTTCCTCCCTGACACCTGCATGCAAAGGTGTCAGGGAGGTATTAAATACACAAGGTATTAAATGAGGTATTAAATACACAAAATGACGATGGAGAGCAGGATGGACAGACTGTTGGATCTGGACGGGGGAGATGGCAGAATGGAGGTGTGGACAGCAGAGAGGGCCTGGGGCAGAGGTGGCTGAGCCGGGGGCACCTGTGCGACGTGAACCCGAGGGCCGACGTGAGGACAGGTGATGTGGAACTTCAAAGGTGTGAACGCAGAAGAGAAGCTGAGAAACGTAAACGGCCCTTCCTGCTCCTCTTCTTGCTCCCGTTCCCTCGATTCTTCCGTTTATTTTCTGCTCCTTCCTGAACAATCCAGTCCTCGAGGCATCCGAGGTTGTGGAGCAGGGTAGGCGTCTATATCATAGTCCGTCCAGGCTGCTGTTTATAAACCAGGTGGTTATAAAGGCATTTATTTCTCACTGTTCTGGAGGCTAGAAGTCCAAGGTCAAGGCCCGGCAGACTCCGTGTCTGGGGAGGGCTCCTTCCTGATTCATGGACAACCGTCTTCTCACTGTGTCCCCATGTGGTGGAAGGGGTGAGCGTTCTCTCTGCGGCCTCTTCTGTGAGGGCACTAATCCCACTTCCAAGGGCTCCACCCCCATGACCTAGTCACTCCCCAAAGGCCCCGCCTGCCAATACCATCCCTTTGGGGGTTGGGATTTCAACCTATGAATCCGGGGGGCACACAAACATCCAGTCCGCAGTAGTGTCCGAGGAGAGAAGCACCCAGCATGGGGGTCCGAGCCGGGGGAGGCGAGGCAGGCAGCAGAAGGCCTGGTGCGAGGTGACAAGGCCCAAACATGTCAAGGGCACCCAGGCATGAGGGGGAGGGGTAGTCAGTGTGGGGGTCGGAGCCGAGCAGGTCGGGGAAGGCACCCAGGCACGAGAGAGGCCTGGACTCCAGGGCCCGGGGGGGGGGGCACTCAGGCCGGGCGTAAAGCCCCAAGGACCCGAGTGATGGGAGGAGGCCATCCGTGCAGGGGAGCTCCGGCCTGGGACAAGGAAGGTGTCCTCGCAAGGGGAAGAGCCCTGAGCGGTGTCAGAGTTGGAGCAGGGTGAGGAGGTGTCCCCATGTGGTGTGGGGGGGGGGGGGATTGACTATCTGTGGGGCACTGAGCAAATAAGTCTGCATATTTGGCACAATGGGAGCCAGGTTGTCACTGTTGGAGAAAGGGAGAAGATGAGAACGAGCCCTGCGGGGCTGGACTGGAGCTGACAGTGCTGGTGTGAGCGCAAGGATTTCGGTAAGAACAGACGCAGAAATGACCGTGTGTCTCGACAGACGTATCTGCTCTCTAGCCCTGGCTGCCAACAGGCCCTGCGCTCCTCGTGCGCAGGTCTCGGTTTCTAAACACCAACTGCCACCAAACGCTCTTCTGAGAAATGGCTGATTCCGGGGCTGGACAGGCAGTGCTCGAGATGAGCCTAGAACGTCTGTCCGTGTCAGGAAAGAAGGCGGCACTCGAAGCACGGTTGAGACGCACCAGAAGGACGCAGAAGTCAGCTGGAAGGGGCCACCAGAGACGGGACCATCCGAGCATCAGAATAACGAGGACAACAGATTATACCTGCGGATAAAACAGAGAACCGCGACTCCACACCGGGTAAGATCCGCGTTAGAGGAGGAAGGGGGCGCTCCAATCGGGGTGGGGTGGGGGAGAGCGACTTCGTGGCGACGAGGCCCCGCAGATGCTGCTTTGCAGAGTGGTCAGGAACGCAGAGGGTCAGAGCCCTGTGCCCGCGTCACGGCGCGTCACAGCCCGCCCAGGAGGACAGCACGCCGCCTGTGAGCTGCCCCTGCTGGGGACCCACGGCTGGGCTCTGGCCCTGGGGAAAGGTCAGCCACAGCAGCCGTCCTGTTAGTTTCCAAAGTGGCAAGGTCACAAAGGTCACCACAAAGGCGAAACGCAACGCAAGGTGCGCCCATGAACTGGGTCCCTTCTCCGAGGAGGACGTTACTGGGACAGCTGGCAAAACCTGAGTAGGGTCGGAGGGTCCAGCGGTGGCAGTGAGTCTCTGCTTGCTTCCTGACGTCGGCGGTTGTGTGGCGGTGACGTGGGAGAATGTCCCTGTTTGTGATCAGGCTGGATGGGCCATCAGGTTGGCAACTGAGTCTTAAATGGCTCAGGAAGAAAAGGTTGTTTGTGCTGCACTCGCAACTTTCCTGTAGGCTTGTGGTTGCTAGTAAAACTATTTAAAACACTTAAATAAATAAAGCATCATATTTTTTGAAAAATATATGGCTTAAAGGGTTTTGTTCACGAACCTCAGAGAAGTCAGTCTAGGCAGAGACAGACGGAGGTGGGAGGCCTCCTCTGGCCTAGATGGCCTGTCCTGCCACCTGTCCTGCCGCCAGGTTCCGGCCAGAGGCCCTTCTCAGGCGTTTTCACATGAGCCCACTTTGCCCATCACAGCACTTGCGATACACTCACGGTAACTGCCCGTTCACTCACCAGTTCCGTGAGATCAGAGACATTGTCTGACTTGGTCACTGCTGCGTTCCCGGAGGTGGACGCACTTCCAGGGACACGGTGGTAGTCTCTGAATAAGCATTCACGGAATGAAGGAAAGAGCAGGTCACTCTGACCCCAAAGAAGTCTTTTCCTGTAGTTCTGGAATATTTCTAATCAAGTCACTACAAGGCCAAGACCGACGATACAGCCGCGGATCGGCCCGTCCCTCGATTCCGATGAGCTCTTTGCGCTCCTGCAGGGAACTGCCACAGGGCTTTGCTACCGATTCTCTTGAGCCTTTGCACCGGCGGCCTGGGCAGACCTGGCGTGAGTCACTGCCATGGATCAACACGACATTGTTCTCTGAAGGGCTCGCAGTGGGGAAACCTAAAAAGGAAGAAAATGAGAGCACTTGCCAAGGGTACTGAGCAAAGGGTCAAGGACCAGCCAGCCATCGAGTCCCAGACTCTTAATAAACAGGGTTATGAAGTTACACAAATCCTTCATCCCTTCTCAAACTACAGAAGAACCCCGGGGCTTCTGAAGTTGTAACAATGACTTCCTTTAACAAAAAGATTCTGAGTGACCCAAGGACACTTCAGCCTTGGCTTCAAAAATGTCCCCACAACTGCCCCAGAGCAGACCTCTACCGGTGCTTCCCTCTTCCAATCTGCAGCCTGGACAGCCCAGGGCAGGGCCGTTCTTTTGTCCAGCCTCTCCTCCAGAGAGAGTTAGTGTGAAAAGGAAAAGAAACCAGTATTCTGGCCACAATGGGGGCAATTGTTCTGAGCTGCCGCATTCTCTTAAATGTTTACCTTTCTGTTTCACAATCTAACAGGAAATGAGGGGTGAGGGATTTTTGATTCCCCTTCCCCTCTGGTCAACACTAAAGATGACCGGGTTGTTCTTCTAGTTGCTCAAAAAGGAAATAGTGACAGGTAGGAAATTAGTACTTAGCTAAAGACTCCAGATCACAGCCTGGGGTTTCAACCAAGCTCTCCATCTAGCACTCGTGGGTGGGAGACATTTCAGAGGAATGAGCCCTTGTCAATTCCCTCCTACTTCTGCTGTGTCTCCAGGATGGGATGCTCAGGGGTGGAGCTGAGCATGTTGACCAGCTTTCTAGCTGATCCACTGACAGCTATTGAAGGATCAAGACAAAAAGCCGGACCGAGATTAGTTTCCTAACTAACCAAGGGCAAGACAGGGAGGTGACACAAGCTGTGACAGTGGGAAGGAGGCCAGATTCATTCTTCAAGACCAGCCCACAGCCCAGCTTCTGCTTCCAGAAGAAGTTGGTATTTGGTTGAAGATCCATCCACGGAATGGTCCGGCTGGAATGGAAACGAGAGGGGTGGAGTCTAGCACCGGCTCTGGCCGCTGAAAATCAGAGTAGAATCTTCCTGGGCCGGAGTCTCCTACTATGCAAATTCAAGTCATAGAGTAAAATAGCTTTTTGGGGGCATTTTACACTTTTTTCATTGGCTTGAAATATAGTGTAGGGGAGGAAAGACTTGACCGTCCCAGGTTCGGGAGCTGGGTCTATGAAATACACTGACAACGGGCAGGTGAACAGGAGACAGGGTATGCAGATTTATTAATTTTTAGTATTATGTGCACGGGGCATTACAGGGGGGAAGAATGAATACTCCCAAAAAAGTGAATATCATCTTAATAGGGAAGGGAGACGTAGGCCACCCAGGGGAGAGTGATGGGCCCCTGGAAGTGCAGGCGGGAGACAGCACGGTCGGTGATGACACGTGTCAGGGTGTCAGGGTGATCTTCCTGGGTTGATGGAACTCCCAGGGAAGGGATTCCCTTTGGAGGCTCTGTCTCTAGGCAGGTAAGGGGAGTTCACAGAAAACCTCTCTGCATTACTGTTTTCAGCTCAAAATAATCAATATACTGAAGCGGCATATTTTGGCGTGGCATGTCCCAAACCCCTTTAATAGAAAAAATTATTTTTAAAAATTTAAAATGTATAATTCCATTATAAACAAGATTGCCATAATGAAACAGAGTTAATGGTTTTCAACATTTCTCTAAATATTTCTATATTAAAAGCCCAGTCAGTCCCTGACCTTGGCGTGCTTGGATTCTCAGCTCCGCCACTCTCCGGCTGTGAGCCTGGGGAAATTGATCTTTCTATGCCTCAGTTTCCACATCCACAAAATGGGGAGAAGTATAAAAACAATATGCATTTCACAGGTTTTTGTGAGGATAAAAAGAATTACTACAAATAAAGTTGTACCTGGCACATAGGAAATACTCAATAAATGCTAACGTGTATCACTGTAATATTGTTACATTTTAAGAGAGAATTTTGTATTTGGGAAAGAGCGTGACTATATTAAAAAAAAAAAAAAGCTAAAATAAACTTCTGCACACAGACCAAAGGTGTGCACTTTCAAATTTCAAATAATTCTTATCCACATTACAGTTTGACCACTGTCAGACCACAACAGAGTCTCATCTGCTTTCCTAGTGATGTGTATGTGGTATATTTAAGACTCTTCCCGTCGTAATTGATGCACGCTGGATTCAAACCAGCTTAGGCAGGAATTGACGTGTCCTGGCCCAGGTGAGCACGCTGCAGGAAGGACAGGGATAGAGTCGCATCAGGAGCACATGGGGCTCTCTGTGTCCTCATGGGCAGAGTGATGGCATCCGCCAGACCGCTGGAGTTTGAGGCTTCTTAGATGTCGCCCTCCTGCAGACCCTCTGTCCGCAGGGCAGGAGCCCCGGCTACCAGATGTTTCCAGACCCACAATTCCAAGAGTGTGGAGAAACGTGGATTTTTTTCATTCTCAGATCCAGTTTGAAAAATCTTGAGGACAGACTCCGATTGGTGGCCTTCGGGTCACATTGACCCTACACCAGGTCTTAGAACTGGTTCGTGGAGCAGAGGAGGGTGGCAGAGGGTGAGATTTATCAGAACAATGGTGGAGAGAAGCATCAGATGTCCACTGTGACAGCCACTGCCCCTGGAGGGGACCAGGCCTGCATTCTCACGGATCAGGGGCCCAGGAACAAAACATCTGAAGTCACGGTCGTGGCCTATGTCATATGTTAGGCATCCTGCGGACAGAGCCTTTCCAGAACATCTATCCCTTATCGATCACAGAGAGGCTCTTGAGATGCAGGTGTTTGTCCACCCCGCAACCAGGAGAGCTTGCGGCTGGCCGGGCCGTGACGCGCTGGGCACAAGTCACGCCTTGGGTTTAGAGAGTCAGGACCGTGCCGGGAATGGAGCGGCTAAGCCCATCCCCAGGGAGTGACTTCATTCCCGAACTGGGGATCGATGACCACAAACAAGGTGTCGCGTCCACTTCAAACCGCCAGGTTTCAGTGGACTTTGCGTCTATCAAATGTCCACTGTCTAAATCAGTTATAAAGCTGGGCTCCGTTTTGGGGTTTTTTTGGTCTCCCACTGTACTCTGCCTTCTTCACACGTTCAAGTTGATTTCTAGTCCCTCGGGTCTGTCTAGAAGTTCTAAGAAAGACCTTTTTTATAAGTTTTGCTAAACGTTGCAAAGGAACGATTTGTTTTCATTTGTCAGGCGCCGCGCAGCCCACCTCCAGGTCTCTGGGGAGCCGCACGAGGCATTTTCCAGGGCTATTTCCAGAATAAACACGGCCCGAGAGCCCGGCCTGGCCGAGGCTGCCCACGGCTCCGCTCCTGCGCTCGGGCGAGAGGACGAGCCTCTGACCTTCCATAAATATTTCAACACGGCCGGTTCTCCACGGAATTAAAATCTGTGTTTTTTAGTCAACTCTGAAACAGACACAGAAAAAGCACACTTTTTTTTTTTTTTTTTACTGCTGTGTGTATTTTATGGATATTGAAAAGTTTCAACTTTCTATTTTTATGGCTACTAAAGGAATTTCACATTCTACAACTCTGGGGCAAAAAGGGCACAGAAGAAGGGTCTGAGGAATGGGCTGGCAGGGGAGGCTGTGCTCGACCGGAGAAAGCTGAACTCAGAAATACCCTGTGACTGGGGAACACTCTGGCCAGCAGTGCAACCTGGTGAACTGGGGACACCCGATGTCCCTCAAGTGACGCTTAAAAAATGAAAACACAATGGTGGTATCAGGACAAAATGTTATGTATAAAAAATTTTTAAAGTCCCAAATTTGTCACTGGCTTCTGCTCCAGAAGGGATTCCTAGATCTTCCACTCCCTCCCCGCACCCCACCCTGGGGAAGGAGCATTACTGACTATTATGGGAAAGGAAAGCCCAAGTTGAAGTTCTTCAAGTTGCAGGAGGCGGGGACTTGGCCTCAGTTTTGCCTTTGATGTTCCTTAGTGAATCCTGAGTTATGCCAACGGAAAGACCGTGGCTTGTGACGGAGGCTGTCTAGGCCCCAGGTCTCAAATTCAGGCTTTGGTGGCAAATGGCATTAACCGCCTGGCGTCAGGAAGGCCTTGGGGCAGGGAGGGGCCGTGGTGAGATTGAAAGGACAAGTCTGCTCCGAAAGACAGCCCTGCCCACCTCCAGACAACCGGTGCCCTGCTCCAGGGGCACAGCACCTGCTCATTTTTTAAGAGAAATCAGAAATCTCTAAGTTTTTAATATCAAAAACTAAAATTTAAGAGGCTGTGAGCCAACCCCGAACCGACAAAGTTCCGACCTTCTTGTGATGACTTCTCAAGTCCTTATTCTGAAATCTCACGTCTAAAGACTCTCCAGAGCTTGTGCTTTAGTGCCCCACACACGTGTCATCTGCGTCATCCTTCACGGGGCCGGCCATGGCGTGACCAGGGGCCCCAGGGGGGCACCAACTCTCCAAAGGGGCTTGGGCCTGAGGCTGTACAAGTAGGTGCCCCTGGCATCCAGGGTTACATCCCCTGGTGTCATCATCTTCTGAGAGATCAAAGCTTGCAGCAGCGTCTTATTGAAAGGAGCAGCCTGGTCTCAGCTAACCCTGAGAAGGCTGGAAGGAGAGTTCTGGAAAGTGACAGAGGCGTTCTGCAGCAATCCAGGAGGTGAAGTCTGGAGTCATTGCATGAGGGCTGGCTCACATGGACTTGCAGACAGGCAAGTGGCCTTGCAGAGAAGAACCCGATGACACACAGAGCTTCCTGCAGTCAGGCAGGTGGGCACTAAGGTGACTGTGATCCCACCAGTAAAGAAAGTATGATGTCACAGCTCTGGACATTGGGGTTACAAGAGAACAATCAAGACACATCTACTGTGTCAGCCCCACCGGCCGACTCAGCCTCCCAAGTCCCTGTCTCTGCTCCCGGTAAGCCCTGTAACCTGGGTAACCACTAGGTTGAGTTCTTGTCCGGAGGCTCTAGAGGAAAATCCACAGGCCAGCCTCGTCCTGCGGGTGGCCACTCTCTCCCCAGCCAAGCTCTGCCACAGT
This sequence comes from Cheirogaleus medius, assembly GCA_008086735.1. Lineage (NCBI taxonomy): Eukaryota > Metazoa > Chordata > Mammalia > Primates > Cheirogaleidae > Cheirogaleus > Cheirogaleus medius. The sequence continues at coordinate 3,247,528 of VBSM01000529.1, read as the reverse complement.
GTATCCAGCTGGTGACTGAAGAAATGCAGCCCAAAGCGTCTTCAGTGCCCAGCAATGGCCCCAAATATACACGTGATACGTTAGTTCTGTGCTGTTTTACTTTTTAATTAATTAGTAGACTTTATTTTTTCTGAGCAGAAAAACTGAGCGAAAGTATAGAGTTCCCATATATCTTCCCCTCCCTCAATTTCTCCTCTTACGAACACTGCATTAGCGTGGCATATTCGTTACAATTTCTGAACCAGTAATCATTATTGACTAGAGGCCGTAGTTTGCATCAGGGGTCACTGTGGGTGTTGTACTTTCTAGGGGTTTGGATAAAAGTGTAATGACGAGTCCTCTGTTACGGTAGCATATGTAGTCCCTTCGCCGTCCTAAAAATCCTCTGTAGTCAACACGTGCTCCCTTTACTTGATAACTTCCCATTCAGTTAAAAACATTTCTTTTAATATTGTGAAATACACACACACACAATCTCAATGCGGCTGGCAGAATTCTAAGATGTCCCCTTCTCCTCCCCCAAATTCCAGGCCCCTGGCATGCACACGCCTTCCTCCAGTTACTCCATCAAACACTGATCCAGGTACTGCTGGGAAAAGGAGGTGCAGATGCAATTAAAATCCCATATCAGTTGACCTTAGAACAGGGGCAAGACTCAGGTGCACCTGACCTAATCCCACTCGCCCTTCAAAGGTGGAGAGTTTTTCCAGATGGTCATGAAAAGGTCACCATCAGAGAGGCGTGTGAGGGATCCGGGGCACCCTTGCTGGCTTGAATGGGCCACATGGCCGGAATGTGGTGGCTTCTAGGTGCTGAGGGCAGCCACCAGCTGGCAGCCAGCAAGGAAACAGGGACTTCAGTCCTACAACACTAGGAACCGAATCTTGCCATCAAGAATGAGTTTAGAAGTGGATTTTCCTCTAGAGCCTCTAGACAAGAACTCAACCTAGTGGTTACCTTGGTTTCAACCTTGCAATGTCCTGAGCAGAGAACCCAGCCACGCCACACCAGACTGCTGACCTGCACAACTGTGAGCTATTCCACAGATGGCATTTTAAACCGCTAAATCGTGCTCATTTGTTATGTAGCAGGGAGACAACGCTCCCTCCACCCAGGTGTTTTTTCTAGAGCAATTGTGCACGCAGTGAATGTGTACCTTTTCCTTTTTCAAAATGAAATTCCATTGTATGTAACTATTACCATATCTTAACTAGCAAATCAAAACTGTGGTTTACCAAATTCAAACAAAACAGAGACAACTGTTTGAATTTGATTGGAATAACATCGAACGTACCAATCAGTTGGGGGAGAATTGATATATTTTGGAGGTTCTGTCTATTAATCTATGTGTATTCCTTAGGATTTTCTAAGAAGCCAATTAAAACCATCTCTGAGAAGTTTTTGTTTTGTTTCCTTTCCAGCTCTACAATTTTCTTTTCTTCCCTGTCTCACTGAGCTGACCAGCATCTTCACTGCCACGTGAAGGGGCAGTTACAAGACCTGATGTCCTCTGAGATCTCCCTGATTTCAAGAGACTGCTTTTAATGTTTAACCATTACGTTTGAGGTGTGCTGTCGTTTTGATTGTTTTTTAAAATAAATTGTCTTCGTTATGTTAAGGAGATTCTCTTCTACTTCTAGTCTGTTAAGATTTTTTTTTACATCATGGATGAATGCTAAGTTTTACAATTTGCTTTTCTGCATTGATGGAGACAATGACATAGTCTTTCTCCTTTAAACCACTGCTGGGGCAAATTGCAATAGATTTCCCTGGAGTGAACTTTATCTTTCTCATACAGGTACACCTTGGAGATATTGCAGGTGTGATTCCAGACCACCACAATAAAGCAAGTCACACAAGTTTTTTGGTTTTCTAGTGCACATGAAAGTTATGTCCACACTCTAATGCAGCCTGTTACGTGTGCAATAGCATTATGTCTAAAGAAATGTACATACCTGAATTTAAGAATACTTTTATTGCTAAAAAATGTTAACGGTCATCTGAGCCTTCAGCAAGTTGTGATCTTTTTGCTGGTGGAGGGTCTTGCCTCTATGTTGGTGGCCGATAACTGACGAGAGTGGTGGTTGCTGAAGGTTAGGGTGGCTGTGGCAATTTCTTTAAAAAATAAGACAACAATGAGGTTTGTTGCATCTATTGACTCTTCCTCTCGTGAGAGGTTTCTCTCTAGCATGCGATGCTGTTTGATAGCGTTTGATCCACAGGAGAACTTCTTTCTCAACTGGAGTCAATCCTCGCAAACCTTGACACTGCTCAACTAAGTTTATGAAATATCCTAAGTCCTCTGTTGTCATCTCAACAATGTTCACAGCATCTTCACCAGGAGTAGATTCCACCTTAAGAAACCACTTTCTTTGCTCATCCGTGAGAAGCAACTCTTCATCTACTCATTTTGTCATGACATTGCAGCAATTCAGCCCCATCTTCAGGCTCCACTTCTGATTCTAGTTCTCTTGCTGTTCCCACCACCTCTGCAGTTCCTTCCTCCACTGAAGTCTTGCACCCCTCAAAGTCATCCATGAGGGCTGGAATCAACTTCTTCCAAACTCCTGTTAGTGTTGATTTTTTGACCTCCTCCCATGAATCAAGAATGTTCTTAGTGGCATCTAGAATGGCAAATCCTTTCCACAAGGTTTTCAATTTATTTTACCCAGATCCATCAGAAGCAGGGGTCCTCAAACTTTTTAAACAGGGGGCCAGTTCACTGTCCCTCAG
>VBSM01000529.1:3218020-3244695 GCA_008086735.1 Cheirogaleus medius | reverse complement strand
GACGGGGGTCTCACTCTTGCTCAGACTGGTTTTGAACTCCTGACCTTGAGTGATACACCCCGCCTCGGCCTCCCAGAGTGCTAGGATTATAGGCGTGAGCCACCGTGGCCAGGCAAAATGTATTTTTCAAATAATAAGACTTGAAAGTTAAAATTACTCCTTGATCTGTGGGCTGTAGAATGGATGTTACGTTATCAGGCATAAAAACAATATTAATCTCCTTGTACATTTCCATCAGAGTTCTTGAGCGACCAGGTGCATTGTCAATGAGCAGTGATATTTTCAAAGGAATCTTTTTTTCCTGAGCAGTAGGTCTCAACAGTGGGCTTAAATACTCAGTAAACCATGCTGTAAACAGATGTGCTGTCATCCAGGCTTAGTAGTTCCATTGATAGAGCACAGGCAGGGCAGATTTAGCCTAATTCTTAAGGGCCCTAGGATTTTCAGAATGGTAAATAAACACTGGCTTCAACTTAAAGTCACCAGCTGCATTAACCCCTAACAGGAGTCAGCCTGTCCCTTGAAGCTTTGAAGCCGAGCATTGACGTTTCCTCTCTAGCTATGAAAGTCCAAGATGGCATCTTCTTTCAATGGAAGGCTATTTCATTTACATTGAAAATCTGATATTCAGTGTGGCCACTTCATCAGTGATCTTAGCTAGATCTTCTGAGTAACTGGCTGCAGCTTCTCCATCAGCACCTGCTGCTTCACCTTGCACTTTTATGTTATGGAAACAGCTCCTTCCCTTAAAACTTGTGAACCAACCTCTGCTACCTTCAAACTCTTCTTCTGCAGCTTCCTCAGCTCTCTCAGCCTTCACAGAATTGGAGAGAATTAAGACCTTGCTCTGGATTAGGCTTCAGCTTAAGGGAATGTTGTGGCTGGTTTGATCTTCTATCCAGACCACTAATGCTCTCTCCATATCAGCAATGAGGCTGTTTCAGTTTTCTATCATTCGTGTGTTCACTGCAGTAGCACTTTTAGTTTCCCTCAAGAACTTTTCCTTTTTCACAATTTGGCTGTTTGGCGCAAGAGGCTCAGATTTTGGCCTGTCTCAGCTTTCTACATGCCTGCCTCACCAGGCTTAATCATGTCTAGCTCTTGATTTAAAGTAAGAGATGTGCAAATCTTCCTATCTCTTGAACATTTAGAGGCCACTGTAGGGTTATCAATTGGCCTAATTTCACCAGGCGCAGTGGCTCACACCTGTCATCTTAGCCCTCTGAGAGGCCAAGGCGGTAGGATCGCTTGAGGTCAGGAGTTCGAGACCAGCCTGAGCAAAACGAGACCCCATCTCTACTGAAAATAGAAAAAAAAATTAGCCGGGCCTTGTGGCATGTGCTTGTAGTCCCAGCTACTCGGGAGGCTGAGGCAGGAGGATTGCTTGAGCCCAGGAGTTTGAGGTTGCTGTGAGCTAGGCTGACACAATGGCACTCTAGCCTGGGCAACAGAGCGAGACTCTGTCTCAAAAATAAAATTGGCCTAATTTCAATATTGTTGTGTCTCAGGGAATAGGGAGGCCCGAGGAGAGGGAGAGAGACAGGGGAACAGCCAGTTGGTGGAGGAGTCAGAACACGCACAGCATTTATCGATTAAGTTCATTGTCTTACATGCACACGGTTTGAGGTGCCCCAAAATAATTACAATAGTAACATCAAAGATCACTGATCACCATAACAGATGTAACAATGAAAAGTTTGAAATATTGTTGAGAATTACTAAAATGTGACACAGAGACATAAAGTGAGCACATGTTGTTGGAAAAATGGTGCCGATAGACTTGGTCAACTCAGGGTTGCCACAAACCTTCCATTTATAAAACCACATCTGCAAAGCGCAATACAGTGAAACGCAATAAAAACAGGTATGCCTGTGCATGCTTCAATTCTGTTTGCTAATATTTTGCTTAGCATTTTTACCGCTATATTCATGAGTGAAATCGATCGGGATTTCTCCTTTCTTGTACCTTTCTCGCCTGTTTTTGGTATCACGCTTGTACAAATTGGTTTGAGTTTTAATAAATTAGTTAAGGCGTGTTCCCTTCCTGTCTATTCCTTGGAAGAGTTTGTGCAATATTGGAATTATTTCCTCCTTGAACAATTGGTAAAACTTATCTGTAGGATTGTCTGGGCTTGGTATTTCCTTGAGATTTTTATCTCCTGTTTCAATTCCTTTAATGGGTTTAGAACCAGTCGGTTTCATCATTTCTTCCTGAGTCAGTGTCGATAAGTTATATTGCTCTAGCAACTTATCAATTTATAGTCGTAAAGATATTTATAACATCCGCTTATCAACCTGAGCTCTGCTATATCTGTATTCCTGCATCTCCATTTAGTCTTAGAACTGTTTCTTTGGTCCTCCTCTCTTGTCTTGATGAATTTTGCTGGAGTGTGCATTTACTGTTTCTCTGGTCTTTTCAAAGAACCAATTTTTGTCTTCCTTAATCCTTTGCATTATTTCTTTGTTCTCTATTTCATTAATTTCTGTTCTTATTTTGAGGATGCCCTTCTTTTCCCTTTCTTTGCATGTGGCTCACTAATTAAAAAAGAATTTCTTCTTTAGTGTAAATACTTAATGGCTAAAATTTTTCCTCTAATTACTGCATTAGCAGCATTCCTCCAGGTCTAACATGCAATATTTTTTATCATTCACTCTCAAATACTTCCTGATTATCAGTACCTCCTGATCTCAGTACTTCCATCATCATATTTCATTTTATGTTAAACTTTTTCATTTCTAAAAGTATGGGGAATTTTAGGTACAATTTTGTTATTATGAATTATATTGTGATCAGAAAAGTGCACCGTGCGATATCAATCTTTTGAAATTTGCTGAGCCCTACTCCGCGTACCAACGCTTTTATTTTACTCTCATTCCTGAAAGACACTTTCACTAGAGAAGCGATTCCACGTGGAAAGTGATGTCCTGTCAGTATATCAAAGGCATCACAGTGTGTCACTACTCTCTGGCTTTAGTGTTGCTAGTCCCAACTAGCTCTGTTAGGGCAGGGATCTTGGCTGTTTTATTCATTCTTTCTTAAAAAATATTTTTTTTACTTTTTTCATAAGTATATTAAGATATAATCCACATGCCAACACATTTCGCCTATTTAAAGTGTCTCATGCAAAGGCTTTTAGTGTATTCAGAGTTGTGCAACCATCACTACTATCAATTTTAAAACATTTTTTTCATCATCTCAAAAAGAAACTCATACCTGTTAGCAGTCATTTCCCATGTCCCGCCAGCCAGCCCAGCCCTAGGCAACCAGGAATCTACTTTCCAACTCTACAGATTTGCCTACTCAGAATACTTCCTATAAGTGGAATCATACATTAGGGGATCTTTTGTGATTGGCTTCATTCACTTAGCGTGTTTTTGAGGTTCATCCATGTAGTAGCACGTCTTAGTCCATTCAGGCTGCTGTAACAAAATACCTTAGACTGGGTGACTTATAAACAACAGGAATTTTTTCCTCATAATTTTAAAGGCTAGGAAGTCCAAGATCAAGGTGCCAGGAGATTTGGTATCATGTGAGGGCTCTCTCTTTGCTTCATAGACAGTTCATTTTTGCTGTGTCCTCCATGGTGGAAGGGGTGGGAGAGTCTCTGGGGTCTGGTATAAGAGCATGGATCCCACTCATGAGGGCTCCATCCTCATGACCTGATCACCCTCTGAACTCCCTACTTACTACTATTGCCTTGGGGATTAGGTTTCAACATGAATTTGGTGAGGGACAGAAACATTCAGTCCCTAGCATAGCACAGCATGTATCAATACTTTGTTCCTTTCTATTGCCGAATAACGCTCCACTGTACGGACACACCACATTTTACTTACCCATTCATCAGCTGATGGACATTTGGGTTGTTTCCACTTTGGGCTATTAGGTATAATGCTGCTATGAAGATTTGTGTGCAAGTTTTTTGTGGACATGTATTTTCATTTCTCTTGGGTATACACCTAGTCGTGGAATTGCTGGATCATATGGTAACAAACACCATGTTTAACTTTTTGAGGAACTTGCCACACTGTTTTGCAAAGCAGCTGCACCCTCTTACGATCCCACCAGCAGCATACAAGGGTTCCAGTTTCTTCACATCCCCAGTAGCACTTGTTATTATGTATTTTTTATTAGAGTGCTCACTCCTTTTTGCCCAGCCTCTTGCAGTAGGCTTGGCACATGGCATGCACTCAAATATTTCATTATGAACAGTGTAATGATCCTCCTGATTACAGCATGTTTTTAATTCTCGTGCGTATGTTATGGTTATATACATTATGATTATGTGTGTTATATGCAATATGGCCAAAGTATTATAACATCTTGTACCAGTCATTAAGTGTCTTATTTTAAGTGACACTGCTGTTTGGGCAGAAGGTGTGAGGGGGCAGGCAGGGGACACCTCTCACCTGTGATTGTCAGAGCCAATAACCTAAGTCACAAAGGGCCACATTAGTGATGGACAACGTGTACACCAATTCTTGTCATTACATAGGCCAAGCTCTAATTTCTGGAGTAAAGATTAGAAAAATCTTTCATTATACTACACACTAACATCGCCCAGATAGTAATAATACAGTTCGATTTTTCTCAATGACATTTTATTACTGAATCAAGAAGATAACTTAATCTTTTTATTTGTATAAATTTATAAGGTATAATTTTATTACATGGATAGAGTAACATTAAATTTTTAAAGTCTATATATTTTCCATAGGTCTCAATATATTTTGATTTTAAATGAGAAAAAAAAGTTCCTAAAAAAATTTTCCTTTTTCCTGACTTGACCTCATGAAAAATAAATTATCACCACGCAACTCCACGATCACTTCTCAGTCAACAATGTCTTCCAATCAAAGGAAAACAAAATTAAGAAGGTAGATTCGATATGGCCTGAGAATCTTGGTTCAGGAAAAAAGAAAAGGTTTACATTTTAAATAGAAAGATCATTTTGGTGTTTGTCTTGAGGGCCGGAAAGACAAGTGATAGGCTAAATTTGTTCATTTATTCATTCATTTACTCACCCCATATTCATTTAATGGCCTGACAATATAATCTGTTTATCTCCAACGTACCTTCAGAGATCCTCGACTCTGTTTGACTTGGTTACTATGATTTATGGATCTTCTTTCTGCGTCATAATCAATGCCTCGGATGCATCTTCCTCCTAAGTATAGTTTAAATTACATTTCCTTAAGCGTCCTTGTATTTCCCTTTGCTTACCCATGTGACGCTCACCTAATAATGGGTCCAGTCACTCATGCTCCCCTTGCAGCTGGTCCTCAGGATGTTAAGATTTCAAGTAACCATGGCCATTTCGTTTTTCCAGGCTGGTCCTTTATTTGGTGGCCAAAATAAGCGTTTAGCACATTGTAGGTCCTCAATAAACATTGAAATAATAACAGACTCTATCCTTAATAATCACGGACTTTGAAAGATGAACGAAGCCGTTGCCTTTGTATGGAGCTCCGTATAAACCCTGATTACTTGCTGCTATGAAATCTGAGAACGACAATATGGAATTAGGTGATTGGGACCATGTGCCTCAGCTACCTGTCAGGCTATGACTTTGAGCATGCTGAGGTCTGTCTGAAAAGGTAGATCAACTGGGCCCAGGAAGTAGGGCTCACTGTTTAAGGGAGGGCCCCAGGCAATGTCTGAATCCTAGTCTCACCAGCTTTGTCTTTCTTTTGTCCCCCAGTGAAAGGATTTCTGTTTCCCCTTTCTGTCTAATGGGAATTCTCTTTACATAACATGCCACGCCCTTCCCAGCCTACCCGGCAGCCGGTTTTAAACTCTGGGCAAATGGGAGTTGTCCTCACTGCAAGACAGCCGAGTTAGAGCAGAAGAGTCCTGACGGTGCTGAGGACATTGACAAAGGGCAGGAGCGATGTGCTGTCACTGAGAGGTACGCAGGGAGAGACAGGGCAATGTGGCCAGGAGCAGGCAGCCTGTGTTACAGAAAGTCACTATTGCAGCCCTTCAGGAAGTGTATTTGGCCGGATCAGCCTTGAGGACAGTGTGCTAAGTGAGATAGTCCAGTCGCAAAAAGACATCCCACTTGTATGAGTTCCCTGGAGCAGTCAGATTCATAGAGACAGAAAGTAGAATGGTGGTTGGGGGTGGGGAGAACAGGGAGCTGTTTAATGGGCACAGAGTTTCATTTCTGCAAGATGAAAAGAATTCTGAAGATGTAAACTCAACTTTATTGAGGTGAGATTTACACAAAATAAAATGTATAAACTTTAAGTGTACGATTTGATAAGTTTTGACAAACGTCTATGTACACCCACGTAGCCATCGTCACTATTAACATATGGAACATTTCTATCACCCGAGAAGGTTCCCTCGTGTCCCTTTCCAGTAACTCTAGACCAAGCACCCCAGCCCAAGGCAGCCACAGATCTGCTTTCTAGATGCAAGTTGTCTCCCAGACTTTCCTGCAAGTGGAATCACACAGCGGCCACTCTGTCACATCTGGCTGCTTGTGCTCAGCAAGTTTTTAAAATTCATCCATACAAATCATTAATTTATTCCTTTGTACTGCAAAATAATATTTCATTGCACAGATATGCCACAATTTATTCATTCACCTGTGCATGGATGTTCGGGTTGTTTCTAGTTCTTTGACAATTAATATGAATAAAGATTCTATGAACATTCATACACAAGTCTTTTTGTGGACCTGTGTTTTCACTTCTCTTGGATAAATGCCTGAGAGTGGAATACAGTCGTATGTATTATTTTATAAGAAATGGTCAAGCTGTCTGCCAGAGTGGTGGGGTTAAATTACTACCAGCAATGTTTGGTAGTTCAAGTTGCTCCGCATTCTCACCAACACTTGGGATTGTCATGTTCTTAAATTTTAGCCATTCTAGTGGTTATGTGTGGTTTTAGTTCGTATTTCCTCGATGTCTAATAACATGGAGCATCTTTTCATGTGCTCGTTGTATTACAAATACTGTCTCCCCGTCTGTGACTTGCTTTTCCTTTTCTTCCCAGCATTCCCAGACCTGATAAGTACATTCCCACTGCACCTAAACTGTTTGGACAAACAATGTGGTTTACGCTGAACACCTGCTTTCTTTTTGGGAGTCTGAAATTCTGGCATGTGCCACGCAGAGGTTGCCTACATGACCAGCCCCCGGTAAAAACCCTGGGCTCTGAGTCTTCACGAGCTTCCCTGGTAGACAACGTTTCACACACGTTGTCACAACACATGGCTGGGGAATTAGGCACAGGGAGAGGAATTTGGGGAGCTTATGCCTGGTCTCCTCCAGACTTCACCCCATGTGTCTTTTCGCCTTGCTGATTTTGCTTTGCCTCCTCTCACTGTAATAAATCTTAGCCATGAGTGTAACTATATGCCGAGTCCTCACCAATGAGGCCATCTGGGCCTGGTGTCATCTTTGTCAGAAGTTTTCAAATTACAAATTGAACTTCTTTAACAGATATAAGGCTATCAAGATTTTCTATTTCTTCTTGGGTTACTTTCAATAATTTGTATCTCTCAAAGAATGTGTCCGTTTCATTTAAGTTGTGAAATTTATTGGCAGCAATTTATTCAAAATATCCCTTTATAGTCCTTCTAATATCTACAGGATCTATGGTGATGCTTCTTTTATTCCTGATATTGGTTAATTTGTGTTATCTCTTCTTTTTTTCTTGATCGGTCTGGTGAGAGGGTTATCAATTTTATTAATCTCTTCAAAGAACCAGCTATTGATTCTGTTGATCTTTTCTTCTTTTCCTTTTTTTTTTTTTTTTTTACCATTTTTTACTATTTCATTAGCTTCCATGCTTATCTTTACTTATGCCTAGGTTTGGTTTAATTTGCTTTTCTTTTTTTTTAATCTCTTAAGCTAGAAGCTTCAATTATTAGTTTTAGACCCTTCTTTTTGTTCTAATATATGTATTTATTGCTGCTACAAACTTCCCTCTAAACACTGCTTTAGCTGCATGTCACAAATTTTGATAAACTTTGGTAAATTTGGTTTTTGTTTTCATTCAGTTCAAAATATTTCCTAATTTCCATTGTGTTTTCTTCTTTGACTTGAGAGTTGTTTAGAAATGTGTTATTTATTTTCTTAACTCAGAGGGATTTTTTAGAGAATTTTCTGTCCTTTGTTGTTGTTTATTTGCTCAATTTTAGCTAAGTTCTAGAAAGCAGAGGATTGGTAATAGTTACTACTGTCCTTTGGCTGAAAGTTTCTCAGATACTTAAATTATTTAATTTGTTTAGACAACACATCTTTTTCATGGATACTGCAAAGGTAAATTTCAGATATATGTCTCAATTAATTACATGTTAATCTTAATGTTGAAATTTAATAGTTAATATTTTATACTTTAAGTGAAATATTAATATTAATCATTTTTAACAACCATTAATTTTAAGTTGGATTCTTGTGCTTTCTTTTTAATTTATGGATTTCAATTCATATTTAGATCATTAAATTGGAAACTAAAAATAAGATGTCTGAATAGGTAGAGCCCAAAGGATTTTTAGGATGGTAAAACTATTCTGTTTGATACTTTACCATTATCCATTTGTCAAAACCCATAGAAGATACAACACCAAGAGTGAACCCTAACATAAACTATGGACTTTGGGTGATAATGATGTGTCGTGTAAGTTCATCAAGTGTCAATGTAAGTTCATTGATCGTAACAAAGGCACCACGGTGGTACAGGAAGTTGGCTGTGGGAGAGGCTATAACCCGTGGGGGTTGAAGGGGGTGTATGGAACTCTGCATTCAATTTTGCTGTGAACTGAAAACTGCTCTAACAGATAAAGCCTATTAAAAAAAAGTAATAAGATCTCATGACATTCAGAATGATTCATTAACATTTAAATGTTAAAAATTAAAGGTCTGTTGCTATTACTAAATTACCTTACTTTCGCTAATCCCATATGGTTTCAAGCATGACTTTTTAAAATCCCCCTTAAACTTTAATGAGCTTTACCAGGTAACAGTAACATTACTTAGATTAAGCCTAGATGATTTTAGAAATGAAGGATTTTGAGGCTTCAGTCAAGTCCCTGGGCTATGAGTCAGCTATTAAATTAATATAATCTTAAGGAAAAATGCCCCCTCTCACTACTCACGGCGTACCCTGCTGAGACCGTATGGAGATTAGCGTTACAAGTGCTGTGCGGCTGCCTCTCCTATGAGTTCAGCCGGAGCTTGGTAAATAATATCAGAACTGAGTCATTTATGGTTGAATGACACAGAATGAAAAATAAATGCCTTTCAGGCAGTTCCTGTTGCCTAATATGGACTAAGAAGTAGACACTTTAACTAAAGAGCCCCACCTGTGCCCCAAATGAACCTTTCCCTATAAGGATGTTGATCTAATTTCCTGATCAAAAAAGGAACCCGAAAACACTGTAAACGATCTGTCTGGACCTGAAAGGAGGCCTATTTTTCTTCTCAAAGGCCTTGCCAACGTCAGTCTACCAAGTTTATTCCTTGAGTAGCTGAGGGTGTCTTGTTTTGTGCTGTTTTAAAGAATTCCAATTAAAGTTGCTCTTTCATCCCAGCGAAAGGCCGAGTGAGTGGCACAGCAGTCCTGCCGATGGCCGGAGTGTATTGCCCTGGGAAGCAGAAACAAGATAACTGAAAACAGAGAATTCGTATTTAGAACTCAGAAAACAGGACTGGAATCTTTATAGGATGTTTTCAAACAACTATCCCTTCTACTGTGAATTATAAGCCCGGGACTGTGACGCCTCCCATAATCTGTAGCACTAGTTCCTAGGCCTTCTTACCTGATAATAAAAGTGAAATTGATATACAATATCCTCTTTCTTTGTGATGTAGGAAAAAACGAGGTTACATGGACTGCTTTCAGGTAACTGAATTAAACTTTAAAAGCCATAAGGAAAGGGAGCCCTTTTCTAAGGAAGTGACAACATATTCATAAACTGAATGACTCATAAACTGCTCTCAGATTGCAAAACTAATTATGAATCACTGGAGAAAAACTTAAAATCTCCAAAAATCTCAGTTGTCTTTTAGGAATTGACAAGTGTAGCTTCTGCTGTTGATGAACATAGGCTTATTCACCGGCCTGAAGTAACCTTATGGAAGTACTAAAATAGGTCAGTTTGTTAGAAAAATGTGTTTAAAAGCCAGATTTGGCTCTAAATTTCTTTCAAATGAGTCATCAGAATCTCGATGATAAAAAGAATTATGCTTAGAGAAATGTACTAGAAACAAGCATTCGATAAAAATATAGGCATTTCTTTTAGCAGAAATCTGTGTGTTTTTGAATCCTCGTAAGAAGATGAGCAAGAACCCGGTAAAGGAAGAAGTGGCCTTGACAATCGGGCTGGCCAATAAAGAGGGAGGAGATGCTCAAAGGTAGTCCCACAAGGTGGTTCATCATATGAAAACGATAGCAGTAGGTGGGATTCGCTTCAGAGCAGCACCTGAGCTGTTTAAGAACTGGCAACTAGTGGCTGACCCAAGAATGCTCCTAACAGATGGTGACTAATGTCCACTCAAAGGTTTCAATCATTAACTTCAGAACGACTTTAGGCTTATGTCCAGGTCTAGGAACAACGAACACAAGGACAGTAGTAGCAAAGACGACATATGTTTTAATTGGAAAGCTTAGACATAGTAAAGGTAGATAAAAATAATATTTGGAGTATTGGGAATTTTTTTAATGTTTACGAAAGGACGATTTTACTATCGGGACTTGGGAAATTGGAGCATAAACAATAAAAATTTATCTAGACTAGGTAAACATTATGGATTTTACAATTTGACCTGAAAATCTCCTAAGATTTGCTCAATAGATTTACATACGACAGCCTCGTTGAACATTAAACCCCAAAATGGGAATCGCAGATAAGAAGGGATTCTGCAACCCGTTGGCCCTCGGCTCTGAAGTCAATTTGGCAAGAGAATTTTCAGTTCCCTTCACTTCAGAGCATAGGTAGGTTTTTTTCCACAAGCCTAGAGATGAGTCAATTTGGGGTAGTTTTTCCTCAGGGGCAGCTTTGGCAGCGTGGGGGAGCAGAGAACTTACACCCAGAAGACCTGCTGCTTTGATCCCTGTTGTGCCAGTTCCTGGCACGGGGTTGGGGCAGTTATTCTACCTGCCTGAGTATCAGTTTGCTCCTCTGTAAAATGGGGACAATGAAACTATCTCACAAAGTCGTCGCGGTCACTGGATAGGGAAGATGTGGGAAGGCGTGTTGCAGGAACCCCACGAAGGCTTAGCTGGCGTGTGACTTTATTCACTGGGAATCATTATTTTACGTTTCTAGTATTTGATGGCTAAAAATATTTTTTAAATTACAATTATTCAGAGTGAAAAAAAAATTCTTTTAGTACTCACCTGCAAATCCCTCCAGTTATCTTAGAAATTATCATACGTAAATCCTAAAGAGCAGAAACTGCGCCTTCTTTGCACTTAAAACAATCTCCTACCCACAGTAAATACTCTCAACAAATACTTGCTGAGACGTGTGTTTACAACGAGGAATTTTAAGGGATTCTGGTGTTTTCCTGCCTCCTTCGCTTCGTCTCCTTCCCTTGTGGAAAACGTCGCTTAGCTGACCACAGGATGGGCTCCAGCCTCCTCTGATTTATGGCCTTTTCCTGTGAACCGTGCTCTCAGAGCTGAAAGCGGGATGTTACGTTCATATTTATTTTACTTTTCCCCTCTAGCCGGGTGTTTAAATCAACTGAGATTAAGAAACCAAAATCTCCACTGGGCTGTTTGCTCTTTGGTACAGTTCAATGTGTCAAACACATATGCTACCTGCGGACACTTTGCCCTCTGGTCACTGACGGTGGTGATGTGGGGGGGCTCACCGCGTCCCAGCAAGAAACACAGACCCACCTGGCATTTGGGAGTGGATGTGTCTCCCTGGGAGTCCTTCATGGCTCTTCTGAGAGTCGGGCATCCAAACTTTTGGATCCCTTTCAAAGAAAAAAAAATCATCATTAAAACGCTGCCAAGAGTTTAAAAAAGCAAAGTGGATGGAGTGACTTCATGTGTGAAGGCAAGAGGCAGATCACTGGGTGGAGTTAATGAGGGCAGAGGTGACTCATGGAGCCCTGAGTTGCGAATATAATTACAGCTCATTTAGCAACGAGCACGTATGTACACGACCTTTATTCTCCACCAGAGCTGCACAAACGTTCAAATCCACAATGACACGGGCGACCTGTGGGAACAGAGCCCAGCTGCGGAATCCAGACATCTGGTCCTGATGGTGGAGATCGGATGTCTCCGAGCAATGGGGCGTAGAGAAACCCCAGCTTCCATTCATGAGCCGCACACCTAAAGACTCCAAGGCCCAGCAGACAGCAGGGACCAGCTGGCCTCCACCAGGCTGGCGGTTCAAGTCGGTGACCATCGGCCAGGGAGAGATCGCACCTCCGAACCTTCCTGGTCCGCGTCTCCAGTTTCCAGCCCTTTCCCGACTCGACCCTTGAGGGAAACCTTTGCTTCTTCCCCCCCTTCGATAATCGCTGATATTTGGGTATCTTTTCACGGTGCATAGCCCACAAGTCGTGTGTGTTCACCGCTCCTCACGCCGCCATGCGCGCCCGTCTCTTCTGTTCCTTTCCCGGGTACTCAGCGCCTCCCCGCCGCTCGCACCCTTTCCGGAGCATCTGCGATTCCAGTTTCCTTCGCCCTTCAGTTTATTCTGTGCAGCACTGCCACGTTTGTGTCCCTAACATGCCCTTGGAAAATGTCGTAGCTCGGCTCAGACATGTTTAGCACTTCCCCACTGCCCGAGAACTCCACAGCGTGACACTCAAACACAAAATCTGCCCGAATCGACGTCACCAGGGCTCTCCCCCGCGCTCCCTTGCTGCGGCCTACCTGCTGGGCCCTGTGCACACCCAGGCTGGCTTCGGGGCTGGCTCGTGTCTCCTCTGGGCCCAGGGAATGACCTGGCCACCAAGGCCCAGCGCAGGTGCGGCCTCTCTGGGAGCCTCACCAGCTGCCACTTGGCGTCCTTAATCCCTCAGTGTCAACGCGCCACTGGCCCATGCTCAGACACCAGCGCCTCCGCGAAGCACCCCGGACGCGAAGCACCCCAATCCTCCCAGCCAGAAGGGATCCCCCACCCCCTGACCTCTGCGACACTTTTGTTACTGCTCGTGACATGTATCACGAACTGCCTGATTTTATAGTTATTTCCCTGTTAGATTATAAACTTCCTGGTGATAGGGACTGTGTCTTACTCATCCTTTTATACCCTGCGGCACCCAACACGGCGCATTACCAAAAGCTATCTGTTGAATGAAAAAACAAAGCAGGTGAAGCCCTGGCCCAGCAACAGGCGTCTCTACCCCAGTGGACGGATACCCTTTAGTGCCCTCTCCGTAGCGTCTGTGTCTTTCAGAAAGATCTGCCACGGCTCACCTTGTCATTCATCCAAGGTCGTGCCCCATTATATGACACTTCACAGTTTTGTTTGATAAATTAATGTGTAATAAGGAACATAACTGTCACGTATTTCAAGATGCCTGCTATTATACATGGCCTATGTGTTAGACATCAACCTTCCCAGCCTTTTGAACGAGCTGCTCAAAACCATAAGGTATCCGAGTCGGCTGCGGCAACTGAATAGGGTAGGAAGAAGACGTTAGAAAGAAGACGCACGTCCTAACACCAGATCCTGGGGACAGCAAGTGACTGACGCCAACACACGCTCACTCTCGTCCTCACCCTGCTAGCGCGTCCCTGCTTTTACAAACAGCATTACAAAATCCTGTTCCCATCCGTCAAAATGTCCTGGAATTAAATGTCATTCTCCTCGCCACTCATCTCTTTCCAACTTCCCACCACCATGCTCCTCCCGGGGGCCCGCGGCTTTTCCTGTCCATGTGTCTTTTTCTTTTGGTGCTGAAATGCCACGTGTTTTCTTCCAACAGCGGTACTAGTGTTGTCGCCACCACACTTCTCTGTCATGCCTGTTTCAAAGACACCCAGAGTACTTTATGGCCGTCAGCTTATTACCATGTTAGTAATTGACATAATAATTCCATAATGTAATTAACAATTATTCTTTCCACTGCGGAAACTAAAGCTCAGAAAGATTAAGTAACCCACCCTGGGATATTACAAGGTCAACGTCAGGACTGACACTGGAAATAAGGTCTTCTAATTCAGTGCTAGACTGGCAAGGCCATGCTCCCTTGTCTTTCCCCGTGGCGTGCTCTAAAGGATGCAACAAGAAACCACCAGCAGGGCATAAGAAAATGCTATCTTCTAAAAACAACATCACATATTTAATTTCTAACTGCTCAGTTGTCTGAACAATTTTCATGCATTCTTATTTTTTCTCGTCTGAGGGGAAGTGACCCGTCTCTAAACACTGGGAATGGCCTCTCCCTTCTCCAGAAGAACTTCTGTGCGGCAGTCTTTGGTCCAATAGAGCCTCTCAACTGTTCTGTCTGTTTTGGGTGCTAAGACATAAATCAGGTTATGTCATTTCTCGGCTCAAAACCCTCCAGTGGCTTTCCCATCACTCAAAGTAAAAGCCAAAGTCATCACTGTGGGGCTTTCCAAGCTGTGGCCCCTGTCCCTGCTCTACCCTCAAGCCCTCCCTGTCTCTCCTGCTCATACATTCCAGCCACGCTCCTGTGTTCCTTAGGCACATTCTGCCTCGGGGCCTTCTCGCGTGCTCTTCCCTTTGCTTGGAATGTTCTTCCCCAGGTGTCTCTACTGCTCCCGTGCTACTGAGGTCTCTACTCGTGTCACCTTCCCAGTGACACCTTCCTTGACCACCCCATTTATTTTTCCATCTCCCTCCAGCATGTTCAACATCCTGTTCTTACCTAAGTTTTTCCCCCTAGCTCTTGACACTTCCCAACATATTTTTACTTATTTATCTTGTCTGTTGTCACTGCAGTGAACACAGAGGAACAGGAATGCACGTCTTTGGGGTGGGGGGGGCGGGAAGGGGAGTACCATGTGCAACAGTGACTAATGCTCTCATAAACTGTGCTCAATCGCTTTTAATACTACTGCTAAGAGCTATTACAAAGTCACTTGTGGTTTGAATTACTTTAAAATGCAGAATACTATTAATTTCCGGTGAATAATTCCAAGAAACATGGTACTTGGGGAAGAATTAAGATGTTTTCAGAACAGCACAAAAAGCTGCCTGATGTGGATCGAGAGTAAAAGACCATGCTGCTGAAGTCATTTTCCTGTTTAGCAAACCACAGCAGGCAGCTCCGTGGATATTTTGAGATTTACTGTACTCTGATTCATTCAACATGAGATTCCACACGATAATATGTTTCTTTAAAGGGTTTTGGAAGAAAATCATTTCCAGTCCAGTTCGTACTTTTTATTTTTTTTAAAAAAAGAAAGCATTTATCATGTCCAAGCTTAGAAGTTACTGCATTACACCAGCACGTTTCTTACGGGTTCCTCAGTGAGATTAAAAAGAGAGGAAGAGAGAGATTAAAATAGACACACCTATGCAACTAAATCCAGCGTTCTCGGCGTGCCTGCCGCCTGAGCAAGTTATCGAGCCGCCCTTTGCCTCGTTCTGTGCGTGTGTGAGAGGCGAAGGAAGCCGTTGCCACATTCGGATGCTGACTGTGTGCCGCCTCTGCCCGTGCAGCCACGACGGGGAGAGGACGGCAGGCGGCCGTGCAGCTCTCTGTCCCCACCTGCATTTCTGCAGCTGCCTCTGGAGGTGAGACCTGGCGCCAGGTGGACTGGACATGTCCCTGACACCAAGGTCCGTCTAGGGGCAGAGGCCACGTTCGGTTCCATTTCGTTCTCACTCACTCCCTGCTCCTGCCCACGTTCTCTACAGCCCTTGGTCCACAGGACAGCTACAAAACCACGGCGCGGTCTCACTACCAGAACTGCCGGTCCCGAACACCACCGCACTCCTCACAAGGCTTGGGGGAAACCCATGAGATGAGATGAGATGAGATTCTTTACAGAAAATTCCCTCTCTGGTGGTACCCTAACGTGTCTTGAACGCACTGAAACACCCACGGAACGGGCCTCTGTCATTTTGTGCCTGTGTTACCAAAGCTGACCCCAGTAATGGCATGTAACACATGGTTACTGAAAGAACCATGGCATGTAACCAATGGCATGTAACACATGGTTACTGAAAGAACCATGGCATGTAACCAATGGCATGTAACCATGGTTACTGCTCAACACATGGTTACTGAAAGGCGGCTTTCATTGGATGGATTTTTCAACATTCTATATCCTGAAAAAATACTTATCTCTCTATACAGAGAGAGCCTAATAGTGTTTAACACTGAGATTTTATGAAAGAAAAGCACTACACATATACACCAAAGGCCACACATTTAACGCTTACTTTAAATAATTTTTAAAAATGTAGCATGGTTGTTGTAACACCAGGAGCATCTGAAGCATCAGGTGAAAAAAAGATTATATATATAAACAGAAAATCTTCACTTTTCTTGCCTGCATCTTGAAAATTGATTAAGAATAAACTATGGGCCGGGCGCGGTGGCTCACGCCTGTAATCCTAGCTCTCTGGGAGGCCGAGGCGGGCGGATCGCTTGAGCTCAGGAGTTCGAAACCAGCCTGAGCAAGAGCGAGACCCCATCTCTACTATAAATAGAAAGCAATTAATTGGCCAACTAAAAATATATAGAAAAAAAATTAGCCGGGCATGGTGGCGCATGCCTGTAGTCCTAGCTATTCGGGAGGCTGAGGCAGGAGGATTGCTCGAGCCCAGGAGTTTGAGGTTGCTGTGAGCGAGGCTGATGCCACGGCACTCACTCTAGCCTGGGCAACAGAGTGAGACTCTGTCTCAAAAAAAAAAAAAAAAAAAAAAAAAAAAAAAAAAAAAGAATAAACTGTGGTGTATTCCTACAACAAAATGCTATAAAGCAATAAATAAAAGGTATGAACTGTTGATACGTTCCATAACGTTGATGTATTTCAGAAACCTTATGATGAGCGAATGAGGCTTTGTGCAAAAGAGTACACGCTGTTTGATTCCATTTATATGAAGTTCTAGGAGAGGCAAAACTAGTCTGTGGTAGGAAAAATGAGACACAGTTCCCTTGGGAGCTGGAGCACAGATCACCTGGCGCGGAAGGATGAGGGAACTTCATGAAGTTAGAGTGATGTTAGGCATCTCATTAAGGGTTTGCATTACACAAGCATATACATTTGTCAAAGTCCACCTGGTGCTATACTTAAGAGTCATGCTTTTTACTGCATGTGAATTTTGCCTCAAAATAAACAAAAAGAAAAAAGAACCAGACACAAATATTGAACTCTGGTTAATTATAGGCATGTTGAAGTGGCCAGGGGCAAAGTGTACTGACAGCCGCGACGTATATGAAATGCATCAAACAATAAGATGAATTCACGTAAGAAGGAAAGAGATCCATGAAAACATTCACAGACCTGCCAATTTGTGTAAAAGAAATCTAGGAAGGATAAACCAGAAACAGATAAGATTTGTGACCACAGACAGTGGATGGAGATGTAGAAAGAATGAGAGAAAGGCAGGGGGCGGGGCAGGGATGAGGGAGCAATGCTTCTCACTTCTCGGAATAGACTTTAGGATCATGCTGACGGTTCACTCCCCCTTCCCCCCAAAGAAGCAAACATAAATATTTAAAATCAACCAAGATGTGGAGGAAACCCAGCATGGAATACAAACAGTAACAAATGAACCTAACTGTATTAGAGATGAATAACATAACCACCCCACAGAAGGTGGGGAAGAAAAGAACTAACCTAAGTAACTTCGGAACAGTATCTTGGCTATATTCTGTAATGTCAAAGACAAAACTGTATACAAATATTACTAACTGTACTCTAGTTAGTAAACTTGTTCCTCACAAAGGTATGCATTAGCAATTCTGAAACTACTAGGATTGAAATTCTGAAACTACTAGGATTTGTAATTGCCATTACAAATGAGTAAATATATTGTGGACAACGAGAGTCACGCTTTTGACTGCTGGAGATAGAAGTTACTAATAAGGAAAGGAGTATGGCTAGACAGAATCCTATATTGTTGAACTGGATTCAAAGGAATCAGTATACCCTCATGATTTCTATGTAAATACTCACATACACAGGTGGACAAGTATAGAAATAAGTATAGACATATATACAGATGTGTATAGGTGTTAATAAACTTGCATGTATTTCCTAGCTCTATCTGCTGAGAGGACCTAAAAGCAATGACACCCCCATAGCAGTGAGCACACTGAGCACCCAGATCTTGATTTCTAAATACCATTCTCCCATAAAAGAACCCAGGGCTCGTTAGTGAACGAACATAAGGAAAATGTAAAGTGAGCTAGAAACATCTGGTGGTGCCAGAATGTAAGAAAGGACTCCAACAATTAAGGGGCATGTCAAAAGGACTCAGGAGCCAACGTGGAGCAGCTTCCAATGATGATACTGAGACACTTTAAGCAACAAAATAAATAATGATAATATTGGCTTATAACCCAAAGAATAAAATAGATATCCATGGGTCCATATGGATATAAATAAATGAGGAAGAAGGGACACCTTCTGGAATTAATAGAATTCCAGCTAAGGAATGTAGAAGAAACAAGGGATATAGAAAATTGCCATTAGAGAAGCCACGGGAATAATTGCAGGCGAGATCTTACAATGAATGCTAAAATTAGTGGGTGAAAGTTTAAGGAGAAGTAGAACTTTTGCATTCGTCTCAAAGTATCTCCTCCAAAACATGTATCATTTACAAAGGTAAAAATAGTAAATTTACGTGGAGAAATCTGGCAGATAACTCCTTAATCAAGTGATCAAAGACAGCATCCGTAGTAATTAGAGTGACATTACTGGTCCCTCCCAACACGATGAACTCTCTGCGAAGGGAATAATGCCACTTCTGTGGTTTTCTTGTAAACTATGCATAACCTCAATTTAATCATGAGAAAACTCAGACAAACCCAAACTGAGGGATGTGCAACAAAATAGATGACCAGTACACTTCAAAAGGGTCAAGGTTGTGAAAGACAAAGACTGAGAATGATCACAGGTGGGAGGAGACTTGGGATCCTTAGGAAAGAACACAAGTGCTAAAATTGATGAAATGCAAATTAGAGCTATGCATTAGCTAATAGCAGTGTATTCGTGTTAGTTTTCTGTTTTTGACCATTGTATTTTGGTTTTGTGAGACGCTAATGTGAGAGGAAGCTGGGTGAAAGGTATTTGGGAACTGTCTGTATTATCTCACAACTTTTTATTTCAAAATAAAGAGTTTTTTAAAAAAATAAAATGGCTCGATAGGTGGATGGATAGATTATGATAAATAAATGTATTAAAATGCTAATTGTAGAATTTAGATGGTGAGCATGTGGGTATTCACTGTACAGTTCTTTCCACTTTTCTGTATACCTGAAATTTTTAAAAATAAAATGTTGAAAACATCCAATCAGTAAAGTAAATTTAACGCCGATGCTGGCGGTAACTTATTTATTCCTAGTTGAACATAAAGAGCTAGTGTAATCAGCACTTGGCACGCGTAAAGAGGGACAAATTGACTGTTGCTGGTCGCCTGACACAGGGAAGGACAATGACAGCTGGAGTTAGGAATCAAAACAGTCAAATCCAGACAACAAAGGATCCAGGAAACAATAGCAGGAGACGAGCATGTAAAACCTCAAGAGTAAAAATGGAGTTATTAACCAAAGAGGAGCACCCCTATTTTTAGGTTCTTGAATACTCACAGTACTAATAGAATACTCTTAACCTCTCTTAGTAGAGACAGTGACCCTGTTAAGACGCTCATGCCACACACCCCAGCCAAGGCCTGTCCCTGTGGCCACAGAGCAACCTTATCAAGCTACTGATTAGAAGAGAGAGGAGGTGGTGGAGTCAGCTATGCCAGGGCTGGTGTAAGTTGGTACAGTTGCCTTATTTAATATTATTTAATTGCTAAATAAACTGATCTAATGAATCAGCCCCACAGTAAAATGATGTAACAAGCAATAAATCTGCACGGGTAACCTCTGGTGCTCTGTATGAATGTGCACACTGTAACCCACATATTTATCATCGAGCGCGGGAAGCCGTGGGGTTGTAATGAAATACACACATGTTCCTTGGAGACGGAGAATCAGGGCATGAGGAAGGGAAAAACACGATCTTCATGCTCTGAAGATTCACAGATCAGGAAACGTCCTCTGAGATAATTCAGAAAGCTTCTGGTTCCCAGTATGGAACAGGAAACGCCGAAGGTCCAATTCGGCCCTAGGAGGATATACATTTAGGGAAAATTCCAAAACCTCGTCCTCCTGGGAACTCAGAAAGGAATCAGACCCAGAAGGTGGAAGCTTCATCAGCTGCTAAACTTATCTGGTTCTCCAAGGGACATGTGAGTGCTTGAAAACTTGGTTTGTAAAACAGAAATCAGTTTCAATGTTAGAAGAAAATGAAAAAATACTTTCGCAATGATGCATGTTCTTCTTTTGACTTGTAGAGTATGAAACTTGGATATCTCAGTTTAGACCATGTGTGTCGAGAAGGAGTTTTGATCATAGTCTTCAAATACTGTGTTAGTAACCATTTCTCTAAGCCTCATCCTTTTCAGACATGCACCAGAATCGTGTGTGCATTATTTTGCACGTGAAAGGGATGATTAGTGTTTCAAATTAAATCCTAGGAAGTTAATTCTAAATAATAATACTTCTTAAAAACAGTGATAGCTACTATTCATTGAACACTTATATTGTGCCAGGCCCTGTGCTCAGCAACTAGATGCATTAACTCAATTGATAATACTAACTCCTTCCCAGAGGACATTGACCCCCAACAGGACACAGAGCAGACCTGCTGTTCACTGGCAATCCTAAGAGATAGGGCGATGGCTATAGAAGATAGCTTTTGAGCCTCCTCCACAGCTTTTTTTTTTTTTAAAGCACACAAAAGGTTTGCCAAAGGTTGAAGTAAAAATTATTCCAGCTGCATTTATCTCAAAATTGCCAAACAGGGCCACTGCTCCAGCCAGTACTGCACTATTCACTTACAGTTCAACATGACATGCTCGTCCGACACCCCTTCTTCCTCTGATCTTCAAAGAATATGCATCTTAGAGAGAACAGTAATTTTGTGACAAAGCTGTACTCATGCAGCCTGGAAAAAAATACGAGACATCGCAAATATATAAATTCACTCAGAGAGTCTGCAGTCAGAATCGGATGTGTTAAAAGCAACGTTTCAGAGACTACGCCATCTAACAGATATTCTACAATAAGGAGAGGGGTAATTTTTTAAAAGGTCAATTCACTCTAATTCTTTTCCTAAATCAGGACATTAAATAAGCAGACATGGCCTGCTAGATCTGATACACCATTTCTCACTGTGTCTTGTGTCTATTTTAAAAGATTGATATGTTTTATTGGTCTTCCTATGCCTTTACTAAATTGTTAGGATGAAATGTAAATTAGCATGTCATCTGAAATGCAGACTTGTGTAGGTACCTGTCTGTAAGAAAATTATCAAGTCTTCCTAAGTCATAAGGCAAGTCTCTGAGCAGACCTACTCTTCTCCCCGTGCCGTTATCACTGATCCCATCGTAGAGCAAACGCCTTTATGAATCCAGGAAAAAGAAGATGACTTCATGGTGCTCAAGATGTCTGCTTTGACATTTGGAAATTGGAAACTCCCTGACTCAGTTTCCGACTATAAAATTGAAATATGGACTTTGCAAGGTACTGTGAGGATTACACAATGTTTGTGCATGTACACAAATATATGCAACATAGACACAAAAATATTTGAGCCTCTCCCATGCTCTAAATGGCAACTATGTCCCTTCTATGAACCACTTCACAGCTTCCTGCTCCTCTTCCAGAGCTTGGTGCCAGCCTGTTACTGAGGGGCTGAAGCCTCACTCCGGAACACATCTGAGCCTCCCTTTGTGGACCAAGGCTTCAAAGCCCAACTTCCCTCCGCCGTTCCACCCACAAATGTACCTGCATGTTCACCAGCCTTTCTTCTCTCCTCGGAGGGTCAGTGTTTCTGGTTCTAGGACCCACAGATTCCCTGCTGGTTTTTATTTCTCCAAGCTCTCTCCCTCTACTGTTCTTTCCCTTTGCCTAAAAATAAGCTCACATATTTCACACCTGCAGAAAATGCTTCACCTTTTCCGACCTCTCTAAATTACTGTGTGCTCTCTCTCCCTACCTTCTGGTGCTAATTTTAGCTACTGCGTCATTCTTGAAATCATCCATTTCTCCTCATCTTCATTGCCAGGGTATAAGACATAATAATCTCTCACCCCGACACTTGTGCTTCATTCCAAAATGCAAAATGTTATACCATCTGCATATTAGCATGTCCTAATTGTTCTTAGACCCAAATCCTTATGATTGAGAAGACTCAGCTCCATCCACATTCACCAGGCTTCGTACCTGCTCTCCCCGTGGCCTGGGCTGTTCTGCTCTCTGCCCTGTCCCCAACCTTGTCACTCCTATTTGCCTTTCAGATCTGAGCTCAGATATCACATCCTCAGGCATCCTTTTTTGGCCCCCAGATTAGGTCATGCTTGGATGCTGTGCACCATGCTTCTATCCTTCGAAGCACTGACCGTTTGGGATGATACACTTCCTTTGTGTCGTTTTTTGACTAGTGCCTGCCTCTCCCATGAGACCCTAAGGTCCATGAGAGCAAAGCCTAGGATACCTTTGCTCACATTTATTTCTACAGTGAATGACCCAGTGTCTGGTCCTTCTTAGGAACTCAGCAAACATTCACTCTGGTCCAACGTTAACCTCCCAGACTAGCCATCCCTGCTTCCTCTTTCCCATTCTCTGCTCATCACTAATAACTCGCTAAGGGTCAACCTAATGTGTTCTTTTAATCCTACCCAACACTTCAGGACCATTTAGCCCAGCTGGCCACTCCCGCTGTTGCTTTCCACGTCCTCCTGACCTCTGGGGTAGTTTTCTGCCCTCCTTATTCCTTTGGCCTCTTCCATGGCTCCTTTCTGCTTGCTCCTTAAATTCTGATCCCCTACACCCAGAGTTCTGACCTCCCTGCTCTTATCTTCCCATTCTATTAATACATCACTAATTTCTTAACCTTTGGATACCTTTAGGAATCTGATCGAAGCTATGGATGCACTCCATCATAGCATGCTAAGTGCATGGAAATATTGCTTTTAATTTCTGGTGGTTGTGCCCTGAGTTGAGGTGGTTGAGGTGGTTGAGCCCTGAGTGCCAATCATCTAGGTCTGTGGTCTCCAACCCCACAAACTTACTTTGAAGAAAGGAATAATGAAATCGTATGAACAGTCCCCCACTCCACCCTTCGACACCACCAAGAATAGACAAGATGTGCTATGAAGAAGCTGACAGCAAACTCCGCATGAAATAAGGAGGAAAAGAAATGCTATTGATTTATTCGCCCCACGTGCCAACCCCAGCACCCCTGGAGGGCCCCCCTGCTACGTCCAGCCACCCTGAGATCCCAGTTATTCCCCCAAACAGAGTCCTGGCTGCAGTCCGGCTGGCCTCCTCTCTGGCCCCACATTTTGTCAAACCCCTAGTTCTGTTCCAGTCATTTCACCAACCTGGCATTCTTCCCCACTGTTCTGACTTTTCAAATTCCTCCTCAATTCCCAGAACAAATGACTCATACATGGGTAGTGTGCCACCCACCAACTGCCCCCTCTCCATTTAAAAGCAGAGCCCGAGTCCTGCCTTGTCAACAAAGCCTTCCCCCAATTCAGCGATGTCAAAAGTGCTTGCCACGCATGTGTTGCGTGTGCTGTGTCCCGTGTGAGGCCTGAATGTGCTAGAATAGGGAGGAGATAGAAAGATGAAAATCATGTGGCCTCTGACTTCAAGGTTTGTATAGTCCGGCAGAACAATTTTAAAACATATTAAAACTAAGTAAAACGCTAGGCTGAAAGACACTGGCTAAAATGACAGGACAGGCTGAGGCAAAAAATAATTTTTACTTTTTCTGAGATTTTACTTTATTTGTACTCCTTTGCGGTTTTAGGATTCCCGTGTGTTAATCCATAACCACAACTGGTTTGGACACTTTCTGAGCATAGTGGCTAAATTTTACGTGTCTCTAGGGAAGCCTCCAGAACGGGCATTGGGCAGAGGAGACATACAGCAGACAGGAGAGGACAAGTGGCCCGGGGGGGTCACCCCATTCTCGGAACAAGTGTTTATAAAAGCGGCTCACCTCATCCTTATCATGAAATAGTGGCAAATAACAACAAAGCCTCAAATCAGCCATAGCCTGTCTTCTTCAAGGAATCAAATCACTTACACACCAAAATATACGGAGCAGAATTTTACACAGCGACACTTTCAATTGCCTTGGCCGCCTGAAATCCTAAATTTGAAGTTGAGATCAAATCTGTCTTCCAGGATCTTTGAGCAGCAACTGAGAGATACAATTTAAGAAAAATGAATGCAAGTATCTTTGTCTAAACCCCACCTTTACCATCCCATAAAGGTGATAGCGATCTCAGGTCAAGAACAGGACCCTCAAGGTAGAGCTCAGAAGGGCGGCTGGGCTGCAAGGCCGCAGGGCCGCCAGGCCACAGGGCCGTGGTATGTGGCCAGCTGTTACAGTAGGTGGTTCGCGGACGCCTGTGAGTCACACAGGACCAAAGCGGCAGTTCTTGACCAGTACTGTAGGCGCTGAGATCCGGTATTTGCTTTTAGACCGTGGGAGCAAAAACTAACAAGGAAAATACACCCGAACAGCTGGGAAACAAATTCCCTTCTGGCCTGCACAAAAGGGGGCTCCTGCCAAGTCATTTTCCGTCCTGGAGACAGGGGAGGTCTAGGAAGGATATGTGCTCTTCTGTCCTTCAAGTGCGTTTCTTTGGCCTTCTCTCCAGCCTTGCGGATCACTTTCCACCCCCAAATCCCACCGCCAAACAGGACAGTAGGCTTCGGCTCGGTTTGGTTCCTTATTCGTACCTCGGGACTGAGAGAATTCTGTAAGCCTAAGAGAACGCAGGTCAACACTCACCCTGCAAGAAACCCAATGTGCCGCCCGAAACACACTGCCTTGGCACCTTTCCGGTTGGTTTCCAGAGAAGCTGCAGGCCGAACAGCTCTGAAAATCTGTCCTTTTGCAGAAGAAAAGTACATCTCTCCACATTAGCAAAGCAAACAGGGGACGCAGGCAGAGGCTTTCTCTGAAGTCCCCTTATCGGGATCGAGGAAAGATGAACTCTCAGGGAAAGGAGACTAAAGTTCTGACAGAGACTTTACCGAGGGCTACCTACTACTCTCTCCCAGGGCTGCTACCTGTAAGACTTCATCTTCGTGACAGGACGTCCGTTCCTCTCTGGGGCCCCCTCACCTGTACCCACCTGCCCCCAGGAGCCCCAAGCCTCTCATCCTTTCTGTATGGCATAAAAATGTCAGCCATCTGGCCCTTCTTCAAGTTCCATATTTTGTGTGGCTCCCCGGTGCGTGTGCAAGGAATAAATTCGTGTGCTTTTTCTCCCGTTAACCTGCCTGCTGTCAGTTTGTTTCGTAGACTCAAATGATCAAATCTACACAGGGCAGGGAAGGAACATCCCCTTTGCCCCGACGCCCCTCTTGTGATTTCGAGAGAGCCGTGAACACAGCCTCACCAGGCAACTGACATTTCTCTTGGAAAACCACCCAGATTCCAGCCACAACCTTGCAGGATCAAGGTTAACCAGCCTGAGGAAGAATGCGTGCATCTCGGCCGAGCTACCCATTTAGCATTCAGTGCTTAGTGAAAAGTAACTTTTTGACCTGACCAGGCAGTAATATTTTTTTAAGTTAGCTCAGTGATAAATCTGCTTTCTGGATACAAGTATCTATCAACATAGCTTACTTTATTAACATTAATTTTGGGGACATACACAATCTTTTGTTTCAGTAACACTTTGCCCGAGCTGGTCTTTTGTGTGAGATGCTGGTTATCAACAGCATGTACTGGGGTGTTCCTATGCAAACAATACTATTCTAGTAGGGAATATGTGAAACTTATAATCAAATTGACGGGACGAACGCAAGTGACTTATGCACATACGTAAATAATGAACACGCTCTTTTGACGATTTGATTTTTTTCCAGTGAGATCTGACCCATTGGTAGCTTTTAGCATCGTCCCAGCCTTTGGTTTTCACACCTCTAGGCATGTCAAAATAAGACCAGGAAATCGAGCAGAGCACGGGGTAGCATAAAGCTGCCGAGGGGAAAAACGTAAAATTAACACTATCTCACTCATCCGAGAATCACGTATATGGTTACCTCAGCTAGCCAGAACTAGGTGAGAAAAAGGAAGACAGGAAACAAAAAGATATCTCAATAGTCAAAATGGAAGTGACAAAACGCTATTATGTAATATGGAGAGGCAGACGCCGGAAAACAACTGAACCTGGGAGAGGAAAGAAAGTTTTAATAAAAATAGCACACGCACTCAAAAAGCTACTCACGTTGGGCAAGCTGGTGCAGCCAGAGGTCTAACTCGCTCAAGAAACCTGAGCACGCCTGGCTCTAGCAGGCTAGGAAAGCTACCAGCACTTAGTAGGCCCCGACACGCGCTCACTGATGAGTGCCGGACGGCAGCTGCTGCTCTAAGTGATGACCCAAGACCCCAATAAATAAATTGTATTTAATATAATTTTACTTAGGCGTAATCATAGAAGTAGAGTCACGTTTTACTTTTTTTTTTT
>VBSM01000529.1:3193726-3213571 GCA_008086735.1 Cheirogaleus medius | reverse complement strand
TGTAAGAATTGAAGATGGAAGGATTTTAAGCAGCAGAGTGACATGATCAGGTATTATTTTCCAAAGAGCCCTGGCTCTGGCAGCAGTGCTGAAGGTGGCTGGGAGAATGGAAGATTTGGGATCAGGAAGACCAGTTAAAAGGCAAGAGGTACAGTCGAGGCAAAGCAGCTGGATTGGAGAGGAGGGGACAGTGGAGATTCATTTAGCAGATGGAGTTCAAGGCTTTGATCACCAATTAGGTGTGAGGAACCAAAGGAACAGTAATAATGTGTCAGGGACAGTTGACCAACGAGAAACTCCCTAAATGCTTCTGCATATATTTTAGAGGTGCCATGCTACGTAAACTACTTTTCAGAAGACCACTTATGTTCCTGAGAGTTTACTTTTTTCCTTTCTGATTATTTCCCTTCCTTATAATAACAACCTAAACCACAATTATTCTGTTTTCTCTTTTAATTACTAGATCACCTCAAAGTAAACAAAATACGAAAGGCAGAAAATTCATTTCTGGAACACCTTTCCATAATCAAATTTCCTTTGAATTTGCTAAGGATCGAAGAACTCACATGGAATACAGGAAATTCTGTAATCTTGTTTTTTAAAGCAGAAAAAAAAAGTTTTTCAAGTATAGACCTGATTCTGACTTAGAAATTCAAATGCCATTAAAATCTCCATTTTATCTCTTTCAAACTTTATCTTCGTTTTTATTTGAAGGTAAGGAGAAAATTCAGCTATGTTTTACATACCAAAAATCCTACCTAGGGATGACTCTTAGCTGTAACGTATATGCTTTCAGTAATAAGTTCTGTTTTTTAAAATAAAGTACATCTAAAGGAGTACAATTGTAAATAACAACCAGGGTAAGCATCTTAGTCGATAAATGCACCGTTAGTAAATGTACCCTTGTCTTATCTAAACTGCAATTCAATTCTAACTCAGGATAGCAAATTGTTAAAATAATGTTTAAAGGCTGATTAAATTATAATAAATATACATTTGAATTCAATAATAAGTCTTTGAAAATGACCAAAAACACTAAAAAATAATTATTCTCAAAGAACCAGAAAGCAGCATCTGAAAACCCCATACTAGAAACAGTACGATGACAGGCCAGCCACGTGACAAGTCTACTGCTCCCAAAGACAAGACACAGATCTCTCCTGAAGCTGCAGGTCCGGACCGCCAGGGTGAGGAGCCTGGATTACAGCCGAATTAGATCCAAAGAAGAAGGCTTTGTCTCTTTCTTCTCCCAAGAGACGCAAAGGTAAGGCTGGAATTGTCATTTGCCGGATAGCCTAGACTGAACGTGGCCCTCGCACCATCCTCTGAAGCAAAGGCTCAGTATCAGAAGGAAAAGCTTTAATGGAAATATAAGACATTGAAACAACTACAAAGAAGGCTATTTTAGAAAAATGACAGGGCACACTTAAAGTATCTCTAAATCTAGTAACATCGCCTTGTAGCAATAAACGCCGTTACTAAGCAATAATGGGAATAAGCAAAAGTATACAGTCAGACAAACCGCCACCATTTAGTAGCTGTGTGACCTTGGGCCAGTTGCTTAACCTCTCTGACACTTCATTTTCTTCATCTGCAAAATGGTGATAATTATACCTACTTTTAAGAGATGGTGTAAAGATGAGATGAGATCATATGAGGCTCCAATAAACGGTCATTATAAGAGTCTCTAAAACATAGTTTCTTCCTTGACTTTGTTTCTAAAGCATAAGTGATTCAAGATTTATTTTCCCTTTTAGCACTGAGTGAGGCAAAGCCGACCCTTCTCCTTTTTGCCAGGCCCTATCTTATCTCTTGATTTGAAGCATGGCAAAAACAAAAACAAAAACCTTGAGTGCCTACCCATGGGTCCTGCAATACAAACAAGGAAGTGACACCTCCATGGACGAAACAACTCAACAAAGCTTTAAAAACCCACGGTCCAGTGCTCAGTTATAGGATAAGACTGAAATGCTATGTGATTCACAAGTGGGAAAAATTGATACGGGTTTGAGCAGTGGTAGGGCCACTTTGTTTTTCTTTGTTGTTTTGTTTTCATTCCAGTCCATTGGGAAGCACCAAGCAGTCCTCTCGCCCATGACTACAACTCAGCTGCTACGTGCAACTCATCACATGAGTTCAGCAGCACCCAAAGGGGTCCTTACCCCGTCAACAAGACTCATTCATTGGTCACATGCTTGGATGTTGGGGTAATGCTAAAGTACTGAAAAGTCTCTGGACACCCTCAATTCCTGTACTTATGTCTCAGACTAGTAACAAGCAGGTTTTGAACTAATAGTCGTGGACTCCTCTCTCTGTTTGTCCTGAGCTGGACACAAAGGGCAGGATGTTGGTTGCTGGAGGGATGTCCTATAAGGAGCAGGGGAGGACAGACAGAGCCAGCGTCCAGAGGCTGGAATGAGCCCTGTATACACTTGGGATCATTATTTTTATCACATCTTGGTACAAATCAATAGATTTGGGGCAGGGTCTAAAACGGTATAGCAAGAACCTCTACGTCTCATAATATGAGGGAAAAATTAATTCAGTGGGGATCTCAAAAACAATAAAAAGAAAATCTACATGAAGGTGTCCCCAAGCCACCACCTGATGGGCTTATCAGCATCTGAGGGATAGAAGTACGTCCGGAAGTACCCTCCTTGGTAAGAACGGTCAACATGTCACGTTTGCACATACATCTCAGGGGTCCTCTTCATCATCAAAGGCGAGGAGACAGGAATGATTCCAAGGTCTTGGTCAAACTCTGCTTGTCATGAGCTAATGAGTCCAGGCTCTCAGGCCACCCTGCCTGGGTTCAGATCCTGGATTGCCTCGCTATGCAACCCTGGGCACGTTGTTTGATCTCTGTTTGCTTCATGGGGACTGAATGAGGTAACACACGTAAGCCCTTTAGAACAGTGCCTGGCACATTGGAAATATTAGCTATGATTATTATTATTATTGCTACTACTACTATTTTTATTAGGCTTTTTTCTTCCTACAGGTTCAACCCCAAGACCAATCTTGGAGGTATCTGAGAAGTCCTAGTCCAATATTGAACCCAGATGTTGAACCATGGACATTCAAAAGCCCTAAGTCTGAGCAGAACATTTAGGAATTATTCTTCCCTCGGTCCCTTTCCCAGGTAGTTACTACTCACATCCTTCAAAGCCTGGCTCAAATCTTACCTCCCCAAGTAAGCTGTATTAATTAGGAATTATACTGAGCTGCATGGCATAGAAACCCATCTACTGTGGCAGAATCAAATAGGGGCTCGTTGTTGTCCCTTAACAAGAAGTCGGGGTGGAGCGCCCAGGCTGGCGCAGCAGGTGTGGATGCCACCAGCGCCATGGGCTCTTAGCTTCCAGCTGCACCTCCTCTGGCATCTGACTTCAGTCCTACCTGAATCTCGGCTCATCAGGCAGGAAGTAGAGACAGAGAAGAAGATGAAGAGGTGATACCTGTACCAGGACCCTCCAATCCACTTCCCCCACCTCATGTGTTAAGGCAATGTCAGGTGGATATCTCTAGTTGCAAGGGAGGTACAAATATGGAATTTTTAAAGCCAGATACACTGCCAGTCCAAGCAAAAATCAGAGTTGTGTTACTAACAAACAAATTATTGGGTAGACAGCTGGCAGAGAAGTTTCTGTTGGCCCCTAAGGCTAGATCGGGTACGAGTGTAGTATGCTTTCGTGGTGTCCTAGACTTCTCCTTTGTGGATCACTCACATGAAAATGGTAACTCAATCATTTCTCATGTAAATAATTGTTAATATCTGTCTCATAACAGAAGGCAGGGACCATGTCTGTCCTGCTCAACTAGCCCCAGGACCCCCAGCGCCTCGCCCGATGCCTTGCACACAGTAAGCACACAATAAAGAATTGGTGAATAAACCACTTAATAGAAGCTTATGGACTTACTTGTTAGCTGTAGACAATTAACCACTTTTTCCTTGGTGGAAACTCAGACTGGAAACATTTATATGCCTTATAAGGTTAATGCTATGAAGACTATGCGTAAAGAAAACCCGGAAGCACTGGGAAAATATGTTGGGTAAGAACTTGCTGCGTGTGGTAACAGAAATAACCGAGCCTCAGTATTCATAAGGGATATAGTTTAAGGTCATGGGAACAGAGAGATGTCAAACAGGGGAATCCCAGGAATACTCACTCTATTACTTGGTTACAAACACGGGAGGTGGAGACACTAAAATGAGAGGTAGGGGCATATTTGGCTACGGCTGCTTTCTTCTTTTCTTCTCCTCTTTGTCTCTTCCCAGTAAAGAGGGATGCATTTTATAAACGGAATTAAACTACTCAGGGAAACCCACAAAGTGAGGCTCTGCTCGCTCGCTTACCGGAGCTTGTTGGAGCACGCTGTGTCTGGGCACGGCGATGGGTACCGGCAGTGCGCGGGATCTAACAAACATGGTCTCGACCCACGTGGCCCTCATGTGCCGCTGGGGCAAGTCACTAAACAAGTAAACAAATTTACTGCTCGTGATAAGCACCATGAGGTGCCATGACAAGGAATAATGAGAGGGAAGTGACATCTATGCCACCACCCAGGAATGACAAGACAACTATTAGAACGGCCAGGTCTAGAGAGCAGAAGGGGCAAAAGGCACGAGGTCTTGTCACATTCCCAGACGTGTCCTGGGAGTGTGACAAGGCCAGGTGGCCAATACATCATAATCAAGGGGACCATGGCTTGCCACTCGCCCGGGCTCACAGGCCAACCCTGCTGTTATTCAAGCAAGCTAAGCACTCTTGTGGCCTCAGGCCCTTTGCATGGACTTAAGCACTCTTCTTATTGTCCACTCTGATCCAGATCCCTGCTCAATATCGCTGTATCAGTGACCTCCCCATTTAACATAGCCCCTTGAGTCCCACACTGTCCCCTAACTTTTACTGTACTTTTTTTTCTTAATCACTTATCTGCTGACTATCTTGTCTATAAATAGATATATTATCTGTCTCTGGAACGTAAGTGCCCTAAGAGCAGGAACTGCGTTTGTTCAATGACGTATCTCAGCACCTAGAAAAGCACCTGGAACAGAGAGGGGTTTTAATACATATTTGTGGAATGAATAAATATACTCCAAGCATAAAAGCAAGCCAGGAAGAATCAGAAGATATTTATAATAGTAAAAGTACCATGTCTTCTGTAGGTGCGTGAACCAGCAAGAATGGGTTATATCAAATGACTTTAGGCTATGAAAGAAAACCTAACTTCACAAATGTTGGCTTTCAATATGGAAAAAAAACACCCTGCTAAATCTGTAAATTTTTTTTTAATTGTGCCCCCAACAGAAGCTGAAAGTAGCAACATGGATGCAAAGAGCCCAGGATTAGCTGCATCGAACATACAGCAAACCCAGTCTCCTGCCAAAGTGAACAAATAGATTATGACAAAGCAAGAGATATTAAAAGACTTAGAGAATTAATCAAAGAAATCCATTTGTGCAAAACAAATGTGCAGGGTAATTAGGGAAGATCAGCAATATGGAGACTAAGGAAGAAAAAGTGAATTTTTTAAAAAAAAAAAAGATAAATTTTCTAAATAAAATAAAATCCAAGCATCATTATTAGACTGCATAGAATTTTTCTCAGGAGTACTTTTAAAAACAAAAGAAAACAAACAAAAATCAAGTCTCTAAACATTCACGCATCCATTTCTTAAGTTTTAAAACCAAAACTTAAAAAAAATAACCCAGAAACTGGAAAACAGATATCAACAAAAAATAAAAATGATTTTGACCTCAGAGATAAGAGAAAGGTTACAAGTCCCACAGGTACAGTGTACCAGGCCAACACTTTTCTTCAAAGGTAAATGGAAAATATTTCTAGAACTGGAAAGGTGAAGTAATCAATAGAGACTAGTGACAGCTACGATCAAAATCAGAATAAAAGAGAGAGCTTACAGTTTGTGAAAGCAGAGAGGTAAGTTATCAACTCAATCAAAAGCAAAGCAGTAACAGCAAGTTATTAATCAGTAAACAGAGCGTGAAAAACTATAGAACATACATAGGATTTCAAAAACAATCTCAGACTACCAAACAATAATTTAGGGGAGAAAGAGAATTAGAGTGAACCTCATTTATCCTCCCCGGAAGGAAGGTGGAGGTTTATGTCATGGCAGTAAATTGAAAGTAGAAATGTTGAAAACCTGGCATAAAAGTAAAAATAACATTCAAAGAAACATTGTGAATGAAAAGCAGCAAAAACTGGCAATCAAGTGGCAGGGAAATGAAGGCTGCTGCAATTGCATTCATTCTCGCATTAATTCGACACTTGTTTATGGGGCGCCTCCTGTGTACCAGGCACTGTTGTAGGCCCTGGGCATAATCATATCAGATGCAAGACAAAGTTCCTGCCCTCTCAGCTCCTGCATTCTAGCTGGGGAAATGGGCAATGGCAAACAAACATAAAATGTCAGATAAGGATAAGTGTAAGCGCAGGAAAGTTTCGGTTTTAGATGGGGTGGTCGGAGGAGGCCTCTTTGAAGAAAAAAGTTTTGAGCAGATTCCCAAAAAACCTCAGTAAGTCCCGAGAAGACGGAGACTAAGAGACATGGCAAAGGCGGAGGTCCCGATGCAAAGACTCTTCTAAAAACCGCAAGAAGATCTCTCAGCACAGCTGTTGGAAAATCCAGAGGTATGCATATACGGGTATGGGGGGATCATTTGGGGTGATGGAAATGTTCTGTGACTGTATTGTGGGGACATTTGCACAACTCTGCAAATTTACTAAAAATCACTGAATCGTGCATTAAAAACAAATGGATTCTATAGCATGTAAATTATTCCTCAATCGAGCTGTAAAGAACGATTTTTTAAAGCACCACACACGGAGAAAGTCAGGAGCAGCCGCAGCAGTGTGAAAGGGCGAGGGGCGGCCCGCGCTGTGCCGAGGCCCCGGG
The DNA here is from genome assembly GCA_008086735.1 of Cheirogaleus medius. Lineage (NCBI taxonomy): Eukaryota > Metazoa > Chordata > Mammalia > Primates > Cheirogaleidae > Cheirogaleus > Cheirogaleus medius. The sequence goes on along the minus strand of VBSM01000529.1, from coordinate 3,206,650 downwards.
GAGCAGGGTGGCGATTCTGGCGGCTACCCCTGGAGGGTTTAAGCAGCAGGACTGGACCACACGTTCTGGAAGGATCTCTTTGGCTGCTCTGTGGACAAATGCCAACAAATTCCTGACCAGAGTAGAAGCAAGGACACCATACGGGAGGTCACTAAGTGTCCCCAGCAAGAGAGGAGCGTGGCCGTGGCTAGGGTGAGATGCAGGTGGTGGAGAGCAACCAGATTGGGGAGACGGTCTGAAGGAATACAGGGTATGTTCTGAAGGCTTACAGGGTAGGAATTAAAAATTCCATTTTGACATGCTAAGTCTGAGATGCTGTTAGGGGTTACACTGGGTCCCCCAAAAAGATATGTTGAAGTCCTAACGCCCAGTGCCTCAGACTGTGACTTTACCTGGGAATAGGGTCCTGCAGACGCGGTGTGAGGATGGAGGCGGAGGTGGCGCTGAGACAGCTGCCAGTCCAGGAACACCGAGGACCAGACCAGAGCACAGCCAGGGCTGGCAAGAGGAGAGGAAGGATCCCACCCAGAGTCTCGGACGAAGCATCCCCTGCTGCCACCTTGATTTTGGACTTCTGGCCTCCAGAGCTGCGAAAGAATAAATTTCTGTTGTTTTAAGCCACCCAATTTGTCGGACATCACTACAGAAGCCTTAGGAAGTGCATACAGATACCTACTGGACATCTAAGGTCTGGAGTGTGGGGGAGTGTTTGGGGCTGAAGATGTGGAGATACAACACTATGAGCAAAGAGACTGGACTTCACTATATAGCAAAACCCAATAATCTGCTATGTATAGGAATTACATAAATATAAATACAACAGATGCCAACCTTTGAGGAAGACCGTCTATAGTCTAAGATGCCTGCACAAATTTAGGATGAGCAGAATTGATCACCATGCTATCAGATTAAATCAATGCCACAGCAAGGAGCATTAGCAGATAAAATCACCATGTAATGGTAGAACATTAAACAATAAAAACATGACACTCAATTTATGATCCAATTAATATAATTAAAATATCTTAAATGGAGGACATGCAATAAATAGACATATATAACGGTAACTGGTAACCTCAATACTTATCAAAGTGATCGAATTAACTATCAAAGAATTCGACAAAGAAAGTATGATAGCTAGCTCAGTGTGATACAGTAAGTACAATAGAATTAACAGGAATACTAGGACAATAAACATCCTTTTCAAGAATACATGTCCCTCTAATAAAAAGTTATCAAATTCTAGGACAGAATTTGGTCGCATTCTTAGATCAAAACAACAATAAAAACCAAACATGAATACAAGGTACCTCAAAGTGATTAAAATTTACAAACTGTTAAACAACATCTAGGATGGGATAAAATTCAGAATAGGTCAGATCATGTTCACAGCAAGAAAGGTAACTATGATACCTCCAGTCTTAAGTTAAAAATTATGTCTATTAGGTTCTTGGGCACGAGGAAAGTATGACCAGGAAATCTGGCATCCCACTGAATGCACGGCAGCCACGGTCAATTGTTCAGGCTAAGTGCATCCTTGCCAAGCCCAGGCCCCATCTGGTGGAGCAGAACTCGGTTTGTCACTAAGCAGCTGTTGCTCCCCTGCAGAACTTTCTTCTCCTTTCTTTTCATTTTTTTTCTAAAAAGTCCCTTAAGCTGCCCATTTTCAGAGAAATCTCGTTGCATCTACAATTCAGGTCTAAATTTTTATTCCAGCAGCCTCATCAAATTAAAAACTGTTAGAATTCATTTTTAACATACGATGGTCCTCAGACTCCAGTGAGTTTAAGTGGGTGTTTGGCAGCATTAGGGATTTCCTGCCTCCTCTGTTTGATGAAATCTCTAGTTATAGCATTGTTATGTCACCAAGATTCATCACTTGCCAAGCCTCATCTCAGACATTTATGTGGGTTTTCCCGAATACCCTTCAGCAACTTAAATCCTAGATGTTATTGCCAGCTACCAGGGAAATTAAATAGGGAATACAGGAAATATAAAGTGACTAACAGTTAGCAATTGCACAACTTTTTCTCATGGGCATTTTCCATGGCTGGGAAACAAACTCGAGGGTACAGTGGAACACAGTAAAATGTTCACAGACATCCTGAGGTTCAGTGTCTACAGACATATGGAGAAATTTCTGGTTCTGTTCCTGGAAGGACTGAATGTTTTAGTCGTAAACTTCTGTGCCTGGGGCTTGTTCAATTATATCTGAGTAGTCATGATTAAACACAATTGCAATTGTGTTTTAGAAAAGGTCAGTGTTCAAAAGCCTTGTAGGTATGCAATTGCCTTGTTCTCATAAAAATAATGAATTCATAATTATCTGAAATCAGGAACTGTCAAAAGAAACCCATTTAGACCTTCCTTTTCAAATGTAACATTCCACAATCATTTGAGAATGTATGAAAAACAGAAAACTTAAATAATAAATGCTAATTTGTTGTCTAAGTACAGAATGGGGAAAATGTTAAGAGATAACCAAGTATGGACATTATTTAGCAGTGTGACAGAGCTACTAGAAATGCAGAAGCCTTGGAAGAGAGTCTAATTCTAGAGAACAAAAGAGCCTGAACAACATCAGCTGCCTAACCTCATGCTCAAGTATATGAAAACAGAACAGCTAAAGGCCAGAAGACATAATATGAAAACATCACATGTACCTGCATGAAATAGACTAAAAATGTACATTCCACAAAATGGGAAAGTGTTTTTTGCCCAGAATCCCTTACATCTGGAATCTCCCCTATTTTTAGGTATAATAGGAATCAAAACCTTCTGTGAAAACTTCACTCCTATAATAGGCTTATTTTCTGTTAGATTTTTCTGCGGCAGCTGAGTTCAGTTATTAATTTCCATATTAGTGTGTGAATGCACAGGGAAGTCTTAAAAGTCAAAAAGATATCTCTCCTCTTTCTCTCTCTCTCTCTCCCCCCCATCTCTGTGTGTGTCTAACAATCTATCTGCAAAAACAATAAAACTTTTTAAAAGCATACTTGTTATTTATGCAAAATGCACTTATCTAAAGTAAAGTCTGTGCCTTATATCCTAGAATAAGGAAACATTTACCTATCTGCCAGATATCTATATATCCATAAATTTTCAATTTCTCTCATAGAGAAGACAGTTTGTTCTGCCATCTATTTTTGCAAAGTTCTTCCTTGCTTTAAACGATTTACATTAAGGTGTTTAATTGCAAAATAAAAGTAGTATGTGTGCTCTCTGGCCCCATTCGTCCTGTAATTAACAAAAAAGAAGGGGAAAGCTCTGTGAATCTATAAAATCCTGCTTCTGTAAAATGTTTTTTGGACCCACTGACCCCATCTCGCAATCTAATTATTGCGTTCTAGTCCACTCTCCAGAATACACCTTTGAGCCAGATGGAAAATCCACTGGCTAAATTAAAACACACTAATTGGGCATCAGATTTCTTCTGAATATGTTCCTTCCCAGCAACACTGACGATGTATCGTGTGGGTGTCGGATGTACGACTAAGAGGAAATTCATTCTTTCTGTACAAATAAATCATTTGGATTCATTTCACTAAACTTTCTTATTGGCTCCTGGAGAAGATCAAACGTGGGATGTGGGAAATGTAACAAGTCAAACATTCAAAAGGTTTATTCAGTGAATGGGAAACAAGAATCAGTGTCGATAGACAGCTAAAGCATTGCTGGGGAAGACGTGTTCCTTTACAAAACAATTCTAGAAAATCAAAGGCTACGTCTGACACACGCACATAGACAGATGTTCTCACCTCTGTATGAATATATGTAACATTTTCTGCAGTTCAAATAACATGCTAAATATTTTAAAGAACAGATTAGGACTTTCTCTTCTAACATTAATTCTGAATTCATAGCATCACCAAGCACACACTGTATGAACCACTTTTTTCCCAGACAGGATCTCACTACGTTGTCCAGGCTATTTGCAGGTACAGTCACAGAGCATGACAGCCTTGGACTCCTGGGCTCCCGTGTCGGCCTCCTGAGTAGCTAGGACTACAGGTGCACACCACCCAGCTCTTGCATTCTATAAAATTAACCTTATGCTTAGAGAATTCCTATCAGCATATTTATTCAGGTCCATGAATTGCAATGTATACAACAGTTTTCTGGCTGTTGTACAGTTTTCATGATGATTCAAAGATAACTTGAGCCTCCAGAGTTTGTCCAGAACAGCTGACCTAAATATCACTAATTATGTATCTATATAGGACTTAGAAGGCTGTGCATTTCTAACCAAGGTGACCAAGGTCCACATCAACAGTGATAAACCATGTGACTGCATTTGCCTTTGATATGATGTGATGAAAATGGCACTTTACCTCTGCGGTCTTCCTCTCAAAAACCAATAACTCCAGTCAAATCATGAGAAAAATATCACATAAATTCCAACAGAGAGACTGTCTTAGTCCATTCATGCTGCTATAACCAAATACCATAAACTGGGTAGCTTATAAACAAAACAGAAATATAAACCAGACATTTTATGTCTCATAGCTCTGGAGTCTGAGAAGTCCAAGATCAAGTGGCCAGCAGATGTGGTGTCTAGTGAGGGCCTGTTTCCTGGTTTACAGATGGCACCTTCTCACTGTGTCCTCATATGGAAGAAGGAAGGTGAGAACTCTGATCTCTTTAGCCCGTTATAAGTGCACTAATCCCATTCACGAGGGCTCCACCTTCATGACATAGTCACCTCCCCAAGTCACTTCCTAACACCATCACATTGGGGGTTAGGTTTCAACATATGAATTTGAGGGGAACACAAACATTCAGACCAATGTTTGAATAGCAGGGACACTCTATGATATACCTGGCCAGTACTCCCCAAAACTGTCAAGGTCATCAAAAACAAGGAAAGTCTGAGAAACCGTCACAGCCAAAAAGAGCCTAAGAAGGCATAAGGACTAAATGTTAATGTGGTGATCTATTCGGCATCCTGGAACAGAAGAAGGACATTAAGTAAAAACTAAGGAAATCTGGAGAAACTATGGACTTTAGCTATAGTAATATATTGATATGGGTTCATTAATTATAACAAATGTACCAAACTAATGTAAGATATTTTAATCATGGGGAAACTAGGTGTGGAGTATAAGAGGCTCTGTACTATCTTCTCAATTTTTCTGCAAATCTAAAACTGTTCTAAAACTTAAAGTCTATTTTAAAAAACCTATGCAGCCATTTTTTATTGCCATAGCATCATGTCTACAACTTATTTGTAAATGGTTCAAGTAAAAATTATATAGATACAAAAAGAGAAGAAAAAGAATAAAACAAATGCAGTAAAATGTTAACTCGAGGTGAGGACTCCAGGTGAGGAGTATCTGAGAATTCTTTGCACCAATCTTGCAACTTTTCTGTAAGTCTGAAATTACATCAAAATTTTTTAAAATTTAAGGGAAAAAATTGCCATAAACGAAAAGAACACACATATACTAAAAGGGGGGAAATTGTTATAATATATGTGATAGACAATGAATTAATTCCTTAGTATATAAATCATTAGAAAAAGACAAATGCTACAATAGAAAAGATAAATGAACAAATGAGTTCTCAAAGTATACCGTCACCATGTGTCTGTATGTGTGCATGCATATGTACCTATGTGTGCATACATACATGAACATATATAGTCATCATCAGTATCGATAAGAGAAATGTCAAAAATTTTTTAAACTGTTAAAATATTTGGCCTAAAGAATTTCCACTTCAAAATAAAGCAACAAATTAAGAGCGAAATATGAAACTAACAAAAAAATCCAAAGTTATAGAGTGTATCATTAAATGGGCACTGCTACTGGGTATCCCATCTGGTCCAATAATTTGGTTGCAATTTGGCAATAGAAAAAGTTTTTAAGGCTGGGTGCAGTGGCTCATGCTCATAATCCTAGCAGTCTGGGAGGCTGAGGCAGGAGGATCACTTGAGCCCTAGGTTTGAATCTACAGTTACTAGTTGTGTAACGTTGAGCACGTGACTTAACCTCACCAAGTAAACTGGGTATAATAATAGCATGTACTTCATAGAGTTGTTATGACAGTTAAATTAATATGTGTAAAGCCTTAGAACAGTGCCTAGTTCTTAGTAAATGCTATAAAACTGTTAGCTGTTATTAGTTATTACTATTCTCAATTACAAAATCTTCATAAGTGGCCAGGAGCAAGTGGCTCACACCTGTAATCCCAGCACTTTGGGGGGCCAAGGCAGGAGGATCACTTGAGGCCAGGAGTTCAAGACCAGCCTGGGCAACCCAGTGAGACCCCATGTCCACAAAAAAATAAAAAAAGAATTAGCTGGATGTGGTGGTACATAGCTGTAGTCCTGGCTACTCAGGAGGCTGAGGCTGGAGAATCGCTTGAGCCCAGGAGTTTGAGGTTGCAGTGAGCAATGATCACACTTCTGTAGCCTAGGTGACAGAGCAAGACCTTGTCTCTCTAAAAAAAACATAAAATAAAATTTTAATATCTTCATAAGCATATTATTCCTGATTATAAAATCTTCATAAGCATATGAGTAGATATTTTGTATTTCACTTGGCCAGTTGTCCTACTAACAGGCCAACTTTTCACTATTATAAATAACACCACATTGAACATCTTTGGGGATAAAGCTTTCTGCATTTAGGACTGTTTTCTTAGTTTAGAGTGCTAGTAAAAGTACTAGTTTATAGAGACTATTTGATTCTCGAAATTTTTCGACCAAGTAGAATATACAGCCTGGCTGTGATGAGTCTTCCTTTGTATTTCTGTATTTTATTTCAGTTAGGCAGGCTGATTGCATTCACCTGAATCTTCTATCCTATAATTTAAGCTTGTACTATGGCCAAGACAGTCAACAATGGTGCTATGTGCTATTAGAGATATAAAAGAGATAATTGTCTTCACTAGGGTCATATACTCTAACTAATGAGACAGAGCAAACGTACATAAAGTATTCAAGAAAACTTAAAACAGAAGTAACCAGAAAGCTCAAATGACTGGAAATTTTTCTGAATTTTACCTTGAAAAAGCAGAAACCATCAGAAGTATATATAGCAGACACTCAGTAAATATTTGTTGAAGGAATGCAGTGGTTACTTACCGTAGATGTCCTAAGATGCCTTCCAATGCCTCAGGACAGTATGCATTAATAAGGAGGAGATTTTATTACATTTCTAGGTCTGTTAAAATTAAGTTTTTGTTACATCTTTTTCCCAAACAGCTTTCATGAATCATTACTCCCTAAGGTTAATGACTTAATCACACCTGTTTTATAACAGAAGCAACTCAACACAGGAAAGGTCGTTTGTCTTAATTACACAAGCAAGTCTATTTTAGAAAAAAAGAATTTTTCCTCCTGTAAGACATCAGGCATTCACAATCATTATTTTAAGAAAGTATAATGTGGAAAGAAGGTGGCTTTAATTCCATAGTCTTAGATTGACTAAGGAAGAGGTCAGAAACAACTCGAAAGAAGTTATGGTCACTAGCACACTGGCAAATTTAATTCAGGTATCAGTCAGTGTTCATCTGATCTTCATAATGATTTGAAATTCACATCTCCTCTTATAAAGGAAGATCAAACCCAAAGCCCTGAGTTCTAGTGGTGTCTCCACTAGATATCTGTAGATTTTGCAATGTTGTAGGCCCCAAAGGGTTCGTAGTAGGAGACCACAGATATGAACCTGTATTTCCCAGGAGAGGATGCCAGCCGGACACCGTTCCCTAAGCCTCTGTCTGATCTGTCCTCAGTCCCTAGAACCCAGGTTACCAACCACATGGACCTCTGCACAAACTTTCTTGAGTAACACAAAACCAGGTTGCCCATCTCTACCCACGTCCTACACAGGACTGCCGGAAGTGATCATTTCAAAAGCCTCCAAACAGGAAAACACACTGTGCTTCCCATCTCTTGTCCTCAGGCCTTCACCTAAGGTATAAGCCCTTCTGTGTATCAGTCCTATCTTCTCTCGTGTCCTAATCCCCAAACCGCTCTGTTCCTCCCCCATCTTCTGCGGCTCAATAAACTGCATCATCATCCGCCCACTTATTTAAGCCAGAAAGCTGGAACCACCCTTGATTTTCCTTTCCTTTCACCTCTCATGTGCCAGTCATCATTAAGTCCTATCAGTTCTAGACCCCAAATTTAAACCTAGAACCAGTCTTTCTGGAATCTTTTTGCTTTGCTCCATTCCAAGTACCATAACGCCGTCTCAAGCCATCAGTTCTCACTCAGACTCTTGCGATCGTTTCCCACGTGGGTCCAGGCTGACCTCCTCCCGGTTCCCCCAACACCCCAAGCTCTCTCCCATTTCTGGCCTTTCCTTGTGCTGCTCCTGTACCCAAAATGTCCTTTCCCCAGGCTCTTCACCCCCACAGCTCCTTCTCGTTCTTCGGGTCTCCGCATGTATGCCATCTGCCCCCGGTGACCTTCCCTGTCCATTCAGTCTAAAAAACTCATCTTCTGCTACTATTCCATTGTCCTCAATGTCTGCACTTTCTGAAAGCACACTGACTTTCATAGTGATGTCCATATCTGCTAGTTATATATCACCTTTATTCCACGCTAGACGCTTTAAGTGTCATGAAGGCAGGAATCATATCCGTTTCGTTTACAATGCACACCCAGTGCTAGGACAGTGCCTGGCATGCAGTAGGCAGCTTAATAAATACTAGCTAAATAAATTAATGAGTACTTTATGATTTCTCTTACCCAAGACAACACCCTCCAAGGTTCCCAACTTTTTCTACTGGGCACTCAGGACTCACCATGTGCCACAAATGCAGCAAACTCCTATGTTCACCACCTCTTCACTGAACGCGCTCCCCACCTGCCTGCTCTCAACTCCGACGCTGTTCTTCTGTGAGGACGCCGCCTGCCAGGAGGCTGCGCGGCTGAAGCGGTTCCTTCTCCCATGCAGGCGTTGGAAGGTAGACTCGCTCCAGAGCCTTATTAGAATAAGCACAGCAGAAGAGGGCCCACTAACTTCCTAAAGAAAACAATTTAGTGTGACAGTCATAAGGATGAGAGGACTAACAGAACTACAGGAAATCAATTACATACATTAGTTTTAAAGCCTAATTCACAGCTTTATTGTTCTGCGATACGGTTAAAAAAAATTTTTTTCTAAATCAGTTTTTTAACAACAGAAAAAAGCAAAGTGAAACTATGAGTAGTTCAGTAAAACTCAACTGACTCTGACACTTTAATAATTATATCCAGTTTGTGTTCCTCTCCTGCCCAGGTAAACTTGTTCCTTTATGATTATACCCAAATTTGCATACATTGGTATACACATGTTTTAATGTCCATAAATTGTTGGATATCTTAACTGTGTTCAGTTTTGGTTTGCTTCCAACTTAGATTTTTTAAAAGCTTATTTTAAAATAAAAAAGCATCCTTTTTTATACCTAGCGTTCCATCGAGAGAGATGCCTCTCCAAAAATCTGTGCATATGTCTCTCTCTGTCCCCTTCCTTGTTTTCCATCTGCTTCACAATTACTGCCAGGGGTTGGTGCAAGTGTCTGTGCCCCAGGGTTAGGAGAACTGATGCCCTCACCAGAAATGATAGCCCAGAAGGAAGAAGATAACCCTCCAGCCCCAGATTATAATTCCTCCTGGTCATATAATGCCTCTGGCAACAAGAGTGATCTCTCTAAAATGCAAATTTAAACATTTCACCGTCCACTTGAACCTTTTCAACGGCTCCTCTCCTTTTAGCACAAAGTCCAAACGTCTTAACATGACTTTCGCCCTCAAGTAACATCTAGCCTCTGCTTAACCTCTTCAGCTTCATCTCTCACCTTCAGTTTATGGTGAACTTGGTGTCCTCAAACATTTCGCATTTTGAACATTTGCTCTTTGACCTGCTAAGAACATTCTTCCCCTTCAACTTCCCCCGGCTGACTCCGAATCAGCCTTCTACTCTCAGTATAGACTTTATCTGCCTGGGGAGGGGAGCTCCCAACTCCTCCAGGTCTGGGTTGCTGTCCGTCCTATGTTCCCCCACAGCACCCTGCAGGCCCCTGTCACGCCATTACATCACACCTGTCTGTGTTCTTAGCTGTAGCCTTCATTGCACAGAAAGTTTGCTGAGGATAGTGATTATAACTCCTGCTCACTCCTGCACACCTAGCGTGGGACTGGCACATAGCAGAAGCTCAACAAATAGTTATTGATGGATGCATGAATAAATGTACGAATGAATAAAATTTGAAACCCCAAGAGGTATTGGCACTCATTCAGTTCTTACAATGTATCTAGTCATTGGGTATAACTGCTGTTCTTGAATTCTAGAGAAAATCGTAAAGCTGCTCATATCAAAAAGTTCTGCAAGGACTTTATGTTTATGTACAGACTAAATCTATTTTTTTAAAAATATGTCTATGGATGTTTATGACTATGGGCTTAGAAATAACTGTTCACAGACTCACAGCTACTTGGTAGCTTTACTTTCAGAGAAGCTAAGAAGGTTCTCCCTGCCCTGCGTATCTCCCCAAGGGATGCTGGTACCTGAAATCTCACCACTACAGAGCCCTTTCTTTATCTTAAGGTTTTACAGCCTCTTAAGTGGAAATATTGCAGAGTCAAGTAAGACATTTTATCTTATGACTCACTTATATTCCTGGGATTTAATGAAACAACCTCCTGGACAAAGTAAATCATGTATACTAACAAGCAACAGAGAATTTTGGAATCTTGCAATGAAATGTGTTCAAAAATTTTCTTAAAGAATATATAATAACAATAACAATGAGAATAATAATAATAATAATAAAAACAGTAACATTTATTGAACCCTGATTGGGCCAGGCAGCGTTCTAGGCACTTTTGATCTCATTTATCTGTCCAATAACCCTAAGGAGTAGGAACCACTCTTATCCCCATATTGCCAGGCATCGGGAGATTAAGAACCCCGCCCAAAGTCATACAGCTGGAGAGTATTAGAGTTGGGCTACAAACCCAAACCCTCTGATTCCAGAACCTAAGCTTTTAATTGCTACGTCATTTTTCTTATTCTTCTTTACCCAGAATAAAAGAAAATACCTACTACCAGGGGATCAATTTGGTAAAATAATACCAAATTATTTTAGAACTAAGTCAAAGAAGCATCTCAAAGTTTTCTTTTTTGTAAGGTAACAATGTTAATTTCCATATACGCCACCTATGCTTGTTTAGCTTGTATCTATATAAACACACCTCATCTGTGTCAGTGGCAATGAAGAAGTGAAATATATTTCTGAAATCTTTTATTAAAGAGGTTACATTAATATTTTAATTAATTAATTAATTTGGCAAGGGACTAGAGCACACCCTACTGGTCAGCTAATAGGAAATACAGCATTTAATTGGGATAAAATGCTTCAATGTTTATAAACGTTTAAATGTGAAGATAAAACCAGATTAATGTTGAAAAGAAACTGAAAAGTTGTCTTGTAAACATCTAGATTATGTATCTGAATTAATGTATCTATAAGACACTACAAAATTTCTGACAGTCATAAGTTTTAGAGATGGGATAGAAATTAGAAGTACCATAACCACTGATAGCATCAAATGTTTGTTCAGGGAGCATTAGGTAAATGAAAGGTGGCTCAGTTAAAAATAAGGAACTATACAAAGAGTCTAAAACTCATACTAAGAAAAAGTAGTTAAGCCCTAGCCCTAACACCTAAAACAACAGACTGACAAATTAAAACTAGCCCACACAGACTTTTCACAGGTTAAATATACTGCATACACACACACACACACACACACACACGCATGTATCTCCTTATTTTTAGGGGAAAACTGGAAAGGGAGGGCGGTATCTTTAATGACATAACGACGAAATGGAATGTTGCAAAGAAATATTTTTCTGTGCTACTTTTCAAATGGCTGCTAAGGTTGAAAGGTTTCAGTGGAAACCTCTAATGATGTAGCACTCCTCATGCATGAATCCCAGGCTCTTATCAGCATGTATGTTTTAAATAACCCACAGAGCTTACTGAATATATGCATGGATGTTTCCAAAACATAATGCAACACACTAAGCAAATGACCTCTAGGAAATGCAATTCTTCCCTTGGTCACATATTTTTTTATTGCACACTTATCTACAAATGAGTAAAAAAAAGTGTATAATGTACATTTACATCATGTATAGACAGAAACAAAGGCTCTAGGACCAAGAGAGTAATGAAAAAGTGTCTCACTTTAAAATACTGTTTTACAGGCCAGGCTCAGTGGCTCATGCCTGTAATCCTGGCACTTTGGGAGGCCAAGGGGGGATGATTGCTTGAGGTTAGAATTTTGAGATGAGCCTGAGCAAGAGTGGAGACCCCATCTCTACAAAAAATAGAAAAATAGCCAGGAGTGGTGGCACATGCCTATAGTCCCAGCTACTAGAGAGGCTGAGGCAGGAGGATTGCTTGAGAATGGGAGGTTGCAGCGAGGTATGATAATGCCACTGTACTCTAGCCTGGGCAACAGAGCGAGTACCTGTTTCAAAATAACTACCTATCTATGTATAGTTTTACAAAGTAGAAACACAAAAACATCTATGATCAAGAAGAATAAGGACAAAAATGGGTCTACTCTTCTATAGGATTCAAATAATATCAAAATATAAATATAAATTTGATAAGGTCCCTGTCCAGCATATTTATGCTTACACATGACTGTGGTATTTCTTTGCGAGGACAGAAAGGAGCAATGTCCTCAAGAACACAGTGTCTGTGATTCTAAGATTTCTGAGCCAGAACCTCACCCTTGTTCTCACTCCAAGGACAGCTTCTTCTTACACTGAAAGAAGGGCAAGTCCAAAGTGACAATTTGGGTCAATACGATGCAAGTCTAATGTATTAGATGGTATGTTTAAGTTCTTTTCTATTAAAAAACAATCAGCTGGCCGGGCGCGGTGGCTCACGCCTGTAATCCTAGCACTCTGGGAGGCC
>VBSM01000529.1:3172330-3190471 GCA_008086735.1 Cheirogaleus medius | reverse complement strand
GTGGATATAGGTTCGTTGAGAAGACTGGAACATCTAAGTTCACCATACCTAGTATTTCTTTTTCTAAAGTTGTATTTGTTTCTTTACATTTCTGTAATCACAGTATATAGTTTTAAGTGAAATTTTACTTAAACAGAGACCAAAGACAGGCTAGGTACCTGTATCAGCAAATGACCAAAATTTGCAAAGACCAAAATGAAAGAAGCTGGTTTCTTGCTAACATGCTGACTGTAATTTTTTTTACCAGTATGTTATCAACCAAGCTCTTTTCCTGTTATTAGCAAGTTTAAAGAGAAATACATAGATATTTTAGCATGAACTTCAGACACTATTTGTCACTTCCCTCACTTGGAGCAGAGGTTTATTTTCATCTGTATGTACCAGTGGGCACTGGAATAATAGGTGATAAGAGGTCTTAGACTAACAATTTATAACCTGACAGATATATTAGATTGTAAACTCCTTAAGGGTAGGAACTCTGCCTTGTACAGCTTCTGTCTTATGCAGCCTTGCACATAGTTGATGTTGATAAATAATTGCATGAAAGCAACTTTTACATTTTAGGGCTCAGCAGGATTGGCCCAGTCACTGATAAGGGTTGGAAAGCAAATCTGTTTAACTTTTTTTATGGCTGTTATGAAATGTCAGAATTATTCATATTTTTGACAGATAGGTAAAATTGTTTCAGTGAATCATTTTTCTTCACGTTCACAATAAATACTGGCCACTCTTTGTGAGATTTAAATACACTGTAAACTTGAGTTTTTGTATGAAAATAACCCTGGGCTGCTGCTTCTCAAAAAGTGAACTACATACTACTTCCTTTTTGCTAATACTAATAGTAGCTTTTAAAAGCAAGTTGCCTAAATTACAGGTACAATCTAACATGCTTGAAACTGACCTGATTGTCTACATACCATCAGGTTGCTTTAGAAAGGTGAGCAGAGGAGGGAGAAGGTGGTGCCAAGGGTAATTCCAGGAATTTGAATGTCACAGTCTCCCTCTACCAGAGAAACAACTTTGCTCTTAATCTAAATAAATTTGAATTGGTACCTCATCATCTAGATGCATTTAGCATCCTTTGCTTGTGTTTGGCTATGCTTTATAAAAGCTAATGAATAACTAACTCACTAGATAAACACAATCCAGTTTTGGTATTCTGGCATTGTTCACACAGTATAAACACATGCTCTGTAAAGACTGATGAAACAGATGAGTTTCAGGGTCCCAAATGTAAGTTACTAGCTTCACAGAATTCGTTTTAAGGTAGAGAAAAGTTAGTGTGGCATTCAGATTTCAAAAGGCGGAAGAGAAAAGATTCTGAGATTTGAAGTCTTCATTGATACTTTAGTCTAGTTTCTCATACCGTAAAATTGGGCGGTATTAGAAAAAGGCAAATCTTCCAGGTCTCAATGACTATGTCTTTAAAATGTGGGACTTTGCATGAAATACAGTCCTTTTTAACTTGGAAACAATAGGAACGTAAAGAGTAGAAGACATTGTCCAAAAGCTCTTAATGAAGACCCACAGGTGTGAAACTAGACTAATTACAGATTGTTTTTAAAAAATACTATTTGCTCTGTGTGGAATGCTCTTCTCACTCTTCCCATGGCTGCCTCTTTTTCATCTTTTAGATTTCAATTTAAAAAGTCACCTACTCAGGCCTTCCCTGACCACCTGTGTAAATATGTTCTCCTCTATGTCCTTATGATACTACTGTACCCTGTTTGTTTCCTTGGAAGTTATCACAGTCTGAAATTGCTTATTTATTATCTCCCTCCTCATTAGATTGAAGGCTTCATCAGGCAGCAACTGTGTCTTTTTCCCCTAGCATAGCATCTAATCCAGAATAAGCACTTGATAAATATTTGTAAACAGAATTAATCCTTGTCCTCTATGAATTTGTGAGGTGAATGGGCACTATTAGTTGAGTTTCTGTTCATTCCTGCCTCTGCAGTTGGACTAGCACTTAGGTCTTGAGCATTTAGCTTAGCACTTCTTTGTGTGATTTTCCCCATTCATAAACAAGAATGTTAGGCAGAGAAATGAGGTCGTTGCCTAAAATGAAGGTACTTAGAACTGAGAGGTAGTGAAAGTGCAGTGGGGACAATGCTAGATTATAGGACAGAAGAGCTGTGATAGCCTTTTTGCTCATAGCAAGATGTTTAACCTCACTTTATTTCCTCATCTGCAAAATAGAGATTATAATCCCTGCCTCTTCTTACAGGGATGTTGTGGGGATCAAGTGAGATAATGTGTAAGAAAGTGCTTTGTAATTTGTAGAAGGCTTTACAAATATAAGATATTCTATTATTAAATTCCAGGTTTTATGATAGAGCCTGATTATAATGCCATCATTGAGATCCATGCTGTGAAAGTATATGTGAAGGAGGCACATTGGGTATATGTAGTAACCCCTTTTTACAAGTAAAGACAGACTTGTGTTATATCAAATATCGTGTTGTAGTGGGTTTGGGGCATCAGTGTATCATTAAAGATTGAGGGCTTCAAAAGAATTGTTTGAAATGGTCATGGAATGTCAAATTCCACCTTAACTCACTCATTTTAGAGGATATATAGGCCAAATCTATGATTAATGACTTTTAGTAGGAGAATTTGAGGGAGTTAAAGTAAAACAGGAACTTTCATAGCCTACAGGTTACCCAAGAAAAACTATTACCAAGACCAAGCGGTAAATCCCCAAAAAAGTACATTCGTGCTACCCTTAAAAGATGAGCATTATACTTGGTCAATCTTATTCTACCTTTAAAGAGCCTTATGGACCAAAAAGGCAGTTGGTGTGTTGGTGAAAGGCCGGGACTCAAGCCAGGCTCTCTGGTTTAGGTCCTGGCCCCACTGCTCACCAGGTTTGACCCCTTAACTCTCTGTGCCTGACACTCTTCATCCGCAAGTGAGGGTAATAATAGTACCCACCCTATGGTAATGCTGAGGATTAAGTAAGTTAATACTCATAAAGCACTTAGAACAATGCCTGCCTGGCAGATGAGTGTCCAATGAATATTGGTTATTATTTATAGTTTTATATTGTAACAAATTACCCATTGGGTGACTTAAATGCATGTTAAATAAATTTGAAGTTTTAAAGATTTCCCATCATTAGACCATTATGCTCATTGTTATTAAGATTAGAATAGAATTCATGTATCTTTTACAATAAGAAATCTATTATATGAGAAAGGAATAATATTTTTCCATCCTGTGTGTGTGTGTGTGTGTGTGTGTGTGTATTGTTAACTGATTGTAGTATTCCATAGGAAAAGTACAAAGGACAAAAAAATGTGTTCCTGGTATCCTACTTCTCTGCTATCACACTAAAATTGTGTGGGAGACTAAGTGAATCAAAAGGCTATTGATTATGGTAGTTGGGCGAATAGGTTTATTGTTAGCTTGCCATTTCTTAAAATACTTAGCTAGAAAATATTCTGAATTATTGAAGAAATTATGTCATTTAATTTTTATTTTGACAGTCTGAAGATAAATTATTTGTTGCCTCCATTTTCACCACCTACAAATGGGCCATTATGTACTAGACAAGTTTAGGAGCCTCTGAGGAACGGAGCTGCAGACACAGACACAAAAGTTCATCTTTGCCACATGGAACTACATTTTTAATACTGCCGAACCATCAAGTTTTGCTTAAATTTATGCAGCAATAGTTTAGTTACATTAAAATATGACTTTATTTTAAAAGTCATTCATGCTTTTAATTTAAAGGCTATTTATGCTTCCCATGATAGCAGACTACAGGGAAGGAAATTTTCTTAACTTGCCTCCTCCTCTCTTTCCCCACCCCTAAATTATAGCCTATTAAAATGAAATCTGAAAAACTCTGAATTGGGGCCTTTGTTTCTGAAGAATCTGTGCAAATTGTCCTTTTGCTTTCAGTAAATAAACTCACCACATAACTACCATAAATACTGAATATGTTAGGTGAATATCATCAGTAAGTTTTCTCAGATTATTAATAAAATTCTGTAAAACAGCTAAAGTGAATGTTCAGTGTGTCAAATAGCCTAGTTACTAGTGCTTTAGACACTGATCACAATAAAATTGGTAAATTGGTGGGGGTTTTTTTCCATCTTCCCAAAGATTATTTTAGACATTTTTTTAAATGGACATGCAAAGATTGGTATATTTGAGGAAGATCTAAAATTATTGAATTTGTCATGTCCCTCAATCAGTTTCATTTTATAAATTTTGGCTCTAAATATATATTGCCTTGTGTCTTTCCTGGGTATGGAAGTAGTTATAGAGATAATTATTAAATGCAACTGAAAAGACCATTTATCACCCTGAATAAACAGAAATCAGGTTCTAGAACCAGATTGAAATAAGGAAATTACATCACACTATTAAATAAGGAAGCACTGGGCAGAACTGGATGAGTTGTATGACAAAAATGTGCCCCTCCTCCTCTTGTGGATTGCTTCTGAGATTTATTAATGAGATCTGGTGGCAAGGTAAGCATATCTAGGTTACTGCCTTAAGGTAGCCTGGTTTTATTGCCTTTTTTTTTTTTTTTAAGCAGTTTCAAACAGACTAATCCTTAAGCTAAAGGCATATGATTTCACCTTAATAAAGAAAGTGCAGTGTGCTTTTTGGTGTAACTTAAAAAAAAAAAAAAGGAATGTGACCTTAAATTTAGCAACAGAAACAGAGTAGGTGCATTGTGATCCAGAAGGAATAGTGTGTAAGAGAAGGTAAAATTGATTGTTTTCAGAAAGACCTCCCCTAATTGCTTTTAGTAAGTATACAGTAACAGAAACCAATATACAAAGTTACATTGTTAACCAATTAAGCTTATAATTTTTACTCAGTCTACAAACTGTCCACTTTGAATTCTGGAAATGAATTTAATGCAAATTCCTTCCCATTACATATCCTAAACTTGTTACATTATTATTGGGCAATCTCATCACTCCAGCACATGTTAAATTTATCCCTTACAAATCTTTGCTTTTTCCCTGAGCTCTTCACTGACCATATATGTGAATCTTTTGTGTAATTACTTTTTAAAAATGAGATGCATATTTTCTCAGTATCCATTTAATAAATAATGGAGATGAATGATGCCAGGATTTACAGGGAGAACATAAGTCAGATGTGAGTCCTGTCCTAGAAGACTTGGAACATGGGTGGGGAATTTGGGGCCCAACACAGAATAACCCAAGAATAGAGAGACTCTGCTCATGTGTTTCATAGAAAGGAGAGGGTTCATGGAAAGATAGTAGAAGAGTTTGCCTTAAAGGATAAATTGAATTCTAACAGATTTGGGGAAAAGAGAAGCAAGAGCTTGAAAAGGGTAGATTAGGTCCTTGTTGTGGAGGCCTTAAATGCCAGGCTGAGGAGATTTTATTTAGGAACCTTTGAAAAGTTTTGAGCAGCAGCAGATCTTGGTTTGAACTGCATTTAAGGAATATTAATCTGGTACTGGTGTGTAGAATGGGTTGGGTGTTTTCAGACCCCAGGAAGAAAGATGCTTATGAATGGAAGAAAGATAAGATTTGAGAAACAATGTAGAAATAGTCTGTGGAACTTGGCAACTGATTGTATATGGGCCTCAGGTCAAAAATGGTGCCTTGAGGAGAAGTGTGCTTCTCTAGACCGTGAACTGGTTTGGGGAGGGGGGTGGGGTGTGAAGTAAGTGAAAGGAGGAGTTTGGTTTGTAGAGTTTGAGATGCCTGAGGACCATCCAAGTGGAAAGATAATCACCAGACAATAGGAAATGCAAAATTGAAGCTGGAGACAGGCTGGAGTCTTCATTCAGGAGCTTTCTATGAGTTGAAACTATGGAAATGGGTTAAAGGGTAGGGTGGGGTGGAGAGAGGTTGTATGTAGAGAAAAGGAAAACCTCAAGAAAAATTATTTAGGAGTTTCCCTTTGAATTAAGAAAAAATCAAATTATGCTAACAGGAAGAGGTAGTTTACATCCGAGATTGGTATTTAACTGCATTTTTGACCCATTAAAAAAGCTAAAAATTAGTTTATGAACTTTAAAAAAGTTATGCCTAAGGTTATTTGGATCCTGGTCTAAACCATGCTGCCTCAATTAACATTTGTTTTCCTATTTTTGCATTTCATAACAGAATGCTATCTTGTACTTTTAGATATTGATTTTCCCACATAGATATATTTTTGCAATTGTTTTCCTAATGAATTGTAAAACAGAGCTAGTTTTACAGTTATAAGGAAACATAAAATTTGAAACACTGCAGCATTATTTAAATTTCACTTGAGCAGAGTGTGTTTCTTTTTAGCTCAAGGTTGGCCAAATTGATTGGTCCCCCAACTCCCAAGGGTATATGTGCTGAATACTGGAGGGTGTTTAGTGAGGTGGAAAAGAGTTTCAGGTGGATTCATGCCCTTAGTTTACAATCTGGGGAACGTGTTTTTAAGTTTGCTTCCAAACTTAGGGCACATTGCCCTTTTGGAGTCTACAGTTTGAAGTTATTTTCCGAAAGAAGAGAACATGGCAATTGTATTGCCCCCCTCACTTCTCCCATGCAAGCAAGTAGGAAGTTCGGACAGTTTCATAACATGGCCCATTCACAATTCCCCATTGAAATTTAGAGGCAGGTCACCTTCTATGAATACACAAAGACACTATTGTGGTCAGAAGTGAGCTGGC
This sequence comes from Cheirogaleus medius, assembly GCA_008086735.1. Lineage (NCBI taxonomy): Eukaryota > Metazoa > Chordata > Mammalia > Primates > Cheirogaleidae > Cheirogaleus > Cheirogaleus medius. The sequence goes on along the minus strand of VBSM01000529.1, from coordinate 3,183,822 downwards.
TTAGTGAACACAATTCTTTTTATACTAAAAAAATTTTTTTCTTAAGAAAGCTAACAAGTAGGTGATGGAAACAATGAATACAAAATAACTTTTTCTAGAACGTATAAATTATTTTAAGTGACCATTGAAATGTAAGTTTAGAATTCCAAGGCAATTTCTGCAGAGGCGATAGTTACACAATCATTCTGTTGAAAGCTAAGATTTAGATGGCATTAGGAGGCTGACACACAGTAATTACTAGTAGTACTTGTTGGCTTGCAGACAGGTGGGGGTTGGGCCTCTGAGTCCCCCACAGCGTTTTCCTGTAATCTGGATGAGCGATCTTCAAACGTGTGCTTTCAAACTACTTAAATACCATATTCTTCTTCCTATCTTGCCTTTCATTTTTATATTACCACAGATGCTTTCCCCATAGTCTTGCCAGTGCTTGTAGAATGCTTAGAAAAAGCTCGATAAAATTGTGGGGCTGAGTACACAGGGGAGAGGCTAGCAATTTTTTTTAATTGGTTTTTAAATCTTTTATAGCTTGGTGGTAGATAACACACTTGCTTCATTTCAGTAATCTAAAAACCAGCCCTCAAAAGACCTCCCAATCATTTAGGTTTCCTAAATGGCAGAATTTTTTCTGTTCTTTATCATGTATCTTTGAGAGACTGATTTAAGGAAAAATAATGCTCGACTCTCTGAAATAGTATTTCAAACCTGTCGTAAAATCTCTGCCTGGTGTCTCAAAACAGCTGACTTTGGGAGAGCAAAATGCAGAGTCAGTAATTGGGACCCCTCCTTTGTCACTGAAATCTTTAACCTGTAGCACATTGATATCTCTAAGTTCCTTTCAGGTGAAAAAATAATAAAATCTTGCAGAGTACTTTTAAAAGATTTTTAGCTTAACAAATACCCTATGCCTCACACACTGTATACATTCAGTGGATACTCATGATGATGATGGTTCGATGGTACTATACAATCATTCATTAAACAAACATTCACTTACTGAGCACCTACTAATGTTGCAGGTACTGATCATTAAGAGGTGATTGAGACACAGCCTCTGTTCCTGAACTCAGTCTAGTAGGAGGTGACAGATTTGTAAATAATAGATTTGAAGTCGCTGAGCAATTAAAATAAAAAACTCTGTGTATCCCTCCCCCAGCAAATGTGTCATAGTCATCTTCATGTCATCCTCAGTCCTTAGCATGGTACCTAGCACTTGGTAGGTGTGCAAATATGACGTGAGGAAAGGAGGAGGTATTATAGAATGCATACATGCATAACCCCAAAGGGAGCCAGTGTTAGATAGTTGACAAGTAATGTCCTAGTGCCTAAGGAAACAAAAGCCTAAACTTACTGTAAGTAAACGGGAATTTCTGAAAACAGCAGAGATTGATGCTAATTAATGTAACAAATAATAGGAAAATTAAAAAGAACATAGGGACTCCAGACTGGTAACGTCTGACAAAGAGGAGGAGGTTCCTAAAGTTGAGGAACTACTAGTTTAAGAAAAATGGACTCAGCCTTTGTAATCTATGCCTTGCAGCTAAGCAGGACATGAATTACTAGGCATTTCACAAAGGAGAATGTAAAGAATGTACCTTTAAGTTTGTCTTTAAAAGGGAGGGAGGAAGCTGTCCAGGGCTTCCACTGAAGCCAGTAATCTTGCAGAACTTGATTTTTACAGGATAATGGAAATTAGTATCTTCATATATAACTATTCCTTGAGCAAGTAATAACTGGAAGATTTTTCTTCCCATGGCCAACCCTGAAATATAAAATCCATATAAATGCTAGACTATGGGGTAGTCAGGTGCCAATACAGTAGGGTCACTTGTTTAATTTCAGCATTGGCTTTCAGTGAATATTAGTTCTGCAGGATAAAACACAGTAATTGCTGAAATCACTTTTTTAGCTTGGTAAGAATTAGCAGGATTCACTTGTGCTTTATGCCCAGTACACCCATGCCTTAGAAGGTTGGTTTAATAGCGTAGAGGAAGGTTTGTGTGCATTGGCAGGTGAGCATGATTTGTTGTGCAACTCCAGGCTCTGCAGTAAGAGATCTCCTTTTGCTGGCAATAGGTTATTTCTCATTTTGCTAAAACATTTTTCATGTCTTGGGTTGTATTTTTAGTATTTACAAAAAAGTAATTTTTAGTGTCTCCATTTAAGTACCCTCATGCGAAGTAAGAATTAGTTAAGTAAAGAATTAAGTGAAAGTCTACTACTAAATTTTTCTGTCCAGCATCTCCCCACCCCAAATTCTCTAATATTAGCTATGCTGCAATTTAGACTATCCTAATGGAGATATTTCTGAATTATTTTCTCTATTCTCCCATCTCTTCTCTATACCCCTTAGGGAATGAAAGCTACTGGTTGATTTAAAAATCCCTGGGCCTCACAAGTTTGGAGACATCCCAGAATAAGGCACAATGTCAACAGCAGGAGTTGCTGCTCAGGAGATTAGAGTCCCATTAAAAACTGGATTTCTACATAATGGCCAAGCCATGGGCAACCTGAAGACCTGCTGGGGTAGTCGCAGTGAGTTTAAAAAGTGAGTAGAAAATATACCCCGCCATGGTCTGTAGAAATGTGTGATGTTAAAATGAGAGAGGATATGATTGCTACTTGTTTATAACCAAGATATTCCTTTCCTTTTAGCAACTTTTTAAATATTGACCCCATAACCACAGCCTACAGTCTGAACTCTCCTGCTCAGGAGCACCTAGCATCCTTCGGTATGTATTCCGAAAATGCGTTGGAAGCACAGTCTGGATTAGTATTAGCTTGTCCTCCTGCATTATTTTTTTAAATGAGGAAACCTGAACTATTTCCAACAATAGCCTGACCCCTAGTGGCAATAGATTCTGAAGATAACTGCCTTTTTCTCAAGCTATCTTACTCCACTTCCTTTATCCTGAGTCACTGCTACCTAACTAGAACTATTTAGGAAGTGTGATCTTTCAAAATCAAGAAAAAGTTCTCCTTCCAGCTACGATGCATACTTAACTTTTAGAAACCTCAGACAAGCTCTCTCCCCTTTCTTACTAGTATTGAATGCATGTTTGAAAGTATTAGATGGAAATAGTATAAATGTTAAAACTTAGAAAATTGTATCTATATAGTACGTTTAATGTGGACATTATGTACCTTGGCTTTTTGTCAAGAGTTGCTTATCAGTTGAACACTTTGCAAGCAAGTTGATTCTCTCGCAATAAGATGGCGTGCTAGCAGTAAGGACCTGGTCTTATCTCATCCGTGTCCTGCGTGCCTTGTGTTGTCCCATGTCTTAAATGGCAAGGCTGGCATAGTATAGTAGTCATGTAAATTATATGCTGTTCATCTTTGCAAATTTTGCACACGTCACAAAACTTGCCCATGATGTGTGGGCGTGTGCCGTGCATATGTCCAAGGAAGATAGAAGAGATAGGTTGTTCTTTGAACCAGATCATGTGCGTTAATAATCTTCTGGTCTCTAATTACACCCGTGATTGTTGCATGGGTGTTCTCAGGGTTACGACAGTCAAGTCTTTCACTCATAGTTTAGGTAGAAAGCTATAGAAGCATAGGTAGTGGGAAGGGGATTGTTGATCTTTTACTAACATCTCTTGTTCATTCTAGGGCATACTTCAAAATCTGTTCCGATGAATGGCCACTACTTTGCAGAAAATGGTCCATCTCAAAAGTCCAGCTTGCCCCCTCTCATTATTCCCCCAAGTGAGAACTTGGGGCAACATGAAGAAGATCAAATTGTCTGTGGTTTTAAGAAACTCTCAGTGAATGGGGTTTGTGCCTCTACTCCTCCACTTACACCCATAAAAAACTCCCCTTCACTTTTCCCCAGTACAGCTCTTTGTGAACGGGGTTCTAGGCCCCTTCCACCATTGCCAATCTCTGAAGACCTCTCTCTGGATGAGACAGACTGTGAGGTAGAATTCCTAACTAGCTCAGATACAGACTTCCTTTTAGAAGACTATACACTTTCTGATTTCAAATATGATGTTCCTGGCAGGCGAAGCTTCCGTGGGTGTGGACAGATCAACTATGCATATTTTGATACCCCAGCTGTTTCTGCAGCAGATCTCAACTGTGCATCTGACAAAAATGGAGGTGTCCCAAGTCCAAATCCTCCTCCGCCTCAAACCCACCGAAGATTAAGAAGGTCTCATTCAGGACCAGCCGGATCCTTTAATAAACCAGCCATAAGGATATCCAGCTACATACACAGAGCTTCTCCTAACTCTGATGAAGACAAACCTGAGGTTCCCCCCAGGGTTCCCATACCTCCTAGGCCAGTAAAGCCAGATTATAGAAGGTGGTCAGCAGAAGTCACGTCTAGCACCTATAGCGATGAAGACAGGCCTCCCAAAGTACCGCCAAGAGAACCTTTATCCCGAAGTAACTCCCGCACACCAAGTCCTAAAAGCCTTCCGTCTTACCTCAATGGGGTCATGCCCCCGACACAGAGCTTTGCCCCTGATCCCAAGTATGTCAGCAGCAAAGCTCTGCAAAGACAGAACAGCGAGGGATCTGCCAATAAGGTTCCTTGCATTCTGCCCATTATTGAAAATGGGAAGAAGGTTAGTTCAACACATTATTACCTACTACCTGAGAGACCACCGTACCTGGACAAATACGAAAAATTTTTTAGGGAAGCAGAAGAAACAAATGCAAGCACCCAAATCCAGGCATTACCTGCTGACTGCAGTATGGTTTCAGCCACAGAAAAGCTGGACTCAAAAACAAAAATGGATCTGGGTGGCCATGTGAAGCGTAAACATTTGTCCTATGTGGTTTCTCCTTAGACTTGGGGGTTGTGATTCAGCAAAGGTTATATAGGAGCAAATGGTTCTCAATTTTCCAGTTTGATTGAGGTTCACAGAAAAATCTTTCAGATTGCACAGTAAAATAGTTGAACTCTCTGTCTTTATGAGAAAAATTTAGAGCAGTTGAGAGATGCTGTTATGCCGAGAATCCCTGATTTTGTTAGCAATAGAGAAAAGTCTATTCAAGTCTATAATTTAAAGATGTGATGGTGGGAGGGAAGGACGGGGAAACTTTTTATATATGCATACATTATATACCTATATATAACTTGTGGTATAACCATAGAGCATAGTTGCGGGTTAACCAATTAGTTACTATCTTAGAGTAATATATATTCAGAATAGCAAAAACTCAACCTGGAAAAATGAGTCCTGGTAGACTGAAAATTGAGCAAATGGAAGAAAATACAGTATTGTTTAGATCAGAATCATTTTAAAAATTATTTTTGTTTTGTAGCTTTGAAGATTTCTGGCTTTTAGGCCTGTTCTATTTTGTTTCATTTATTTTTGCAAGCAGTCTTTTCCATTGAGGGCAGGATACGCATTCTTGACCATGACTGTACCTGCCTAGTTTAAAGTCATCCCACGGCCTAATTCCAGGTCTCATTTTTTGTCTTGTTGAGGGGAGAGATAGCAGTTTATTTGGCAACCATACTGTCACCTGTACATGTCTCACATCTTGAAGAATGAAAAGAAAATAGAATTAGTGAATAATTTTTTCTTACAATTCCTGCTTGATTCCACCCACTGAAGTGACCCAGTGTAATGTGGGCCTCACAGAGACAGTGGGATCCATGAGACTCGATGGAAAAGCATACTCGGTGCCAGTGTTTAGGATGTCAGTTTGACAAAATAATGAAGCAATTAGCTATGTGATTGAGAGTTATTGTGTGGGGATGTATGTTATGGTTTTTGTTTTTGTTTTTTTTTTTTTTTAGACTGTATTAATAAACAAATACAACACAAGCTGGCCTTGTGTTGCTGGTTCCTATTCAGTATTTCCTGGGGATTGTTTGCTTTTTAAGTAAAACACTTCTGACCAATAGCACAGTATGTCTTAATACCATCAGCATCTTTCTGCTTTGAAAACCCTCACAGCTGGCTGCTTCACTTAGGTGCAGTGAGACACATAGCTTGTGTTCACGTTCCCACATCCTTCGCTGTATTTATCTTGAGTAGATAAGCACGAGAGAGAAGGTGCTCACTGACAGAGGTACGTTACTACAATGTTCTCTTAATAGTTAAACAAGCTGTTTACAATTTAAACTGCTGAATATTATTTGAGCTATTTAAAGCTTATTATATTTTAGTATGAACTAAATGAAGGTTAAAACATGCTTAAAAATGCACTGATTTCTGCATTATGTGTACAGTATTAGACAAAGGAGTTTATTCATTTTGTTGCATTATTTTGAATATTGTCTTTTCATTTTAATAAAGTTATAATACTTATTTATGACACCATTAGTAACGTTTCTTGCCTAAACTCTTATAAAATGAAGCAATTTGACAGCATTATTTTTAAGCACAAGGGAAGATCCTTAGAAGTTTAATACACACTTGAAGCTTATTCTCATCCTTTAAAATAACATAATTTGAGCAACTTTACAAATTATAAAAGCATACAGTGGAAATGAACTGTTTGTATTTACCTTTAACAAGAAAGTGAACTGGATTCTGGTGTTGCCATCAGAACAGGTAGACACAGGCGGGCGAGCCTACATCAGGGAGAATGTAATAGGAGAGACCAGCTCTGATGGTGGACTTTATTTGACTCTCTTTGAGTTTTAGGACTAGGTCCAGGCCACTCGGGGCCTGTTAGTAGGCTTTGCTTCTTGTTCATTTGAGGCCACCCAAGGGATCCCTGCCTACCCTTGCCCCCTCAGAGATCACAAGTCCCTGTTGGACGGAGGCGGGGCTGGAGTGCTGTTTGTGAGGGTGCTTTGTCCTTTTCGACATCCTCTGTCCTTTTGCTAAAGCCGTGCTGCCCTCCTGAGTCACTTGTTAACCCCCCCAGGGTTTTTTTAACCTCCTGAGTGAGGGCGGGAGCCATGACCTCAGCCAAGCACCACCCTGTGCCTGGCACTCTCCAGAGTTAAGACTTGAAAATTATATTGTCTGGGCTGAAATTCCAACTCTACATCTTTCTGTGTCGTGCAGATTATTTAAAATCTCTACCTCAGATTTCTTATTGATAAAATGGGGAAAGGGGTGGGAATTACCTTGTGACAACTGCATAAGAACCACAATACCTGGTACATAGTAAGGACCTGAGAAGGGAGAATTATTTCTATGATCATCTAAGAATTGGGTGTCACTTCTAGCACTCTGCAGATGAAGAAATGGGCTTAGGGAGTTCATTCAACAGACACTTGAACCAACCACATGCTAGATCCTGGGAAAATAGACACATCCTAGCCCTTGTGGCGTTTAAAGCAGATCATAATTACAACGTAAGAGCTAAAAAGGTAATGAACAGTGGGGGCAACGAGGACAGATGACAAGGGGACCTTCCCTCTCTGGGGTGGTAAGATCTGCAGGGTAGGAATGAAGCCAGGGGCATGGGGCAGTGAGTAGGGAGGTGTTACCAGCAGAGGAAGCAAATGCACGTGAGACCCTGAAGCAGGAAAAAGCCGGGCACATTCCAGAAGCTGAATGCCACTAGCAGGAAGCACTAGGATGGGCAATGGAAGGAAAAGCATGGTAGATGCTACTGAGAGATCCTCAGCAGGAGGGGAATGTGGTGTGATTTGTTCTAAAATGAGGATGGTGGCTGCTGTGGAGAACAGACTGGAGAGAAGCAGAAGGAAACAGGAAGGCTTAAGGACAGGCTTTTGAGACTGAGTGCTGGGCAGCGGAGATGGAGAAAAACATTGGCTTTGAAAGACGCTTGGGAGGTAGAAACAGCAGGTTCCAGGCCGCGGCAGCGCGTGTGCGTGTGCATGCTCCACCCTTGCCAAAGAGGGTCAGCTCTCCCAGTGCAGGGACTCGAGTTCCTGTTCCTGTCCTGGTGCCTAGTGCCGCCTGGCACCAGGGCCCGGCCAGTACTGGTTGATTGAATGTCTGCGTGCGGCACTCGCCCTACTTTATCTGCGTCTCATTTTTCTGACCTCTTTCTCCTGCCCCCACTACCTTTTCTTTGTCTTGTGGTCAAGAATATCTTTCATTAGTTCTGTATTTGCTTCCGTCTTCCCTTTGTATTTTTCCTTGAGTTTGCAAGAATATTCTTTTTCCTTCATTTTTCCTAGCCAAGCAAATGTGCCTGCCTAGCCGCCACGCTAATGCCACACTACAGAACAGTCCCTGGTACCACCTGCCAGTGTCGTCCTCAACCGGCACACAAAGCAAGTTGAATTCTAAAGAGTTCTCATGGTCAAGCCCAGCACTTCTGACACTCTTAGTTGTTGCTAAGTCAGGTACCAATGGGAAAAAAGCTGCTTATTAGCTGCCACTGTATGCATCGTTGAGTTCTCTCTTAAAAACGGACATATCTGGTAAGAAAGTACTGGCCTGAGGTTGGCAAATCTAGGCTCCAGGCTCGACCTTTCGCTTATGAAGGATTCACTTAGCTTCCTCCGGCCTCACATTTCTCATTCAATACATGTGAGACCATCCAAGAACACCACGATACTATGCGAACCTAAGGGACTGATTATTAAGGTACCCTTTCATGGCAGGAAACAGAAGCTAAGGTCAAGAGGGCTCTTTTGTAAGTCAATTCCAAATTTGGGTAATAGAAAGTTTTGTCAATTCCTATACTGCGATAATCAAGTATGAGTTGCCTATCTTCTTGTTTTTAAATTCTAAAGCCACACTAACTAGTTTGATGATGTTGGTTGCTTATCCCTCTCTAAGTTTCAAGGGATGTCTCAACTATGTTATGAAAAGTAAGAATTCTCTTTAAGAGGATGTGTTTTCACTACTAGGGGCCCCATTTAAGAAAGAAAAAAAAAAGTCCATAGACTCTTCTAGAACTATTTGTAGTTGACTAGAGAAAAGAGAACTGTATTCACATGTCTACTAGCTTCAGAATCAAAATGTATTTTAAGTTTTCTCTATTTTGGTTCTTAATTTCATCATATAACTAATAGTTTTAGGGTATATTGGAGCTTTTTTCTTAAAAATAAGTAAAGCTCCTATCAAAGTTTAATACACAGGGTTGTTTTTTTTTAACTTTTTATCCTGATGTGATTAGAGATCATAGCAAGAAGTTTCAAAAATAGAGATGTCCCCTGTGCCCATTACCCAGGTTCCCCCAGCAATAACATCTTAGGTAATTTATCAAAACCAGGACATTGACATAATGCTCATCTGGTATCTTATTTGGAAGTAGTTACTTTCAAAATAAACGTAGGTCTTGTTTTTTAAAACTAGTTTAGAAATCAATTTTGGCCTTCTGCTAAGCATTTTGTAAAAAGCTAATAAAACTTTAAAAATATGTTGTCATGTAAATATACACAATGGTAATTATAATTGAAAGGATAGAACTGATGCATGTTAACTTTGATCTGCTAAGGTTTCCTGCAACATTAATTAATATTAGCACCGGCTCTAGTAAAGACACCACTTTAAACTTAGAGAAGTCATGAATGGTTTTTCTTTTAAAGGCCTCCAGATATCCACAGCCTTGAGGTGCCACATTTTTTAATCTGAAATGTGTAAGAAGCCAGGAGGCAAGGTGTGAATTTCTAATCCAGTGCTAAAGCTTCAAACTTCTAGTCCTTAAGAAAATAAATTTCACTCAAACCAAAATACACTCAGGCACTTGTCTTCTTTACAGGCTAGATCAATTGACAAAGGTTCTGGCCCTTTCCCTCTCTGTATATGAATCATACGACTTTTAAGAGAAGCATTTTGGTTTTATTTGGGGAAAGGAGAGGCGAGTACAATGGGGTGGAAGGTTCGAATTTGTCCAAACTCGGTTGGCCTTGCCTCTCACCCCTTGTAACTACACGAAACAATATGATTTAGGCATGTCTAGTGTAACTTGGTGGTTGTGAGGGTGTGAATTTTCATGCTTGCTATTCACTTGAATGTATCGAACTTCGCCAAACTTCCACCGAAGCCACTAAGAACCTGTTAGTAGAGCGTGTTTAAACAAGCTCTCCTCTGCTTTCGTGTTATCTGCCCGGAATTCAGAGTGGCAGATGTACTCGATGTGCATGTTTTTCTTTACCCGAGGAAACCATTTACATTGCGGCAGCTCTGTGACTATCACTTGTTCCTCAATGTCCTCTCTGCCACATGGCAGCAGGTGGGTTTTGGTGTGGGGACGGGGCTTGGGAATGGTCAGGAAAGGCTGTGTTCCGAGTTCTCGTGGGCACCCGTCTTAGAAGGAGAGCTATCCGGCTGTTGGCTTAGCTGCCTCTCATGCCAGAAACCTACCAGGAACCACAAGCAAGTTCACTAAAACAGCATCCACGGAAATCCATAAATCTGCTTTTTTCCCCCCACTAAATAAAAAAGTTGTTGTCACCAAGGGACCCGTCCTTAGGAATGTACGTGTTATCAGTTAGCTTGACATTCTGCTCTTTTATAGAAAGGCAGCACCCTCATTCCTTGGAAATAACTTTGGATCCACATCAAATAAACATCTTAATCACACGTTTCATGCGTATTTCTTCATTTTACAGTCATGAGGCTGTGAAGGCCCATGCCTTCCCCTGAGACTGCATGACTTTTGTACACTCCCCTCTTGTGTAAGTCGGAATGAGTCGTGTCTTTCTGGCCCGAGCCCCAACCCTTCCTCTGGCTGAGAACTCGGAGCTGCCTCGGGCACAGCACGCAGGAAGCTGTATTTTGTATGTTTTGAATTCCTGGCTGTCCTGATGTTCTTGGATGAACTAGTGTCCTTGTACACAGTGTCTCTACTTAGTAATTGATAAAAGTCCTTGGCCGAGCAGAAGCCAGTTGACAGTTCCTGCAGTTGGGTGAGTCACCGAAGCCTCCGCTCACCAGCTCCAGGCTGCAGAGGCAACTTCGAGCACCCACAGCAGCTCAGCACAGGATAAGACTTGTCTGCGCACCGCATCATCCCAGCCCAGGAGCCTCTAATTACACGTCTGCTGTTTGCAGGAGCCCAGGTGGCCTGTGCTCGCATGGGCCGAGAACTGTGAAGATAGCACAGGCTGGGTTCTCAGTGGGGGAGGCGCCTCAAAGCCCTATGCGTCACTTCAATACAAATTCTAATACCCACATTCCAAAGAAAACAGGAGTCCACTTAATCATGCACTTCTTTTTTTTTTTTTAAAGCATTGCCACAATTTTATCTTCCCATAGATGTGTCAGGCCCTACCTTTTTTGTTTTTATAGCCCAACTTTCCATTTGCCCCTCTTAGTACAGCAGAAACCTACGTGGTACCACGGGAGGTTGAGTGTTCGGAAAAAGCACAGTGACAACGAGTCTGCATGGTGGCACGTTTCCTCCACACAATGTAGCCTTGTCTTCCGAAGTGTCTCGGGATGGAACCGGGCTGATTGGACTGACCTGCAGATGTGTGCGACGGTGCCCGCGGCTCCCAGCTGTCAGGAGATGTGCTGGGCACACCGAAATGTTGCACAGTGTCATCAGGATCAGCCTTAGAGGCATGATACCTACTTTACAAGACACTTATACAGAACAGAGCAAGAAGGTCGCTGCCACTGAGACCAGACCTGCTCCTGGCACACGCCAGT
>VBSM01000529.1:3144973-3162113 GCA_008086735.1 Cheirogaleus medius | reverse complement strand
AAAAAGGTTAGAATGGTAAGTTTTATGTATATTTTACCATAATAAAAAATAACGTTTTAAAAAATTGGAGGGAAATCTATTGATAGAGGGATGGTTAGACAAGTTACAATTGTGCTTCAGAATCCTGTATAACAAACCCAGTCAACCTGGACACGAGCAGATTTCTAAGACATACTAAGTTTCAAAAAATTCAATTCATAGGCCAGCTACTCAGAAGCTGAGGCGGAAGGATCGCTTGAGCCCAGGAGTCGAAGGCCAGCCTGCCTAATATAGGGAGACCCTGTCTCCTTAAAAAAAAAATCAATTTATAAAACAATGTACCCAACAGGATCCCATTTATTTATCTAAAAATAATTTTTGAAACTATAATGTATAATCTCTGTGTATGTACAAATGTAATGTGTGTGATTCCACATTGATAAATTTCTAAAAAACAGACTGAAAGAGACCCCAAAGTGGGACTTTGGGGAGAAGGAACGGGATTAGGGAGGAAGGGCAGGAAAGAGAACTTTTGAGTCTTGCTATATGCATTCATGTATCATTTGAGTCTTTTTCAACAAGCAGGTACGGATGCATTTGTCGTATAATTAAATTCTTTTAAAAAGTGCTTTAAGACCCAGGTGGCACTGAGCTGGATGCCTCACAGACTAATGACATAGTATTATCCATCATCCAGAGATGATTTACTCTGTCGTAAGTGTGCTGAGTGGCTGTCATTCCGGGAGCAAGGACGTGGAAGCAAAACCAAGTATTAGAAACAAAGATGATCTCATTCTTGCCTGTGGACTTGGTCCCGTGTTATTCTTGCATCAGTTGACTGCTTAGACCCTAATCTGGGGAGGGGGGTGATTATCACCACCATCCTGTTAGCAGCCCCTGGCTGGCAAGTTATCTGTAACAAGGCTTTCTCAAAGTCACTCTGCCTGCAAGCAGAGAGAATTCTGCATCTTGTAACTCTGACCACACACCCCAGTTGGGCCTGAGGCCTCCACCCTCCAGATGGGGTGGGCTGGGAGGACAAACCCTTTGGCCAGGGCGAATACAGAACTGACACCAGGCCACATTCCATCTGAGTCTAGAAACAAAACACAATTTTCTCTTCAGTAAACTTTGAAATATTATTCTCCCTTGGAAAGCAGAAACCTGAGCCAACCACGCTTTTATTTTATTTTATTTTTTTGAGTCAGAGTCTTGCTCTGTCCCCTGGCTAGAGTGCAGTGGTGTCATCATAGCTCACTATAACCTCAAACTCCAGGGACCAAGCAGTCCTCCTGCCTCAGCCTCCTGAGTAGCTGGGACTACAGGCACATGCCTGGTTAATTTTTTCTATTTTTTCAAAGTAGAGTCGAGGTCTCACTCTTGCTCAGGCTGGTCTCGAGCTCCCAACCTCAATCAATGCTTCCTCCTTGGGCTCCCAGAGTACTAGGATTACAGGCGTGAGCCACTGTGCCCGGCCAAAACACACTTTTTATAGCTTATTTACCCCTGCTTGGCTTTAAAGAAAACCACTGAAGCAAAGATATGGAGTCTGATGAGGACAGTATCTTGACCCTGCTTCTCTCTTGCCACACAGTCACTCAGATTTTGTCATCCTTAACCTGGAGTTCGTGTCTGGAGGCTGCTCCTCCATTACCCATGATTTTGTCTTTCCTCCTTTATTTTTTACGACAATGAACTTTCCTTTCTAATAGTATTTTCAAGTCAAGTACAAACCTCCAGGAGCAGGCTGAATGAAAAAACAAAATACTTTTTAAAAAAGAAAACCTGAGAATGTAACCACATGCAGGACTGAAAAGCAAAATCCAGCAGCTCCGTGAAGCAGCTGAGTTGCCAAGGCCCAGCAGCTGTGCGGCCCCTCGGGGAGATGGGTCTGATCTGATGGTCATAGCTGGCCCTAGACTTGTTTGGGAACCTGAAACAGCCCATGAAAACTGCAGGAAGTGAAGAAGATGATGATGGTGGTGATGGTGATGGTGGTGGTGATGATGGTGATGGAGATGGTGATGGTGGTATGATGGTGATGATGGCAGTGATGGCGGTGATGGTGATGATGGTGATGATGGTGATGATGGTGATGATGATGATGATGGTGATGGTAATGATGATGGTGATGATGATGGTGATGATGATGATGGTGGTGATGGTAATGGAGATGGTGATGGTGGTATGATGGTGATGATGGTGATGATGGTGGTGACGGTGGTGATGGTGATGATGGTGATGGTGATGATGGTGGTGATGATGATGGTGGTGATGGTGATGATGGTGATGGAGATGGTGATGGTGGTATGACGGTGATGATGGTGGTGATGGTGATGATGTTGATAGTGATGGTGGTGATGGTGATGATGGTGATGATGATGGTGATGGTGATGGTGATGGAGATGGTGATGGTGGTATGAATGTGATGATGGTGGTGATGGTGATGATGATGGTGATGGTGGTATGATGGTGATGATGATGGTGATGGTGATGATGTTGACGGTGGTGATGGAGATGGTGGTGATGATGATGGTGATGGTGGTGATGATGGCAAATCCATCATTCCCACTCTTCCAAGTGCTAGCGGTCTTCCTTAGCACTTGGTCCCACAGGAATGCTTAGCTCAGCCTGGATGCCCTGGGACTCAAGCTGGGGTCTGGGGAAAGGGACAGCTCCAGAAAGACCCCACACTGGGATCACAAAGAGTGTGTCCAGCCCAGATGTGAAAGGAATAGCCCCTTCCTCTGCACCTCACTAACGGATCCCACGTGTGTGTGAGGGCAGATGCCATAGCTGACAAATAGGCATGTGTCTGAGAGCAGCCCGGACCCACTCCTGCTCCTCGGGCGCCAAGGTCCCTGCTGCTGCCTACCCTCACTAAGGGCAAAGGCAGGGCATTTGCTAAAACAATGACCAGGTGATTCTTTGGGATAATTGAATGTTCTCCTCATTCCTTAGGGAATCAACACCTAGAATATAGAATACGTAACCAGACTCCAAGATGATACACTTGGCTACACTAAAATAATGCTTTATATTTCAAGTTTCACGGTCTAAACAACGTACTTCCCCTTTTATTATTGTAGCCTTTTATTCTTTCAACAATCCTATGGCACAGACAGACAGGTTCTTGACTTCTAGAAAGACTTTTCTTCTTTTTATAATGGACGACACCATCGGCCACTTGTAGGGCTGTTGGTAGAACTGGGTTGAATGACACAGCAGGCGTGTGTGTGTGTCCACATACTGGCAGAGGAAAAGCTCTCTAAGATATAGTAAGTGACAAAGCAAGGGGTGGGTGGTACGATCCCTTTTGAGATCTTGGATATAATATGATCCCTTTTGTATAAAGTGTGAAAGAAAATACATCTACAAACAACAAACCCCAACAAAGGAAGCTGACCACCTAGCAAGGTGCTCGGTACACAGCTGGTGCTCAGTAAGCCCCGGCCCCTTCCCTGTTGTATTATTTAGCACCAGGAAACAAACCTCCCTTCAGAAGAGCAGTTGGGCATCACTTCCCTGGATCAATGCCCTGACGAGGGCCTCTGGGAATTCGGTTCATCTGGGGCTCGCTGCCTCCTGTCCAGCAAGCCACCACTTTGAGTCAGTTGCTTGTTCTACAAGAAACTGGATTTCTAGACTCAGCCTCCTTCCTAACTCTCTAAGTGGCCTTGGGCAAGCCACTTGGGCCTTCAAAGCTGCAGTTACTGTCTCTAGCAGTGAACTTGACTGGTGGCCCCAGGCTTGGTTGAGTCAGTCAAGCCACCAGCGCCACACACCTGAATCCCGACTCCAGGTCACTTCTCAGGTGTCCACAGCACTCCTCCCACTCTGGTTCCCAATGTTTCTTTGTTTGACCACCCACCTTCCTTACTAGAAGTTAGAGATATTATGGATATTTTACATATTCCATAATTTGAAAAAATATTTAATTAAAAAATAATATCTAAATAAATAGCAGAAGACTCGCAGTAGAAAGAATTAAGGTACTAATACTTTCAGACATTACTCTAATGTAGAATTTTGGTTATAGAGAACGCAATGTTAAATAGTTTAATAATTTATGTGTATGTTTAAAAACAGCAGGAGATTGATTTTTATGGAGAGTTATAATTACATTTAGAGTATACTTTTTGCATAAAAAAATTTATGTTTTTTGGAAAATTGAAGACCAAGGTAATTCAATTTTAAATTATTTGATGCTATGCCATCATTCCTATTGTTTTTGTGAAAGAATGTGTCAAACGTTGCTGAATCAAAGATATGAAAGTTCTTTCTAAATTACGTTTGCATCGTTCATATGCTCTTACAGTGAACTCTAAAGACTAAAAAATGTAAGATGAATGAATGAAATGGAGAGACTTTGTGATTAACTCGTAAGTACATTCATTGTAGGTGATGTTGGTGTTAGTTGTACAGAATAAAATTAATCTTTGTTTAGCCTAGGAAAGAAGGGGCAGATAGAGAGGGTGGAGGCTTTTCAAATGTTATCAACATGCCGAAAGCTGGTCATTCAAGAAGGGCCACTAAAGGCCCATGGGTTAGATAAAGCTGGTTGCTGAAGACCCCACCCCACACACTGTCAGGAAAAGAAACCTTCACCACAGGGCCCGGGCTCAGATAACACTAGATTTCTCTTAGACATGCTCTTTAGAAACGTCCATCTAAAACCACCTTTTCCTGCTGCCCTGAGGGCACAAAAATTGAGCTAACCTCTTTCCCTATCTCCCTTCCTGTAGATATCTCTGAAATTCCAGGGAGCTTATTCAGAGGTAGGGGCTGCTGGCTAAACACCTGGCTGACTTGGGCGAGTTTACAAATGCTCACTGTTAATAAGTAACTTGCAGATCTGCAACTTGTGATGTTCAAAGTAACAAGTCTCCAGTTTTTCTTTCCTTATTAACAGTATTTTCTGGACATCTTAAATTCACCAATGTGAACCCTAAGTTCACCTCCAGGCCTTCCCCAAGGGCTCCTTCACCAGCTCAGGACACAATCTCCACCTGACCTGTGTCCAAGACAGAATGTGGGAATTGCCCTCAACGCCCTTCCTCTCAGCCCACCTGGGTCCCCACTCTGCCGCCCCACCAGCCGCAGAGTCCTGTCCTGGGGAGTGCGCTTGCTCCCAAGGGCCCCTTCTTAGAGCAAGCCGTGGGGTCAGGCCTCTCCTCCAAGGTTCCCATCCCTGAGTCAATTCTAGGTCTTGACAACTCAGGAGGCTCTGGCTACCTCTCCAAGGTCACCTCCTACCCGCTCCCCCTTAACCTGCCCCCACTGCTCCTCCATGCTCCAAGCACACTCCTACCTCAGGGCCTTTGCACTTCCTGTCTCCTCTGCTGGGCATGCTCTTAACAGACACTTGCTTGTCTCTGTCACACCCGTTTGCTCAGATTTCCCCCAAGACGTCTTTTCAGAGAGGCCTTCTCTATCATGCAGAAAATATCCTCGTCACTGCCTCCTTACTCTAATTCATTTTTCTTCATAGAATGTACATATTTTAAAATCGGTTTTCGTCTCCCTCCCTCTCCCATATTACAAGCTCAAGGGCAGACTGTTTTCTTCACGGCTTGTTCCCAGCGCCAGGCAGGTACCGACTGGGCAAACAGCTCCGGAGCTGATGAATCTGAGCGGTACTTACTCCAGCTGTCAGCTCACCCGTCACTTCCTCAGAGGCCTCCCCTCCCCTCCCCCACGTAGCCTCTCCCCCTCAGCATTTCATCTTTCATAGTACTTGTCACAATGTGTAATCACGTGTTCGCATTTTAAAAAATGTTAACATCTGCCTTGCCTTTTAAACCAGAGGCCAGCCATTCTCAGGCAGGTTCCTTCCTCACGGTGACGAGACGGCTGCCCATGGCTGCAGGTGGACGGCACATCCCCTTGGCCACTCCGGGAGAGGAATACCAGCAGCTACTACAGCGGCCCTAGACTTGAGTCTCAGCGACTGACTGAGCTCACCTGGGTCAGGTGGTGAAGGGAACAGAAGGCTCTGATTGGCTGGGCCTGGGTCACATGCCCACCCAGGCACTATTATCTGAGGAAGGAAAAACAGGTGCTGGGACTTGAAAAATCCCAGTGCAGAGGACTCTTTCCATGAGGGAAAAAGAGGAACTGGTTTACAAAAATTCACCATGACAGCCAACTTCATCGGTATTTTTTAATAGCACATTGGAATAAATGGGAGAAAATCATGAGCCTCTTAAAATTTTGTTTTTATGCTTTTCCTCCTCGCTGCGTGTACAACGTGTTCGTTGTTCTTGTCTTTCAGTAGCTACATGGACAGTTATGAGCTGCAAATGAAGCTGATGATGAACTTGGTTTCACAAAAAAGACAAAGGGAGGAACAATCAGTAGTTTGCTAAATTCCGTTTATTGTGCAAACAAGGCTCAGAAATGTACAGACACAATCTGTGGGTTGAGAGGTCTCTGTGTAGCTGTCACTTCACAACTATACTCCACGAAAGCAGTACTGAGGGCAGCTTCTCAGCACATTAACCTACCAATTTTTTCAGAGAACACAATGAGAATGGATTACAAGTGGCTTACTTCTCTGAGGGTCAAATTTTTTCTGCTCTAATCTTTAAGAACAAGTGGAGCCTTCACTTGATCTGCCACCTCCTTGCCACTTAGGGCCTCCACGATGGCGAGTGCGAACTCGAAGCTGGTCCCAGGGCCACGGCTTGTGAGGATCAGGCCGTCCTGTTCCACGCGACTCTCAGAGTAGCTGTAATGACCTTCGAGGTAAAAACGAAAAAAGGTTACATCCTACTGGGCTATGCGACAACAATGACTATTACTCAGCAATTCAATTCACTGTTACAGCATATTATTAGTCTCCTATAATTTTTTTTAAAAATTTAATTTTTAATAAAACACTGTAGATAGCATTCAGGAACATCTTCTAGGCTCTCCAAGCTCTGCACCTTATGGTGATATTAAAGACACTGGGCACAGCAAAGGGTGAAATGAAACCTGTAGAAATGAAACAAATATGCCTAAGCTAAATGCAGTTGCTAAGACCTTAAGTTAAGAATTGAGGGAGATGTCAGAGTGAATGCTAGTTATTCATATTTCTATTTTACAACCAATGCTCGGGTAAATTCTGTAAATGCTGGGAGAAGGGCAAGGGGGTGCAGCAATGACAAAGTAATCCTAGCACTCTAGGAGGCCGAGGCGGGAGGATTGCTCAAGGTCAGGAGTTTGACACCAGCCTAAGCAAGAGTGAGACCCTGTCTCTACTAAAAATAGAAAGAAATTAATTGGCCAACTAAAAATATATAGAAAAATTAGCCGGGCATGGTGGCTCATGCCTGTAGTCCCAGCTACTCGGGAGGCTGAGGCAGAAGGATTGCTTAAGCCCAGGAGTTTGAGGTTGTTGTGAGCCAGGCTGACGCCATAGCACTCTAGCCCGGGCAACAAAGTGAGACTCTGTCTCAAAAAAAAACAAAAAACAAACAAACATGGACCATCGCAGCACAACACAGTGGAGGCGGAGGGTGGGGGGAGACGTGTGGAGGTAGAAACCACGCTCATCTCTCAGGGACTGTTTTCCTTCTGCATCCCCTCAGTTGGCTATTTCTTGGCAAATGATACCAAAGCTGGGATTCCTCCCCACATGGGCTTCCTACGCTCTCCCCTGACACCAGACAGTCATCACCGCCCCCTCTGCACACACAGCCGCACCTGACCCAGCTCCCACCTCCCTCCCTACACCTGTCTCCGTCACTCTCCCACCTGGAGCTCGCCTTGCTGAACACAACAAGTTCCTTCCTGCCCCCAGAGGAGCTGCAAAGGCTGCTCCCTCTGCCCAGAAAGCTCTTCCCAGCTCCTCAGCATCCACATCAACCCCCCAGGGGCATCTGTGACCCCCTCTCTAAATCAGCTCCCTCTGTCTACTCTATCACAGCACCCTATTTATTTCCTTCCCAGCACTGACACAGTCTGCAAACAATTTGTTTCCTTGTTTGTTGTCTGCTCTTTACAAGCGCTGGGCCTTCACTTGTCCCCGTCTGGACTACCACACTGATGGCACAAGGGAGGTGTCCCTTAAGTGTGAGGTCAATGAACGAATGCCCGTTCTTTGACCCCATCTCCCCTCTCCGTACCTGGCCACTGCGCAGAACTCTGCATTGTGACGGCTGTCCCTCCCCATTCTGCACCCCACCAATCCATGCTCAGCACCCCAAAAGGTACCTTCCCAGAATGCAAGGCAGAGAACATCCAGGTCCCCCATCCCCCCACGGAAAGAGCTCACCAACTTTCTCTAGCACCTAAAGGTGACTTTGAACTCCATTCATGGTGCACAAGACCCTCTGGGGTCTGGCCTTCAAACCAAGACTGGATTAGAACTAGAAGGGAAAGGGAAGGAACCTGCTGTCCAGGTAGGAGCTAATGGTGGCCTGGACTAGGCAGGTGACAGTGGTGATCAAAAGGAAACGATGGTTTGAGATGTATCTTAGTGACAAAAGGTGCCCAGAACTTAGTGAAGGACAGGCTTCAAGGATGACTCCCAGCTGTCTGTCTTGGGTGACTGGGGGACACAGAGGACAAACCAATTTAAGGGTCTTGGGTGACTGGGGGACACAGAGGACAAACCGATTTAAGGGAGGGGTTAAAGCAGACCAGGTTCCTCTGGGAAACCTTGCTATGTCCTGATGTACCGCCACTGCAGACACCCAACTCTGACCACCTGCCCCACCCGACCCAGCGCAGACCCCCATATCTGAGAATGCAGCCAGCGCACGGCTTCATCTTGCTCTGTTTTCTGTTCCCAGCACCTGGCACTAGGCGGCAGCTCAGGAAAAGCTTGCTCAATGACACACACAGAAACACGCATCTAATGACCTGGCGTAAGGCAGAAGAATGAGCTTTAGAAACCACATATGAATGTTCATTTCTTTTCAAGTAGACTAACAATATCTATAGTAACTTGTCTTCCTATCCCATTAAAAACCAAGTCAGCCACTGAAATAACTGAGCACATAAAAAAATTCATATTTACACTACTGTAGAGAGAAAAGAGGATCCCTAGTTTGAGGGAAAAAGGTTTTCATAATCTAGGCTCAGTTACTGATGGCTAAACCAGGCCAAGGCCATTTTAAATGCTAAACCAGAAAACCGGCTGGGCGGGGTCTCCCAGGGCTGCTGTGAGATGCACGGCCCAGGCTCGACCTGCATGGTAAATGGTTCACTTAACAATACCTTCATGGCTACAATATTACAAGTAGGGCTTAAACTAGGTAAATACCCTTAAAAGTTCTACAGTTCTTTTCAAAATTTCAACCAGGAAAAGCAAAAGGTTGACACTTATCAACTGCCTCCACCTAGTGGCAACGGCGCAGAAAGATGACGTAACTCGTACTCCGTCAATGCCGGGAGGGCACATGTTTGGGAACCGGCAGTGAATGGACACATCTTATGCCTCACGTACCAGAATAAGACAAATCTTGTAAAATTACAGATTTTCAAGAGAAGTACAACTTTGGATCAAATTTAAGTACATGCAGAATGTACAACACCAAGCGAGAACCCTGATGTAAACCATGGACTTTGGTGATGATGATGTGTCAGTGCAGATTCACGGACTGTAACAAACACAGCCTTGGGTACAAGCTGTTGACAGTGGGTAAGGCTGTGTGTGCGGGAAAGGGGGTAGATGGGAATTCTCTGTACTTTCAGCTAAATTTTGCTGTGTAGCTAAAATTGCTACAAAAAATAATGTTTATTAATTTAAAATAGAATATGCGATATAACGAAAAAGCTATCACTTTACTTCAAAAAGAGCTCCAGATCTGTTCACAACAGCATTCATGGATGATCATTATGGCATGGTATGTATGTATGTATGTATGTATTTATTTATTAATTAGACAGAGTCTCGCTCTGTTGCCTGGGCTAGAGTGCCATGGCGTCAGCCTAGCTCACAGCAACCTCAAACTCCTGGGCTCAAGCAATCCTCCTGCCTCAGCCTCCCGAGTAGCTGGGACTACAGGTATGTGCCACCATGCCCGGCTAATTTTTTTCTATATATTTTTAGTTGGCCAATTAATTTCTTTCTACTTTTTTAGTAGAGACGGGGTCTCGCTCTTGCTCAGGCTGGTGTTGAACTCCTAACCTTGAGGAATCCACCCGCCTCGGCCTCCCAGAGTGCTAGGATTACAGGTGTGAGCCACCGCGCCCGGCTGTGGCATGGTTTTTAAGGGCAAAAAGTGGAAAACCACCTACGTGTCCACCCCAAGGAAAACAGTTAAATACGACACATTCAAACACTGGACTAGCACACAGCACTTAACAAGAATGAAGCAAATCTAAATTTGTATGTGCTGTAAGAAGATAACATATGTTAAAAAAGCAAGCTGAAGAACAAGATTTAGATCTCATTTGAGTAAAAATATTAAATGGAAAAGGACAATGAGTATGTACAGAGAAAATTCTAGAGCTACACATGAAATTTTAACAGAAGTTACCTCTGAGCAGTGGCAGGGGCTGGGGAAGACAAAGGAGGAAAATTTCATTCTATTCCACCCCCTCTTCTCTACTATTTGCATTTTTACCATGAACAGAAATTGCTTTTATAAAGATAGTAAAAATTAAATGTCTAGCTGGTATTTATAACAGAAACATGCTATCAAGGAAACAGGCTGCCACCGGGGTGTTCTCTGAGTAAAGAAAGTAATGTTCACTTTACTTTGGACTGGAGGTAAAAGGGCACTTTCTGAAATTGCCGTAGAGGTTTAAAATTTACCCGCAGGCAGCCGGCAATGTATTTAGTAAAAATACCAGTTAAACCAGCATTTCATAATCACTTTCATCTGTGACAATGGAATCCAGCAGGCCTTTGGTGTAGACCACACGGCCCCCACCATAGTACACAGAGTGGCTGGCACGCACGACCTCTCTAGCCCATGGTGAGAGCCACCTCTCTATGAAAACACCTTCAGGGCAAGCAAGGCCCCACCACACTGCGGCCCCAGAGACTCCCTACGTACTGGACTGCACTCATTGGGAAACAATGCCAAAAGACAGGTTTTTCTGAGACAGCCTTTTTGTACATTAAAATACAAGCATATACTTACTTCCATTCATCATTTTGTCTTTAGCAAGTGGGTGTGTTGTAACTTTACTTCCAAAACCTATTTCATGAGCCAACAGAGCAGTAGGACCTAAAAATAAGATCAATAAAAAGATCTAAGTGCAGATATAGAAAAATCCATGTTTTAAAAATTGCAACAGCAAAAGTATCCTTCAAAATCAAGAGGCTCTTACCTAAAGTATAGTTATGATTCTGAAATTAAACACTCCTTAGTATGAGAGGTAAAGTATGTTTATAACAAACCATTTGCTTAAATACTTCAATAACCATTTAATCAAAAGGATTTACCTTGATACCAGTAGAGCATACCAGATGAACAAAGTATGCTCACTTCCCTCCAGCCCCCTGCCCTAAGAACAGGGACTGAGTGTACCAGGAGTCCAAAAGAGGGAGAGACCACCTTGGGGTGGGGCTAACTTCTTACTTCACTCTTAGCAAAAGGAAAGATTTAGTTACATATTAAAGGCAAGCAGTACTCTCCGAACTTCTGGACTTCATTGCTATTTTATAATTTTATTTTTCTACTTGAAAATGAAAAATGGAAAATTAACACTCATTCATCCATCCATCCAAATGTACCAGGTGGTAGGGTGATTAATATGAAAAGCACATCGGTGCCTCCCTGAAGGAGATACCGTGAAATGCCTAACAGGCTGAGATGTAAAGGCACCAGCATCACTTTATTAAAACTACTTAAGCAAAGAACCACGCACAAATGTCAGTTTGTGACACTATGCCTTGCCTCTTAATGTGAAGTCTTTGAAAATATTACAGGTACTAACTTGAGATTTTTATCCAACTGTATTCACTGAAAATGGTCAACTTCAGTGATAATCACAAGCATATTTTATATGTAATGGTCCTCAAACAAAGATTAAAACCAAAAAGGTTTTATACCTTTAACTGTTACCCTATCTTAAAACTTCTTACAAAGTATTTATTCTACCTTTTTTCTCTAAGCCACACAATAAAAAATTCTTTCTAAGGTCTCATGTCATACCTAGAAAAACGTGTTAGAACAGCATCCTGACCTTCTAAACACTTAGGGTGCTGTGGGTGGCTAAGACCCTCCAGTACAGTCTGTATCCGTTTAGCTTCAGCAACCCTAAGACTTAGTCTTACTGACCTTTCATTTCTCAACAGGAATCCAAGAAAAAGTAGTTATACAACATACCCTCAGACCATAGCTGTTACAAACAGTAAGAACACACAAATACCTAATTACATAAGCTTTCTGCCTAATATCAGGTGTCAGTTTCAGCCCAAGTCCTGATTTACAGCTCTTAAATCAAGCCTCAGATATTTATGTCTCTCTTCCTGTTACTTTCATTCTACATACAAGACAACAGCTACGTATGGTAGCAAACTGTAAAAGTCTGTAAAATTGAGTAACTGTCACTTGATTTTTATTTGAATGAATTCAATAAATTACCTTTCTTTCTTATTTGGTAAGATTTTAAGAAATAAGAAATTCCTACATTTTAAAGTAAACTTCAAGAGATGATTGTACAGCGAGGAGAGTGATCATGCAGTGAGTTAGAATTTTTAGGCTGCTCCCTTCAAGGTGATAAAATTGCTGCCTACGATAATGTTAATAAATTTACGTTACAGTTGGATGTAGGAATTTACTGATAGCTTACTCATCATGGTAAGCTCTTAATTACTGCTTTCTGGGACTTAAGAACACTATTTGGAAGATTACACAGAGACATTTAGTACTCCCATTACTTGAAATTCTGATGCATGAAAATGCTGCTGAGTCTGCACTACCGTCAAACTGAGGGTGAAGTTGACCAAATCCCTTCTGCAGTCAGAGACCAAAGTCAACAGCGCCACCCTGTGGTAACTTACAAAAGACTTACACCTTGGGCAACCCCCCACCCCCAACTCCTCCAGGTGTCCAAGGGCTCCTGCCCAGAGCCCGCATGCCCAGAGCTCATGCCCACTTCACCTCCAAGCTTCCCCGTGCCCCCAACCCAAGTAAATCTCATTTCTTCTCAAGACAGTCTCCCTTCCAATTTCTGTCTCACTCATTTACTCAATATTAAAGGCTAAGCTAATATTCTTTCAGTTCAAAAAACAGTTTCCAATTCCTAACTGCAACACTTTAGAAGAATAAACTGATTTTTTTGTTTGCTTGCTGATTTAAAAAGTCTGAATCTCTTCCATCATTCCTCTGTTCCAAACCCATTACACACTTGAGTTACTGCATTTACTCAGCTCATTACCACACTTTTTCCTATTTTTGTGCAGTGCCTCGAATAGCAGTGCAGGATATTCAACAGCATAAACTGCTAGAGTGTTGTTCCTTACTTTCTTCCTTTGGTCAAAGCACCTAAGAATGGTCTACTTTCACAGAAGCAGACTAGTCAAAGAAAACCAAACTAACAGGATCTATGACGTTCTCCCCACAGAGGAGGGCAGCTCCCTGGGCAGCAGAGACCGCGGTACCCTTGGGCAGGGGATAACTCCCTGACTCTTGTGACCCCAAGGACAGGGCCAGGGTGGTCACCTCTGCGGTCCTCCCAGTCCCTAATGCTGCAGTTCTCAAACATTTGGGTCTTAAGATCTCTTTAGCTTTTATGTGGGTCACTTCTATCAATATCTGCCATGTTACGAATTAAAACTGGGAATTTTTTAAAAATAAATTCACTCTGACTGATAAACTGGGAAATTTTTAAAACACAAGAATGGCATCAACATACTCTGATATCACTCTTGCAAGAATGAGAAAGAAAAAGGCAAATAACATCTTAGTAGTATCTGCTTTGACCTGACGAGCCCACTGAAAAGAACTTTGAGAAACACTGACCGCTCTGATGCAAAGTTCCTAGGATCCCTGGCCCATAACTTCTTTTAAAAAGTCTATTGTATTGATCAAAACAACATGAATTTTACCAAACCATCATTTATTCATTCACTCTTCTTACAAACATTTAATAAAGACCTATAACAAGGAAAGCATGGGCAAAAATCATGCTATGGAAAAATGCAAGATGGCAGAATATCATCTGATATTAAAGCAACAAGAATGGATTTTAAAATGGTATCAGAAAACAAATATTCTTAAGTTACAAAGATGTGGGGACATCTATGAAGTACAAATGACCTTATTCCAAATTATATGGCAGATAATGCGGTGCCCAAGATCATTCAACACAGAATCAGAAACGCCCAGGAAGCAGGCGGAAAGCACCGTGAGGCTTCTCAATGTGCAGGGCAGGCACAGGGCAGAGCTGTTATGTTTGTGTCTGACAGATTCTTGCTGACTCTGTGCTGGCAAAAAGACTTTCTGGCACAGAGCTTTGCTGTAACAAGCTGTTTACTGAATTCCAGAGGCCCTTATTTTGCTCTGAGGTCAACCAAACACAGAAAACACTAAGTTTCACCGAATGTAGATCAAAGGCACTGAAGCAGAAAAGGGAACAATTGTACTCATTTCTGAAATGACACCAACTTCATGCCACCCAAACTAAATACATCAACACAGATGCCCTTCACGCTTTATGAAGGGGAAGAACTATTTGGAGTAAAACCTTGTAACGAAAGGCTACTCACTCCATCACCCAGCGACACACTTAACACAGGCTGCTGCTGCACGTTACCTGCGCAGATGGCGGCTATGAGCCCCTTCCTTTTTTCCTGTTCCTTCAGTATCTCTCTCACAGCAGCAGACTAGTCAAAGAAAACCAAAATATATCAAGTTACCATTAAGCCACAAACCAATCTCTCAACAAGAAACTTTAGTACAATCTGATTTTAGTTTAAACCACAAAAGCTCTTCGATAAGATTTCTAATCATTAATATAAAAATTAGCATATTCATAATGTGTCTGTATTCGTAAACCCACGCAAGGCATTTATTATGAGAAACGCATTCCTTCACATTTAAAGATAAGGAAAAAAAACACTTTCCCGTGGGCACATTTGACCCTTGCCATTTTATACTCCAGGGAGCAAGAAACAGGAGGGAGGGAGGGGAAGGTAGTGTTTGCAGAGAGAGGAACAGACTCTAGCAGGACATGATCCCTAACACCCGATTCACCGGCTTTCTGAGTGTTTCTACCTGCCCTGCCCCACCCACTGGCCTCCCCCACCTGTTTCTCAGGGGATGACTCCTGGCTCACAACTTAAAATGAAGCAGCAGAGGCCTCGCTGATGTGTTAATCCTGCTGGTGACTGTCAGCCCCAGCCTCCCTCAACCCCGACTACCACGGGGACAGCCAGTCCCTTTCTCCTTCTACGCCTAGCCCTTCCCAAACCACAAAATCAGATCATTGTGCTGCTGCAGGAGGAGAAAAAATAAGTAGTCTTCCTTTGGACTGTACCCACTGCATCTGTTCATAAATAACTGTTCTACCCATTCAGCTTATTTTCATAGTAAATGTTACTAAAAATATTGTTTTAAGGCTAGTACACCATTTCTGTTAATTTTAGTTGTTTCTATTGTATTCATAGCCTCCTCCCTGAAATATCTGAATAATAGCAAAACCAACAGAACACGAGCAGATGCTGAAATACTTTCTTTAGAGTTCCCCCCTCCCCGACCACCAGCTTTACTAGGGTATAACTGAGAACAGTCTTTACCTCAGATAAATTCTGTGCACCCAGATTCCCTCCTGGCAGAACCACCACATCATACGGCCCCTGTAACAGTTTAAAAAAAAAAAAAAGTAAAAACATTTCATTTCAAATGTACATTAAAGTGAGAGTCCAATAATACTTTCCTATTTTAAAGGTGGGACACAAGCAAAATACAGCATATTATCTAAATACCTGCCAACAGTAGAACAGTTAAGTAAGTTAAGGTGTATCCATATTATGGAATTTTGTTGAAACTAGCAAAAAATGCAGAAAATCAGTATACGGTAATACGAAAGGGTGTCCATGTTGCAGAACAGCAGGTGTAGTATACTTATTGCTATAAAAAAACAAAAAAAATATATGTGTGAAGATAGATGAATGTATGCATGTCTATAAACACTGCATACACAACCCCACGTGTTGGTGTATACAGGTGTGCAAAGACAAAGGAGACGCTGCAGCTGCTAATGGGAGTAGTGTGGGCTGGGGTGCGGGTGAAGAGGGAGAATGAGAGGTGCGGGTGAAGAGGGAGAATGAGAAAGGGACATTTAACATTTTGGCTTTATACATATAATGTATGAATCATTTTTCAATAAGAATGTACAGAGCAATTTAAAAAATTAAAAGAAAGTTTTGAGTAAAACATGTAGAAAAATATTTTTAACTTGATGAAAAATGAACAGGGGGGCATATTTTAATAGTCCAAACACCAAAACATTTTAGAAATATAATTAATTTCAAACTTGCTTAAATTACAAAATGCAAATTGGTTTGTTTTTTTTTTTGAGACAGTGTCTTGCTCTGTCGCCCAGGCTACAGTGCAATGGCCTCATCATATCTCACTGCAAACTCAATCTCCTGGGCTCAAGCAATCCTTTTGCTTCAGCCTCCCAAGTAGCTGGGACAACAGGCATGCGCCACCATGCCTAATTTTTTTATTTTTTTGTTGTCTTGCTTTGTTGCTTATGCTCATCTCAAACTCTTGGCCTCAAGTGATCCTCCAGCTTTAGCCTCCTAAAGTGCTAGGATTAAAGCATGAGCCACTGTGCCCAGCCTCGAATTACTTTTTAAGACCATAAACATCCTGTTATTTTAAAACCAAGCAAAACTCAAAACTATAAAGAAAATGTGTAAAGTGCAGAATTTCTTTCACTCCTTTTAGAATCCGAACCAAACAATACATACATACATAAGGTAACCACTTCCCCCAAAAACTACAAATAGAACTATCACATAATTCAGGAATTCTGCTACTGGGCATTTATCCAAAGAAAAGGATTTCAGTATTCGGAAGAGACTTCTGCACCCTCACATTTACTGCAGTACTATTCACAACAGCCAAGGTTTTGAATCAACCTAGGTGTCCAACAACAGATGAATGGATGAAGAAAATGTGGTATTAGCCAGTCGCGGTGGCTCACGCCCGTAATCCTAGCACTCTGGGAGGCCGAGGCGGGTAGATCATTTGAGCTCAGGAGT
>VBSM01000529.1:3120566-3137031 GCA_008086735.1 Cheirogaleus medius | reverse complement strand
TTTTGTTTACTTATTGCCTTGTCTACCCCTTAGTCCTATGAACTCCAAAGGTGACCTTGGTCTTGGTCACTGCTGAATCCCCAGCATCTATTATAGTTCCTGGCATACAGCATGTGCTCAATAACTACTTGCTGACCAAGCATTATCCTGACTTCACCCCATGTTATTTGACAGCTTTCTTTGATTATCGCTATACATTAATACTTTATATTTGTATAACACTATAGTTGCCAATAATATTTCTTATCCCTATTTTAATCTTATTTCTCATATCAAAGTCATTTCACCAGACGAAAAATAGTGAAATGTAAAATTTCATGTGCAGCGGATAGGTTATTATTTTCACCTTTCCAGCTTCACTGAAGAGGAGAAATTTAAACTGCAGTTATTGGGCATAAGAAAGGCCTTTGGGACACTAAAATGTATTTTTCAACAGCCAGTAAAGGCTAGGTTCAGGGCTCGCTCTAGAGAGGTCCAGGAGAAACGGCGAATTTCCCCTCCCGAGCCCCCAAAAGGTTAGGTCGGCGAGAACGGAGGAGAGTGGGCGAGCCCTGACATTTGAGGCAGCGCTGGCGCAAGGGGGGAAATTCTGACACCGAAGTCTGTGAGGGGCACCGGGAACGGCGTCGCCTCTGCTCCCACCAGTGTGAAAAGCCCCCCAGCGGGGGCCACCAAGCACAACTCCCACGGCGTGCCGGGCGCCGGAAATGGGTCGGCTGACCCGCAGTGACGTAAGGGCCACTTCCGCTGGCCGCGGCGCGCAGTCCCTGCGACTCCTGGGATTGGCCGAGCTGGCCTGCAGTGGGCGGGACGCGAGGGAGTGTGGCGTGCGTGCGTTTCCAGACGCGTGTGCGTGGCCCCCCGGCAGGTGCGCTGCTGTTGGGCCCGGGCTGGGGGAAACTGCCCCGAAAGGTCACTTCCTTTTGAGCGTCACGAGTGTGTCCCCGCTGGCCTGGAATCTCTGTGTCTCAGCTACCCCGCCGACTGCCGCGGGGGTGGTTGGGGGGGCGGCCTGCTGAGTGCAAGAGGGGAGATCAACCCTTAGGCACCTGCTGGTCCAGGTTCGTCCTGATGACCGCAGCGAATGGGCTCACCAAAAAACAGCGACATTTTACTTGTTCCCAGTCCCGGGAGTCTTTTGGTGTCTTGAGGAATCGAATCCAGTCTCCGAAGTGATGTATTTATCACCTCGTTGGTGGCGCATTGGACAATCTGCAAAGCCCAGTAGGGAAGC
The DNA here is from genome assembly GCA_008086735.1 of Cheirogaleus medius. NCBI lineage: Eukaryota > Metazoa > Chordata > Mammalia > Primates > Cheirogaleidae > Cheirogaleus > Cheirogaleus medius. The sequence goes on along the minus strand of VBSM01000529.1, from coordinate 3,135,797 downwards.
AAGGCTTGTGGCTTGGGCAACGGTCTTTGTTTTTGTTTCTCTCTGGTTGTGTGCGGAAAAGGCTTACTGCCATGCCCTACGTAGCGTCTTATTTCTAAAAGCGAGAGTAAGATTCGATTATTTAGAGTTTCAATCATGGGTTACCAAAAAGCTTTTAAAGTACTTTTTATTTGTAAAATGTGGATGATAATGCCTGCCCAGAGGTTGGTGAGGACCTAGTACCAAGCTCAAAGGAATTGAAATGTTGAGTCCCTTATTATTTTTTTTGCATTGTGGTTCTTTAATTCTGCTTCCTTGTTCTCAGATTCCAGTATTTTGGAGACATACAGAGATCCAGGAGCCAGGCCAACATTTCTCTCAATGGGCAAAGTTATCCATATTCCACCCAGTAGTACTCATTTGAATCTAGCAAAACTTTCCTGGCTGACTCCTTGCCCCTGCTCTGTACTATATCCTGGAGTTCTCTTCCTTATCTTGAGGTCCACCTGCTCTGCAGATTTTTAAGCAGTGGCTACACCCAGGGTGGCAACCAGATTTTGGTGTCCTTTTGCATGTCTGTAGTTCTGTGGATCTGCTGACTTGGGGAGTGATTTCTATGTAGGGGATTAAAAGTGGAAATCCTGAACATGTGGTTCAAAGATTTCTTTCTCATGTTCCATATTCTTACCTCTTACTACTCAGTAACTCAGCTTCTCTATTACTAGAATATACCCTGGACTTTGCTTCCTTCATGCTTTGGCATAAACAGTTCCCTCTTCCTGGAATGCCCTTTGCTTCTAATCAACCTTTCAATGTATTAGTATTATCCATCCTGCAAAACCCACTTAGAGTATCAATCCCTCCAGGAAATTTTCTCTACTCCCACAGCATTTTGCCCTCCTTTTAGTTATTTATGTAACCTCCTCCTTCCTCTCAAGGCTGGAAAAGCTGTTGGGATGGTGTCTTATCCATGTATGCCTCACAAGACAGTAAAACTCATTCCGAAAGTATTTACTGAGCTTTTGTCATGTGCTCTCGGCACTGCTCAGAGTGTCAGGGATACAGCAGTGAACAAAGGATGTCTGCTCTTGTGGAGCTTATGTTCAGTGGGAGGATACAGACAATAAACAAATGCAAAAATTAATGATTGTGCCAGGTGGTAATATGTGCTGTGAAGGAAAGTAAAGAAGTGCAGGGAGATGGAGAATAATGTTCATGGGGTGTTCTCTTTTAGAGAGTGGTCAAGGAATGCTTGCTTTTTTTCTGAGAAGGAAACCTGAATAAGATAAGCAAGTCATATAAATAGCAGGAGGAAGAGTATTTTATTTTTTGAGGAAGAGCATTTTAGATGAGAGAACAACAAAGTAATGGGCCTGAGTCAGGAATGTGTTTGGCATATTAAAGAACAGCAAGGAAGTCAGGCCAAAGGAGAGTGGTAGGATGCAAAATAGATTTTAACAGGGTTCAGATGATGTACAGATGTACATTTGACATTCAATAAAGTCATTGAATTGATAAGTGATAGACAATAATGATAGGAATAATGAAACTTGGAAATTGCTTGAAGTTGAGTGTAACAAACCCCATAAAAGTGTTTACAACTTATAAGTATATTGGAATTCTTATGTAGCGCGGTAACATTTAACAACAACAACAACAAAAACTTCATGAAAACCAATGGCTTATGCAGTGATCTCCCATTATAATGGAAATCTAGAAGAACAGGAGAGAGTCTGTGGAGGAAGAACTAGAATGATTTGTGAGTGGAATTATTTGGTAGATAATCCTGATCACCATTAACAAGTTTAGAAGGAAACAAAATCCATCTCCTAATGTTGTCGTTTTATTTGGAGGAAAGAATACTTGAATGTTAGTTGATAAAAGTTGAGATAAATTTGTTTGTTTATTTTAGTAGTACTTTCCTTCCCAAGTGCTAAGGTGAATGCTGGGGATGGGGAGCCTGTACCCCACAGCCAGAAGCTGGCCCTCAGCACAAAGTCCTGATACTTCAGGGTTACATTGCTTTGGGGTGATAGTGCTTTGATCACAGTTGTCTCTTGCAGCCCCTTAGTAGCATATGGCAACTCTCTCCATCAGAATTTAAAATTGTGGTCCACCTGCTTGAATTTAAAAATACAAAGCACGTGTTTACTTAATCATTTTTGATTATGTACTTTTTTTTCCAGTTATTCTAGGTCCCTCCAAAAAGGGAGACTGTAAGGTTACCAATTCTGCTCTTCATCACATTTCTCAAAGTTAAAATTGACCATCAGTTTCGTGGTAGTCATTCACGTAGATAAGCTCTGATGTGGTTTCCAACTCAGCTCTCAAACCACTGAATCGACAGTCTCATTCGTGGTTGCTGAGTCAACACGTTTTTATTCATTCACAGGAATGAACCATTACGAGTAGCTCCTTCCTGACTTAGTCAGACCTGTTAGCCAAATGTTAAGGTAGCTTTGGAATGAGACCTGGGTCCCCTCCCTGGCCTCCCCTTTCCTAAAATGTGGCAGTATGGCATGGTGGGAAAGTGTGTTCTCTCTGACGCCAGCCTGTCTGGGTTTAAGCCCAGGTATGCCTCATGCTAAGTAATTTACCCTGAACAAATTAGTTATCCCTCATGCCTCAGGTTCCCAATCTTTATAACAGGGTAACAGAACCTATGTACTTCAAAAGGTTATATCAGGATTAAATGAATTTACCTCGGTAAAGCTAGAACATTGGCCTACAGTCAACATTCAAATGTTGCCATTAATCCTGGCTCAGTTACTCAATTCTCTCAGCTTCTGTTTCTTTAACATTAGAATAGTAACAACAGTTCTTACCTCATAGAATTGATAGGAGGCTAAATAAAATAAAGTGTTTAGCTACAGTGTAGCATCTACAATGCAGGAAGCCACCCATAATCATTAGCTATTATTAGAAAACATTAATTCATCAATAACCACAATCTGTTTAAATTTAGTGATGAAAGGATCAGAGCAGTGGACCACAGGAAGTGACACGTCATAAACATGCCATCTTGATGAGGACAGTGAGGGATAGAAATGGTGTAGAGTTCATGCCTTAAGCTAGTGATAGGATCTGAAGAAATAAAGTGAAAATAGCTCTTCTTGGAGTAAGAGCAAGTTCTCAGAGCTACAACTACTTAAGTGCATGAACGACAACGAAGAGTCTTTGTACAGAGCTGTGACACTGGGGTCCGCAGATGCCCAAGAGGGCACAGATCAAATTCAGGGTGTCTGTGAAGTTAAATGGGAAAATCCGTCTTTATCTTCACTAACGTTTTAACGGAAATCTAGCATTTCCTTCCATTTTGAATATAAAAATTCACAGAGCATAGCTGAAGGAACAGTACCCATAGCTTTGCACCAATAGAAACCAAAGTTAATTAATTTCACATTACATTTCTTACAGATATCCCAAATACCGTTCACATTCATGATTCATTTGAAATTATGACAGGTGTGTGTTACGAAGAAGTCCATATATGACCACATCACAAATTGTTTTTTAAAATATTTGATAGGTATATTTCAGTGCGATTAGTTTCCTTTGTAAACTTTTGTAGTATGTTTTAGGAATTTTAAGAATACTAATTTGAGAAGGATCCGCAAGCACTGGGCCCATAGTTGTGTGTCTTGGGCACAGACAGGTTTAAGAATCCTGGGTAAGAGGACGGACTCTGGAGCCAGACAGCCGAATTCAAACCCTTTCTTGGCTCGTCACCAGCCAGGGGACACTGGGGAAGCCACCCGGCTTCTCTGTGCCCTGGTTTCCTCTCCTGTGAAATAGGGACAAAGCCTGTTGTAAGGTATAATTGAGGAAATTTATGTACACATGTAGAACAGTGTCTCGAGTGTAGCAAGCCCACAGTCAATGTCAGGCACAGTCGGAAAGGCATTTTATGTAAGACCTGAGAAAGGAGAACCGCACAGCTCAGGTCGGGGTGCACACTCTAGGACGATTTCCCGAGGAAACAGGTGAGGTCATGGAGAGGTAGGCAGACTACAGGACTGGGGTGAGCAAACTCGTGCATTCATTCATTCATTCATTCATTCAATAAAGGTTTATTGAATACCTACTGTGTGCCTCTCAACACTGTCTTTAACACTTTTGGGGCCTGGAGAAAGTGTAGGAATGGAGCCCACACATGTCTAAATATTTAAAAGTGGAAAGTCAAGCTAAAGAAGAATATGTTCTGTTTTCCTACTTTAACAGATAGGTCTTCAAAATAAACTAAAAAATTATCATTTTTATGTGACAAATTGACAGAATTTCAAAGATGACTAAGTTTATTATTGCAGATGTGTAGTTGTTCTTTGATAGCCTGGCAATGTGTGAATGGGTAGTAAATAAAGACACTCATAATTCATAAATGATGAATGTAGATTTGCTCGTATATTTGTATATTTGCTCCATAAAATTTATTTTTCTTCCTTTCATTTCATTTGTTATAAAAGAGGATTTCACATAATTTGTGTTTTGACAGAAATGTCTTGAAGGATGAAGATTTCTTCCCATTCCTATACTCAAAGTATGCTGAATTTGTATGTATGTAAAATGTGCATCTATGTAAAATTTTAAAAATTATTGTTCATGTTCATTTTTAAAAAGTTATTTTTCTAAATTTTTTTAAATTATTAGAATTAAAATATAAATTATGGATACATATCAAATATTAAAAATTGTTTATTATATAATCTAAGATTTTTTATTTTTTGAAATTAAATTGTATTAAATATTTTTATAAAAATTAAAATTATTTGCAATTCTGGGGTTCACTGTCCCCTTCTAGGTGATTCTAGGAAAGAATCAATCTTGTACTTCTTATATTACATGTCGCATATATGCATATCAAGAGGAATACAAATTATCTAATATTACAAAAGGTTCCTCAGACTTTGTGTTCAACTCTTGTGAATTCCATGCTAATTTACAAGCACCCCCAGAATCATAAGCTGGAACATAAATAGGATGAAAAAGGTGGATACTTGGTATTTCTGGGAAACTATACTTTCTGTAATACTCTTGCATAATAACAGATTATGTAAGACCCTATTACACCCTCGGTATCTGGGGTGGGGGGGCTCTGAAGTTGGAGATAAATATGTAAAATATTGTATGAGTCGTTGATGTGTAAGTGGATACCACATAGAGACAGGGCAGAGCAGGCAGGAAAATTGAGCAAATTTGATGACTGTAAACATTCTACCTTTCCTAACAATATGTACTTCCTTCTCTCTCCCTACTCTACCTTCTTCCTCTTCTCTGATTTCCTACTCATTTTCCTTTTTCCAACTTCTTTTTAATTTACTCCTTCTCAACCCTCAGAATTCCCACTGACATTATAAGCACCACATATGCCTAACCGTGAGTGACTGCTACCTTGACCAATGGGTGCTTGGGTAGGGGGTGGGGACACTGAATCATGAAAGACTTTATCTTTCAGGAGGGTGACAAGTGCAAATAATGAATACTCCATGGATTAGATTGCCTTTAAGATGTGCCCTGGGAGGACAGGAGCATATTTTATAGGAAGCTTACTTTTTTATTTGTTTTAGAGACAGTGTCTGGCTATGTTGCCTGGGCTGGTCTCACACTCCTGGCCTCAAGCAATCCTCCTGCCTCAGCCTCCCAAAGGGCTGGGGTGACAGACATGAGCCAACAAGCCTGGCCAGGAAGCTTATTTTTAGGGGCTGTTTTTCTTTGTCTTTCCAAATAACTTCTTTATCTTGTTTAGAGTAGTTGAGCCTTTATGCTATTTGGCCTCAAAGTACACTCCCTTGAGATATTCAATATTAGACCTGTAGTCAGTCAAAATAAAATCTATTCCTTGGCTTAGAATGAGATGTTTAGAATGTAACGAAACAAATATTATTAACACTGTTAAAGTGCCGATGTTTTGCTAGGGTCATTTCTGATTTGGTTTGGGAAAATGTTATAAAAGAGATACATTTTTTGTTGCATTTGGAAGATTAGAGAGCTAAAATGGATAAAGTAGTGTGATAAATATTTTAAAACAAATGAAAATCATACTAAAAGAGTGTTACACCTTTTGCTAGCTTACATAGTATGTATATCCGGTCAACTGTATAATTTGCCTTAGCTTACTATGATGATTTTATAACACAAAAATGTAATAATATGAATTCTCTAAACACCTAAATAGAGTATAGCCTTCAGGAGAATAATTTAACTGTAGGCTGGCGAAACTAATGTTGAGAATCTTTTAGCTCATGAAAGACTTGTATGTTACTGGCATAAAAGCTTGAGACAGTGAGCTAATTACTGTGCTGGGAAACTAAATATGTCATTTCAGGGGCGTAATCTTTCTGCCCACAGAATGTCCAAAACGTAGACTAGTGAGTAACACGTAGTTAGATGAAAATACAGTCCAGTTAAATGTCACGTTGCAATGTCAGACACAGAGGACCACATGTAAATGAGGTGGTCACCTGGTCAGATGGTGACTTTGACAGAGTTAGGAGGTGCTCCGCAGTCTAATTCGTATGCATGGCACTTTCACATCCAGCCAATTCTGCTAAAGTAGGAGGAGGAGATCCCCAAAACATCACAGGTAAAGTGACTCTCAGATGACTCTCAGAATTTAGAAATAAATTTCGTAGACAGCTCGTGCATTTCTCCCCTTTTCTTTTGTGACTTGCCGTGTGGCTGCTTTACTGGTGATCAGTGTGGGAGGTGGGGAAGGAACACTTCAAACCAGCAAGTCTGAGGATAACAGTTACTATTTTCTGAGCACTATGGGCCAAGCACTGAGCTGAGTACTTCATGTTTATTGTTTCATTTAATCCTCACTAAATTAGGATGATGTATGGTGTTTCTCTGCCTGTAAGATGAGGTTGAAAAAAACTGAGAGGGAGGTTGAGACATTTGCCCAAAGTGACACAACCATAAATGGCAGAGCCTGGGTTCGATCGTGGTCACTCTGACAGCCATGCATGGGCTCGTGACAACATTGAGGTAGCACATCAAAATCACAGTGAGATACCACTTAACACCTACGAGCATGAGTATAATTTTTTTAATGGAAAAATTACAAGTGTTAGCAAGGATGGGGGGAAATTGAAACCCTCGTTGGCTGCTGGTGGGATTGTATTAATAAAATGGTGCAGCTGCCGTGGAAAACAGTCTAGCAGTGCCTCAAAAGGTGACACAGGATTACCGCATGATGCGGCCATTTCACTCCTGGGTATACACCCAAGAGAACTGACAACATATGTCCACACAAAAATCTGTGCATGAATGTTCCCAGCAGCATTATTCATAATTGCCAAAAAGTAGAAACAACCTCAACGTCTGTCTGCTGATGAATGGATGGACAGAGTTTGGTATAGCATACGATGCAGTATTATTCAGCCATGTCAAAGTATGAAGTACTGCTACACACTACAACATGAATACACCTCGAACATTATGCCAATCGAAAGAGCCAGGCATAGAAGAGCACATTCTGCATAATTGCGTTTTTATGGAATGTCCAGAATAGGCAAATTGATGGAGACAGAAAGGAGATTAGTGGGTGCCAGGGGTTGGCGGGAGGGAGAATGGGAATGACTGCTAGTGGCTATGGGATTTCTGTTTGGACGGATGGAAATGTTCTGGAATTCCAGGTAGTAGTGCTGGTTGCATGGTGTAGTGAATGCACTAAAAACCACTGAATTGTACACTTTAAAATGGTAAAGTTTATGTTATGTGAACTATATCTTAATTTTTTTAGAAAGGCAACCTTAGGGTCAGATCTGGGAGTCCCTTGAAGAGTGGACTGTAGAGTCCAGGTTTTATCGGTGGGCAACAGGGGATTTCTAAGGAGGGCATCGCCGTGACCGGAGTCAGGTAAACATGTAAAGTGCCTGGCACGCAGTAGGTGTTTCGTAAGTATCAGCTCCCTCGTCTTCTTTCATCCCCCAATTCGAAACCAAGCCTCCATTTTTCCCGTGGAAAAATCGTTCTTTTCTGTTTGGATAATAATGGAAAACCCATCTGTTTTAGTAAAAACTACTCTTGATATTATCCCTTCCCCTGCCAACGTTTCCCTGCTGGTTTTCCTGAGGGTCTCTGGCCACTCAGCGCTGGACAGGTTCTTCTTAGAGTCTCTAGAGTGACCTTCTTTCTCCTTCCTCCTCCTTCTCCTCCTCCTCCTTCTTCCTCCTCCTCTTCCTCATTCTTCCTTCTCTTCTTCCTCCTTCCCTCCTCATCCTGTTCTTTTCTTCCTCCTTCTCCCGCCCTCCTCCTTATCTTCTTCCTCCTCCACTTCCTCTTTTTCTTTTCTTTTTTTCTAAATAATTGAAATCATGGCTTTCTAAAAATCCCTCCTAGTTCTCAGCTTTACCCCATAGTGCCACCCCGCCCTGTGCATGCTTTGCCTCCACTTCATTCCATTTCTCCCTCCTTCTCCAGTCTCTCCCACAGTAACAGGGAGCCGGTGTGGTCTTGGGCGCCACCCGGCTCCCTGGCCCGCTGGGTATCTGACTAGACTCACAGCCCCAGTTTGCTCGTTTGCATAGTGCTGCTCCAATAGCGACAGTAGTGAGGCCAACTTCTAGGGTTCTTTCGAGGATCGTGATCACTGAAGCGTGTCTCTGGCTTCTGGTACATCAGCCTCGCTCAAGAAATCATAGCTACGGCTTCACTATCATTATGAAGTTAGGGAACAACGTGTGGCAAAAATGCTGATCTTTATTTAGAAGTTGGTTTCATCCCTCAAATCCCAGATACAGTATTTTAAGGACACACTGAATCCTTTTCTCAAAGTCGTCTGAGGAATGCCCTAACCATAGAGAGCTGCTTCCAAGAAATGGTTTGAAGTGCCATTGTCAAGCGGGGACAGGTACTCAGTGGGATTTTGGGGCCAGCAAATGTGAAAGGACCCACTCACAGAGCTGGGGATTTCCCACGAGGCCCCGCCCCCAGCTGAGTCACCAGCCTCCTGGGCTTGACCTGCTGCGAGCCCTCGGGGCTCAGACCCCGGGGAGACCAAGGAGTGGAAAGTGTGCCGGCGCCTGAGATCGCAAGGTTGGTCCATTTGGGGCAGTGGGTGGGGGGATTGGGGGGGGGCGAGGATGGAACCTTTCTTGTCTGGACTTTTTTCCCTTCTAATTTGTAATAACTTCTCTTCAATAGCTTGTTAAATAAAGATCAAGGACCTGACCTGAAAAGATATTTTTACTCCTTAGTTTTCTTACTATGCAAGCTTCAGATCTTAAAATGGGCAAGCATATGCCTGTGCTTAAGATAATGTGATAATGAATTGAGGAGAGAGACCTTCCAACATGTTAGCGTTACGTGTTTAGTGAAAGGAGTAGAAATCGTGAGATATCACCTCCTCGAACTGAACTGTCTGATGACACCAACAGATTCTGTTCATAGGACTCTATTTCAGGGGCAGCAAACAATTGGCATCATTGAAATCTGGGTGCTAATGCAAAGTACCTATGAAAGTCCCCAAAAGTTCTTGCTGTTGTTATTTCTGCATTTTGGCAGAACGTGTTGGAAAATGCACTCCTAGACTTTGGCAAACCTGCGCAAAGCTGTGTGATTGGTCAAACTTGTCTTGTCATAGAAGTTCCTGTGAATTTGCTACTTTTCCATAATATTTCATCATTAATTGTTCCTGAGTTATGGTCTTGTGGAATTGTATAGTTAACGAATGACATGCAGACAGTTCCGAAAGGAGAAACCACCCTTCCTTGGAAATTATCTTTTGCAGAGTGACATTTGTGGGACCGGCTAACTGGATTAAAGTTCTTTTGGAACCTGCTTTCCTAGTGGCATATCTATGCAAGATTTCATCATGGGAAGTGGCTATTACAACATGGTGGCAACTGTGCTGTTGGTCATGAATTTCGAAAGGACAAGATCAATGCAGGATTTCTGTAGCAACTGTCCAGCTGGTAAGTATGCAATTAACATGTGCATCTGACCTGTTCTGTTGAAACCATGGTTGAGTTCATCAGTGAATGAATCTTTTATTCATTCATTTACAAATATTCACTGGATGCTACAGATGAGCTGTGTGGACACAGCTAAGTCATTTAACCTCTTGTGCCTCAACTATCATCTGGGGATAATAGGAGAACCCATCTCATAGGGTGGCTGGAAGGATCATAGGACAGGCTTAGAACAGTGCACGGCACGTGGCAGGACCCCGATAAATGTCAGTTTTGCCTGTGAGGCTCTGTGCCAAGACTGGGGGCACAGCAGGGAGTTAGCAGGGGGCAGAGGACTTAACAGAGTGGGGAAAGTCAGACACTACGTTAAATTTTAGTGTAGCAATGAAGGACATTGATCTCCCCCTGGATCCAGTCTGTGATCTCCTGGATCAATCAAGAGAATGGTTCTACTTTATTTAATAGACAAAGGAAAGTATTTTCTTTCTGTTGATTTATTATAATATCTGTATTTTGTTATTTCCAGTTCTGTGATTATGCAAAGGACAATCTTGCCAATGTAAAAATTTTAGAAGTCCATCAAAATAATGTCTGTCACTGTGTTGTCTAGAAAACAAATCATTGTTTTATACTCTAATTTTCCTGCAAACTTCATAATGATTTGGGTGACAGCTGTCCATTGTCAAGTGTGTACAGCTATTATCTGCCTTTCTTAGGTACTTTCTGTGGGAAAAACAAGAATTGCATTCCCTGTCCTCCAAATAGTTTCTCCAGCATAGGTGGACAAAGGACCTGTGACATATGCAAGCAATGTAAAGGTATGATTTAAAAGATGTTTTCTTCAACCAGAAGATTTTGGGGAAGATAAGCTTTTACTCCCTATTTACTGATTGATCTTGAAAATCTCAAGTGTCAAAGATGCTGACTTCTCTGCCAATGGGCAGGTCCAGTAAAATAATTTACTATCATAGCAATTATTTGTGGATCGAGCTTTTTAAATATTAGAGGAAACATTCATTTGATGAGAGAGATGTTTTTTGTTGTTTTTTTTTTTTTGAGACAGAGTCTCACTCTGTTGCCCAGGCTAGAGTGAGTGCCGTGGCATCAGCCTAGCTCACAGCAACCTCAAACTCCTGGGCTCAAGCAATCCTCCTGCCTCAGCCTCCCAAGTAGCTGGGACTACAGGCATGCGCCACCATGCCCCGCTAATTTTTTTCTATATATTTTTACTTGGCCAATTAATTTATTTCTATTTTTAGTAGAGACAGGGTCTCACTCTTGATCAGGCTGGTTTTGAACTCCTGACCTTGAGCGATCCGCCCGCCTCAGCCTCCCAGAGTGCTAGGATTACAGGCGAGAGAGAGCTGTTTTTAATCAGCAAAATGTAAAAACGTCTTAATGGAGATTTAAAAGCAAACTGTATGCTCTAAAGTCATGAGAAACATAAGTAGAGTGAGCATGATTTTTATTGCAGAACATAAATTTGCTTCCTGGATGTGGAGGTCAAGTATAATAAAATGTTGGGGGGACTCTGTAGGTGTTTTCAGGATCAAGAAGCCGTGCTCCAACATCAGCAATGCAGAGTGTGACTGCATCTCGGGGTTCCACTGCCTGGGGGCAGGATGCACCATGTGTAAACAGGATTGTAAACAAGGTCAAGAATTAACAAAAGAGGGTAGGTTTGCTCTTCTTCCATCTAGTGCAGTGTTTATTATGTAGACATATGTCATTAGCTTAGGTTTTGAGCCTTTGAATATAAACAATATTAATAGATTTATAGAAACTTAAGTAACAAGTGATGAACCAATGAGTCATGTATATATTAATACCATATTTTAATTAATATTTTAAAATTAAGAAAATAATATTTCCATTATTTTTCCACAAATGGAAATAATATGAAATCAGAACATTTGTTAATTTCTAGAACTATGCCTTTTCACACATTTTAGATATATACTATACTCTATGTACAATTAGAATAAAACTAGCAATCTTAGGGCTTTGTTTCAAGAATTCTTGAACAATTTGTGTGGGTTGTATTAAGTTAATGACTTTACTGTAATGTTCAACACAAGAAAAGTTAAGAAATGATGAAAATGCTTCCTTTTTATTATTGCTGTCGTTTTTATGCAAGGTTGTAAAGACTGTTGCTTTGGGACATTTAATGATCAGAAACATGGCATCTGTCGACCCTGGACAAAGTATGTATAATTTCCTTTTGCTAAGAAACGTTAATTTCTTTTTGCTTACAAAATAAAGAATCTGGGTTAAACTTTTTTAAAGATGAGGGATGCTATCATTAAAACCTTTTTACACCTGTCAAGCATAGACAGAACGTAGCATACTAATGCTGCAAGGTCCTATGACTCAATAAGCAAAGTGAGCATTGTCTCCAAAAATAATGCCCGGAGCATCTAGATCAGACTTGCTGGTGGGATGTTGCCACTGTCCGCACAGGTGGGCTTCTGTTCTTGGCTTCCTTCTAATCTCTCTGCTGCCTCTTACCTTTCCTCACTGATCAGCCCATCTCCATGCTCAGTGCCAGCCCTGAGCATGACACATAACACGGCCAAAGACTGCTGTTACCCTCCAAACTGTAACATGTGCTTGGGCACACAAGGCCACCACGGGTAGTAAAAAGCCAATGGTATCTGAGAGAATGTGACTGTTGACTTGTGGGACCAGAGCTCCTCAAACTGTGGTCAGGTGCTGGTCTTCTTGAGGTTTGATATACATCCCCTACAACAGCAGTGCGTGGTTGGAGAGAAAGCATTTAGAAACTTTCAAGGCAAATTGGCAGAGTCATGTGGTCTGTTGACTCTAAGACTAAAAATTTGAGCCTCTTTTTCTTTTCTTTTCTTTTTTTTTTTGAAACAGGGTCTCACTCTGTCACCCCAGTTAGAGTGCAGTGGCATCATCATAGATTACGGCAACCTCAAACTCCTGAGTTCAGCGACCCTTGTGCCTTAGCCTCCAGAGTAGCTTGGGACCACAGGCATGTGCAGCCATGCCCGGCTAATTATTATTTTTTTTTTAGCAGAGACAGGGTCTTGCTCTTGCTCAGGCTGGTCTCGAACTCCTGACCTCAAGCAATCCTCCTGCCTTGGCCTCCCAGAGCCTCGTATTTTATATGCCTTTGTCTTTTTTCTATTAGATTTTATTAGTAGAAAATCATTTTTATTATTATTTTATATTTACATTTTTATTATATTTTACAGTTAGCATTGGTTTGTAACAGATTGGAAGGGTTTTTCTTTAAGACCTTTCAACACACACTGTTCAGAATAGCCAAGTGTGTCTGCACAGAAAGGCAGGTTTCAGCCGGGTCTTGGAGGACGGGGAGGTAAAGGAGCAAGGGAAAGGCACAAGGACGAGGAAGATGATGGTATTGGGGATAGCTGCCGTTTATTGAGTGTGTCGGGCATGCAAAAGTATGTCACTCACACTCATTCATTCTCTCTTCACAACAGTCCCGGGAGCATATACAGTCCTTATTTTGCAGATGGGAAAACTGAGGCTTAGAGAGATTTCTTACCTTGCCCAAGGTCATCCGGAAAGCAGCAGACCCGGGGGCTCAAACCCCGGTTTGTCTGATGCCAACACCGGGACTCCTAAGCCTATGCCGTCCTTCGTCCGTGCCAGGAATGGTCAAATGCAGTTAAGGAGTCGGGGGGTGAGAGGCTAACCGGGCAAAGCAGCCTGAACCAAGCTGTCATGGAGCGGGAAGGAGCCAGGGAAAGCCGAAGGCAGCCACATAGTCAAGAGGGAGGTTTTCAAATCTTTGCGTTGCCTGCGAACACGGACCCACACGTCTGCTTCACTGGCTACTTCACTGGCTGAAAAATATCAACGTTTTAAATTGGAACCATCTGTACCTAAATTATTTCTTTGAACTCTTTTCATTGAACTGTCTAAGCTGCTCTTTGGATGGAAAGTCTGTGCGCGTGAATGGGACGAAGGAGAGTGATGTGGTCTGTGGCCCGATTTTGACGGACTTCTCTCCAGGGACATCCTCCGTGACCATGCCTGCCCCAGCGAGAGAGCCAGGTAGATGGTTCGTTGCTGTTAAATCAAACTGAATATATTATGGTTCTTCCGAATTGTATCTAAATTGCCCCAATATCGTGGTGTCTCATAGCTCTGCCAACCACAGGCCCCTCTGGCGTGCCTTCTTTCTGGAACCCTGCCTTCCACGATGGATGCATCGGTTTCTGCTCAGGCATTAATTTTGGTCTGAGATGCAGATTAGTAAGCAGTGCGAGGTGGGACTTCACCCAAACAGATGCTACATCTTTATCAGTGCCAAGTAAACAGTCCCATATTTTCTATATGCTAGAAAGGCTGAACCACTTAATTTTTGTGGCCCTCTAGGAAAATTAAGTTTGGGTTTTGTTTTTTTTTATAAGTTTACTAAGTTATCAGGTTGGAGATGCCCATGGCTATGACTCTCATGCTTGGGAGTTTACCCACGTGAATACAAACATGAGTGTGTTTGCATAAATCCATTTTCTGCATGCATGTCTCCTTTTGCTCTTTTTTGAAGGGCACACTCCACAGACCATCACCTTCTTCCTGGCGCTGACGTCGGCTGCGGTGCTGTCCCTGGTGTTCTTCCTCATGCTCCGTTTCTCTGTCGTTAAACGAGGCAGAAAGAAACTCCTGTATATAGTCAAACAACGTAAGGCTCGTGTTAACAATATTAGATGTGAGCTCTTTCAAGGCAGAGCTTTTTACGGCACAATGGAAGAGATTCTTTTTCAAGTTGTAGAAACGAGGTTAGCACAGCACAGCGGGTATCAAGCAGCGGCAGTTTCATCCACGAGGGGACATTTGGCAATGTCTGGAGACAGTTGTGGTGGTCACAACTCTGTCATGGTGTTGGGGGGAAGGGACATCTAGTGAGTAGAGGCCACTACTCACTGAGTGATGCTGCTAAACCCCACAATGCGCAGGATAGCCCCTCAGTGGAGAATGATCTGGCCCCAAGTGTCCACAGTGCTGAGGTGGAGAAAGCCTGGGAATAGCAGAACACATCCTGGGGTTCCAGAAAAACCATAACTCAGGTATGCTGCAGCCTTGGATTAGTGTGTGTGTGTGAGTGAGTGAGTGTGAGTGTGTGTGGATGTGTGAGTGTGTATATGTGTGCGAGTGTGTGTGTGAGTGTGAGTGTGTGTATGCGTGTGAGTGTGTGTGAGTGTGTATATGTGTGCAAGTGTGTCTGTGAGTGTGTCTGAGTGTGTGTGGATGTGTGTGCATATGTGTGTGTGAATGTGTGTGTGAATGTGTGTGTGAGTGTATGAGTGTGTGTGGATGTGTGTGTGAGTGTGTGTGGATGTGT
>VBSM01000529.1:3101159-3115182 GCA_008086735.1 Cheirogaleus medius | reverse complement strand
AAAAAAAAAAAAAAAAAAAAAAAAAGGTAAATGTGGTATATCTGTGTAGGACACTTGCGATGAATGGAACTTTCAGTACCGGCAGTTGCGCTGGGTGGGTGAGTGAGTGAGTGAGAGACCTAGGACATCACTGTGCACTACCACAGACCCCAGAACAATTACAATAGTGACATCAGAGATCACTGACCACAGGTCATTTTATCAGATATAATAATAATGAGAAAGTTTGAAATATTGTGAGAATTACCAAAATGTGACAAGGACACGGAACGAGAACATGCTGTTGTAAAAATGGCACCAATAGCCTTGCTCAACACAGGGTTGCCACATACCTTCAATTTGTAGAAAAATGCAGTATCTGCAAAGCACCATAAAGTGAAGCACAATAAAATGAGGTGTGCCTTTATCTCTTTGTATATAGCTCTTTTAGTGCTTGATGTAGGTGTTTTATTATGTATACATAATTTATCACACTCTACTGATATCAACATTTTACCAGTGTGAATGAGATGTAGCAATCTTACTTCCTTTTACAAGTTTTTAACCCCCTCCTGTATATACTTAAATATGGACATATTTTTATAATATGCCTGTTTTAAATACTTCCATTATATTTCTTTTCTGCTTAGGGAATTTCCTTCAGCTATTCCATTGGAATAGATCTGCTGGCAACAAATTCTTTTAGTTTTCTTTCATCTGAGAATATCTTAATTTCCCCTTCATTCCTGAAAGATTCTTTACTAGATATAGAATTTAGGATTGATTGATAATTCTTTTCTTTCAATGCTTGAAAAATATTGTGCCAGTTCCTTCTGGCCTGCATGGTTTCTGATAAGAAATCCATCATCATTTGAGTTGCTTTTCTCTAAGTAACATGTCATTTCTCTCTGGCTGCTTGCAAGATTTTTTCTTTGTCTTTTTTTTTCAGAACTTTAACTGTTGTACCTTGGCGTGGATTTCTTTGAGTTTATCCTGTTTGAAGGTTTACTCAGATTCTTGAATGTGTACACACATGTCTCTTTTCAGATCTGGGAAATTTTCAGCCATTATTTCTTCAAATACAGACAATCCCCAACATACAGTGGTTCAACTTATAATTTTTGACTTTATGATAGTACTTATATAAGCATTCTGTTTTTCATTGTCAGCACAGTATTCAGTGAATTATACGAGATATTCAACACTTTATTGTGTGTGTGTGTGTGTGACAGGGTCTTACTCTGTCACCTGGGATACAGTGCAGTGATGTCATCATAGCTCACTGCAACCTCCAACTCCTGGGCTCAAGCGATCTTCCAGCCTCAGCCTCCTGAATACCTGGAACTACAGGCATATGGTGCTATGCCCAGCTAATTAATATTTTTTGTAGAGACAGGGTCAGGCTGGTCTTGAACTTCTGGACTCAAGCAATCCTCTAACCTTAGTCTCCCAAAGTGCTAGGATTACAGGTGTGAGCCACCATGCCTGCCTCAACACTTTATTATAAAATAGGCTTTGTGTTAGGTGGTTTTGCCCGATTGTGGACTAATGTAAGTGTTCCGAGCATGTCTAAGGTAGGCTAGGCTAAGCTATCATGTTTGGCAGGTTAGGTGTATTAAATGCATTTTTGACTTATGATATTTGGAACTTACGATGGGTTTACCGGGACATAACCGCATCATAAGTTGAGGAGCGTCTGTACTTTTCTTCAGCCCTACTCTCTCTCTCCTCTCCTTCTAGGACTCCAGATGACACAAAAAAGGAGATCTTTTGTTACAGCCCACGTGTTCCTGAGGCTCAGTTCATTGTTTTCCTAGTCTCTCTCTGGTGTTCTGGTTGGGCAATGATTCTTTCCTCTGTGCTCTTCATCCTGCTGTTAAGCCCATTCATCGATTTAAAAAATTTCCATTCTTATAAATTTCAGTTTTCTAAAATTGCCACTTGTTTCTTTTCTATTTCTTTTTCATTTGTTTCAAATGTGTCCCTGATTGCCTGATGAAGCATTTTGACACTGGCTGCTTTAAAATCCTCACCAAGTAATTCCACATCCGTGTCCTCTGGATGCCAGCGTCTGTTGACTGTCTTTTCTCATCCAAACTGAGATCTTCCTGGTTGTTAGTGTAGCAAGTGATCCTTCTTATTACAACTCAGACATTTTGGGTATTAGGTGATGAGACTCTGGATCTGATTTAAATCTTGTATCTCCCCAGGCTTCCTCTGACACCGCTTTAGTGAAGGGAGCAGGATGGCCCCTTGTTCCCGCCAGGCAGGGGTGGATGTGTAGGTTCTGCACGAGACCTGCAGAGAGAGGGGAGAGCAAGGGGCTCCTTGCTATTGCTGGACTTGCCTGGGAGCTCAGGCTCCCCCAGGCCGCTGCTGATACCCCGTGGCCAGGGGGAGGAAGGGCACTTTGTCACTGATTCCCACGGGGCTCTACTGACCACAAAGGGGTGGGAGTGGGGAACAGCCCCGTTATTGAGGGCAAAGTCCTGACTCCCCAGGAGGTGGGCCTTAATACAGCCTGGCAGCCTCTCTGTCTGGCTTTTCCTGGTGGGCTTGGGGTTGGGGCCACAGTTTTTTTCTGTGGTGTTTTGTTAGAGTTGAGTGATTATTGTCTAAAAGTTTTCAGTCTTGCTCTACTGCTCCTTTCCTGGTCTTGTAGCTAGAGGGACAGGCTATGCTTGGGGCTTCTTGGGTCCATACTCATTGGCATTACTAGGCTGCTGGCTTCTCAATTTCCCAGTCTGAAGCAGATGAGGCAGGAAGAAAACCCAGAGAGCTCATGGCCGTGTTGTTCCCTGGGTCCTGAGATCCGTAGCCAGCCTGCCTCCCTGCACCTGTTGAGTGTCCTTATGTTTGTTTTAGGTACAAGGTCCAATGTTTCCAGTGGCATTCAGAGGGAATATGGAAAAGTCTGACACTTCCACCTTTCTGGAAGCAGATCTCCTTTTTTTTTTTTTTTTTTTTTTTTTTGGTAGAAAAGAGCTTTATTTCTTATAAAGGGTGACAACCTGCAGGCTGGCCACCCTGACAGCCTGGAAAAGGCAGGAATTTACGCTGACCAGGTAGGCCAAGTATACATATTCAACAGGTTACAAGGAGAGCTATGAATATTCATGAAAGGGACCCTAATGCATGCATACTGAAGATGTCATATGTGACCCATATTCAGTTTGGAGTGGATGCTTAAGGTTTAAATGCATCACAACTAGGCCTTATACCCCAAAGGGTGAAGCAGGGACACGAAGGCCCTCAAGTGTACAGCCGTCCGCGGCCGGTGGTCTCCCACCTGCAGAAAGCTACTGGAATCAGCTTCTTGTCCGATCAAAGCTGGAGTTACAGCTTGGGGAGCAGGGTCCTGGCGTCAGATGACCTGCAGTTGTTTCAATATTGCCTATCTTGAGGCCAGTGCTTCTTTAGCTGCATTTATAAGCACCTTGTCCTTTCCTCAGACCTGGAAAAAATAACCAACCAGTGTTTCAACAAGTGATGATCCTTCCCTGTCCTTGTGCAGAAACCCTTATGTTTTCTCAGACAGCCCCTTCTGGAACAAACTTTCCTCCTCTCCCCCTGTCCATTTTTAAATTAGTCTTAAAATCCCACTGGTATTTCTGAAATTCTTGCCAGTTTTTCGTAAGTTCTGGTGGATAACGTGGTTGTTGGTTTTGGTTATTTTTTACAGTAACAAGCATGTGAACTTGGGGTGGCACTGTTGGCTTTGTGAGACTGTGAAGAAATATATACTGAGATTGAAAATTGCTCAGCAGTAACACAAATACTTTGCACTAACAGATAAGAGAAAACCTGGACACTAATGCACAGATCAGTACTCTGCTTACAAATAGATGTCTTTAAAATCTTGGGGCCACAGCATTTCATTCAAAAGAAACTGTCTAATCTCTAGTCTAAGTAGCTCTTGAGACTAATGTTTGGGATAGGGCTAATAGTTCATGATATAATGATTCATTCTCAAGACATTTTTTAGCCACTGTAGAAAATAAATAAAATCATTTTTAAAGACTGATAAAAATATTTGGTAAAAGGGAAAAAATCATAAATAATCCCTAGAATAACTCGTACTTACTATTACCTCTCTGTGGATGTGTTTGTTAAAATTAAAGTTGAGAATGTTTGCTGCTTAGAGATGTTCTGCAACGGCAGAACGTATTCATGGAAAAATAATGCTAAATGATTAAAACATAATATAATATAAGATAACATAATATAAGAATCTTTGAAATTATTTTTTAGCATTTATGAAACAAGTTCAAACTGCCCAAGAGGAAGATGCCTGTAGCTGCCGATTTCCGGAAGAAGAAGAGGGAGGGTGTGAACTGTGACCTGGAAATGCAAAGCGCTGCTGGACTCTCTGGGAAAGAAGCAAAGGGGACATGCCAGCAATCTCACCGTCCTGTGTTTCAAAAACAAAAACCATGATCCTCCGTAATCTCCAGGATTACCCCCGACAAGTTTTTCCTAAATGCTAGTGAATTGGCCTTTAAAAATGTGCCGCTTTTAGCAGAACAAGCACTGGTGAAAGGGAATTTTCTAGATGCCATTTCACAGGCCACAGGCCAGGCTAGCATTTTGCAATCCAGATATAGTTTAAATTCAATCCTACAGGCCAAGAGTCCAGCTACAATTATAATCAAAATCAATGCAGGGTTTCTTTGTGCTAGTATGACATACAGCAGTAAGCCATAAGATGCAGTAAATATCCCCAGCCAAACTTCTCATCGGTCCTATCGTATAACACGACGACGTCCTCCACTGTCGGGGGACAGCGATCAGAGGGCCTGAATTTGGTGTCAATAGCAAAAAAATCTCAGACCTTGAGGAAGAGTTTCAGAAAGAGTTCAAGCGTCTTTGCATGTCCCGTGGTCCCTTCCCTCCTCACACCTCCTGCCTTTGTCCTGCTCCCCTGAGAGCCAGGTTACTTTTCTTTAAATCTTAACGTTTTGTATAATATTTGATGCACAAACAAATCCATGAAACATATGTGAAGGTATGATGCACAATGAAAAAATGAACACCTGAGCTCATAGCCCATCCAGAGCGCTAGAGCCAGGGGCCACCAAACCCCCGTGGCCAAATCTGGTGCCATCTGCCTTTTTTTTTTTAAGAGACGAGGTCTGGCTCTGTCGCCCAGACTGCAGCGCACTGGCTATTCATAGGCACGATCCTAGTGCACTGCAGCCTGGACCTCTTGGGCTCAAGTGATGCTCCAGCCTCCACCTCCCGTAGCTGGGGCTCCAGGTGCGAGCCACCAGGCATGGCTGCCTTCGTATGGCTTAGGAGCTAAGAACGGCTTTTGCATTTTTAAGTGGTTTTTAAAAATCAAAAGAAGAATAATATGTCATGGCACATAAAATTGTTAATATATGAAACTCAAACATCAGAGTCCATAGGTAAAGGTCTACGGGGACGTAGCCACACGCATTTATTTATATACCGTCTGCACGACAACAAGCGCTGAGTAGTTGCGGCAGAGACTGTCCAGCCCACAAAGCCTAAAATATTTAATATTTGACCCTTTATAGAGTCAAGGTCAGAGCATCCGTGCGCTGCTTCCCTCCCTCACCTTCTGGCCATCCCCAGGCAATCTCTTTCAAGAATTTTGGGTCTCTCTTTCCCTTGACTTAAAAAAATCATTTATCATGTAATTATGTACCCTAAAACTATGATATTTAGTTTTGACTGTTTTTGAGCTTTATGAAAATGGTATTGTGCTGTACGTGAGACTTCTGTGACTTGCTTGAATCACTCAAAATTATATTTATAAGACTCATTTATATCGTGTGTAGCTTGAGTGCATTTATTTTGACCGCTGTCTAATTTTGCAAATATGCCATTATTTATCAACCTATTTTCTACCAGGGGATATTGAGGTTGTATTCAAGTATTTTGCAATCATGAACAATGTTGCTATGAATGTTTTTTTTTTTAATATATCTATTTTCTGTGCAAGAGTGTCTCTGGGGAAAGTTTCTACAAGTAGAATTGCTGGATCTTAGGGCATGTGTATGCTCGACTTTATAAGCTGGTGCCCATATCAGTTAGGGCATGCTAAGTTATGCAGAAATAATAAATGACTCCCCAACTCTTCATGGATTATAACAAAACACCAAAGTTGCATTTCTTACTGTCGTGACATGCCGGTTGCAGGCTGGCTGTGGCTCTGCCTCCTGTTGCTTCACTCTGGGATTGAGGCGGAGGGGGAGCTTCTACTTGGAACGTTGGCCGTCTCGTGGCAAAGAGATATCTGTCCCTTCTGTTCACATTCAGTTGGTTTGACTCTAACCTTTAGAGCTAGTCCTGCGGCCAACCCAGTATAATCTTTACACAGGGAGGGGCAGAAAATATTTCTGAACAAGAGTCTACCTCAATGTCAAATTGCTTTTCAAAGTGGTTGTCCTAATGTAGGCTCCTGTTAGTCCTACAAGTGTTCTGAGTGCCTTATAAGGTATCCCACTGATCACGTCCCTGCTGCCCTCTGGTATCCTCAGACTCCCTTAATGTTGCCAGTCTAGTGGCTATAACATGGCATCTCACTGTGGTCTTATTTTGCATTTCCTTGGTTACTAATGAGTATCTTGTCACATGTTTATGTATCATTTGTGTTTCTCTTTTTATAAAATGCTGGCTTGTGCTATTTTTGCCCATTTAAAAAAATTTAGTTGTCTCCTTAGACAACTAAATTTAGAAGCTCTTTATATATTCCGGATCACAATCTTTGGTCAGTTACGTGTTATAAATATCTCCTTTGTTTGTAAGTTGACTTTTTTTAATGGTGTCTGCCTTTCTGGTAATAAGCAAAAAGGTTCTTCATTTAATTTGCTTACATTTAGAACTCTTTTCTCATATGATTAACATTTTTTTTGGGGGGGTGCTGGTTAAAGAAATCTTTTTCTGCCCCAATATCACAAAGATATTTGCTCACATTTTATTGCAAAATTTTTCAGTTGTATCTTTCATATTGAAGGCTAGCCTATCAGGAATTGGTTTGCGTGCGTGTTGGAAGGTCAGGGTCTGATTCCGTGTTTTGTGCGTGGACAGACACCAGCCTCAGCACCATTTGTTTAATGCTTCGTGTTTTCCCTGTGGATCTGCGACCCTGCTCTGCCGTCCACCAAGCTTCCATACAGCCCTAGGTCTACTTCTGTGCTCTCTCTCCTATTCCACTGTCCGTTTGCCCATCCTGTGCCGATACCATGCTGTCCTTTCTTGCAGTAGCTGCGTAACAGCCCCTGACAACCTCCACCTTCCTCTACCTTCTTTCTCTACATCAGGAATGCCTTGGCTATCGTTGGTCCTTCATTGTTTGATGTAAATGTTAGAATCTGAATTCCCAAAGATTTTGACTGGAATTTCATCAAACCTATAGTTCAATGTAGAGAGAGCTGACATCTTTACAAAATTGAGTTAATGTACACAAGTGCCCAGAACAGTGCCTGCCACACAGCAACCCCGTGTGTACTGGCCCTTCCCATCCGTGCCAACGGCTCTGCATTCCTCCCCTTAGTTAAAACTCCTTTCATGTCCTTCCATAATTTTTTATAAAGTTTCTCCAGAAGTAATTTGTACATCTTTTTCCGATTTATTTCTAGGTACTTTGCTTTGCTGTTGCTTTTTACATGGTTTTGTTTATTGCCGGAGTACAGAGATACAGTTCATTTGTTATATTGGATTATAGTTAGTCTCTTGGCTAAACTTTCCTATTATTTCTAATGACATGTATGTAGATTTTTTGGATTTTCTATATAGACAATCACATTATTTGTAATAATAATACTTTCTTCCTTTTCTAGTCCTTTATTTCTTGAGTTTGACATACTACTTGGCTTATTGGTAGGACCTCCAATACAATGCGGTAGTCTGGTTTTTTCTTTTTATTGTTTTCTTTCTTTCTTTTTTTATTTTTTATTTGGAGACAGGGTCTCTCTTTGTCACCCAGGCTGGAGTGCAGTGGCCTGATCCTAGCTCACTGCAGCCTCCAACTCCTGAGCTCAAGTGATCCTCTCACCTCAGCATCCCGAGTAGCTGGGACTACAGGCATGTACCATGATGCTCAGCTAATTTTTTCTTTTTTGTAGAGACAGAGGCTCGCTATGTTGCCAAGACTGGTCTTGAACTTCTATCCTCCAGCAATCCTCCCACTTGGGCCTCCTAGAGTGCTGAGATTACAGGTGTGAGCCACCGCACCTGGCCTGCTGGCCTGTCTTTTTCTTTTATGGGAATACTTTTAGTTTTTTTATACATGTGTTTGATCATATTAAGGAAGTTCTCTTTTATTCCTGGTTATGGAGAAGGTTTGTTTTTATTTTTTTAATCATGAATTAGTATTGAAATTTATCAAATATTTTTCTGGAAAAAAACAGCATTTGATTGCAGATGACTCAGCTGGTGGTTTTATCATCTTTGATTTAAAAGTTGGATCCAAACTTGAGCAATATTTGAAGAAAATTTTGCCTGAAAGAAACTTAATGCAATAGTAGGTTTTCATTTTTCTCTCCTCTTTATGGGATATATTTTCTTATACTTTGGTATATGATATATGTTCTGAAAATATTTGGAGTTTTAATTTGAATAGATGAAGTGCCTTCATTTGGCTTTTTCTTTACTATTTTGATAGGAGTTTGTTGTTATTGTAAAAGACGAAGGTAATCGCTTCTCGGCCTTTTGGCTAAGATCAAGTGTAGTAAAAGACGAAGGTAATATTTATGGAGGATTTTTTAACTTTCCAAGAAATATATTAAAACACTCCTCCTGAGAGTAAGAAAGGCCAACATAACTCGTACAGAATAAGGACATTTGAGATTTGATTTGAGCACATGACCTACGTTGAATGGCTCATGTGAGGTCTCTGGGTGGAATTGTCTGATAATTTGGAAGCCTGAGCAGGAGGCTTCAGGCAAGAGTCCTTGCAACTTGGTATTCTGGCAAGAATAAGAGAGCAATCACTGATGGTGCAGTCCTTCTAAAATAGGAGGCAAAGCAAAGCACAGGGAGATTACCTTTGCCATTGCGGGGCAGAGCTAGGTTGGTCTTTCCAAACCATGATGCCATAAATTCTAAAGTGATTTCACTCTTGGCTTTGGGCACATCATGTTTAATTATCAGTCCCATATACAGAAGGGACTGGTCATGCCCCACTGGCTTAGGGCATCAGGGATAACTCAACTGGCCTCTTATTTGTCCCGGATTATAAACACGGAAAATCACAGTTTATTCTGCTTATCTGATGGAGGCTGTGTTTATTACGCAGACTATGATATTTTATCATAGTATATTTTGGTATAATATGCAAAAGTTATAAATGAAAAACATAGGAACTTGGAGTATGAGTCATTTTTACCCCCTAAATGATGATTAACAAAGAAAGAAACTTGAGACAGAATAAAATGATCATCCCCTTCTAAATTTAATTTAGGAAGTCCAACAATTAGTTTTAATGGAAATAAATGTAAGTTTTTATGACCCAAATAAAGTAACATATCTAGGGATATACAAGTAGGAAATAGTTTTTTGTTTTGTTTTTTGAGACAGGGTCTTGCTGTGTCTCCCAGGCTGGAGTGCAGTGGCGTCATCAAAGCTCACCAGATTCTCCAACTCCTGGGCTCAGGTGAACCTCCTGCCTCAGCCTCCCAAGCAGCTGACACTACAGGCGCGTGCCACCACACCAGGCTAATGTTTCTATTTTTTGTAGAGATGGGGTCTCACTTTTTCTCAGGCTGGTCTTGAACTCCTGGTCTCAATCAGTGCTTCCACCTCAGCCTCCCAAAGTGCTAGGATTACAGGCGTGAGCCACTGCACCTGGCCTGGAAATAGTTTTCTAGATGCTTAAAAACAAGCTTAGGTTATTTCTGAAACAAATTTTGATTTTCTTCTTAGTGGAAGATATCTCTCTGATGGAAACTTTTGATATGAGGGGCATATTGCTACAGAAGTGGGTGTCTTCCTCCTCTGCAGATAGATGTTTCCACTGTGGGTGGGAGGTGCCCATGAACCGCAGCCCGGGCAGTGTGTGTGTGGTCTGTGTCGAAGGCGCTAGGAGCGTGATCATTACCCATATGTTTTGAAAAGGATTCTATCATAAAACACACGTCTATCATGTTCACAGAAAAAAAAAATAAGAAAAAAGATAACTTATTTTTGCATTACTATTGCAACATTAACTCATAAGGGCTAATCATAAAATCAGGTGACATTCTTTGTAAACAGTGGAAACTTAGACTTTAATGCCGAGGGATGTTAAAGATTTAGAGTTTGGGATTTCTTTTGCTCCCAACAATTGACTTCTCAGTCACATAAACCCGAATGCTATTTTTATATCACCGTTGGTTCAGATAGCTGTATTTCAAATTAATTAAACCGTCGAAGCCTTTGAAACAATATGTATTTTTCCAAACTCATTGGAAAGGCCGATTCTACAAATTCATTGAAGGAGCAGACTGTGAGATATAAATGACCCCTTCATTGAACCAGTGTCTGTCGGGGTGTCTGCTCCACACCAGGGACATATAAGGACACAGAGGCACAAAGGTGAAAACCCAATTCCCACCCGAGGACGTTCAGTCGAGGGGCCTGACAAGTGTGACTTGGTGAGAGTCGCATCAGGGCACAAACGGAGCCAAGAGGCCTCTGTGTTCAGCACGGCGCCACCAAGACCTACTGTGTGCGGGAACGGCACGGCCTTCCTGGAGCCCACAGGCTGCAAAGAGGCAGCTGGGCCTGGGAGCCCCTGAGCTTGGCCGGGAAAGTCAGGCTAGAGGGGGGCGGTGGGGAGGAGGAGCCCCCAGCCCAGGCGGCGTGTTTCGCAGAAGGGGCCCAGGGCCTAGGCAAAGGGGGCAAGGGTTGGGGCTGGGGCCGAGGAGAGAGGAAGGGAGAGCAGGCTGCGCAGGGACAGACAGCCAGAGTTTACAAGTTAAATTAAGACACTCGGATTTTGACCTGTGGACACCGGGGAGCCAGCGAAGGGATTGATGGGATTTGCATTTGGGAACCATCTCCCCGGCTGTGTGGAGAGACGGAGAGGGGAGAGCTGGGCCGGGGACAGCTCTGGACTCTGGCGGATGCCCCAGCAGAGGGCACATGAGGTAACAGGCAGAGCCAGAGGGACACCTGAGCAGCTGGTTCCACAAGAGGAGGGGGCAGAGGAAAGTGGCATCGCAGGGGCCCAGGGCAGGGTCACTGGAACCCAGCAGATGAGAAGAGAGGCGGGATAAAGGCCACCAACGGCCAGAGAGGGGACAAGAAGACGTCTACTGGGTTGTCACCTTGTTGCCCTTTCAGAGGGGTGCTGACCATGAAAATCAGACTTCTGTGGGCGCAGGAGCACACGGTGACAGCAAGCAGACTAGATAGAGAAAGGTAGAATGAGGGTTGGGGCCACAGGGGTCTTGGGGCAGGATAAAGGAGGGTCGCCTAGTTAAATCTGGGCTTCGGATGAACAAAGAATAATTTCTCAGTATAAATATGCCCCATGCAGTATTTGGGACATGCTTTTACTAAAACTTAATCTGTGTTTATCTGAAATTCAAATTTAACCGGACATCCTGTGCTTTTATTTGCTAAATTTGACAAAGCCAGTTAAGGGGAGTCTTTGGTTCTCTTAGTCAGAGAGACCTGAGCGCGGCCGAATGCAGACGTTAAAGAGCGAGTCCTGCTCCTCCGGGGCCACGGGCCGCAGCGCAGGGCAGGGCCAGCACCAACGTCTCCAGTTTGGTAGGAGGCCGCGGCCAGACAAAAGCAGGTGCTGGTGGGCTCCTGGCTTGATGAGGGAAGGAGAAGCTGCCAGAAGGTTCTCTGGGGTCCTCTGTGGTGTGGGGGCATGGGAGGAGCAGGAGGATCAGGGGATAAAGGGCCAGCTGAGCTCGGAGAAGCTCATTCCAGGTGACGCCCTCACCCTGCACGGGCAGGTGCGCGGTTCTGCGCATGTTCCCAGAGGGCTCAGAAGAGGCAGCGCAGACTGACCCGGGGCTGGGGTTTTCCAGGAGGGTGTGACAGAAGGTCACGGGACAGGGAAGTTGGAGATACCAGTGAGAAAGTGACAAAAGGATTCCAAGTACAGATGTTCACACATTAACTACGTACTCGTTATAAGGGCCGTTTTGATACACCGTTGAGTCTTTCTGAAGGCAAGGCTCATTGGCTCACACGCCACAGGGTAACAGCCGGGCAGCAAGAAACACACTAGCGACAGCCCCCTCCGGGGGATGAGTATTCCAAGGAGGAGACAGTGACAGTCCAGCTTCTGCTGCAGACCTCCTGTAGGGGAGGTTTCAGCTGAAATGCGTTTCCTCCCTCCCTCACCCCTCCTTCCTCACTCCCTCCTCGCCTTCCCCTGTGCCCATCCACAGAACAAGAGCCACAGGCAGCCTGTGCTCCCAGAAAATGGCCTTGACCCTGACAAAGACCGGGTTACACAGACTGCCGTAGACATTGTATCCTGGAGAGAATTCAAGTAGCCAGACACCCTCGTCTCGGCTGATGTGACGTCGTGAATTAATTTATCGGTTTATCGTCTGCCTCCCAGACTAGGATGTCGGCTTCTGAGCGGGAGTTTTCCCTGACTCTCTGCTGCACCCCCAATCCCTGGGAAATGCCAGTAGCTGTGGGTTGAATGAATGAACAAATGGGCACAAGAAGGCACAAGAAGGCACCCTGGTAGCCACCCGATCACAGCATGTGTGGCAAGAAAATATTTCTGCAACATGAACTCTTTTCATTTATTACAAGATTTTACCAGGTTCTCTTCTACCACGAGCCAGTGAGGGAAGACAAAGGTTGGACGAGCTGTCACTCGTTACTCAGAGTTTTAAGATTTATAGTGTTTATTTTCTTCCAGCTTTGGTAATGGCTGCTGGTCACACCAGAGAGAGGGACTGGCAAGAAGGGTGAACTCACTGTAAGTGTTATTTTCCACCGTGGGGTTATGAGGGGGCTAGGCAAAGATTTTATCTGCCATCTGGGGAGCACATTATTACTGTTGTTTCCTCCTTTGCTTCTGTTTAGAACATCTGAGACTGGGATGGAATTTTTTTGTTTTTTTAGACAAGGTCTCACTCTGTCACCCGGCTAGAGTACAGTGGCATCATCATAGCTCACTGCAACCTCCAACTCCTGGGCTCAAGCAATCCTCCTGCCTCAGCCTCCCAAGTAGCTGGGACTACAGGTGCACACCATCACGCCTGGCTAATTTTTTGTAGAGATGGGTGTCAACAGGCTGGTCTTGAACTCCTGACCTCAAGTGATCCTCCCACCTCGGTCTCCCAAAGTGCTAGGATTAAAGGTGTGAGCCACCCCATCTGGCCAAGGATGGGATTTCAGTCTCTGCTCTTGGTGTTGGCAATCTCCTGTAGAACTGTGAACAAAAGTTTTCTGAAAAGGAATTTGGAGGAAAGAAACTTTATTCCAGTGAGCAGTTTGCAAACCGAGGAGACCCAGCATCTGGTGTAAAATGAAGGTGCAAAGTGCATTCCTGAGAACAAAGGGAGGGTTTGGGTTTTATGGAGGGAGTTCCCACCCAGGTTGAATCAGGTCTGTTTGTGCAAATGAAGAACTGGACCTTGCTTGGTTTCAAGTGGTTGACGCAGCTGAGCCCTGATTGGCTGAGGCACGTGAGCTCTGATTTGTTGGTTCAGGTGAGCTCAGAAAGTCCCGAAGTTAAAAAGATGCAGGTTTTCTGGGAACTCAGAGTATACGTGTGACCCCTGGTCAGCAGGTGACTGCTTGACTTTATTTTAAATTTAGGCCTAGTTAGCCACTTGGGACCCACCTTGAAGGAATGGCTTTTTCGGGTCCACACTTGTTCACAGAAACAATTTGACCGCAGTGTGGAAGAGATGGCTTCACCTGTCACACACAGGCAAAATACCATGGCATTTGCCCAGCACGTGCCGGCACACTGCAGAAACCTCCGGATCACACTTTTTCAAGATTTCTTTTCACTACTGTTACTTATTAAAGGTCTATGACAAGCCAGAATCCATTGAAAACTCTTTCTTTTTTTTTAAATTCTTTTTAAATCTTTTTTTTTTTTTTT
>VBSM01000529.1:3039020-3083236 GCA_008086735.1 Cheirogaleus medius | reverse complement strand
TCATGAATTGACGGGCACTTGGGTCGTTTCCATGACCGTGCAATAGTGAATTGTTAACAGCTTGGACCAGTGCACTTTAGTCTTTGGAAAGAGCAGGCTGCCGCTCCTGAGGCGGGTCATTTTTGCCTTCGAGCCTCACCGAAATTTCGTCCTATACAACATCAATCTAAGTGGCTTCATTAGAAAAAAAAAATGGTCACTGATGAACATCCCAAATTCACTTCTAATTTGCTTTAAATTCCAGGTATTTTTTTAAAAAAATAATGCATTTATTGCTGCAGGTAAAGATTTTAACCACAAATCTTGATGTTATGTGTGATTATGTTCATTATTAGGAAGAAGAATTTTATCTTTCTGCTGCTATAATATCTGCTTTAGCCTCTAGTGGTAAACACACGCCTCGGTCCAAATGTGAGGCTGGGGTTCCTGTGGGTACCCGTACTTTGCGCGGAGAGAGACGCCATAGGATGTTCCCTGCGGGGAGGACCCCCGTAGGCTCTCAAAATGCAAAAGGTAACTCCAGCAGCTTAATTCCATAATGGACCCTCTTAAGAACAGTACAGAACTGCCTGATAATTTTCATGATATTGTCATAATCACAGCGACAAAATCCCACCACCTGCCAATTGGCAGTAAAGAACAGGAAAAACACGTAAAGAAAGAAATACATCCTGGCTACAGGAATGGCCAGATTTGAGCCCCCCCTCCTAATTATTTTCTGGCCAAAAGCAAAACAAAACAAAATCCGTGGAAGAGTAACTGTGTAATGTAATGCTGATTAGAGAATTGAAGCAGAAAGTGGGTGCAGGATTGAGGGCAGGAAAAATTATGCTCTGGGGTAACGCCAAGGTCTTGGAGACTGAATTCATCATTTGGCAACTGCTAACAGCTCCTTTGTGGGCCATGGGTTTCTCTTCCACCTGGCAGAACCTGCTCCTCTCAGCTCACCCAGAAGCTGCCTTTTAACGAAAAATGTAACTACAATGGCTACTGATTCCGCTCCATCTTTAAGAAAGCAAGTACTATTCATTAATAATAATTTGCCATAGTTGCAGATGTGGATTATTTAAAATTAATGCTAGCTTGACCAATAAAATATTTTAAGCATCCCCACTTGTGTTGAATAGGGCCATATAGAAATGGTAAAATCTTTTCTTTGATCCAATTTGATAAATATTAATACTTTGTGCCGCTTGGGGCAAAACTGCCACCTGTTCCCTCAGTCCGGCCCGAGATGGGGTTGGAGCCAGCAGTGCTGAAGGCAGGAAAGGGCCCGAGGCCCTAAGGTCTGTCCCGGACACTCAGGTGGGAAGCTGTTGTGTCAGACCCTCCCGACGTTCCAGTCCCTGTACTGGGGTAGAGCGCAGGTCTGCAGGGGGACTTATACGTGGGTATTTGGGGTATCTTATACTTTGGAACAGGTGCACTGCAGATCACTTCCAATGGGCCAGAGAGACAAGTCCCTTGATCCAGGGAGGGGGAAGAAACAGGGCCTCGCCCAGGCCCCACCTAGGGCTCCGGACATCCTCAACCCCTTTGGATAAATACCCAATAGTGACATTGCAAGATCAAGGTAGTTCTAGTTTTAATTTTTTGAGTAACCTACATACCGTTTTCCATAATGGCCGCACTACTTTACATTCCTACCAACAGTGTGTAAGAATTACGTTTTCTCTTGATTCCCACCAGCATTTGTTATGTTTTTGTGTGTGTGTGTGTGTGTCTTTCTGGTAATGTTAACTGGGGTAAGATATTTCACTGGGATTTTGATTTGCATTTCCCTGATGATTAGTGAGGTTGAGCATTTTTTCATATGCCTATTAAACATTTGTATATCTTCTTTCCAGAAATGTCTGTTCATATCATTTGTCCATTTTCAAATGGGATTATTTGGTGTTTTGCTGTTGAGTTGTTTGGGTTCCTTGTATACTCTTGATATTAGTCCTTTCTTGGATGAATAGTTTGCAAATATTTTCTCCAGTTCTACAAGTTTTCTCTTCACTCTGTTTATTGTTTCTTTTGCCGTACAGAAACTTTTAAGTTTAATCTAGTCCCATTTGTCTACTTTCATTTTTGTTGTCTGTACTTTTGAGGTCTTAGCCATAAAGTCTTTGCCTAGACCAATGTCCTGAATTGTTTCACCTATGTTTTCTTCTAATAGTTTTTTAGTTTGGAGATTTACATTTAAGTCCTTAATCCATTTTGAATTGATTCTTATATATGGTGAGAGATAAGGATCTAGTTCTTCTACATATAGATATCCAGTCTTCCCAACATTTATTGAAGAGGATGTTCTTTACCCAATGTATGTTCTTGGTGCCTTTGTAAAAAAATCAGTTGACTATAAATATGTGGATTTATTTCTGGGCTCTCTATTCTGTTTCATTGGTCTATGTGTCTGTTTTTGCCCAATACTATGT
Organism: Cheirogaleus medius; assembly: GCA_008086735.1. Taxonomy (NCBI): domain Eukaryota; kingdom Metazoa; phylum Chordata; class Mammalia; order Primates; family Cheirogaleidae; genus Cheirogaleus; species Cheirogaleus medius. The sequence goes on along the minus strand of VBSM01000529.1, from coordinate 3,080,816 downwards.
AGTTTTAGTTACTAGCTTTGTAGGATATTTTGAAGCCATGTAATATGATGCTCCAGCTTTGTTCTTTTTGCTCAGTATTTCTTTGGCTATTTGGGGTCTCTTGTGGTTAGGGTTAGGGTTAAAACCTAGCCAGTCTATAGCTTTTTTTTTTTTAAAGAGATGAGGGCTCACTATGTTGCCCAGGCTGGACTCAAACTACTGGGCTCAAGTGATCCTTCTACCTCAGCCTCCCAAGTAGCTCAGATTACAGGCACATGCCTGACTCTATCTTTTAAGTGGTGAATTTAATCCATTTACACTCTAGGGTATTATTAAAAAGTTAGAACTTATTGCTTTCATTCTGTTAACTGTTTTCTGGTGGATTTGCCTATCCTTTGTTCCTTTCTTTCTCTCTTATTGTTTATCATTGTGCTTTGGTGGTTTTCTGTAGTGGTAGCTTTTGAATTCTTTCTCTTTCTCATTTGTGTGTCTATTCTACCAGTGAGTTTTATACTTTTGTGTGTTTTCATGATGGTAGATATAATCCTTTCCCTTCCAGATATAGGATTCCCTTGAACATTTCTGGTTTAGTGGTGATAAATTTCCACAATGTTTGCTTGTCTAGGAAAGACTTTATTTCTCCTTCAATTTTTAAGGAGAGCTGTGCTGGGTGTAGTATTCTTGGCTTATAGTTTTTCTTCCTAGCATTTTGAATGTATCATTTCATTCTCTCCTGGTCTGTACGGTTTCTGCTGAGAAATTTGTTGTTAGTCTGATGGGAATTCTCTTATTTGTGACTTAACACTTTTATCTCACTGTTTCTAGAATTTGTTCTTTGTCTTTGACTTTTGAAAGTTTGACTATAATGTATCTTGGAGAAGACCTTTTGGGTTGTAGCTATGTGAGGATTTTTGAGATTCTTGTATCTGGGTGTCTATATCTCTTGTAAGACTTGACAATTTTTCAGCTATTATTTTGTTAAATAAGTTTTCTATGCTTTTGGTCATCTAGTTTCCTCTGCAACACCCAAAATTTGGTCCCTTTATGGTGTCCCATATGTCACATAGGATTTTCTTTCTAATGGTTTTTTCTTTTTCTTTTTGTCTGTCTGGGTTATTTCAAAAGACCCGTGTTCAAGTTCAGATTTTGTTTCTTCTGCTTGATCTGGTCTATTGTTGAAGCTCTCAATTATATTTTTTATTTCATTCATTGAATTCTTTAGTTCTAGAATTTCTATTTGGTTATTTTTGAAATATATTTCTTTGTTGAATTTCTTATTCTGGTCATGAATTGTTTCTCTGATTTCTTTATATTGTTTATCTGTGTTTTCTTGTATCTCACTGAGTTTCTTTAATATCATAATTTTGAATTATTTTTCAGGCATTTTATAGATTTCTTTTTCATTGGAATCTGTTGCTGGAGAATTATGGTGTTCCTTTGGAGGTGCTGTCGTGTTTCCTTGCTTTTTCATGTTTTTTGTGTCCTCACATTGATATACACACATTTGGTATAACAGTCGCTTCTTCCAATATCGTGGATTGGCTTTTATAGGGCAAGACTTTTTCCCGTAGATGCCTCTATAGTGTTAGTTAGGTATGGCGCTTTGGCTTTGATTCTGAGTGGGTGCAGTAGTGTAGTCTCCATATGATTTCTTCAGCTGTAATCAGTTTTTCTGTGGCTTAGGCTGTGATTATTAGTGGAGGCTTTGGTGAGGCTTTGCTGGGGACAGGGATGCCAGGCAAGCTTGTCCTCAGGCACCAGTGAGGGTGGCAGGCTGGGAGTGGGAGTTCTTGGGCCCCTGGGCGGTGGTAGTAGGCTTGTGCAGGCCAGTCTTTGGGCCACCAGATGGCTTACTCAGGTGCCACCCTTGGCAGCAGTTGGTTAGCCAACCCTTAGGCCCATAGACAACCCATATAGGTGCCAGTCTTAGTGGTGGAAGGCTGGACAGGCTCATCCTCAGGCCCCCAGAAAGTGTGTGTAAGTGCTGGTGGCAGGTGGAGCAGATCAGTCCCCAGCCTCTGGATGACATGCATGGGTGCTGGTGGCAGCATGCAGGGCAGGTTGATCCCCAGGTCCCCAGGCCTCCTCACATGGGCACTGATGGGGGTGGTGCCAGGTGGGGGGCCACTGGTGCACACAGGTACAGGCTGCAGTGGGGGGGGGTTGGTCCCCAGGCCCCTGGATTGCATGCTCAGGTGTCAGCAGTGATAGAAGTGAGGGGGCGGGCCTGTCCTCAGGTCCCCAAATGGTGTATGTGGGCACCAGCAATGGGCATGGTGGGCCAAGCCTGTTGTCAGGCCCCCTCCTGGTGCACATGTGCACCAGCAGCTGTGGGCATGGAGGGTTCACCTCCAGGCCCCTGAATGGTGTGCTCACGTGCCAGCAGCAGTGGTGGGTAGGGTGGGCCTGTTCTCTGGTCCCTGATGGTGTGTGTGAGTCCAGCTGGGGGAAGGGGCCTGAGTCAATCCTCCGGCCCCTGCACAATGTGCCCAGGTGGTTGTGGCGGTGGTGGGTGGGGAGCACTTGTCCAGGACTACGCCTGGGCAGGGTGGTCCCAGGTGCATGTGCAGGTGTGTGGCGGCCCTGCTTCTTGCCACAAGTCCTTTCGATGCAGCATCTGCACACTGAGACCACCTGCATGGATCACCGTCCTCCATGGTTTGATGAAATGAGTCAAAAAACCCAACTTTGTTTGGCTACAGGTGTGTTCCTGGTGGGTTTTGGCTAAAGGACATTGACAATGGAGAAGTAATGAAAATTAAATGATTTGAGCAGAAACAATAGTTCAATGTTCCGTGTTTTAGAAACTTGAGGAGAGAATCTCTCCCTCTGTCTTCACACTGGAGAACTCAGGTAAACCAAATTCTGATCCTGGCAAAGGCCCATAAGAACCATAATGAGAACTTTGGAAATCAAAGCTCAGTTGTGGTTCCAGGGCACAGGAGGTTTTTCTCATCTGAAAAGCCAAACTCCCCCGTGGATCGGGTGCTCTGATGCACTGTGCAGAATTTACCTATTTTGATGATTACTTTGGAAATAGAATCACTGCATCAAGGGTGGATAGAGCCTTCTGCACCAGTCTGCTCCGGTTGCCGTAACAGAGGCCCCCAGACTGGGAGGCTTCAGTGACAGAAATTTAGTTTTCACAGTCCTAGAGGCTGGAAGTCCAAGATCGAGGTGTCAGCAGGGTTGGGTTCTTCCGAGGCCTCCCTCGTTGGCATGGAGATGCTGTCTTCTCCCTGTGCCTTGACATGGTCGTCCCTCCACTCGTGTCTGTGTCCTGATCCCCTCCTCTATGAGGATGCCAGTCATGGTGGATCAGGGCCCACCCTAGTGACCTCATTTTAATTTAATTGCCTCTTTAAAGACCCTTTCTCCAAGTACAGTCACATTGTGAGGTATTGGGGGTTAGGGCTTGAGCATATGAATTTGGGGGGCACAACTCAGCCCCTAACACCTGCTTCCCATAACAGATGAGTTAAGGAGGCGAAATAAAAATAAAAACCATTAAGTAAAATCGCCCGGCTGGCTCGGTTCGGCTCAGCGTTGATTCCCCGCCCAGAGCCATCGTTTGTGGCACAACTGTGCGGGAGTTTTTCATTTCCTCTTAACATCACACCCAGCCCCCAGCAGCAATTAATATTCTCTGTAACTGAAAGTGTCCTCTAACACCAGCGATGTGACAGAAACGCCGGCTGCAGCCTTGCAGGCCTCATTCAGTGACATGTGAGTCATTCCCTTGAACCTCTCCTAAATGCACCTCCTGGGTAATTGGATGAATCCAATCAATAAATGGAGCGGATATTTATTTATGCGTCACCCTTCCTCTCCCGTGGGCTGTCCTCAGGGCGTGTGACGCATTCCCTGCTGGATCAGATCCAGACCCGGAATGTCGTTCCTTTGGCAGCTCACTCTTTGTTGGGAAGTGGCCTTCGAGGTCGCAGGGATAGCAACGGGCATTTCTGCTAGAAAAACGGTGCCCGGAAGTTAAGCACCAGCCCGTCTGTGGCTGCTCAAAGGTCCCATAGAAACACGACATTTTCAAGGCTTGTTTTTCAAAGTACTCTGCAAAAGCTAGCCTGGTGGGATAGCACTCTTAGCACCAGGAATGTGCTCGCCCTGTTTGGAGCAGAGGTGGGCAGAGCCACGAGGTTCAGCTTCACAAAGTTGCTCCTCTCGGGCACCCCCGTTGCGGAGGGACCGCAAGCACCCAGGGGCCACCCTAGGCAGGGATCGGTCACACACCTTCCACTTCCAATGTGGTCAGAGTCATCAAGGGGGTGTCAAATGCAGTGAAACCAGCCAACTGTACTCCCATCCCAGGCCCATTAAGGGCAACCGCATGACCTTGGCAGACTTCTAGACCTCGGGCAGCCATGGTCACCAGACACGTGGGGATGTTGCCGCAGCTCTGCACCTGTCTCCTAGAGACATCGGGCATGTGCTGCCTTACTTAGCCTATTCAGGCTTCTACGACAGAATACCACAGAGCAGGAGCTTAAACCACAGACATTTACTTCTCGTGGTTTTGGAGGCTGAGAAGTCCAAGATCGAGGTACCAGCAGATTCAGTGTCTGGTGAGGGCTCTCTTCCTGGTTTGCAGACAGTGGCCTTCTTGCTGCATCCTCAGTGGTTGAGATACAGAGCTCTTGTGTCTCTTCCTCTTTTTATAAGGGCACTAATCCCATCAAGAGGGCCCCAACCTCATGACCTCATCTAACTCTAGTCACCTCCCATGGTCCCCTTCCAAATACCATCACATTGGGAATTAGGGCTTCAACATGTGCATTTCTGGGGACACATTGGTCCATGGCACTGCCCTCACAGTGCACAGAGCCCTGGCACACCTGCGTAAGTGCTGACACCATCATTATTATTTGGCTTACAGAGAAAGTGCCAAGGCTACCTAGGTCGTCTGCTCCAAGCCACCCAGGGAGGCAGGGCCATGAGCTTCCTGACTCTCACTGGGGAAGTCAGGCTTGTGAACTAGGGTGGGCTCTATCTGCTGGGCCGGCTGCGCCCTTGCTGCCCCCAGAGTCCCCCAGGGGGTCCCCTCCTCAAGTCAGTTGTTCCCTGACATCCTTACTCTCCCTCCACGGGGCCGAGCACTTGCACACTGCCTCAAGAGACGTTGGTGGAAGGACTGTAAAGTTGCCTCCTCTGAGCCTGACGTGAACATCAGAACTCTGAAATTCAAGCACATCCTCCCGCAACGGGATGGGGCTTTATCCACGGGCTTGGTAGAACACGTGCAATAAATCAGCGGAGGACATTGTCGTGCGGACTCTGTTGTTAACCTGGAGACGAATACGCTTCAGGAGAATGCTAACCCTGGAAAACACCTTCATTAGCAAAGTTGTCAGAGCACAGAACAGCAGAGATAGGCTTTTTTTTTTTTTTTTTGGAGATGTACTGGAAGAACTTTGAATTTGTTTTCAGTTTGTGGGAGCTGTTGTGTAGGGAGAAAGGCAAAATTTTGAACTTGTGAGTTACTTTGTGCTAATCCTCTTCTAAATAGTTATTCCCGCCCTGCCCCCCCCCCAGGTCTGCTTTGATGCAGCTGTGCTGTTAGCCAGCCCTGTGGCTCTGCTAGGGCGCCATAACCAAGTGTGAAGCCTGGGTGGCTTAACCACTTCGGTGCGGCGCTCACCGGCCACGAAGCCTGGCCCACAGCCGGCGCTCACAGTCCGCACGGTAGTGTGTGCTGTGCATTGACGACGCATCCGTTTTGCTCCTGTGTGATGAGGAAAGCTTTACAGCACTGAAAGCTTGTTTTACTTTACAGGCAGCTTTAGGAAAATAACTATCATAACTCCTACTAAGGGCTTGTTAAAAGGTCACAGATTCGTAGTAACGTATTAGCTGAACGTACACGCTGCAACTGCAGAGATAAAAGCTGTAAAAGCAAAAGCTTTTGGCTGTCGACTAAAGTTGACGCTCAGCTGTGCGCGTTCATCTGTGGTTGTCGACTATAGTCGACACTTGCACTGAAGTGGTTAAACAACAGAGACTTATTTTTTCACAGTCCTGGAGGCTGGAAGTCCAAGATCAAGGTGTCAGCTGGTTTGGTTTCTCCCAAGGCCTCTCTCTTCGGCTTGCAGATGTTGGTTTCTCCTTCCTGTGGTCTTTCTTCCGCATGGCATGCTTGTGTGTCCAAGGTCACTCTGTGCGTCTGAATTCCCTTTTCTCGTAAGCACGCCAGGCACACTGGATTAGGGCGCCCCCTGTTGACCTCATTTCAACTTAATTACCTCTTCAGGACCCTACCTCCAAATGTCACATTCTGAGATACGAGGGGTTAAAACTTCAACATATGGATTTGGGGGGAACACAATTAAGTCCAGCACACCATTCAACATCTAACCATGCTAAGTTCTCCCTATGTGGGGATCTCCCCCCTTTTTTGCAGCCGGCATCAATGATGAATTTTAAACTCCTTTAATTGGATGGTCGGTGGCAGAGCGCTGGCTCCAGGTCGGGTGCCGCGGTCTGCCCTGGGAATGGGATGACATGTCAAAGCCCCGGCAGGCACCAGGCACCGGCATCGTGCCCTGGGCAGAGGGGACAGGCGGGCACACAGCTTAGTAAGGCCTGTTCTTCCTTCGGCTCCCCACAGAGGGAGAAGGGAGAAGCCCAGAGGCGCCCTGGGCGGGGTCTTGGGAGCGGCCTGAGCCCCTCCCCGGCAGCAGGTGCTGTCGAAGCTTCTTGAACGGGCTGCAGCATCGGAGCCAAATGCATCAGCGGCCTCAGGATTCCTTTATCAACACTGAACAGGTGGGACAGGTGTGGCCCCCAGGCCACTGTCCGGGCTTTTCTCAGAGTGAAGAGGCCTTTTGTGGGAACCAACATTCTGACAATCAGCACCGGGAGAATCCTGAAGTCCCAAACCCACTTACGCTTACGCCAGAAGGGAGACACGTGAACAAAGAGCTCGAGGGCGTGTGCTTCCTACTCGCAAAGCCGCCCCTCGGACCAGCTTCTTCTGCCTTTTGCCCCCCGGGGACAGGGGCCCCTTCCTGAGGGCGGGGCAGGGTCGGGCACACAGGCGCCAAGCCTGGCTCCGCCACTCACTAGCGCTGACCTGGGGCCTGCTGCGGGGTTACCGCGAGGACGCTGCGTGCACAAGGCAAGTCTGGTCTTGCCGCCACCAGAACCACCCTGTGCTGTTGCCCTTCTGGAGCCAACCCTCTCACGCCCTGCAGCGCCCTGCAAGCTGCCCCACCTGCAGAAAGCCTCTGCAGGAGAGTCGGCTGCGTGTGGTCGCTGCCTCTTTTCCTCTTTTCTTTCTTGAGCCAGTCCAACCAGCCTTGCAACCCTCCGTGCCACCAGAACTGCTCGTGCCAGGGCTGCCGGCGTCCTCAGTGTCCCCAAGCGAAGCCCACGGGCCTGCCCCGATCTGCAGCCTTTGACGGGGCTCCCCCACCTCCGTCTGGGAGCGCCACGCTCCGCTCACTGCTCCTCCTTGGTTCTCCTCTGTCGCCCGCCCTCCCCAGTCCCTTTGCTGCACGCTCCATGTCTCCTCCCGGCTCTCCCGGGCCCTCACCCCCTCCCTTCTGGCCACATTCGCTCCCTTGGTGAGTCATGTGGCCTCTCAGCATTAAATGCCATCTGAGGATCCCAGATTTCTCCTGGACCTGCATCCACTCAGCTGCCTTCCTGACCTCTCCTCCGGGGCTTTGGTGGCCCCCAAACCCAACACATCCAGACCAAAGTCTTGGCCACCCCTGCAAACCCGTTTCACCCACAACCTTCCACCGTGTGGTTACAGGTGAGGCCGCCCTTCCAGGTTCTCAGGCCGAGCACTGTGGAGTCGTCCTCGACGTGGCTCCCATGTCCAGCACCCCAGCCACCCCTGCTGCTCTCGCTTCAGAGCAGACGCGCAGTCTGGCCACTTTCACCACGCATCCCCACCGGCCTCTTTCCAGTCTCCAGAGGGTGGTCTTTGCGTTCACCCTGTCCCCTCTTGCAGCCTCTTCGCCACATAGGGGCTAGAGTGAGCCTTTGCAACGTAATTCAGATTGTGCCGCACTGTTGTTCAAAATGGGGCCACATCTCCTCATTTTAAATCTAGAAGTCCTTTCAGTAGCCTTATATGGTCCAACTTATATGGTCATCCTTCTGCCGTCCTTCTTTCCTCAACTCCCACTGTCCTCCCCGTTGGTCACTCTGAACCATGCTGGCCTCCCGGGTGTTCCTCCAGCAGGCACAGCACCATCCTACCCCAGGGCCTTTGCACTTGCTGTTCCCCCTGCCTGGAATGCTCTTTCGGATAGCCTGGTGGCTCTGTCCTCATTTCCTGCCAGTCTATGCTGAGCCCTCCCACCCCATCACCTCCCTGAGCCTACTTAGTTGTCCATGGCATGTGTCACCACCTGACATGGTAAATGCTACCTCTATGAGGTTTTATTCATTGTGACATCCCCAGTGCCTCAGATACTACCTGGCACATGGCAGGTGCTCAGTCATGTTTGTTGGATGCAGAGTGAACAACACAACTCCCTAGGTTAAAACTCTGTATTGTCTCCTTCTTGCCATTAAATGACAAAAATCCAAGTTCCGTAACGTGGCATTGCGATCGAGCCCCGCCTATCTCTGGTCCTGTCTGGCCGTGTGCAGCCCTTTGCAGACCCGTGGAGCGTGTGACTGTCACGGTTTATTGCCGTGGTGTCACTGACAAGTTAGGCATTCACTGAAACCACTTAAACGGTTATCTGAAAAATAGATGCATAGAAAACTACATCTAGAATTAATATCGATTAGAGTAAAGCTTTCATGTAAATTAAATGTCTGTCTGAGAGCCTATAACCTATGATTTTACTTACATTAACAAAAATAACAGTGAACTCTGACGACGTCCCAAACAGTTCAATGTCAGCTGAATATGAGCGTCCCGGTTCAGATATCCTGAACTCGCGAAGACTCAAGTCTGCATTGCGTTCGAAGGAAGCGAGCACGGTCCTCATAGACCACCCAGCATCGCGGTAGGTATGTAAGCATCACTAAGCACTGAATAGGCTTTAAACACTCGGCAAAGTCACTTCCTATCAATTTCTCCTTATAGAGTCTCCACCACCGAGGAGAGTCGATATAAATACTATGTTCAAAAGCTGAGGCCACGGCCGGGCACGGCGGCTCACACCTGTAATCCTAGCACTCTGGGAGGCAAGCAGGAGGTTTGCTTGAGCCCAGGAGTTCGAGACCAGCCTGAGCAAGAGTGAGACCCCGTCTCTACTAAAAACAGAAAAATTAGCCGGGCATGGTGGCGTGTGCCTGTAGTCCCAGCTTCCTAGGAAGGTGAGGCAGGAGGATCACTTGATCGCTTGAGCCCAGGAGTTTGAGGTTGCTGTGAGCTAGGCTGACACCACGGCACTCTAGCCCGGGCAACAGAGTGAGACTCTCTCAAAAAAAAAAAAAAAAAAGAAAGAAAAAAAAGCTGCGGCATGTTACAAAAGTGTAAAGACGGCTGCGGGGAGCGGGAGCTTAGATGAGTTTCAATGCAAAAACTGAAAAGTAGTTTTTGATTTTCGTGCTTATCCAGCGGATACTGGTGCTCCGGGAGCAAAAGTCACTCAAATATGAATGGTTTGCTGCTTCAAAACATGGAAGAAACATCTGTCTGCTTTAAAAAAGTGCTTTGCAGCTAGGGGAATCCCACCTTTCCAGGTGGTCGCTGTTGATATGTTTCCAGGCACAAATGTGAAGCCATTGGGTGGGATGATGTGCTCGGTTCGTTTCTGGGACAAGGTGACACAGTCATTGATGGTCTGTTGAAGGAAAGAAGCTAATTTTCTTTTAAGCTTAAGTCTTTAGTAGTAACTTAATTAGGCCACGCTATAAAACCATCACTAAGAACTGTCAGAAGTACCCCTGAGTCACCAGAGAATGACAGAGCTTGGCAAACAGCCTCTTGCACGTAGGAGAGAAGTGTGGCGTCCCCTCCCGCCTCCCTCTGAAACTGTCCTCTGCCGTCACAGACCCCACAGCTCCTAGCCTGCAACCTGCCCCCATCCTGGCGAGACCTCACCTGGCGAGTGCTTTACGTACATGCACACACCTAATGCACACAGACAGGCATATACGTGAAATAACATTTTAAGAAAAGGGGGAAAAAAATCCCTTTACCCCAGCACAACTATTTTCAGTTTTGTACAATAATATTACACGCCAATGCCTATGCACATTCCTTTTAACAAACACCTGATATTCTAATTCTTTAATGTTACTATATTTTCCAAGTTTCCATGTTCCTTTTGTTACTATTTCAATGATTACTAAAATGACACTCTCATACTAATTTACATACTTATTTGGGGGCTTAGGCCCAAACTGGGTGCCTGTAGGTTGAATTATGGCTTGTGGGTGTGTTTCGTTTGAAATACACAGTAGTATCATAGTACTTTGTCTTCGTTTTTTAAAAATTTGAATTAGCTGCCAAGGGGCAACTCAGATTTCTAACATTGTAGCCTGACAATGAGTGGCTGCAGCCACCTCCAGAGAGGACACAGGTCTCCACTGTGCTGTGGTCCCACCACTGTTGTCACTCACCGAGCCTGCCTCACTTACCCACTCGCGTGATCACCTCTCTGTTCCTAGGTGTGCTTGAGTTTGCGACCTCTGATTTTTCGTCTTTCCACTGTACATAAGGCTGCAGACGATGCCTTCGGGTGTATTTCTGAAAGCAGGCTCACAGGGTGGAAATGCATTTGGCCCTTGCCATTTTGTTCTCCACTGGGCTGTCCCGTGGGGCTGCGACCTCTCTTTTGCAAACGGCTGCCCTCCGCCCTCCACAAAAGCCCGGCGGAGCTGCGCCAAGCAGACCCTCTCTCCTAGGAATTTGCTAATTGGATTTAAGGATGTGACGTGTCTGAGCTGATTGCTTAAACTGAAGAAAGGTAAATTTGGGTGGTGTGAGGGGTACAATTGGCCACGTATACGTGGAAAAGAAAAAAAAAACCAGTTTTTGCCAAGAGAAAAAAGAATGAGCTATATATGGACAGAGAGATGCCAAGGAAGAAACTATGGAACTGAGAGAGAGAGAAAGAGGGGAAGTCAAGTCACTCAAGGCAGAGGTCAGAGGTGGGAAGGCCAGTGGATCCTGGTTCCTGCTGCCCGACATTTCCTTGGATTCTGGCAGCTACACAGGGTCTTTCCGACAGCTGGATAGAATTGGCTCCTCTCGGCCCTGACCTGGACATTAGGTTCTTAGGGCCTCTTTGTGCCCGGCTGTGTCCCTACACCCAGCTGTGCTGGCACACAGGAGGTGCTGAGAGTGTCTGCTGAATGAATTAATGAGTCCTTAACCTTCCATCCCCGGGTCAGCGCGGCCAGTGACGTGCCCAGGGCCTCCCTGCCTGCTGTGCTGCCCACCGCGGCCATTCCCGACGGGTCCCCACCTGCTGGCGGCAGGAGCCCGGCCAGTCACTGCCTCTCCACGTTCTTCATTCCTCTGCTGGGCGCCTCTCTTGGGTCCCTCCTACGTCACAGGTCCCTTCGCCGGATCCTCCACACTTCACCAGCCGCTAAACGCACTGCGCCCCCTTCCTTTGGGTCTCTGCTCCAGTGTCCTCTTCTCAGAGCCTCCCCCCACGACCCTATCTGAAATCGCACCGTCTCCTTGCTGTGATTTGTTCTGCTTCATAGCAATAACCAATCATTATGGTGTTTGTTTATTTTGTTGTCTGTCTCCTCCAGTTAGAAAGTTCATGACAGTAGAAACTTCTTTCGTTCTGTTCACTGTTCTTTCCCCTCAATCGGGGCTGATAGAGGGTTGGTGCTCTACTCACTGGTTCAACAAGTTTTTACCAAACCCGCCTACTCCGTGTAATAAATCCATGAAATAAACAATGCATAGTAGACAGAGCTCAGTGATATGGAAACTCAGAGTAAGGCCAGAGCTTAGTAGGGCTGGGGGCTGGTGTGGGAAGGCCTCCTGCAAAGGTTTGTTTAGCAAACACTCGAAGGCGGGGAGGGCAGAACCCTGTACCCATCTGGGCAGGGCATTCCAAGCAGAGGGATCTGCCAGTGCAAAGGCCCTGAGGCACAAATGTGTTGGAGGAACCGCAAGGAGTTCAGAATGGCTGGAATGGATATGCAAGTGGGAGAGCAGCATCAGAAGAGGTTGAAGAAGAAAGTAGGATGCAATGGAGATTTTTTTTTTACATCAATTTACGTATCATTTACGTACAATAAAATGTACCCATTTTTAGTGTATAATTTGGTGAGTTTTGACCAACTTATATATGCATGTAACTACTGCCTTGGCAAGATCTAGGACATTTTTATTAATAGTAACCCAAAAAGTTCCCTTATCTCCCTACAGTCAGTCCTTCCACCACGCAACTTTGTTGCTATGACTTAGTTTTGCCTGGTCTAGAATTTCGTACAATACACACTCTTCTGGGTATGGCTTATTTTGCTTAGTATGAAGTTTCTGAGATTCTTCCACCCTGTGCTTATGAATGGTTTCCTTGTACTGCCGTGTAGGGTTCCCTGGTCTGATACACACGGTTTGTTCATCGTTCACCTGTTGAAGGACATCTGGGTTGTTTCCGGTTTTCTGCTATTACGAACAAAGCTGCTGTGAACATTTGCGTACAAATGTTTGTGTGGCCAAACGTTTCATTTCAGTTTCATTTCACATGAGTATATACCTAGGGCAGGTATTTCTGGGTTGCAAAATGTATTTTAACTTAGTAAGAAAGTTGCAAAGTGTTTTCCAGGGAGGCCGTACTGTGCCGTTTCCCATTCCCATCCGGCGTGTGACGGGCACCCTGTATCTTCACCGACACTTGGTGTTGTCAGTCTTTTCAGCCGCGGCTGTCCTGGCGGCTGTGTAACAGCGCCTCCTTGTGACCTGAATGTGCATTTCTCTGATGACTAATGATATTTTTTATATGCTTAGTAGGCACTTGTATTCCTTCTCTTGTGAAGTATCCATTTAAACTTTTTGCCCATTCTTTTAAATTGGGTTGTCTGGCTTACTGAGTTGTGGTTCTTTATATACATCCTGAAAAGGTCTTTTGTCAGACATCGTTTGTGACTATTTTCTCACAGTTGTGGCTGGCTTTTTCATTGCCTTAAAAGTATCTTTCAAAGAGCAGATGTCTAATTTTGATTTAAGTCCAATTTATCCATTTTTTCATTCATTCATTCATTGACAAGTAAAAATGGTATATATTTATGGCATACGCATACATTGTGGAATGACTAAATAAAATGAACGTGTATGTCTTACTTCACATACTTACCATTTTTTTTGTGACGAGAACGATAAAAATATGTTCTTTTAGCAACTGTCAAGTAGACCATATGTTGTTATTAACTGTAGTCACCACGAGGTGCAACAGATCTCTTGAATTTATTCCTGTCTTAATTTTTTTCCTACATGGTCAGTATACACTCTAAGAAAGATTTGCCTAGCCTGAGGTGATGAAGGTGTTCATGTTTTTTCCCCAGTGGTTCTACTGTTGTAACTTTTATGTTTTCCTCCATAGAGGGTTTTGAGCAAAGAGCTGACGTGATCCAACCAATGCCAGAAGCATGTCTTTGCTGCGTGGCTCTGTGGGGCAGAACACGGGCTCAGGGATGCTCGTTGGGAGAACTTTCCAGTCATCTCGGCTTGGGAGGGGCTGGACGGGTGCAGGGGGTGTAGAGGCCAACCTCTGGAAATCTTTATCATTGAGGTTTTGGGGGTAAGTCCTTCATCCCTCCCTGATGACCAACACCCAGCCTTGTGGCCAGTCATTTCCCTCTCTGAAGACGCAAGTGCCCGCGGCGTCCCATGAGGCCGAGTGTGTGCGCCGAGCTGGTCGCGAGCCTTGCGCGGCGTCTGCTGGCATTTGAACTTACCTTCGCTATTTTAAGGGAAATAACTGGTTTCAAGTTTTAATCCACATATTGTCATTCTTCGGGGACGGCGGCCCCAAACACAACATGACAACCCATCTATCCACTCACAAAAGATTAAAAAAAGGAAACCAACCTATTTCGTGTCACGCTCTGCGTCACTTTCCGTGAGGACTCATACGTCCACGTCTCTCCGCCTTGACTACTCAGCTCATATCTGACCCTTTTTTTAACTCATGATTTATTGCTGTTACGTTACTCTTTTTGCCAGATTTATAAATGTAACTGTTCTTTCTTTATATAATGCCTACTTTGTACAACGGGCAACAAGACAGTAAATTTATTGTCTATGAATTGTTACCTTGAAAAATGACATCAATGCAAAAGTGATTGCCTTCTAGCTTCCATAGCCAATAAATTTATTTTATTTTTTTTTGGAGAGGATGCTGTGAGGTCATAGGATGGCATATATAATCGGTGATCACAGAACGAGAAGGAGCAAGTCGAAAGCTCCCTACAACAGAAGCCAGGAGGGAAGGCTTCTCTCTCTCCAATCATGTATAAGCTGGCCTCCTGCTGTTTGCTTTTCATAGGATTCTTAACCCCTCTCTTATCTCTTCCCATCTCTGACTCCAGGGAAGTATCCCTTCAGCTCTCAGGTAAGATGGATTTTTTCCCCTTATGTTAGTCTTAAAAGTGTCTTCACTGGTTTTAAATGCAATGTTACAGATAAGAATGAAATTCTTGCGCAAGGGAGTCTTGTTACATCAATAGTCCCAGCTTTGAAAAGAATATGAAAGGGTCCTTACTGTACATTTTAGACTTAGTAATGGAAGCAGATTTTTCTCTCTAAAATGTGAAAGTAGAAGAGCAGAATTGCTTGTTTCATGCTGCCTCTGTAATTCAAACTTTGGTTTTGGTCATTTTTTTCCAATTTAAAAAACTGTACTAAATTTAAAACATCATCACTTTTAGTTTTTATTTTAAATGAACTGGTTGAATGTAGAATTGATTGTTCTAACTGTAGATTAATAATGTATTTATTTTATCTTATGTTCAGTTAAAAAGTAATCATCTGACATGTGTTATATGAAACAAAAAATATTAAAAAATAAAACAGGCACAAGCTGGAGCTAGGATGTCACAGATTTCCAAGCATATGTATTTTTTCCTTTTGGCTAATGTCCAATCAGTATAAGTCTAAGTTGGATTTAAAAAAATATCAGTCAAGTAGGTAATTTTCTTCATGCTCGGGTATCAGCATCAAACTTAACTGGATTTAATTTTGTCTTTAATTTTGGATACTTTTAGAATTTTTTTAAGTTAAAAAAAAACTCTTCTAAGCCATTGATTGTATAGTATCTAGTCTCTAAAGGTTTATCCCAGGCAGCTCTGTGATGATTTTCAAGCACTATTAGTCATTCATGCAGTATAAGTCACTTCTATCGAGAGTCACTTGAGTTCGCAGTTGGCAGTCACCTTAGTGGCCAAAACAGGCATTAACCTTACTGGATCTCTGCTATTTAAAAAGGAACAGTGACAAATCACAAGATAAACTCAAGAATGAATACTCAGATATTACTGTCATCTTCAAAAACTCACATATAATTATTATAATGAAAAAACTTAGACGAAATGAGTGTGGCATCTCACTCAAATTCTGAACAGGTGGCAGCTTACCCTAGAATGTTTGCCAGATTTTTCATGCATTTGAAAAGTAACGAGCTTTTATGACATAAGCATTTATGTATGATTGAATTTCATAGATCTTCATCAATATTCTTTAGAAACACTGGGAATGTGCCCAGATGCCTTTATGATGGTTTTTTTTATTGTCCTCCAATCAAGGTTGTAGCTATTTGTGAGCCTGCAGCATGCCAGTGTTGTGTGTGGTCTCCCGTCCTGACACCCACAGCGTCCAAGTCCAACATAGTGGCACCTGGCCAAGGCCTATCCCGACGCCAAGTCTCCACGTACCACACCCCACACGCAGCTGGCATGCGCCTGCACCTACCATGCATCTTTTATGCCATTTAGTCGACCAGATTTTACATTGGAAATGCCACAGTCAAGTTCCTTAAAGATTATTTTGAAGCTGATTCTTTTCTAAGTATGATGATAATTGTATCTAAATTGTGAAGTCCTGCAAGGTAACCATCCTATTTGCTTTATAGGAGGCACATAGACAACCTTTGCTTTCTTTTTCCTCTGACTCCAATTTCACCACCTAAATATCTGAAAGCACAAGACAGTAGGCAGCAGTTGAGCAAATGTGGGAGGGAGCATCAGGCTTTTGAATGCAATGGTTTTAGGGATCTGTGGCTCGGCTCAAAGGCAGTCGAGTGTCCTGGCAAGTCACGCGGGCAGTAGAGTCGGCACAAGGTCCGCGTCTCCTGACAACCTATTCTGCCGGCTTGCGGATCGGACTGTGGCATCTCCTCTTCTCTTTCACAATGCCCCTAGTGACAAATGATGACCTTGGCACTGGGAGTGTTTCTAGTATTCATCTCCCTATCCTTGTTGCTCGCCAAAGACAGCAGGAGAGGAAATGGCTAATGGAGGATGGAGTGAACTGCTGTCTGTTCTTACCTGCAGCACCCGATGGAGACGCGAGGCTGACGCTGCAGGACCCGGGGAGAGCCTCCCTCCTGCAGGTGCTGCCACAGGCCGTGGGTGTCGGAAGAGGCGATGTTCCGAGGGAAGCAGGTAGAATTATTCTTGCGTTCATAGGTTGTCTGATTTTACTGCTACTGAATTTGCCCTCTAGTCCCAGCCACTAGATGAGGTAAAACCCGATTGTGGAACACAAAGATGAGCTGCGGAAAGTAAATCAGTTACCAGCACTCCCCCTCCTGACCTTCCCTCTTCACTTTCTTTCCCCGGCAACCCCTTGAAAGCGCCATGCTCTACTTGGGACCTCAGCATTTTCTTTTTCACAGTGGATTTTACTGGGGGGTTGGTGGGTGGTAATTATCCTAGTTTCTAGTGAGTGCAATTTAAAATCCTGGTTTCCCACTTACTAAAATCTTAAAACAAATGATGTTATCTTTCCGTATTCTCATTTCTTAATCTGAACAGGAAAGATAAACCGTCCACTTCATAGGGTTACTGTGATGAGCCAACATGCAAGTAAGATGCTGAGCAAGTCACCTAGAAAGTAATCAGTGCAATGTTGGCTTATTTTCTCTGCTAACGTGTTCCTCTAAGCATCCACACAAATGCCCAGGACATTCTGGAAACAAAATGGAGCCTTTTAACAGACATTGCATAATAGATAGGAGCTCATCTGCTGTATTTTTGATAAGCTCCTGAGCTGCTAAGTTACCGGAAATAATGCAGTGCCTTTTGTGAATTCAAGCTATGAACAAGAGGGCCTGCCTGTCTGTACTGTGAAGAAAGACCAGAAATTAGATATAATTTAGCAATATTCTATTTTGTATGTTTTAAAACAAGCATAAAATACTAACAATAGATCTGATGAATACATTTCAAAATTGTTTTCCAGGTCCTAGTACCAACATTTTTAACCCAAGAGGAAATCTGAGAAAGGTAAGTGAATCTATTTATGAGAACTGGGTTTAAAAGGGTGAACATTCTATACTTGATTTTACAGGATCTTAAATTCACAAGGAGTGTTCTTGCTGGAAACTACACCTTAAAATAATTGGACAGTGTTATTTCATAGTATTAATTTTTCCAAATTGACAGAAAATCTAAGTGCAACCAGAACTTGTCCAGGGCCTGTTTTGGGTAAAACAAGTTGTTGGAGAGTGAAAAGATAGATAAAGTCCATGCTCTTAAGTTTGTCATTCACTTGTGCTTTTCTTTTTGAGACAGAGTCTTACTCTGTTGCCCCGGGTAGGGGGCAGTGGCATCTTCACTGCAATCTCACACTCCTGGGCTCAAGGGATCCTCCTGCCTCAGCCTCCTGAGTAGCTGGGACTACAGACAGGCATGCGCCACCATGCCTGGCTAATTTTCCTATTTTTAGTAGAGATGGGGTCTTGCTCTTACTCTGGCTGGTCTCGAACTCCTGAGCTTAAGGGATCCTCCTGCCTCAGCCTCCCAGAGTGCTAGGATTACAGGCGTGAGCCACCACGCTTGGCCTCACTTGTGCTTTTATTCATCATCTTAACATGAGGCCCACAGACCGTTGCGATCACTGGGGAGCTTGTGCGAAATGCAGAATCTCAGACCCCACCTAGGACCCATGGAATCAAAACCTGCAACTTAATAAGACCTCCAGGTGGTTCCTATGCACATTAAAGACTAAAAAGCACTGCAGTATGACATCTGAGTGGAAGAATGACACGCTCAAAATATGTGCAGTACAGCGAAGAATTTCCAGAAAATTGTTTTGGGTATAGTAGAAAGACTGTAACAGGGAATGATGAATGACAAAATCAAATGGTTAGAAACTGTATGCAATTAATGTAAGACCTTAAATGCTAAAAGAAAAATTTGTATTTGATCATTATCAACCCCCAGAAAACTCTACATTAGTGTTTCCTAAAGGATCTTCTGTGTGTGGCCACCCTGTGAGCTAGCCTACAGGGCTGTGCCAGGGCAGTAGTCCTTCCCTGTCCTGGGGATTCTGTGTCCACGAGCACCTTAAGGTCTCCCAGGAAATCATGAGATAAAAAAACTATTTAAATTTAAGTGAGTATTTCCTAACTGTTTTGATCAGGGACATCTTTTTCAGTGTAATACCCATTAATATTCTAGCAAAAATACACTCTGGGAACACTGAATCTGGAGACTGCAAACACCACCGGAGGTCCCAGGTGGGATAAACTGCCAAGAAGGGGACCAAGTGGCTTCTGCATGTGGCTACTTAAAAGTTATCATTCAGATGTTTATGTTCTTCTCAAAAGGCGGCTTGTGATTAAAGACTCTAAAATCTTAAGGTGATTAGTGGGATGTACTCTTTACTCTTTTATTCTAGAATAAAAAGAAAGCTAAGGATCAACTTTTAAAGGAGTTAGTTTCCAGACCAATAGAAATCTACTTTACACAGAAGGTAACAAATGCACAGACCATGTCACTGACAGATGAGTTAAATAGGTCAGTGAGTTTGATTCAAGGCCATCCTGGGGCTAACCAGAGTGGACAGGCCAGTCTTTAGAGTTGGGCCCCAGCAGCCCCACTGAGCCTGGGACACCCTCCTTGCAATTACAGTCCAGAGAACAACAGAGCAAATACTTTTTAACACATTAGCTGCCGTGTGAGTTGTATTTAACTCACAGTTTTGAGCCCGGGGCCTCGTGAAGCATATGTAACTCATATCTCGTCACCTTGGGAGCCAGGAGAACTATTTTTCAAGTTGCATAAAACAGATGCACAAAAAAACAATAAAAAGCAAATTTTTCATTAAATTAGAAATGATCATTTTGTTTTCTATTTTCATAATTAAACACTATGGCCCAAGGAAAAAATTTTTTCTAGTGTGGCAGTCAATGTGTTAAAGGTCCAACGTCTTGACCAAAGATTATTTTTTCTTATATGACTCTTTAATTCATTGATAACTGTTTTTTTGTTGTGATTGTTTTAGTTTCAGGCTTTCTCTGGACAAGACCCATTTAATATTTTCCTGAGTCATCTTTTGGCTGGAACCAGGAAAGAATACAAGAAACGTGGGACTCCTTCTGAATGCTTCTGGAAATACTGCGTCTGACGTGGAATGAATGTCTATTAGTTAACTCAGAAACGCCTACCTTAGAAAATTAAAAATAAAAATGCTTGGTTTGAAAACAGTATGAAGAGAAACTACGCAAACTATACCCTGTTCCTTATTATTTGAAAAATAAATCCTCTATGTTTTGCAAATATCATGAGTGATTATTTTCCCTACAGATTATCCTGAAAACCTTTAATTTTTCCTTTCTTCAATTTATCCTTAGAGAAATCTTTGAAAATTTAGAAGTAAAATAAATGAACAGAAATACTAAGATAAAGTTATAATAGTTAAAATTATTAAACTATAAATCATTTAAATAAACTACATTATTTTAGCTGTGATGTCCTCTCAACCCTTAAAATGACATTATTTTTTAATAACAATAGATACTATTAATATTTTAAAAAATTAGCATCTTAGCTTGGAAATATCTCTAAATGAAGGATGTCCAATGATGAAGAAGAGTTGGGAACAGGCTGCATTCTCCTTAGTTTCTGACAGGGACGTTCAGGTGCTCAGACTCTTTCTTAGCTGACCAACGTATTGAATATTTGAAAACTTTAATCCTTTAATACTGAAATTTGATTTTGGTTTCTGTGAGATCAAGGATTATAGTTCACTTATACTAGGGAAAAAGATCTTTCTGTTTTTCATAGAAAACTGAAGCGATAAAATTTAAGACTGTGGAAAAATTAGCCTGGTTTATTAATTTTTAAAAACCACATGTGTGTGTAAATACTAATTTATATTCCACTAATGCATCTATATAAATGTAGCTTATATTATGTATGTGTAGAATATACAGTGTGAACTCCCAAGAGCTCTCTCTGTGCAGCTTCTCACGCAGAACCATGCACACAAGAGAGCTAAAGTTTTACCGAGGAAAGAGTGTCAGATCTGCACCAGCCAAACAGCAACGTGCAACTTACCAACAAACACCACACAGCTCTCATAGAGCACAGGTTTGTTTGATAAAGCTCCCTTTAAGGTATCAAGAACAAACCTACAAGGAAAGATGTTTTAAACTTGAAGACTGGATGCATAATCTCAGAAACATTTGGACATTAAGTATAGCTATGATAAAACTTTGGAATGTCTCTCAGTATTGAAATTAATTAATACCCAGTCTCTAAAAGCTTTGGCACCACAAAACTATTTTATATTTTTAATACCAGACATAGCTTAAAAGTGGACTTCCATTGTAGTGTAATTCTAAAATCTCTACTTTTTTAGTATTAGGCAATTATTCTTGTAGATGGGGGCTCTGGTGTAAGATTACTAGGTTCAAATCCCTACTCCCAACACAAACTAGCTGTGAGTCTTTGACCAAGATATTTGACTCTCTATGCCTCAGTTTCCATCTCTGTAAAATGAAGACAATAACAATATTTCACGGCACAATTGTGAGGATTATTAAATGAGATAATTCATGTAAGGCACTTAGACCGATACCTGCCAGAACAGTATACACTCAATAAATACTTAGCTATTTTTCTTCTTGCTACTGTTATTACTGTTTATATTACAGAAAGGTGCAAATGTTTGAATGCCCTGTTGGCTTCAGGATCTTGTTCCATATTTTAATTTCTAGATTTTGTTGCTACCAGTTAGACAGACTTCGTGAAACACAGGTGCACCCTACAAAATCTGTAAGAGTAATTTAGATAATGGAATTTTATAAAGTGGCATTAAAATTAGTGAGTATTAAATATATGTATATGTATATATACTCGGGACCCAATACATTCTTCACAGTGCTGAAGTGAGGATTAAATAAGCCTATGAATCTGAAAATGACTGCATCTTTATCTTTTTCACAGGAGGAGCTTAGACACACTTGACAACGCAAACACCAACTGCAGATGAGAAAGGCAATGTTAACTTAATGTAAGCACCCTTCAACGGATCATAAGAAATAGTTCTAAATGATATAAAATAGATATTCAGGGCAAAGTCTTGACATAGTGCAAGAAAATTTCTCAAGTTTTACATGTACACAGATTATTTATTGTTTTTAGTTAAAAATATACCCAATTAAAATATCAGTAATGATTAAAAACAAGTAAATCCACTTAATTAATTATAAATTCAGATGAAACAAAATTTCAATTTTGATTAAATTTACCTGTGAATTACCATGAAGTTTCACTTAATTGCAAAACTATTCATACAGCATCTTGTTTTCCATAAATCTTGACCTCCGACCCCCCAAAATACAGCTTTTTGGGTAACATTGATGTAAACACTGAAGCCTATAATATACATTTTTATTAGCATTTTTTATAGTCATTAATACAAAAAGTTAATAAACTTGGACAAGAAAGTGTAAATTGGGTGAAGCCCCCCTGGGGGGCGGCATTAACTGTTCGTCCCCGCCGCCACCAGCAGCAGGAACCACCGCAAAGCGCACTGACTCATCTACTTACCAAAAGACGAGGATTTACAAACCGCTTTACAGATCTGTCTATGACAAGCACCAGTTTCAAATCAAACCTAGTATAATATACACTCCATAAAATGTGTGCTAAGGCAAAGAACTAAGCAAATTTAGAAAAAACACATATCCAGAAACAATGGAAAAGAAGGACTTGTGTTACTAGAACACACAACTTAAGATATGCATACATGACTGCAGAGTGATCCTGATAGCTACATGTATCATTTTTGATTTATACAAATAAAAACTTTATTACTACAGAAGGTGATTGGTGGACAATGTACTGGATGATTAATTTATCAAAATTTGATTTTCCACCAATATCAAAATTAAACTTGACCAACATACGCAAAGGCTTCAGAAATCTTTTAACTATCAAGATGGAGTAGACAGAATATGAGAATTCTTTATTTATAAAACAGGAATATTTGCATGGAACTGCTTAATATTAGAAAATTCCAAAAAATGTCAAATGCAGCATTTGAGAATGGCTTTGACATCTTAGGACAGAATTACCATCCAGAAAACCACTACTCTGAGAAGAAACTGAGACAGGGAGAATCAGGGCCCAGCAGTCATCAAGGATAAAAAGTCCATTCTCCTAATCATTATCGGATGCATTTATAGAAAGCTATAAAACTCAAAGGAGAAAGAAGTGCTTTCCTAAAAATAATCAAAAACAAAAAAAGGAAGAAAAGTTAGTTTGTTGCAAGTTACATGAAAAAAAAAAGGTTATACTGTGACATTTTCTTGTATTTCCTTTCTGATCTGCATGAGTACAAATTTCATGTCATTCCAAGTCTGAGTAAACGACCACACACATCTTAGAAGACACAACTATAAATGGCTCAGAAAGCATTTATGGGGACTCTACAGTCCCCTGCAGGCTAGGATTACTGAGCTCCATTTTCTCAGCGTGTCGTCCCCACAACGCTTACCCTTATTCAAGGGCAAACAGAAGGCAGTGCCAGTCACACCTCTAGTAGGGATGGAGAGACCTCTTTTGTGTAAATTGATTGGAAATAAAGAGTTAACTGCTAGTTTTGGTAAGACTTAAGATTTAAACATGTAAGCATGTAAGAATATTAATTTTTACATAACTTCTACAACATTTTACAATATTTGTCTTAAAACCATTAAAAAAGGAAATGCCATTAAGGAGCTCTTTTGTTTTAACATGGCACATGCAAATGCTAATTTAGACTCTCCAAAGAATAAACTCATTGCAAACTGATCAACTAAGACAAGACTTTCAGAATTTCAGTGGAAGGTGGAAAATCAAAACGAAAGGCATCTACGAGAATGAAGATCAAAATTCAACCCCCAAAAGCAGATATTTCCAGATATACTAATGAACAATATATTTTAACAGGTGGTGAGAAAACCGGAATGTCTTAGCGTAACTACAGAGGGGCGGCCCCGCCTGCCCACAGCCTGTCCAAATGTACTGAGCTGACGGAAACCAGCACGGAGAGCACAAGACCTGTGCGGCGGCGGGATTTCTTCAAGTACTCTAACAGGGGAAAACGATTCATGTAACGACAGGATACAATGAGGCTAAGGTTTGGGGATCATTCTAGCTATCCTTCTAATTTATTCTGCGTGACACCTGAAATAAAGTTTTGCCACACACACCCCTCGTCAGAGGCCATCCAATCTCTGCAGAAGACAGCTCAACTAGAAAAAGGGCCTAACTGACAGTTTCATACGTCAAGAACAAAGAGAGTAAGATTCTATATACAATGTCTGCTTCAGAAAAGTGATGTCTATTAAAAAATCAATAAGGAAAAACCTTAACATTCAATTATAACTTCAGAGTTATTTAACAGTACAGGATTTAAGGAGATAAACAAATGGGCTATTTGTCCAACACGTCTCGGAAAGGGTCTGAGGGTCCAGCTTCCCAGCCACTCAGCCGCGTTCTTCTGCTGGATCCTGACCACAGGGCTCTGTGGCATCACCGACCGAAGCTTTGTTGTCACAAGTGATACAGCCCTCCAGAAAAGAACAAGAGCAGGCAGGTCATTTGATGTTAATGTCATCTGAAGAGTTTTTAAATCAGTAAAGGGCTAGCCAAGCAACATATTTCTAACCCCCCAACTTATTCATGTCTGAAAATACCCATTATAGATCATTCTTTATTATTAGAAGGTAAATGACAGAAATTGTTTAAATATAGTCAGGAGCCACATAACAATGTTTCAGTTAACGATGGGCTGCATGTATGATGGTGGTCCCATAAGACTGTAATTTTTACTGTGCCTTTTGTGTGTTTAGATATGTTTAGATATACAAATACTTACCATTGTGTTAAAACTGACTACAGTATTCAGTATCCCATGCTGTACAGGTCTGTAGACTAGGAGCAAAAGGCCACACCATACAGCCTAGGTGTAGAGTAGGCTGTACCATCTAGGTTTGTGTAAGTACACTTTATGATGCTCAATGACAAAACTGCCTAATGATGCGTTTCTCAGAATATAACTTCATTGCTAAGCAATGTATGACTGTACTTTTGTTTATTTATTTATTTTACACAGGGTCTTGCTCTGTTGCTGGGCTTGAGTGCAGTGGTGTCATCAAAGCTCACTGCAGCCTCCATCTCCTGAGCTCAAGCGATCCTCCTGCCTCAGCCTCCTGAGCAGCTGGGACTACAGGCATGTACCACCAAGCCTGGCTAATTTTTAAATTTTTTGTAGAGACGGTGTCTCGCTCTTGCCCAGGCTGGTCTCTAAGTCCTGGGCTCAAGCAATCCTCTTGCCTAGGACTCCCAAAGTGCTAGGATTACAGGTGTGAGCCACTGTGCCCAGCCTGTACTTTTGTTTAAATTGCTTTGGGGGGCTCATTCTTCACAGACCCTTTTATTTAAAGACCAGATAAACAACATTTAAACATTAAAACATTAAAAAAATTAAAGACATTTATAGTAACCAGCTCCTGCTTTTTGGTGAGACCCTATCTAACCATTCTTAAACGGCAGACACTCATTTTTTTCCTTGAAAATGGGGACAAGGGAGACAATTCTGAGAAGATGGCAGAGCAGGAAGACTAGGAATCTGTCCCCCCAGCTAGACAACAAGTGCACTGACAGAATCAGTCTGCTGTAACTCTTCGGAACTCTGGAGCCTATCTGAAGGCCGCGACTTCCAGGAGGAGGCTTAGATGGTGAACTGTGGTTTGCTTTGGGCCAGTTTCAGCTTGTAGCACAGCAGCGACTTCCCAATCCCTAGCCCTGGGCAGGCACGTGTTCCTGGAGCAGTCAGCGCACAGCTATGGGAGTCAGGGTGGGCAATCAGGACCATGTCTTCCAAAAACGGGGGTCTGTGTTTTGACTGCTGATTGCTTCTCGTCTTGGAGGCGCAGACACACAGGTGGCAGCCACTGTCGAAACCCCTCCCCCCAACGTTACAAGCTCCTTTCCCTCCAGCTGAAGCAACTTTTAGGGGATTTAAAGAGCCAGCAGCCTCCCTCCCCTCCATCATTTTTCTCCTTTTCTTCTTTTGAGAGCCAGACATTTAAAGTCTAGGACGTTCAAAAGCAACTATATATATAGGGGAATTTAGAGAGTCACTATGCTCGCCCAGGGAAAGGAGCAGACTTTAAAAGACCTGAGAAGACTTTAAGTTTACACCTGCTAATCTCCAGCAAAGATACAGCCTATAATAATAATAAAAAGGCAAAAACACAAACAAAAATCAGCAAATCTGGGGGAAGGGGGAGAATATTATTTCCAGACTTATTAAATTATTAGATTTAAATGTCTAGTTTTCAACAACAAAAAAAAATCACAAGGCATACAAAGAAACAGAAAAGTGTAGCCTATTCAAAGGAAAAATAAACCAACAGAAACACTCCCCAAGAAAGACCAGATGACAGACTTGCTAGACAAAGACTTTAAAACAACTGTCTTAACCACTTTGGTGCGGCGCTCACCGGTGGCGAAGCCTCGCCCACAGCCGGCACTCACAGTCCGCACGGTGGTGTGTGCTGTGCATTGACCACGAATTCGTTTGCTCTTGTGTGATGAGGAAAGCTTTAAAGCACTGAAAGCTTGTTTTACTTTACAGGCAGCTTTAGGAAAATAACTATAATAACTCCTCCTAAGGACTTGTTAAAAGGTCACAGATTCATAGTAACTTATCAGCTGAACATACACACTGCAACTGCAGAGATAAAAGCAAAAGCTTTTGGCTGTTGACTAAAGTCGATGCTCGGCTGTGCGCCTTCGTATCACGGCTAAAGTCGACGCCCGTGTTCATCTGTGGCTGTCGACTATAGTCGACACTGGTACCGAAGTAGTTAAAGGTGCTCTAAGAACTAAAGAAAGACATGGAGAAAAGTCAAGAAAACCATGTATGAACAAAATGGAAATATCAATAAAGAGATAGAAAACTTAAAAAGAAACCAAAAAGAAATTTTGTAACTAAAAGTACAAAATTGAAATGAAAAATTCACTAGGGGTAATTCAAAGGCAGATTTGAGCATGCAGCAGAAAGAATCCACGAGTGAAGATAAGTCAACTGAAATCGTCAGGTCTGAGGAACAGAAAGAAAAAAAATTGAAGAAGTGAACAGAGCCTTGGGGACATGGGAGGTACCATCAAGTGGACCAGTGTAAGCAGGTGGGAGACCCAGAGGGAAAAGAAAAAGAGAAAGAGGCAGAGAGATTTGAAGAAATAATGGCCAAAGACTTCCAAATTTGAAAAAAGACATACATACAAACATCAAAGAAACTCAATCAACTCCAAGTAGGATGAACTCAGAACCACACTAAGACACATTATAATGAAATAGTCCAGAGCCAAAGACAAACAGAATCTTAAGAGCAGCAAGAGAGAAGAAAGTCATCACATACAAGAGATTTTCAATAACTGCGGTCCCCAACCCCTGGTCCCTGGCCCGGTACCAGTCCGTGGCCTCTTAGGAAAAGGGCTGTGCATCACCACCCGAACTCTGTACCACACCATCACCCACGACACCCCACCCTCCCATCCCCAGTCCGTGGAAAAACTGTCTTCCATGAAACTGGTCCCTGGTGCCAAAAAGGTTGGGGACGGCTGTTCAGTAAGATTATAGATTATCAGCAGATGTCTCAGCAGAAACTTTAAAGGCCAGAAGGTGTGGGCCAATATATTCAAAGTGCTTAAAGAAAAAAACTGTCAACCAAGAAATCTTGTATCTGGCAAACTGTCCTTCAAAAGTGAGGGAGAAATGAAGACATTTGCAGATAAACAAAAGCTGAGGGAGTCTGATACCACTAGATATGCCATGCAGGAAATGCTAAAGGTAGACCTGTAGGTTCAAATGAAAGGACACTAGACAGTAATTTAACGCTGCATAAAGATAAAGATCTCAGTAAAGGCAAACACATGGCCATTATAAAAGCTAGTATTATCGTAATAATGATATGTAACTCCACTTTCTGTTTTTTATATGATTTAAGAAACTAATATATTCAAAGGAAACTACTAGTCTAAAAGCTAGTATTATTTTAACTTTGGTTTGTAATCCCACATTTTGCTTTCTATATAATTTAATAGATTAATGCATAAAATGATTGGTTTATGTTTTAGGACACACAATGTATAAAGATCTAATTCTGCAACATCAGTAACTGAAAGGAAATGGGGATGGAGCTCCATGGAAGCAGGGTTTTTTTATGTTATTGAAGTTAAGCTGGTATAAATTCAAATTGGTATGATATAATGTTAGAATGTTAAATGAAATCCCATGGTTGTCATAAAGAAAATAGCTATAGAGTATACACAAAAGGAAATGAGAAGGGAATTAAAGCATTTCACTTCAAAAAACCAACTAAATACAAAAGACAACAGCAATGCAGGAAATGGGGGATAAAAACCCCATAAGGCATATGGTAAACACATAGCAAAACGACTCAAGTCCTCCTTTACCAGTAATTAATTACTTTAAATGTAAATGGTTACACTCTCCAATTAAAAGGCAGAGATTAGCTGAATGGATTTTAGAAAGTAAGATCCAAATCTATGCTGTCTACAAGAGTCTCACTTTAGATCTAGACACAAATAAGCTAAAAGGGGAAAGGATAGAAAAAGATATTATATGCAAACAGTAACCAAAAGAGAGGAGGGGTGTCTATAAATAGGCCCGTAACAAAAAAACCACAAATAGTATGTGATTCTACTTATATGAGGTACCTAGAGTAGTCCAATTCATGATGACAGAAAGTAGAATGGGGGTTACAAGGGGTTGCAGGGGAGAGGAACTAGGTATAGAGCTTTAGTTTTGCAAGATGAAGAGTTTGGGAGATGGATGGTGGTGATGGATGCATGATGTGAATGTACTTAATGCCACTGAAATGTATATTTAAAAATAGTTAAGAAGGTAAGTTTTGTTATGTGTATTATACAATAAAAATGTGTTATTAAATTTTAACAAAGGGAAGGATTTCAATGACTTGCTTACTTCATAAGCCTTAATATCATACTTTTTTGAACATCTACCTTTATTCTCTTGTTATAATTTTTAACCTGAATCTTTGCCTTCACACATCTTGATACTTGTGGGACTAAAGATCTCATGACTAGTACAACCATCGCTACCCTCGCTACAGTGGCCACCCTGCTGGTTGGGACAACTGGTAAATCAGACTTTACTGTTCAGGTCATTTGCAAATGATCTCACTGGGGAAGACCTCGTGACAGCAAAAAGACCACTTGGGTCCCACGAAAGTTCCTGTTTGGTATGAATACCACCTCTGGTGTAAACCTTACATTTTGAATTTTAATTCTTTTCAAACACACAGGCATATTTGAGATGTGTATCTTATACTTCTCCTCCCCAGTCAATCATACCCCAAAGCATGTATCTTTACTCTTTTTTTTCCTTTATATCCACTAGCACAGTTTCATGTCTTCATTGCCTCCAAACATTCCAACTGGTGGAAGAAAAAAACCACTTGGAGGCAGAAAGACTTGTATTCAAAATACAATGAACTGCATAACCTTATACCAATTATTTAACATCTATACACCTAACTTTGTTGCTTATTGATAAAGCAGGAATAATAATACCTACCACAGAGGTAACTGTGAAGATTAAAATTTTCAGTGAGATCATGCGAGAACACTACCTGTATTAAGACCACTGCCTGGCACAAAATATGTCAATATATGATGCTCTTATTACTGTGCTTACTTGGGTGTCTATTTCTTGAGGGATAGTCTGCCTTTGAACCCAAGAATACACCTTGGCCAGCTCCTCCTTTTGCCCTTGAGAAAAGTGGGGTTGTTGCTGCCTCATGCTTTCTAGCTTTTCTAGGTCTTCTTTTAGTACTTCTTCTTTAACCCTGGAAACAAACAAACAAAGCCTTAATAGTCCTGAATAAGGCACAGGGTTCTTACCATGTCATCTATGAAGAGCATTTCTTTTTGGTTAGTAATATAATATATAGCTCTTCTTAATATACAAGTTACACATTAAAAAACTAATTGAATCATTTATCTGTCAAGTTGGTAAAGGAGACCTTTTTTGCTTGGTGGAAAATATCTGTACGTTTTAATGAGGTATATAGAAGAAAGAGATTTCTCTTAGTTCTTCTTTCCTTTTAGTATGGGGCAAGAAAAAATCCAGGTCTAAAAAAAAGTCCTTGTGCTTGTGCACCATCCTGGAAAGCAGTCTCCTCTGTTTTCCTGTCTTATGATGTGACCTTCGTTTAGTCTGGATCCCAATGTACGTGGCACTATCGCCATAATCCTTGTTTTAAGAAACCATTTGTCACTTGACTTCAAATGAATGGATTTGGAAATACATTTCTCTAAGGGTATGTATAAAACATTTAAAAGTAATTTTTTATTAAAAAACACAAAAAATATAAAAAGTGGGTCTTCTAAAGTGCTTTCTTACCTCTCAGGTACCTGATACGTCATTAGAATGCTCTCGGGTGTTTGTTGTATCATCCTCCAGATGGACTCTTCAGCTAAATTGGGAAATGTTTCTTTTTTCTGTACATCCTGAGATTGCTGCCCATTTTGGGATACTTCAGAAGAATAATCGCTACGAGCAAAGTACATACTGCTCTCACTGTTTCCTATCAAAAATCAACAACAAATAATTAGAAAATACCTATCAGAGAGTGATTTGTCAAACTGGCTCTCATTCTTCAAAGACTCTGGCAACTAGTTGATAGTCTTCCTCACCCCCAGCCCAGTCTTCATCGCAGGTAACTTCACCCTCCCTGGGGACAGCCTCTAGTCGCTTGGTCTTCCCAAGGTCTCCTTCCACTCCTCATGAGCCATCTACTCTCAAGGCCACACGCTGCTCCTTTATCGTCACCACAGCTGTTCCACCTCCAAAACCACTTAACATCTCAGCATCACCTTCTCGTCTGCTCGTTCAAATTGTTTCAACCACAAATTTGTGATGGTGCCTTAGTATTTCTTTAGTTCCCTCATTATTCGGCTTAGAGCCCATAGTTGATCATTCAGTAACACACACTGCAATACCTTAGATTTCTTTTTCCCCTGACTCTTCACAACTATCAAAATGTCAACTCCAGTAAAGCCAATTATTGATTTTGTTCTTACCTAAACCCAAATATTCAAACACGTGGAGCAAGACACACATACCAGAGTACATTGTTTCTATAAAATTTATCATCGCCAGCCTCAAAAGGACCATCCAAATGCTGGTAATCCTGCTACAGTTCTCTGGTCAGTGCACTAACCCACCCCCAGCAATGACTACTTTCAACTTCTCTACGTCCTCCTTCAGTCTCATCTATTTTATAAGGAAAAAAGTAGTCACTGAAAGCAAGTTCGTCATCTTCCTGATACCGAACATAGATGATTAATCATATACACGCTTCCTCCTCACCTTCCTCCAGCGACAGCAGAGAAGCCACTCATGCCAAGGCACGGTCCTTTCTGGCTACTATGGAGCCTTACAGATCATTCCTTCCCTATCTTGCATTTCACATTTCCAGAGCCTTCTCACTAACTTTCAAAAAATTAAAAACACATACAAAAAAAGTGTCTATTTTTTTAAAAAAGTAAATTTATGGGTAAATACTAAAAAAAAAATTTCCTCATCAAAAAAACTCTTTAAAATAACAACAATGTTATTGTGGGGTTTATTACACATGTTAAAATGTATGACAAAAATACCACAAAACATAAGGGGGGAATGGAAGTACTCTGTTATAAGGTTCTAATACATAAAGTGACATATTAGGTATAATATATTTATCATTTATTATGATAGGGCTCTTAAATATACAGCCCTAAAAGGTGAAAAACGTCTATAAATAGTACAACCATGTGTTGACTAGCTTATTTATAGACAAAATGTGGATTTTTATCTCAGTTCAATGAGTTTTTGCTTCACACATTTTGAAGCTCTTTTATTAGATGCATACACAGTTAAGACTATCATATGCTCTTGATGAATTGATCCCTTTATCATGGAATATACCTTGCTTTGAAATCTACTTTGTCTGATATCAGTGTATCTAGGCTGGATTAATGTTACCAACCTTAATCTATTTTTTACATTTATAGAACAAATGACTCAACAACAGCAACACATATTCTTTTCAAGCACACATAAAACACTTACCAAGACAGACTAAATTCCAGGCCATTATACAAAGTCTCAGTAAATTAAAATTAAAAAACAAAAAATGTCCTCTGTGTTTAAATTAGATATCAACAAAATAAAAATATCTGGAAAATCTCCAAATATTAGGAAATACCTTTCTAAATAACCCAAAGATCAAAGAAGAAAACATAAGGGAAATTAGAAATATTTTGGACTTAAAAATTTGAAAGCATAACCTATCAAAATTTGAGGGATACAGCTAAAACAGTGCTTAGAGCACTACATTTTCATACTGGGGGGGTGGGAAGGTCCCAAATCAATGATCTAAGCTTCCACCATAAGAAACGAGAACAAGTGTAATAAAATCCAAAGTAAACAGAAAAGAGGAAGTAATAATAATTAGAGCATAAAATACAAAACCAAAAAAAAAAAAATAGGAAAAAAACCCAATGGAATCAAGAGTTGTTCCTTTGAGAAGTTATTAAAATTGATAAACATATAGTCAGGCTTATCAGGAAAATACTATTAATATCAGCAATGACAAGGGACATTACTATAGATCTTATAGACATTAAAAGCATAAGAGAATATTATAAAAAACTTCATGCCAATAAACTCAACAAGTTAGATGAAATAGATAAATTCCTTAAAAGATACAAACTACCAAAGATCACACAATAAGAAACATATAGCCTGAGTAGACCTGTATCTATTAAAGAATTAAAATTTATTGTTAAAATCCTTCCCATTGAGAAAACTCCAGGCCCATACAGATTCACTGGTGAATGCCACCAAATACATAAAGAAGAAATATCAATGCAAAATAAACTCTTTCAGTTCTCAACACATTTTTTGAGGCCAGCCTTACCCTGATATCAAAACCAAAGACACTATAGGAAAAGAAAGTAATGGACCAAATTCTGCACAACAGATATAGTAATTCACAACAAAATATTAGGAAGAGAATCCAGCAATATGTAAAATGGATGAAATAGCATGACCAAAGGTAAAGTTAATTTATTATTTGAAAATTAATGTATAATAATTCACCATATTAATAGAATAAGGGAGAAAAACCAAATGGATTATCTCAATATATGCAGACAAAGCATCTCAGTAAACCAGCAATAGAAAGAAACTTCCTCAATCTGATAAAGAACATTCAAGGAAAACTTAAATTTAACATCATACTTAATGGTGAAACCCTGATTGCTTTCTCCTTAAGACTGTGAACAAGGCAAGTATGTCTGTTTTGCTATTTCTATTCAACACTGCACTGCGGTCCTAGCCAATTCAAAATAAGGCAAGACAAATAAAGAAAGACACACAGGTGGAAAAAGAAGAAGCAAAATTATATTTGCAGACAATAAGACTATGTAGAAAAGTCCTACAGAATCTATAAAGAACTACTAAAAATAATAAACAAGTTTAGCAAGATTGAGAAGAATTAAAGACATAACATGAATAGACAAATATACCACGTTTATGCATCAGAGGAATCAGTATCACTAGGATAATTCTTCCCAAACTGATCTATTCAATTTCAATTAAAATACTAGCAAACTTTTTTGTAACAACTGTGAAACTGATTCCATAATTTATGTGGACAAAAGAACTAGAAGATTCAAAATCATTTTGAAAAGAATACAGTTGGAGGACTCACTTCATCAGATTTTAAGTCCTATTTGAAAGCTACGTTACTCAAAAGAGTGTGGTATTAGCCTAAAGCTAGCCGCACAGATCAATGGAACAGAAGAGAGAGCCAGGAAACAGACCCACACATACATGGCTAATTTATTTACAAGGTGCCAAGGTAATACAATGGGAGAAAGATCAGTCCTTTGAACAAATGGGGCGAGAACAACTGGATATCTACATGCAAAGAAACCACATCAACCCTTACCTCATACCTCCTACAAAAAGTAACTCAAAATGGATCATGGACCTAAGCTATAAAAGCTAAACCTATAAAACTTCCAAGAAAAAACATAATCTTAGTGACTTTTGGTTAGGCAAAGATTTCTTAAAAATAACACAAAAAGCATGACCTATAAAAGAAAAATCAGTAAGTTGAACTTCATCAAAATAAAAAAAAATTTTCTCTTCAAAAGACATTGTTAATAAAATGAAAAGGCAAGCCACACACAGGGAGGAAATTTTTGTAAAACAAGTATTTGATACAGGATTTGTATAGAATATATACAGAACTCTTTCTACTCAATAAGAAAACCAAAAAAACAAATTTAAAAAAATGTGCAAGAGATCTGAACAGATATCACCAAAGACAACACATGGATGGCAAGTAAGTACATGAAAAGATACCCAACATCATTAGTCAATAAACAAATGCAAATTAAACCCACGATGAGGTATCATTACATACCCACTGGAATGGCTAAAATTAAAATGATGGACAAGACCCAGCATTGGCTAGGATATGTGTCAAACTGGAACTCATACACAGCTAACAGAAATGTGAAATAGTACAAAAGCACTTTGGAAAACAGTTTGGCAGCTTCTATAATAATAAAGTTAATCACACAATCACCACATGACCTAGCAATTTCATTTCTAGGTATTTACCCAAGGGAAATGAAACCACATATCCACAAAAAGCCTCATACTCAAATGTCCATAATAGCATTATTCCTAATAGCCCCAAACAGACACCCAATAACCAACAACTGGGGAATGGCTGTCTGTACAGTGTGATTCTGCTCAGCCACAAAAAGAAACCACCTGCTGCTACACACAATAGAGGTGGATCTCAACAGCACTATGCTGACTGAGAGAGTCCTAAGACAAAAGACTGCATACTGTTCGATTCAATTTATAAGAAATTATAGAAAAAGCAAAATTAAAGAATATCAATGGCTGCCAGGAGCCAGTGGATCAGGGTAGGAACTGACCACAAAGGGTCAAGTAACTTTTTGGGGTGATGCTGGATGTTCTACATGGTGATTGCAGTGGTGGTTACACTAAGGTACACATTTATTGGAATTCTTGTTTTGAATACCAAAAATTAGTGAATTTTGCTGTATGTAAATTACCCCAGTAAAGCTTACAAAAAGGAAAAAACCCTTTACTTCTACACCAGTGCCTGGTGTCAACAGTGATAGCGCATCACACAGTGATCGCCAAGCAATAGAGTTTGAAGACTGTAATCCTAACCCACTACCTGACGCTGCAGAACCAGCTCCAGGTGGAGACTCCTTGCGCAGTGACACCGGGGACAGCTCACTGGCAGCAGATCGACTGTTCTTCTTCCCACTCTCGCCTGTAGCACATTGCTAGAGAGCAAGGACACAAGGAGAGACACTTTAATTTTAGCATCTCAAACATCAAATTACAAAGTACAGTCATCCCCTCTCATCTGTCGTTTTGCTTTCCGCAGTTTCAGTTACCCACCGTCAACTCTGTTCCAAAAATATTAAATAAAAAAGTTGGAAACAAACAATTTTTCAGTTGTAAATTGTGCTCCGTGCTGAGTAGTGTGATGCCATCTCGAGCCATCCCATTCCATCCAGCCTGGCGCGGGAATCACCCCCTTGTCCAGCGTCTCCACGCTGTATACGGCCCCGTTAGTCCCTTAGCAGATCTGCCGTCCTGGTATCGCTGTGCTTGTGTTCCAGTAATCGGATTTTACTTGACAGTGGCCCCAAAGCACAGCAGAAGTGATGCTGGCAACTGGGATAGGCCAAAGAGAAGCCATAAAGTGCTTCATTTAAGTGAAAAGATGAAAGTTCTTGACATAATAAGGAAAGAAAAAAAAGTGCATGTTGAGATTGTTATGATCTTTGGTAAGAACAAATCTTCTATCAGTGAAACTGTGAACAATTAGCATACTAAATGTTCTGTTTTGTTATTATTGTTTAATTCTTACTGTGCTTAATTTATAAATTAAACTTATCACAGGCATGTATGTATAGGAAAAAACATTCTGTGTAAAGGGTTCTGTGCTATCCACGTACTGTCCACGGTTTCAGGCATCCATTGGGGGTCTTGGAAAGCATCCTCCATGGACACGAGGGGACGACTGTAACGGGCAGATCTTCAGCTTCACATGTTAAACAGAATAAAATTCACATACATAACCAAGAAGTGAAAACCTTTCAGCCTGTCCCCATGAATGTGAGCCAAGTTCCTTTCTGTATAATATTAGACGCACTATGTTTTCCAAGCACCTACTCCATTCCAGGCATCATACAAGTGCGAGCCTTAATTTTATTTGTCATTCAGCAAATACACGGTTAAACATTTTATATGTTCTAAGCCCCGTTCCAAACCCTAGGAATATAATAATGAACAAAATAAACTTCCAGCTCTCCCAGAGCTTTTACTGCAGGGGGAGAAGTACATAAAAATACTACATCATTTAGTACTCAGGAAAAGCTATGAAGTAGTAATCTCTCTATGTTTCTACTGAGAAAAAACAACAAACAAAAAAAGGTTAAATAACTTGTTTAAACTAACCCACCTAACTGGTGGGAGAGCTGGGATTTGGATCCCAGGCTTTGCTCACTGCGACACACTGCCTGGCCTTGGATTTTAACAAGTGCACTAATACCAGGCTTTCAAAAGTGAACCTATTTTCTTGATTTGGATCATTAGACTTTGAACATCTGTTAAAGAAGGGTATTATACCTTGAAGGGAAGATCAAAGAAAAACATGCATAAATGTTCACACTCATCTTGGATTCTAGACTTAAAAACAATAATGTCAGTGCCCAAAGTTTAACCTGATAAATCAATCTGAGAATGCCATTTTAGATAAAGGGATGAAAAGTTAATGGAAACTGACCAAAGAGTGTTTGTTTTTGAAAATGACATGTTTCAGTCATGTCATAGTGAAACTATAAAGTGCTTGCTCTACTGATAACAGAAGTGGCTCTACCCTCTTCATAGACACCTGCTATCCTACAACTGTGCACGAGAAAGCACGATCGCTACACTCGTATCTTGTCGAATGGCTTACTCCCATCTTACCAGACCACAACCCCAGTTGTAAGAAAATCCATTTTATAGGCAATGAACATACTTAAATTTAATACCTAGATATCAAATTTTAAAAGGGGGAGGGAACCCAGTTCATATAGAAAACCTGAAAGATAGCACTTTGGGAAAGACCTCACAAAGTACCTAAGAAACCAGAGCATAGAAGATTCTTTCATTCCTGTTTTTCAAATGGAGTCAGGTAGATATGTTTTGTGTTTACACAGAGTAAGGCCTGCAGTCTCAACACGGTAGCAGTGCAGATGACTCACGCAGGCTGTCAAGGCTGAGCCCCAGTGCAACCGCCTTCATTTTAATAAGACATTTGCTTTCTCACTTGTATGTTGAAAATTAGCATCACTTACATGCTCAGCTTCTGGGCAAACATCTCGTTTCACGTGATCTAAGAATTCAGAAGATCTGGGCATCTCCTCCTGAAGTAAGTCCAGCTGCAACGGTGAGCTGCTCCTTGAGTTAATAAACAGGTGCTCGCCACTGCGAGTCTCCCACTCTTCCTCAGCTCCCCTGGGGCTGGGGACTGCAGGTGGTGGCTCCAGGTTTGGAGCCATTGCTGATATTGAGGGTGCTATTTCAAAAGAGCCTGCTGCTCCCAAGAATGGATATGGAAAGAGCGATGATGACAAGAGAGGACAGACGGGGCCGTCATGCAGGAAAATGGTCATAAAAGTGTCCAAGTAAGGAGAAGGGAATGCTGGAAGGGACGGCAAGCCACTGGAGGGCGGTGGCTCAGGCAGACACTCCAGGGCAGTTCCTGATGCCGCACATTCTCTTCCCAGAGAGGCCGTGGCTGGGAGGGGAAAAGCTGGGACGAGATAAGGGGCCTGGCTGGGAATCATCACAGCAGATGGGAGTGCCAGGCCCGAGGCGTGAGGACAGGGGGCAGTGGAAGGGCACCAGGGCTGCGTGTGCCCAAGCGCGCCCCTGGCACGGGAGCCGGACCCAGCTTCAGAGCTGCTGCCGCCCGACGGCGCGGGCAGCTTCTTGCGTTTGTGCTTCCCTTTCTTGCAACCAGCTGATCTCGTCTGCTTGGAAGTAGAATCTCCTGAAAGGATAAACATGGAGGCACATTATGGAAAATTAAACCCAAAAAAGAGGAAAATGTCATTTATAGGTAGTTACAAGAAGATTACAAAAGAATACACATTTGTCAATACTACCAGAATGGCAAAAAGTAGCTCCAAAAAGATGAACAAAATTCTGGACAAGAATAGTTGCTATAAAATAAACTTATCTCAGTATCTCTCAATCAGTTTCTTAGAAAAACCAGCTTCTCAGACCTAGGATCTAAAGAAAGATCCTAGATAAACTGTTTATATAAATAGCTTTATTTCAACATCTGTCAATCAGTTTCTTACAAGTAAAACTCCTGTTGTCCACTGCTAATCTCCCAGTACTTACACATGATTTGTAACAGCTACAGACATGTGTTAATGGTATATATTTAAGAAAAATTTATCTACCTTGAACATATGAATATTTAGCTTTGCTTCTGCTTTCTTGCTGAAGATAGGAGCTGTAGGGTGATGACAGGATCTTTTCCCGGAATTTGTCAACGTAATTCTGTTCCTCCTTCTGTGTGTGGGCCGACAGAACAGCCTTTGTGAGCCCTACACTTCTGAATTCTTCCAAGGTCAAAGGAACCGGCTGTGTGTTTAGGGTCCAGGTCTCACATGCTAGGATAGCATCCTCTGCTGAGGTGGGAGAAGACATATTTAATTTTAATTCCTATCAATAATTCGTGTTTATTTTTACTTTTAAAATTACCTTTCAATACATTTTTACAAACATTATAACTACTGGAATATGAAAAACTTCATCAGTCTAGAGCAGAAATTCTTATTTTTCTGTCTTTATTTATATTCTTTCTACAAATGTACATACATTTTATGGAGTTGTAATAATCAGTATGCACACATTTATTTATTTAAATTTTGTTTTTATTGTAAACATTTTCTCTCTCTCTGAATTCTTCAAAATTCTTATTTTTGAATTTATTTTTAAATGGGTAATATATTCATGTGGTTCAAAAATCACCAAGTATTAAAAAGGTATTCAGTAAATGCTCCCCATCCCTGTCCACCATCTGCCTAGTTCTTATTCATTCTCCCCACAAGAAACCGTTTCTTCTATACAGCCTTCCAGTTTCTTCACACATATATGAACGAATCAGATAGATTATTATCTTCCTCTCTTAACCCTACTGTGACCCAAAAGGCACATGTGTACATTAGCCTGCAACTTACTTTTTTCACTTAATAATATCCCTTGGAGAACTTTATCAGTACATAGACAATTGTCTCACACTTTTGCATACTGCATGGGGTTCCATTTTATGTGTGTAACACAGTTTACTAAAGTAATCATTTGTGGATGGACTTTGGGTTGCTTCTTTTATATTTGTTTATTTACATATTTATTTATTATTGATACATAATAGTTGTACATTTTATTTATTGTTGATATATAATGGTTATACATATTTATGTATTGCTTCTAAAAATCACTTCGTCCAAGAACAAAAGACTATGATGAGCACTGCGGTGGGTTCCCGCAACATCTGTCCCCCTCTGCCCTGCGGTGCGGCAGCCAGGAGTTTGGGTGGGTCTGGCCCCAGCCCGCTTCCAGAAGTGGGCTCTGCCTGGTCTAAGCCAACATAGCAGACAGAGGGCTTCCGCTTCCGGCCAAGATGGAGTAACAGGGATAGAACTGAATTTACCTCCTGCCTGAAATGACTAAAATAAAAATAGACAAAATATATGAAACGATTGGTTTCAAGGCACTGAACATCAAGTAATGAGAAGAGTGACCCCTGAGGATATGAAACAAAGGAGGTGAGCCCTAGGACTGCCCCAGCTTACTGCCTGGGGAGTTTCCAAGACGCAGGCTGGGGGACCCGGGTGGAGTCTGGTGACCTCCCTCAGTTGAAGAGACAGAGCTGAGAGCTGGCTGAAGTCACAGTGGCTGAAGTTTCCAGGAAAGAGTCCCGGAAAGGAAAGAGCAGCACAGAGAACTGAGAGCCACAGGGAACCCCTGGGCATGCAGAAGAGTTCTCACCAGCGCACACACGTGAGGAAAATCCACCTGAAGGATTAGAGGGAAAAACAACTGAAGCTCACACATGGTGGAGAACAGTGCTTGTTCCCATCAGCGAGACGAGAAAATCTCATAACTCATGTGGCGCTGGACACCGTACTCGGAAGGATCTTGCAGAGCAGAGAAAAATCAGGCCTAGACTACACACTGCACTGGTCCTGCCCAACAAATTTAAAAAGCAAGGCCTAAAAGGATCAGTCTGTTTCCAGGTAACTTAACTGGGTCCCAGAATAAAGCCCAAGAATATTTACAGGCGTACAAAAATATTCAGCACCATTCACGATGACTGGCATCCAGTCAAAAATCACCAGGCATGCCAAGAAGTGGGAAGTATAACCCTGCAATAAGGAAAAAAGACACTGAGAAACTGAGTCTATTAATACAATTTATATGGACAAAAGACCTAAAATATTCAAAACAATCTTGAAAAAGAACAAAGTTGGAGGATTTACACTACCTGATTTCAAGACCTACTATAAAGCTACATGAATCAAGACCATTCTATACTGGCATAGGGGTTGATCAATTTTGTCCATCTTTTTAGAGAACCAACTTTTAGCTTTACTTTTCTCTAATTGTCTATTTTTCCATTTTGCTGATTTCTGCTTTTATCTTTATTACTTCCTTCCTTCTACCTTGGGTTTACTTTGATCTTCTTTTGCTATCTTCCTAAATTGGAACTTTAGATCACTGATTTGAGACATTTCATTAGCATTTAAAGCTATTAATCTCCTTATAAG
The DNA here is from genome assembly GCA_008086735.1 of Cheirogaleus medius. Classification (NCBI taxonomy): domain Eukaryota; kingdom Metazoa; phylum Chordata; class Mammalia; order Primates; family Cheirogaleidae; genus Cheirogaleus; species Cheirogaleus medius. The sequence continues at coordinate 3,040,457 of VBSM01000529.1, read as the reverse complement.
CTGTTTTTAGCTGCATCCCACAAACTTTAGTATACTGTCCTTTCATTATCATTGATTTTGAAATATTTTCTAATTCTCTTTGTGATTTCTATTTTGAATCATGGATTATTTACAAATGTGTTATTTAATTTCTAAATGTTTGGATTTAAATATCTGATTACTGATTTTTAATTTAATTCACTCTGGCCAGAGAGTAGTTTATTTATCATTCAGTACTTTTAAATTTGAGACTTTATTACAGGCTAACATGTTTTAAATCTCAATGAACATATTGTATGCACTTGAAAAGAATGTGTATTATGCAGTTATTGGGTGTCACGTTCTCTACATATCAGGTCAAGGTGGCTGATAAATGTTGTTCAGATCATCTATTTCTTTACTTATTTTTTGCTTAGATGCTTCATCCATTACAGAGAGGGGGGTGTACTAATAAAATCTGCCAACTATGATTATGGAAAGTCTATTTTTCTCTTTAACCCTTTCCACTTTTGCTTTATATCCTTCAGAGCTGTTATTAGTGAACACACATGACTTTATGTCTTTCTGATGAATTGACTATCTTATCATTATGAAATGACCCTGCCTTGAAATCTATTTTACATATATGTTAATACAGGAGCTCCAGCCTTCTTATGCTTATTGTTTGAATTGTCCATCTGTTTTTCCATACATTTACTCTCTACTTGTTTGTGAATTTAAATTGTACTTTGCGGACAGCATATAGTTGGGCCTTGATTTTTTTTAATCTGTTCTGACAATTTTTGCCTTTCAATTGCAGTGTTTAGTCCATTTTGTCATTTTATGAATTCAGAGCTATTATTTTATTATTTGTTTGGCTTGTTCCCTCTGTTTCTTTGTTGTTAATCTATTTCTCCTTCCTTGCCCTTCTTTTGGATTATTTTTACAAATTTCAATTTATCAATTGGCTTTTTAGTTAATCTTTATATCTCACATTCTACCTTAATTAGACTATTCGATAGGTCCAAAATGCCTATAATGACAATGGCTCCTGGAGACTGTCAATATGTGATTTCCTATTCTGTTACTCATGTGCCATGTGACTCTGGACAAGTTACTTCATCTGTTTGTGCCTTAACTGTCTCATATATAAAGTGAAGATAATAACTTGCAAGGAAATGCCTTTGTGATCATAGTCCTAAGACCCCAAATCAGAGTCAGGAGGTAAACGGTAGGAATGAATATAAGCTTTCCAGAAAGCAAAAGACAGAGACACTACATAGCTTAAGAACATCTGGGCTCTGATTCTGTTTTTTCTCTTTGGGATAAAGATACAGGCTTGTAGATGTTGAGACTGATGTAAGGTCAGGAGAAACTATTATCAGTAAATATTTCCCAAAGCATATAGATTTTATCATAAATTCATTCAAAGTGGTAACACATGATATAAAAAGCACAGTGGGCGGGCATGGTGGCTCA
>VBSM01000529.1:3028036-3038920 GCA_008086735.1 Cheirogaleus medius | reverse complement strand
TCCTGTCCTGAGGCCCTGGCTCAGCTCCAATAAAGCTCTGTCTCTGGGTACTTAGAAACAGAATCTAATCTCACAACAGCTGTGTCTCTGGTTTTTCCCCCCAACCCACAGCCCCCCTCGTCAGTACCATGCTCTCCATCCCAGGGCTGCTGGGAGGATTTAGTGAGTTAACAGCTATGAAGAGTTAAGAATAGGGAACGGGACACAGAAACACCTCCACACGTATTAGCTAGCATGCCACTGAAGAAATATAAACTAGACATAATCTGAAAACCCAATTTAACACATTTTCACCATTTCTTCAACTACCAAACTGTTATGGCCAATGAAAAAAGATATGAGGCATTAGATTAAAACAATTCACCAAGTAATTATGTTGTTGAATGGAGAAAGAGTTTTAAACATACTCTACTCATTGTTATCAGACCAATACAAACATGTAAATGTATGTGTGGTTGATTCAGTCACAACTACAATCAACACAGTGGAAATGCAGGTGAGTGAACACCTTCTCTAAAGGTCAGTGACAAAGTAACCTAACACATCCCGTCAATAACTGCATTAACCGTGGCTGACACCAGCTGAGGGCTTACAACCACGCACTTGTCAGGTATTGTTCTAAGTGCTTTATATATGTCAAATGATGTCGCTGACAAATAACGTAAGAGAAATATAGTTCAAAATATGTGACTAACACAAACATAATAACATTCCCTAAAATACTTTAACTAAATTAAAGGAGAAAATATTTATAATTTATTAGTTATAATTAAGCAAATGGTATCAGTGACTTCTGTTTTCTCCTGACGGTGCATCTGCAGTTGGGCACAGGTTCACAGTAACAGGCAACGCGGTACCTGGCTCCGTGGGCGCGACATGGACGAGGGTGCTGCTGTAACTGCACTGGCTCACGCCCGAGCCCAGGCCCAGCGCCGCGGTGGACAAGGTCCGGGGAGCTCCTCCTTCAGCATCTGTGGACCACGCATTTGTTGGCACTTCTGACTTAGGTATGGCTGGGATCTGAGAAACAGCTGGTGACATAAGAGAAACTGACAGTCAAAAGAGAAATTCCCAATAGGAAACTCATATAAAAGACCCAAACAGTTCACAGAAGTGTATAACTGACAAATTAAAGCCTACTAGCCATAAAGCAGTAATATGATCACAGGATTTTGTGATTGCAATAAAATAATTAAAGAAAAGAAATTAAAGAGAAACAGAGAAAGGATGGATTTATAATTCTTTGCATCTAACACTGAAGGACATTCGTGTACCTTGCAACGTTTGCACATCATCTGCCTTGAGGTTCTGTTTGTCGTCTTCTGAGGAGGAAGAAGTTGTGTTTGTACAGGATATACACTTTCTTTTCAAAGCTGGAATGTTGTAGCTCTTCAGGTATCTGCAACAACACAATTAGGTCACCTGTTCTCATCTGTCCCTTAACTGGACCATTTCCTACCTCTCTGCTTTTCTCACATCATTTGGGTACTTTGTACTTTCTTTCCTGACCATCCTGCCTCAACCAGTGGACTGTAACATCTCTTTCACTATGGTCTTGAATAGATCTTTAAATCTTACACCATTTAACTTTGATAAGATTAGGTTTTGTCTTCTCAACTATACCACAGCTTCTTCAAAGAAAGGGTGTATCTTCTAATTTTCCGCACCCTCCATAATGTTCGGTATATTATGAACTGTAGGTAGTAGGTACTTCATAAATATCTACTAATTTATAGTGAAAAATCAAGATAGGATAGCTATTAAAAATTCTATGAAGGCTCCATAGTGACAATGTATGCTTTTGGGAAAAATGAACATGTTAGCAAAACCCGTGTCTCATACCTGATAACACTATCAATACAGTTTATCTGTTGATAGGATGGGCTGTGCTCATCTTTCCTCAAATCCTCACAAGACTCAGTACACAGGCTACTATGTTTCAATGTCTGGAAGGAAGAAAAGGCCTTCTGCTCATCTGAAAGAGAATGAAAGTTTGTGCAATTAAAAATATTTAGCAAGCAGTTAAGAACATATACTTATTCAATAAACTTGTCACGGTACTTTATGATATATACATTAGTAGACTATTACACAGCAATTAAAATGAGCTTAGATCTAAGTGCACTGATATAAAGACATCCACAACACTTAACGATATGAGTAAAATGAGGTGCAGAGCACAATACACATAGAATGGTTACATTTGTATTTTAAAAAATCAGGAGTGAAACAAATGCTTCAGGCAAAGATCATCAAGGAATGAAACTACAGGGGAAGGGTTGATAGGAACTTTCCGATGTTGAGCTGACCCCACCCGTACAACTGGTCAATCCTGGCATCGGCGCAATGCAAAGTACACAGCATGACCTGTGTCCAACAGAATTTTCTGTGATGATTGACAGAATTGTTCTTTATTTGTGCTGTCCACTATGGTCGTCACTAAGACCATGTGTGCCTCATGAAGCACTGGACTGTGGCTCGAGCAACTGAGGAACTAAAGGTTTAACTGAATTTAATTTGAATTTCAATTGCCAAAAGTGGCAAGTGGCCACCATAGTGGACAACACAGGTGCAGAGAGGAGAACAAAACCTCCAGGCCTGAGCACTGAAAAACTTAACACATTAACTGCTATGTGAGTTGTATTTAACTCACACTAGTTTTGAGCCCAGGGCATCGTGAAGCATATGTAACTCACACGTCTCTTCACCTTGGGAGCCCCGTGAACTATTTTCCAAGTTGCATATAACTCACACACAGAAAACAATAAAAAATAACACATCTTTCATTAAATTAGAAAGAACTGTTTTGTTTTCAAAGTTTTAAATCTATTTTTGTAATAAAACACTGTGGCCCCAAGGAAAAAAATTTTTTTCTAGTGTGGCAGTCAATGTGTTCAAACTTCTGTAGAGAAGACTGAGCCAGTAAAGGAGGCTGAAAAACAACAGCCAGAAAAGTAAGAGGAAATCCTGCAGGGTATGGTTTTATCTCAAAAAAGTAGCAACTGATTATGTCAAGTACAGTTGGGAGGTTTTGCAAAAAGCATCAGACGCTGCTGTTGTTAATAAAGGTTAATTTTAGCTGGCTTGAAAAAGTCCTCTCTATTTTTAGAGGGTTTTATGGAAAAATGACTGTATTAACTTTTACTCATTAACTTTTTTAACCTTTAATTTTTGAAATAATTTTAGACTTGAAGAGTTGCAGAACTAGTCCAGAGAGTTCTCACATGCGCCTCACCCAGCTTCCACCGAGGCCAACATCTTTACAACTATGATAAAATGACCAAAACTAAGAAATTAAGTACAATGCTACTAAAGGAAATAGAGAATTTGGATTTTGTCACTTTACCACTAAACTGTCATTTTTCTGTTCCAGGACCTCACATTGCGTTTATTTCTCACGTCTCCTTTGTCGACTGCCACTCGGGGCAGCTCCTTAGTCTTTCCTTACTTTCCTGATCTTGACATTTTTGAGGAGCACAGTGAGGACTTTTGTAGAAGGTCTTCAATTTGAGTTTCTCTGGTGTTTTCTCATGGTTAGACTGAGGCTATGCATTTGGGGAAAGAAACCACAGAGGTGCGTGCCTGCTTAGTGCGTCAGCCCAGCGCACATGAGGTTCACATTTGGTTACCCTGATCACTGGTTAAGGTGGTGCGTGCCAGGTTTCTCCTGTGTGAGGTCACTGTTTTACAATGTAATAAATAACGTAAACAATACGTGTTTTGGGGGAATAATTTGAGATCATGCAAATATCCTGTTTCCCTTAAACTTTCACCTACTGGTTGCTTAACAACGTAAATGTATTTAATGCCACTGAACTGTGTACACCTCAGTGGTTAAAATGGTAAATTTTATGTTATGTACATTTTACCACAATCAAAAGAAAATCCTTTCATATAATAATTTTAGCATTCATTGGAGGATATTCCCTGTAGCAATTATTACTGGGGAATTCTAATAGCAATTTTCTATTTTCCTCATTCTTTTACATTAATTAAACTTCTATAAAGAAGAGTTAGCCTTCTACCCCTTCCCCTTTTATTTATTCATTAATTTTTGCAGTATGGACTCATGCATATGTATTTCATTTGTTGGGTTATAATCCAATACTATCATTATTTTTTTGCTCAAATTGTCCCAGTTTGGGACACTGGGAACTCTTTCAAGTTGTCTCCTGACATACCACCCTCACTTTTTTTTTTGAGCACTTCTTTACTTTCTGGCCCTGGTTCCTTTTACTGAAAAAAGGTATTTAGAAACCAAGATTTGAGTGCTAGGTGTGCTCATTGCTAAATGCGTCCCAGCTTGTAGGTCCTCTCAACGGACAGGACAAGTAAATATATGTCTGTATAGGAACCCTTGTCTACCCATCCGTCCATCCACATATTAAACAAAAGGGCCAGGACTTCGTACTGATTCCCTCAAACTCCAATCCAATACCACAAAGTTCATTCTGACGTTCCCCTTTTGGTTATCTGTAACTTCTTTCTCTGACAGTGAGGAATCTGTTATCATTATCTATAACGTATTCACCAATTTGTTCAACCCTAGTATAAAGTAGCTCCCATATTCTGGTGGGAAACAATATACAGCATTTGCTAATGTTTTGTATTTAGCCCTAGGGTATTCAGTTAAAACACTGTTTTCCAAAGCTACTTAGCTCCTTTCTTCCCCATTCCCTTTTGTATGTTTATACTATTCATTTGTAATATAGTTAGATTAATTTGTAACAGCCTGCATGTCATCTTGGGTTCTCTCTGTATTTTGGGGTAGGATGAAATACACACATCTATGGGTTTTGGCAAATGCATAAAAGTTGTGTATTCATCACCACAGTAACCAAAAGAACATTTCCATCCCTTAAAAATTTCCCTACAGCGGTCCCTTTATAGTCAATTTCTCTCCCACTGGTAAACACTGATCTGTTTTCTAGAAAGAATGCTTTTCCAGAATGGAATCAGACAATATGTAATCTTCTAGTTCTGCCTTTGCTCACTTAGAGCAAAATGTATTTAAGATTTATCTACACTGCTGCATGAATCGAGTTCATTCTTCTTCAAAGCTGAGTAGATTCCACTGTATTGCTGTATCACAGTTTATCCATTCACCTGCTGAATGACATCTAGGTTGTTTCCAGTGTTTGGCGAGTAAAAGTACAACAAATCTTCACACCTTTATATTTTGAACATAAGTTATTGTGTGAACTTAAGTTTTTATTTCACTTGGGTAAATAACTAAGAATGGAACTGCCAAGACACGTGGTAAGACTATGTTTAACTTTATAGGAAACCATCAAACCTTCCCACAGTGGTTGTACAATTCTGCACTACCAGCAGTATGTGGGAGTTCTAGTTACTCTGCATCCTTGCCAACACTTGGCACTATCAGTTGTTTAACAATTTAACCATTCTAACAGGTATATGGTGGTATCTCATGTGTTTTTAATTTCTTTTTGTCTAATGACTAATGAGGTTCAGTAGCTTTTCATATGCTATTTGCTGTCTATATATCTTCTTTGGAAATGTTCAGATCTCTTGGCCACTTTTAATTGGGATTGTCGACCTTATAAAAGGGCTGGAAGGAACTAGCTAAGACCCTTTTTTGCCTTTCCATCCCTTCTGTCACGTGAGGACACAGAGTTCATCCCCCACCCCAATGAGGATTCGACGTTCAAGGCACCATCTCGGAAGCAGAGACTTGGCCCTCACCAGACATCGGCACCCTGCTCTTGGACTTCCCAGCCTCGAACACTGTGAGAAGTTTCTGTTGTTTATAAATTATCCAGTCTCAGGTGTTTTGTTATAGCAAACTAAGACACGGTCCCAGTGACATCACCTACAGGAACAGCAGTCTGATTTTTTGTGGTGTAAATCATGTCAAGTACTGAAAAATATAGCTACTATTGACCTTAGACAGGAAATTTCACCCCTACTATGTAAAATGCCTACATTTCAAAACTACAGACATCATTAATAACATTTAGGTGTCCAAAATCCATCACAACTTTGAAAACCATCATAATGTTACGTTCAGGGAGAAAAATGAAGAGGAAGTTAGACAAATTAAAATGTCAATCTAATTTGATCTCTATATTACAGAACCTTCCTATACTATATAATATAGCTAGGTTAACTTTTCAAAATGATGCCAATTAATAGGACAGATCGAACTCTTCTGGAGTGCTCTTTACCTAATATTTTATAAAAGTAAACATCAAGAAAAAGGCCAAAGTTTTTCATTCAATTTAGGTCATAAAATATTCTCCATTCATTTGAAACGACAGAAAAAGATTGTAATATGCTTTATGATTTGAAATGCATTCTAAAATTAACTCTTTAGGTTTATAGATAGCTCAAATAAGCGGGAAAATCTATGAATTTGCTGGTATTTTCAGAGAAGTGAAGACTTCAGTAAAAGTGTACTGGAACAACATTCTAACAGCATTTGGCTTTCAGAACAGCATTTGCTGCTGCTCTTATCATCATCATTACTACCGTTATCTGGGCAAATAAAGAAACAAGGAAAGCAGCAACACAGGTTCATGACTTTAAGCTCACGGCTCACATACATGACGTCTAGGCAGAAGATGACAGCCCGTGGGAGATGACAGCCCGCGGGAGGAGATCCTTGGGGCTGCCCTGCTGACTCACCACCACCAAGCGGCTCTGTGTGTGTCCCCGTTGCTGGCTTGACTGATGATTTGGTCATTGACTCAATGTAGAGCTGCTGACCCAGATTCTTAATTTTGTTTACACTGGCATAGACCTGCTGCAAGGTCATCTTAGGAAAAGGAATGATAAAAATGTTTCAAAAATCATAAAAATGTGCATTAAAAGATACATAAACAAAATAAACTTAACTTCTGGTTCCCTGGAGACATAATGATTAAAAGCACAGTAATCACTTTAATTCAGTTTCCCACTGTGCCAAGGTACACATATACCAACCAACTTTCATTTTACAGCCACCTCCCTGCCCAGAACGGATCACAATGTCTCTCTCATCAGATGAGGTCTTTGAGTCACGAACACACACTGAGTCAAGAACACAGCGCACGCCACTCACCGGCTCCCTCTGCGCTTCCTCCACGCAGTGCCCGCTGGACCCGCTGGAGGATGCGGCGCTGACCTGCTGCTCCTGCGAGCCGCTGCTGCCCAGGCTGCCGTAGCCGCTGGACGCGCTCGCGTGAACCGGCTGGGAGGACAGGCAGGACAAGCTCAGAGTCACTACTGGCTCTCTAAATGGCGGCATTGCTTAGCTTAGAGCTGATCTAGAATCATCCGAAAATTAAGAGCAAAATTTCTGAAATCCTAAATTCAGTGTGTATAGGTTGATGCTTTTTAACCCTCACGCTGTCAGGAAAGGTATTCCTCTGTCATTTCGGGCATTTCCAAGGGCAAAGACTTGTTTTCTAGTCTGGGTAGGTATTTCTGGGACAACACATATTTTAAAAGCCATAGTATAGTTGATTTTTAATAACATGAAAATAAACTCTAGCTCTTTATGCCGAGTTTAGAAGAGAACAAATTAAATATACACCATTCTTTTATCTAAGAGCTTGACGGATGCTTCACGCGCCCTAGAGATTTTTTAGGAGACATTGTGAAAACCACAGAAAACAGTTATTCTATGTGACAGTGTAAGTTTTATTTACTACAAACTCATCGACTAAATCTCTAGTAGAAACCATCTTTGGCATTCCTTTTCAACATGTAATTTTTCCTACATTTTCCTTATAACAGCTAGTGAAACTGAGACCTACCATCCCTCTCCTCCTACCTTCAAAATTGAAATTGTTTTAAAAAATACAGATGCCAAAACCCGTCGGCTGAGCACACTGGTGGCATCTGGAATGCAAAAAAGAATCCTCTCACCTAGCAGCAACTTTTCTGTCCTACTGCTTACTGTGACTCAGTTTGCTGTCTTAAAATGAGTTCTTACAAAAATGTCCCGAGTATTTAACACAGCATAATGAACAAAAAATTAATAAAACTTAATTTAAAGACAAAAAGAGAAAGACAAAAATTTCAGAAATGTAGATGGTAAGGATTTCTGTCTCCTTACAGTTTATTTTTGTGAAGTGACTTTACTAAGACTGAATGTTAAAACACAATTACGGGAATTTTGTATTTGCTTTTTTAAAATCTCACTTTACCTGCAAGAGAAGTTTGTGAATTTGTTGTTGTAATTCTGTTATGTTCTTGTCATTACTGTTCATCTTTTTTATTCTGGTAGCAAAAACATCCTCATTTAGTGGACTCCTACAAAATGCCAAGTGAAAGATTGAGTCAAACAACTTAAAATTAATTTATAATGAAGTCTGAAGTGATTTTTAATATTCAAACAATAAATCTATGCTTTTACAAAGCAACTGTGACTATAAATACAGAAAATATTAAGTTAAAATTCTATTCATGGAAGTATAGAAAATGCTAAGAAACAAATGAGATATTAACAGGCTTCTTAAGTTTCTCTATGGCACTGATGTTCCTGCAATTATCTCAGTAATACATATGTATAGATCTAAAATCAGTGACAAGTAACCTACCTAGCTACTAAAATATCTATGACAGTGACTGGCTTCAAAATTTGACATTAACTGAGTAACCTACTGTGAGAATTTTAAGACCCTCAATTTGCTGAACAACATTTAATGCTTAATGCATCTGGTCACTTAAGCTATCTAATAAAGATGATTCCTGTGACCCACCCTAGTGGTGAAACTGTTGCTGTTACAACACCTTTAATCTTATTTAGACTCAAATTCTAGAGCTCTTTAAATCTACTCCCTAAAGACAGTAAATGACAGATACACCAACAAAGAGGATCACAGAGAAGGAGCTAACATTTATTCAGGACCGTCTATGTGACAGGACCTGTACTAGTTTTCACAATATACAATGAGGAAAACTAACATTTTCAAAATGCTTACAGTTCCAAGTGCTTTACAAGTATCATCTCCCTCATTGATTAAAATCCTTGCCCTGGTCGCCTAGCTGGTAAAGGGTAAGCGGTATTCACGGAGGGACCAGATCTAGGCTCCAAAGTCTACCCTCTGTACTGCCTGCCGGTCCCTTGGAGAAGCAAGCACTAGCAATGAGGTATCCTGAGTCTAATGCATCATCTCACTGAGTCCTCACAGCAGCCCTCGCAAGTACAAATTAGCCCTGACACCTAAAGTCAGAGGATTAGAGTCTGAGGAACTTGCCCAAGTTCACATAAGCAAGAAGTAGCAGAGCCAGGATTTGAATCCACATGTCTGACAGCAAAGCTGTGCTTTCCTTTTTCCATTACGCCGGCCTGCAGACTCTCACAATTTGTCATGCAACTCAGTTACCTAAAAACTGAAACATTTTTCCAAAAGCAGAAATTATTATATATATAAAAAAATCATAGGATGTTGGCAGTGCCATAAAAGTATTCAAGAATAAGTCCACGTGGAGACTACCCACTCATCATGCACGTCCCCCATCACGACGGAACAGCTGTCCTGTTCACTTTCATCTCGTGGCAGGGGCCAGTGTCAGTGGCAAACGACCCGAATACACCATCTTATTCCACAACCTGACATGCTCGCCTTTTATGGAATTGTTTTGTAGGCTGTCTGTCCCTCCCTGTTTCCCACCACCGCGTAAGCTCCACAGGTCAGGTTTTTTGTCTATTTTGTTCACTCCTGTATCTCTAGTACCTAGAACAGTGTCTGTCTGGTCCATAGTAAGCACCCACTAAATATCTGTTAAAAGAATGAATAATACATGAATGAATGATCAGTATGGGACTAAAAGTATATCTGATTCCTAATACAAATATATCCTCTATGTTATGAGCTTGAAATTCTTTCAGAGATATTTGGATTCTGTGTTTTGAGTGAAATTCTGAAATGGAAATAGAATAGATTGCTTTATACTGTGATACTTAGACATACCTAGTTGTGAAAATTTTTACAAAACTAAATTCTATATTTAAATCATTAATTATGTAACTTGGCCAGGCGCGGTGGCTCATGCCTGTAATCCTAGCACTCTGGGAGGCTGAGGCGGGCGGATCACTCAAGGTCAGGAGTTCGAAACCAGCCTGAGCAAGAGCGAGACCCCGTCTCTACCAAAAATAGAAAGAAATTAATTGGCCAACTAAAAACATATATAGAAAAAATTAGCCGGGCATGGTGGCGCATGCCTGTAGTCCCAGCTACTCGGGAGGCTGAGGCAGAAGGATTGCTTGAGCCCAGGAGTTTGAGGTTGCTGTGAGCTAGGCTGACGCCACGGCACTCTAGCCCGGGCAACAGAGTGAGACTCTGTCTCACCAAAAAAACCAAAAACATTAATTATATAACTCAAAACTGATTAATCTGCAGGTGACAGACAGCCTTCATCAAACAAGTGTCAGAAAAGCTCTGACGTGCTATGCTGCTTCCTACGTGAGGGAACTAGGAGTAAGAAAGAAAACCTGGCTTCGGTCTTCGCTTTCAACTTCTCCCCAAGCGAGACCTGAGAAAGTGACTCCACTTCACTGAGTAAGGATTTCCCCTGTAAAAAGGGAGGTGACACTACCTACGGGTCCTAACCTGTCTGCCCACAGGGCTGTGGGAAGAACCCAAAGAGACACGGTGAGGGTTCCCTGCTAAACGCTCTCCCGGCCCCTTCACGTTTCCACCGTCCCAAAGCTCTCGGGGTGCTTCACAGCGCTGGTTTTACTGTCTCGCCCGTCACAATCTGGGTTCCACGATGGTAAAGAGGTCGTGCGTTACTACCTCGTTCTAAGGGTCTAGCACAATGCTCTACACAGAGTAGGCAACTTATAAACACTTACTGAGGGCATAAATGCATTAAAACTAACTCCATAAATATAATGGGTAATTATTGTTTTATGAGAGATTGTAATACCTA
>VBSM01000529.1:3002461-3012839 GCA_008086735.1 Cheirogaleus medius | reverse complement strand
CCCCGGGCGGGAGCGGACAGGCGGAAGAAGGCGCTGGACCTACCGTAGAAGTGCTCTGGGCGTGTACTTGGGTTCCTGTCGTTTTCACCGTTCCTAACCTTCTTGCCCTCCGACCAAGGAGCGGGCTTGGAGGAACCGGGCTGTATTGAATCCAACTCGATTTTCAGACACAGAATTTTGACGGCAGTATTTAAACACTTCTCTATTCCTAAAATTACAGATTCATTTGGCAACTGGAGGAAGACAAGTGTAGGTAAAAGATACTCCGTTTCGGAAAAGGAAAAACAACCACCAGTCTGAAAGCCCATTTGAGATCGTATCTCACCTCGTAGGAAGTGAAAGGTACAGTGCAGAACTCCGCCCCTCTGTGCTGCCTGGTACATCAAAAATATTCAATATTTGTTGCGTAAATGAAAGGAATTGCACGTAACAGAAGAGGGGGAAAGTGAAGTGGGCGATTGTTCATGTTCTGTACTGGATAAACCACCTTATTCATAGTCCACATTGCATCTCTTGCCTCCAAAGCTGTTTTGTCAAATTGCATTCATTCAGCAAATATTTGAGTGCGTATTTGAGCAGGGATGATTGTAATACCTGGGGATAGAATGGTGGATAAAAGTCCCTGCCACCCAGGGAGTCTAAATTTTATGAAAGACATGCAAACGACTCCACAAAGTAAGTTCAGAAAGTCTAATGTGCCGTGTAGAATATGAAACAAGCTAATGAGATGAAGTGTGACTGGGACAGAGGTGTCTAGGGTGAAGGAGGCAAGAGTGGCATTAGCCAGGTGACCAGGGAAGGCCCTTGAGAAGGCAAAGTTAAACTCTTAATGATGAGAGGAACCTGCCACGAGTGGGGAAGTGGGCCCAACAGAGAAGAACGGCACCTGCAGTGGTCCGGAAGAGAAGATACTTTGTTGTTGAGAAAAAGAAACAAACTTAGTTCTGGTCTGTTTCTCCCTCCATGCTTCCTTGCCTGTTTCATTCAGAGAAAGTGGAGAGTGGGGTGAGATGAAGTCAAAGTTAGGAAGGGCAATATCACCATGGAGCTTGTAATTAGGGAAAGGGGTTGGGATTTTTCTGTTATAAACACAAAAGTCTACTTCCTCCCATATTATATTGTTTCCTATGGGTCACAGTGTAAGAGTGAAGTATATTTATGGGGAAAAAAGATATATAGAATCAAAACAAGAGCCATGTGTTTGGAGATGTTCCTCACCCATCCAAACTTATCTATCCCATGTCAGCAGCTATCTAGGCTACACACACAGGGCCAGCTCTGCACATCACTTTCAAAAGACTACACATTTAAGAAATTCAAAAGCCAACTTCTGAGCATTTTTGTGATCATGTGAAAGCCAGTCTCCTATTCATCTCCTATACTGCAAAGCACTTTTCACAAAGGGAGTGTTTTGCTTCTATTCACTTGGGTATGGGGAAATGCTGGGTACTAGAAAATGGAACACCTGGGGAGGGGACTCGAGAGAGAGGAGAAGAGAAAGTGTAGTTTGGGGGCTTATAAGGGAGAGGTAGGGGAAGCAGCAAGGAATGACATTTTTAGGATTTGGACCAGGCACAACTATTCCTCTACAAGAAACACAGGGGTCAGAATCATGTTTATAAACACTTTATTCAGGTCATTATAGTGGGCAAGTTCCCGGCTAAATGCGCATATATAAGCGAGGTATTCCTGGGTTAATGCAGGAGCCAGTGGGTTACGTGGGACTGAGCATTGAGGCCAAGGAGAGAGCACCAAGGTTTCAGAGTCAGACTTGGCCAGAGACCCTGTGCTGAGGGTGGGCTAATGTCCCGACACTGACAGCTGCTTTCTCCTCACAGCTGGGCATACTGCAAGGCACATCTTCAACGTTAAATCATTTCAGTGATGTCAGGGGAACAGAGACCAGAGAACTAGAACCCGTGTCCTGGTGCACCTAAGCTGTTGTTGCTTTGTAATAGCATGTGAACAAGAATTTTAGAACTTTCTACTGACAGTGGGCCACAAAGCAGTAAAGTCTGTGTTTCTCCCTCAGTGCCTCCTTGTCTGTTTTCATTCATACCTGAGCTCCCATCTTTAAGCCACGTACCCTGATGTTGAAAGTCTCATGTAGACAAGCTCTCTCAGATGACAACACCTATTTCCAAAGCAGCATCCTGTGTGGACAGTTTATGACATTGAAGGAAGAAAATGTCTCTGGTTAGCTATTCACTGTGAAAAGAGTCATCCTCCCCTGACCAATGCCTAATTGCAAGCATAATTTAGAAGACTGATTTAGGAAGTAGAATATGAGTAAAAATAGGAAACAAACTCCAAAAAGCTATAGTCTATGAGGACTGGGCCAGAGAATGATCAAGTTCACAGATGATCTTACTTAAAAGGCTACAAAATTGTCGCTCACATAATTACTAGAAACACATTGGAGTCTACAGCTGATAATCTGCAAACTGCTGGGTAAAACTCTGTCTGTAGCTATGAGGCAGAGTCTAGCTCAAACCTTCTCTATCCTCTCATGAAAAATGACGAATCAGAAGGGGGGGTTGCATCATCTACAACATTTCAAAGGCAAGAAAGATCTGTCAAGATGTAGAAAGTTCACATACAATATTACAATTTTAATTCTGAAAGGCACCTTGAGTTCCATTTGGCACTTTTCTGAATTTATCTGATGGGAACAGACTTAACGATATTTTATCAGTATTTAACTTTTTGGCAAAATTGAAACTTTGGTCATAGCCATAGCTCTAAAAAACTTTTTAAAAGGGTTATTGTTTCTGATTACAATAGTATTTTTAGCAAGTGATACAAAACAATAAGTAAACATCTTCATATCTAATGGAAGAGCAAAAACTCTTTACCAGCATCTTATTTTAAGTATAGCGAAAAAGTCAGTAGTGCTTACAAAAACAGAGGATTCTCTTAAAGGGAATCAGAAAAATATCAAAATAAGGCACAGCCTGTTACTGTCACAGATTTGCGTTAGGCAGTAGTGTTCTTTCTGTTAGGCAGTAGTGTTCTTTCTGGAAGGCACAAGTTGGAAATTTAATTACCCAGGGGTTTAAAATCTGGTTCTGAAGACAATGCCATATGACAAGGACAACTAACTTGGCACAAATTCCCTTAACTGGGATCAATGGCATTTAATTAGTGACAACATTGCATCTAGATTATAGTACTCTGGAACTTAAGAAGTCCTCTTCATCAGCCCATATGTAAATCTGTAAAGGCACTGTGCAAAATGTGGATGGGGCTGGCCATACTTCTAATGTGGAGTGTGTATTAAAAAACAAAGGCACATTTCCTAGAAACTGAACTTTACATTAACTAACAAAAAATAAACATTTTAGATAAAACAGTAGGTAAGCTTGATAATATAGCAGGCTCTAAGTCAAAAGTCTTGAAGAGGTTTCTTGAACAGCAGGCTTGAGTTTCACTGGTTCTTCACGAAGAGACACTCCACACTAAGACGCAGGGGAGATGAAAAAAGCAGGGAAAAAAAGCTGTTTAGTCTCTCAGTGCAAATCCAGAATGAACACTGAATGCTACAGTCTAAATGTGAACAGAAATTTGATTTGGCTGATTTCCTCTTAGTGGCTTCTCTATGTTTTATAAAGGGCTACAGGAGAGCAGAGTCAGAAGAAAGGATCCAACTAGCTGTACATTCTTGTTAAAAGGAAACATCTGCTACTAACATCTGCCTATCGATGAAAGGAAGTCATGTTTCTCTAAATAGTTCCCATATACTGCATTACTTTGCTCTAATATTATATATAATAATAGTTGTATTTGTGTGTGTATATATATGCATATATATACACTTTATCTATATAATTATTATTTTTATTATATGCCAGGTACCATCCTAAGCACTTTTTATATATTAACCAGATTTGTCCTTATAACAAACCAACATGGTGGGTCCTATTATTATCCCCATTTTACAAACGAAGAAATTGAGGTCCAGAAATATTAAATTGCTTGTCCAAGGCCATAGCTAGATGGTGGTGGAACCAGGATAGATCATAGGTAGTCCATGCTTTTAACTACTACACTACATAAAAAGAAATATATGATAAAAATATAATCAGAGAAAGGAATTGTTAGTTAGTGGAAACGAATAAATTTTCTCTAACCTCAAAGGATTAAAGTTTCTATCAGAAATTTTAGACCTTTGGTTCCTGAACCCATGTACCAAAAAAAGAAAGAAAGAAAAAAAAAAGAAAGAGAGAAATTAATTTTAGACTTATAATCATACAAAACTCAAGTATTTAAAACATTTACTAAAGAAAATTAAACCCTTGGAACAAACTGACATTTCTGAGGAAACGTTTAGTCTGAGCTCCTGTACATGCAATCATCTGTGAACACATGGAGAAGCCATTTCCAATGAGTTTAGAACAGGTTAACTCACCGATGATGATGATGATGATGATAATCAGAACACTAATCCCTATTGCCCACATCTGTAACAAAATATATGTCCGTTTCACATTTCAAAAATAGACATAATGTGCTTATAAGAAGTATCATATAATGTTACTCTAGTCACTGAAAGAAAAATTAAGGTGCATTACAATCTGGAATAATTGATAATTTCTAAAGCCTAAATTTAATTATCTCAGGGCCTGATGGTTACTTATCTGCTTTTTAAAAGATGTTAAAATGATTTGTGATCTCTAGGTAGGCATTTGTGTGTGTATCCAAGTTTTCCACATAAGGAAGGGCTACTAAGTTTGCCCTGTGTCTGAAAGTGTCACTTCTAAACAAGGCAGAGGGCAGGGTACATTCGGGATCCAATCACAGCACATTTATTTGCTAACTGTATAAAATCTGCTTTGGGCCATGCTCCTTGTGTGGCTACTTTCTACTCTTCTGCTGAGCACACTGTGACTTTCTAGCATTTCTTTCCCCTGACCTTGGAGCCATTCATAGAACTCCATGGAAACTGACCATCAATTCTAGCCCTCTCCTGTCAATCTGTGTTCAGGACCCTGCTGGGGTGGAGGGTCAGGGGGGGCTAATGCCTGTGATTGATTTTGGACATTCCTGTTCTATGTGCTTCTTAAATCAGCCACAGAACATTAAGGATTCCTAGGAAAAGGTACATAATGTTTCAGATTCACAGTCAACCGCAACTTCTACGTGTGGGAAGTCAAACCCACCTCCCAGATTCATCAAAGTCCAGTATTTGTAGACTCTGTTGAAGCTCTAAGAATAGAGATGGGGACTTCATATAAAGGTCAGTCAAACAGAATTACCTTGCAATTCTTCCACCAGTATTTTCTCTTCAACTTGGCGGCACTTGTTTCAAATTGAGAAGCTCCCGCCTGCAGTGCATCTGCACGGTCATCTAACTCGGACAGCTTCTGGTCTCTTTCTAACACCTTATCCACGTTAACTCTCATTATGTCCACCACCTAAAAGAATGTGATCACAGTAAGTTACCCACAACAGACTGGGAGAACGAAGATTCCAAATAAAATCTACTGGCACATTTTTTCAGGTCCACACTTTATTGATTTGAGCCAAATTTTCATTAAAAAAATTGTAAGTCCACCGTTTCATGACAAAAACACTCAGCAAACTAAGGAAAGAAGGGAACTGCCTGAATATGATAAAGGGCATTTATGGGAAAACCCACGACTAATACCATGATAGGGAAAGACCGACAGCTTTCCCCCTAAGATCAGGAACAAAACAAGGATGCTCTCTTTTACTACTGTTACTCAACATTGTACTGGAAGTTCTGGCCAGAGCAATTAGTCAAGAAAAAGAAAAGGAATCTAAACTGGAAAAGAAGAATAAACCTATCTCTACTTGTAGATGATTCTCTCTATATAGAAAAATCCCCAAGAATCCACAAAAAACTTCTGGAGCTAATAAATTCAGCAAAGTTGTAGGGTACAAGATCAACACACAGAAATCAGTTGTGTTTCTATATACCAGCAATGAACAATCTGAAAAGGAAATTAAAGAAACACTTGTATTTACAAAAGCATCTAATCTAGAAAATAAAATACCTAGAAATAAATTTACCCAAGAAGGTGAAAGATTTGCACATACAAAACATTGCTAAAAGAAATCAAAGACCTAATAATTAAATGAGAAGACATTTCACGTTCATACACTGGAAGACTTAACATCACTAAAGTGGCAGTACTCCCCAAAGCAACGTATGGATTCAATGCAATCTCTATCAAACTTCCAATGGCTTTTTTTTCCCCCAGAAAGGTAAAGGCCAATCATCAAATTCATATTGCAAGGGGTCCAAATAGCCAAAATAATATTCAAAATGAAAAACAAAGTTAGAGGGCTCACATGTTCTCATTTCAAAACTTACTATAAAGCTACAATGATCAAGACAGTGTGGCACTGGCATATGGACATACAGACTAATGGAATAGAACTGAGAGTCCAGAAAACAACCCAAACATCTACGGCCAATTGATTTTTGACAAGGGTGCCATTTCCAATGGGGGAAAGAATAGTCTTTTCAAAAAATTATGCTGGGACAACTGAATAGCCACATGCAAAATAATGAAGTTGGACCTCCTACTTACCCTCTATACAAAAATTAACTCAAAATGGATCAATAACCTAAATGGAAGAGCTAAAACTATTAAAACTCTTAGAAGAAAACATAAGGATAAATCTTCATGACTTTGGATTTGGCCACTATAGATTCTTAGATTTGATACCAAAAGCAAGAGCAACAAAAGAAAAAAACAGATAAACCGAACTTCATAAAAATTAAAAACTTTTGTGCATTAAAGGATATTATCAAGAATGTAAAAGACAACCCACAGAATGGGAGAAAATATCTGCAAATAACATATGTGGTAAAGAAAGGTTTACTATCCAGAATACATTAAAAAAAACAATTCTTACAACTCAACAAAAAGACAAACAACCCAATTAAAAAATGGGCAAAGGACTTGAATAGACTTTTCTTCAAAGAAGATATACAAATGGCCAATAACCACATGAAAATATGCTTAAAATCACTAATCATTACAGAAATGCAAATCAAAAGCACAATGAGATACCACTTCACGCTTGCTGGATAACTATAATAAAAAATAGGGAAACAATTGCTGGAAAGGATGTGGAGAAACAGAAACCCTTGGACATTGCTGGTGGGAATATAAAATAGTACAGCCACAGTGGAAAACAATTTGGCACTTCCTCAAAAAACTAAACATAGAATTACCATGATCAAGCAATGGTACTCCTAGGTATAAACTCAAGAGAAATAAAAACATATGTCTAAACAAAATCTTGTAAGTGAATGTTTATAGGAGCATTATTCATAATAGCTGAAAGGTGAAACAACTCAAATATCATTAACAGATGAGTAAATCAACAAACTGTCGTATACACATAAAGTGGAATATTACTCAGTCATAAAAGAAACAAGGTACTGATACATGCTACAACTTGGATGAATGTCAAAAACATCATTCTAAGTGAAAGAAGCCAGACACAAAAGGCTACATATTGTATGATTCCTTTTATATGCTATACCCAGAACAGGCAAATCCATAGACACAGAAAGCTGATTAGAGTTACCCAGAAATGGGAGAATTTGGGAAGAGGGTGATCACTAAATGGGAACAGGGTGTTATTCTGGGATGATAAAGTTTTGAAACTAGAAAGGGGTAATGGTTGTACAACATTGTGAATATACTAAATACCACCAAATTGTACACTTTAAAATGGTTAATTGTATGTTATGTGACTTTCACTTCAATTAAAAAACTCTCCTGAGAATTACTTTATTAATTTAAAAAAATCCAATTTGATTTTGTAAGTAAACAAAAGTTTCAAGCAAGACAGAATTAGAATGAGTTTCTAACTATGAAAATCTAAAATTTTCAGGATTAAGTTCACGAAAATATCAGATCAAAACATTATTATGTGATTTAACAGTGTATAACCTTTTTTTGAGACAAGGTCTTGCTCTGTTGCCCAGGCTGCAGTACAATGGCCTGATCACAGCTCACTGAGGTCTCAAACTCCTAGGCTCAAGTGATCCTCCTGCCCCAGCCTCCTGAGTAGCTGGGACCATAGGTGTGCATCACTGCCCCCGGCTACTTTTTTTAGTTTTTGTAGAGATGGGGTCTTATCACGTCTCAAACTCCTGGCCCTCAATGATCCTCCCGCCTCGGCATGAGCCACCATGCCTGGTCCTAATATAACTTAAACTCTGCTTTTTAGGGCAGCTAAATGCAGAAAGACCAAGATTATTTTTGTTGGACAGAGACAACTTTTAGGAATATAGAAATACTAGTATTTCTACTAGTATTCTACTAGTATTACTACTGAATTTCGCAATATTTAGTTGTGGTTCTGCATATACAAAGCAGAATAAAATATGCTGTGAAGATCCTCTAGCTCAAGGATTCTACAAACACTGATTTGCTGGGCTAGCACAGTCTGTCAGTATCTGCCTTCTGTGTGTCAATAGGCAACTGTCAGCGATGAAATTCCACAGAGGCTTGTTCGGGCCCAGTAACTAGTAAGTAAGGCTATAGGACAAAGCATTTTGATAAAAACTCTGATCAGAAGAATTAGTTCTCACTTGAGCAAACTAGAGACCTAATATTTGAACATTTTTACTACCCTATTCTATAAAGTGGTTCTTGGGGAATGTTCTCAGGGAGGGGTGTTTGTGTTTTACGTATGTGATTCCATTACAGGAAAATAAGCATGAAGCCTGGAGAGTCTGACTTCTGCTTTTAGATCATGGCTTCCAGAACAACAGGGAGCAAATTTCTGTTACAATTAAGATATAGTCAAGATTTACTTCACATTCACACTTTTATGATACTTTTTCTAAACACAATTATTTCCACAGTGCTCTCATATTTGTTTCAAATTCACATTTTCTACATTTCAGAACAATACCTCATCTACTTGATTTTGAGTCTGCTGAAGTCTTCGACTACTGCCAGCGGCAGCACTTGAACCTGCAGGTGCACCTGTAGACCTGAAAAATGTAAAGGCAGGAACATGAGTAAATTATGATCCCAAATACATTTTTGTAAGTATAATGTTATTCCAGGACTCTCAGTGTTAATAACCTCTTACATCAGAACTGAAGCAAAAAACCCAAACAATCAAAAAACAACAACAACAAAAAACAAAAAAAGCGATCCTTCCTAAAGTAATGAACAAAGGATCTAATGGCATTTCTTCTAATTCTTCTACAATTTTCAAGATTGTCCCAATGTTAAAGTGACCAGGGGCTAAAGTCAAGGTATAATAGGATCTACTTTGTATCACTGAAGTACCTGATCCTAAGATAGGTGATCTCTACTTTCCATTTTTTTTTTTTTACTTGTTTTAAGACATACATCTGCTTTAACACACTCAGTACTCTCCTGATCTTTTCACTGTGGCAAGAACTGTTTTCACAGTTATGAACAATTATAGAATGTCCTTTTTCCAATATGGAAAAACAGATTTATTTATAGAAACAGTCAGGAAAACTGGGATGCAGGGATGGGGATGGTGTGAGTGGGAAAGATGAGTTGAAGCAATATTCCCTCTTTCGGAAAGGTACTTATCTTTTAAAATCTTCATCAAAGGCTTTATTTTCCCCCATGCAGATCTATCTTAACCACTCCGGCCTGAAGTCTTTATTGCCCCCATTGCTTGGTTGGTACCACTTTATTTTTTCAGTTGTACATGAAGTCTTGCCTCCCTAATAGATCACAGGCTCCTGAGCCTTAGAATTCTCTTCTCTGTAACGAAGACAGCACCTAGCATGTGCCTGGCTGTACAACAGACACCGATTCATTGATTAAAAAGAGAGTCCTTTCACAACTATCATGTCAGTGACCAAGGATACAGCAGATCAGATTGCTGCCCTCACAGAGTTTAGTGTCTGGTAGATAATAAGGACCGTGCCCTGATGCTAGAAACTTTCTATGTATTTTCTCATTTAATCCTCATAACTCTTTGAGATGAATAGTATAAAAATGTTAGCCCCCATTTTATAGCTGAGTAAAGTGAGGTTTAGAAAGTCAACACAGTTGGCTGTAGTGGAGCCTGTGTTTAGATCAGGTCCTGTATAATGTCACGGATCTAGATCTTAACCACTGTGATCTACTAGCACAGCAGCCTCAGCGGGAACATTCGATCCAAGCTGCTAGGAGAAACCTGGAGTTTCCTTCGTGGGTGAGCAATGAGCAGGTTGGAGGGGAGGGAGAGGGTCCTGTGATTCCAACAATTAGCATTCTGAGTGTTACCCCTGGAAACACCCATTTCAAGGGCCACAACAAGAGAGCGAAGGGCCATGGCTAAGTCATCTTTCCGGGTGCAGCCGCTCCTGGCTGGTCAAGGAGCACTTCGGCCCGCAGCGGCCTTGCGACAGGGC
>VBSM01000529.1:2948360-3002361 GCA_008086735.1 Cheirogaleus medius | reverse complement strand
GACAATGAACAAGACAGTTTATTTGCTTCTTCTTAATGTCCCAGATTAGCCTAGTGATCCTTGGGGGCACCACGTTTTTCCAAGAATGTTAAAATGAAGGAAGCCCATTTGAGGTATTTGTCACAGGCTTGGGGTGGCATAGGTTCCCCCCGCCTCACGTTTTGTGACACAAGTATTTATTATTGCACAGACGATATTATAATCTGCTTATGGCAACCTTTACATACTTTCTTCATTTCTGTATTTTCAGGCCCTAGCACAGAGTAGGTCCTCAACTTTCGGTCGAATGAAGGGAAGCACAAGTCTGAATACAGTGAGTTACTTTGTAATGCGTTTGTTACTGAAATATTCCTACTAACACAAGACAGTCTCCTACATGAAGAAAACAAAATTCTAATAGAATAATTGGTTGATTAGGTGAGAAGTGAAAAATAAAATATAGTACTTAAATACTGAGCTGTCTTTTCCAATTCCAAGTAGAATAATTTGAAAAGAGAAATGTTGGTGTACATTAGAATAAACAAGAGTGTCACAGAGGCGGTGGGATTCCA
The DNA here is from genome assembly GCA_008086735.1 of Cheirogaleus medius. Lineage (NCBI taxonomy): Eukaryota > Metazoa > Chordata > Mammalia > Primates > Cheirogaleidae > Cheirogaleus > Cheirogaleus medius. Next base: position 3,001,810 of record VBSM01000529.1, on the reverse strand, counting down.
GTTGGGGAATAGCTAGAGATGAACAAACACCATGAATAAAGATAGCAGTGGAAACGGAAGCGGAGGTGGTGTGCACAGGCCAACCATAATGAAAGCAAGACTGAATAATGAGGATAAACAAAGCAAAAAATAAAAATAAAAAGTCATGTAAAGGCAGTGGGTTCTGGAAAGCATTGAGGACTCACGGAGTTGGGAGATCCATGATGCAAACTTTGGCAGTAGCACTGAGATGGATTAGAAGGAGGACTGCGAGGGACATAAGGAGAGGCTGTGCAGTGAAAAGGAATGGAACAATGATGACAGAATACTCGGAAAGGAGGATGATGGTGCTAGTCTGCTGGAAAATGCCTTTTAAAAAACTTCAGAGGGTTTTAACTGAAAAAGTGAACCTAGATTAATATCTTTATCTTTCAAATAACTGCAGTGCCTTATACAAATAATTGACATGTTGAGAGGTGCCTGGGAGACAGGTGAAAAGCAAGTGTGGTAGGAACAGTGGCTCTAAGAAATTTTTTCTTCCAAGGACTTATCTGAAACAATGTAACACTCAATGTCATAACATTGTATCTGGATCAGAAAGAAATACTTAAAATTACTTTATATAGCTTGAAATGTGCTCATCACCTTGAATTTCAATATCAGGTCAAGTTAAAGCAAAACACACACATAGTATGGGGAAATTTTCTTCATTTTTAATTTACAGCAGAAAGAATATAAAGCATTCAGAAAACATTTTCCATATTTTAAGGGCAATTCAAAACATTTTGCATGGTTTCCAGCAGCTGAGTTCTTCAACAGATCCATTGATTCAATGATGCTTTACATGCACAATTACAAAAATAAAACTTACAAAAAAGAAGACATCTAGACTAGTTTTACATGCAAGTCTCAGGGACCCCCCATTTTGGGCGCCAACTACTGTGTGGAACTGCCATAAGCGACCGTGCAGCCAGAGAGGGGTTCGTGTTATTGTCTTTATTTCGTTCACACAGTACAGCTGATTTTGAATGGGTAACAAGAATAGCAATTAAATCTTCAGGAGATAGAATAAGATTAGCTATTAATTTTATAATGAAATCCTACTCCTGGCACTTGGGAATTCAGATTATCCAAGAAAGCTGCGCTTACCTATCATCTTATATTCAAAATTAAGATTCACAACCAAGGAAAAGCAGTCAGAAATGCTTTGTTTCAGTGGAAGTGCATTTTTACCTCACCTAGGATTCACAGTTGTACTGGTAGGTTACACTGGTGGTAGGTTTTGAACCTACTTCCTATCCCTTCCATAAGAACCCTCCTAATTCTACGTAAGTCTCTATCTTCTGGAATCTCCTAACTTATTCAGCTAATAATGTAGCATGTGAAACATTTAAAAAAATAAATGTGAGGGTTAAAGCAAATCCACTGAGGTCATTACTCTGGTCAAAAGATCATTAGTTGTACCATAATAAATGGAATAAACATCTAAAATTCAGTATTAATATAGGATGTTCTGAAAGAGCTGGCTTTCACATTCTGTTCCCATTTATGAATGCAATTGTGTGTTCATAAATTACTCAGTGTCCTCCTATAGGTCGAATTGTGTAAAATAATAGGTATTTGGGGGACTGCAAAAGCTGCAACATAACCCACACATTTAAAAACAAAATTGAGTCAGGTCAGTTTACAAATGTACAGGTGGCTACTAGTTGTGGGGCTGTCACTGTTGTCAAAGCTGATCACAAGCAGAAAGACATATACTGTACAGTAATTCGAGGTTGGCAGTGAAAGGAAGTAATTAAAAAACAAGTACAATTATAGAAAAGGCACCAAGAGCACTGACCCCAGTTTTTACCACAATCTTTTTGTATCTACCTTCCTTCCAAAGACACCAGTTTAAAAGCTTGTGAATATTTTTAGGCTTCACAACAAGCCTTGAGTTTTAACTCACAGTTGGCAGCCAGAACCAAGAAAAAAAATCTCAGCTTCACACCAACTGATCCTTAAACTTAACCTGGGAGTTTTAAACTGGCATCAGCAAATGCAAACTTTATTCTCTCAATTTAACATTAGTAGTTTAATTTTTTAAAACATCAGATTTCTTTGGCTCCTCATTATGTGGAAATAGTAATACACCATGACATCCCTAACAAGACCAGTCTAACTCGTTTTCATTTTTAGTTATTTTTTGTGCAATTTTTATTACATTTTCTGATTTCCAGCAGGAGATATGGAAACGTGACATTTTTCTACTTTTCATACTATTTCTTTTGTCATGTTTTGATCATTCTAAGTGTTCTTTGTTGGAGTGAGTGGATGGTGTTAAGCTACATACTGATTCATCTTATGATTATCTGTTTTGCAAAAGTAACTTAATTTTCTTAAGCAATATTAGCATTCACATTACTTGGCACCATTGGCAAAAAAATTTTAAATAAAATAAACTCCTGGTAGCCAAAATTAAATGTAAACATATCCTTTTTTTTTTTAAGTAATGTTACTCTGCCTTTTTTCCTAAGTCTAAATACAGTAGCTCTTTTTTTTTTGCAGTTTAGTCATGCTTTAGCAAAATGTTCTTCTAAAGAACATTTAAAATAAAGTACTCTTATAGTGAAATAAAGTTTTTTTTGTTTCATTTTACAGACCATAGCCACTAATGCTTTGCTTTTGTTCATTTCTTCTTGAGTTCATGCACATATCTCTTTGTTTTAATATATACAATATATACAAACAGTACATCCACATTTTTCTCGCTCATTCAGACAAAACTATACAAATAATTTTATCTTGCCATGTTATTGACCTTTGTGAATAAAATATTTAGCAATTAATATAATCCCTTTCAAATATTTTCTCACTTTTCATTTCTACCTTCTATATATACACAGAAACTGCTCCATTTGGATGAGATATAGCCAAAAACATGGAATTTACTGGCCAGAACGCAGCACCACACTGATCATTTAGGTGGCAAATGTCCAGGCAAGGTTTATGGTTCCTTAGGATTACTACAGTTTCCAAGGTTACTAAAAAAGGCTACATGCTTTACCAATTCTTAAGTAATTCTCATTGCACATGAAAGTAAGGCAAAAAATTAAAGTGCTGAACATGAAAAAGGGGACAAGATGATTACTATCCTCGCAGGTTCTTGGGAGGTGGTGGGGACAAGAAAATAAATTTAAACTCTGTAAGCTGTTTCTCATTATTTCCCATGCATTACCCGTTTACCACACACCCGCCCCTCTGCAAATTTCCACAAGACATTAAAAACCTGCAGATTTTAAAAGTTGCATTAAGTGTGCTGTAGAGATTAAAACAAACAAACAAACAAACAAACAAACAAAAATAAACAGTGAAGGAAATGAGAACACACGGACCCAATAAAGATTTGTATGATCTAAGCCCTCCACTGAGAATCAATCCCAAAGATTCAGCTTCTTGGAAATAACCAACAGGTGCAGGCACAACATTCTTTTTTGTTGCTAGTATATCCCCACCTTTTCTTATCTATATTTTTGGTATAAATATTTGTACAGTTCCACACGATGTTTGAATACAGCCCTATATGAGAAGGAAATGACTTCTTCCTAAGAAGAAGCCTCTTTCAATTCCTCCTGGTGTCTTGTTTTCCCATGATCCAACAGAAGATTGAGTTCCAAGATGTCTTGCTGATCAAATTAAAAGTTGTCCATGAAAGTGCAAATGCAATGACCAAAACATTCCTGTTAAAATCCTGCAGCTGATCTCCCCAAAACTGCAGAGGGATTGTGTGTGTGTGTGTATGTGTGTGTGTGCATGTATGTTGTTGTTGCATGTCTCTGCTAAAAACAGAAATGAAAACAGTCTGAAAAGCAATGTCACATTGCTAAGGGATGCTGCTGTATGTCTTCAAGTTCCTTGGCCTTTTTCAATTCTTTCACTCTGGAAGAGAAACAAAACAAAACACCAGGCGATAACTATATAGTGAAACTGTGACAAAATAAAGGAAAAGGGTATTACCACTCCCTCTGAAATGAAAAGCCAAAACAAAAACCCTTTTGAGGATTGATGTCAAAAGAAACTCCTGTGAAACTGCTGGGGAAAATATTCAAAAAGAAGACATGATCCTTCTTAAGGTGATTAAAAAAAATTCTAAACTTTGCTCTATGTCAAGTGCTCTAAGAACAAAGCAAAACTGAAGTCTAATGTATTAAATCAAGTGTGACAATAACATGTTCATGTTAGAAAAATTTAACTCTTCAAATGAACTTCTTTTTAGCCTGGTAGACAACCACTAATGCCTTGTAATTCTATGTGATGTAAATTACACACACATTTATGTAGCTTTTAATATACTTAGGATCAAACTATTGCTTTGCTTCTAGACTCAAGATTGTTAGGTATCTTGAACCTGATCATACATCTGCACAACTCTACTATTTCACTCATGTGAAATTGTGTAGTCTGATTTTCATAATCCCTTACTTTCCTCCCATTCCACACTGTAACTTTAAAAGACACCTGGGCTCCTGCCCCAGCGCTCCCAGATGGACAGCAGCAGGGTACAATACCAATAAGGTACTTTGTTCTATTTATCAAACATACTGTAGTAAACAAATTTAAATGAAATTGTTATAGACTGAGTCGTGGAAAGTTCAAATCAGCAAATTATTTATTAATTATCACTGCCAATCTATATTTTTTAACATAAAAATTTGCCTCTTTTTTGAATATGACTTTTTTGAATATGATGTAGATGGGGTGCCAGGCTGTCAGCTACAAGAATTTTTCCCTATACTGACAAATAATTATGAGCTTGCCTTAATAGCAAAATGATCAAATGTAAGTTAGAGAATACTGTATAAGTCATAGTTTGTAGTACTTCATACCACATATTAACATTTGTTTCCCAAAATGTGTGTGAGAGGCTGCTTTTAGCCACATAGAAGCAGTGGTTTCCCAGGACACCTATACTCTACCTCAACAGCATGACAAGGAAAAGTCTGATTTGTTATGGGCCTATACAAAGGTCAATAATTTCAAATATAGTTTTCTGGATATCTAAGAGTAAAGTGTCTCCTATTATCTTAAGTTATAACAGTAAATTAAAACTTCAAAACAAATGCTAGCTTACTTTCTAAATAGATTCTTAGTAACACTAAAGAAGGAAGAAAACATTTTGAAGAAAACAGTAATAAATTATTGCTACATTATAGAGGTTAGAGTTAATGGAATGGCACATACACTACAATAGCGATTTAAGAGAACAATTATATTTACCACCTCCAAGCAGAATCATGTCTGAGTATTCTGCAAAGTTGATATAATCTCTTCAAAGAGAAGATGCTCTTTTTCAGAAAAAAAAGCTTTATCATTTTATCATTATTAACACTAAAAAGAATTAAAATATTTGAAAACTTTCATAATTGTTTTACTTACTATATACACCAAGCCCAGCTTGGTCCTAGTGTGACTTTTTACAAATGAGAGTGACAAACAGTGTACCACCAAAACTGTTGATTCCTTTCTTAATAGGTGCATTTAGAATACACTGCTGTGTTCATAGGTAGATCCAGATATTATTTAGTTTTTAAATTTTATAATCAAGTATACCATGGATTATTAAATTTCAGGGTAATTTGGGTCATATTACAGTATAGAATTGTGCATGATTATAGGTCCCTAATTTTGGACATGCATACTTGATAAATAAATGGCTTTTTAAAAATTGAAACATGCCATAGTCTGTGTTCAATTTTTAAACATGCAATGTCTAAACTAACATCCCTTTGGCTGGAAAATGCAAGGCATGCACTGATGCCAACTTTACTTCCAAACATGCAATATCTGTACTTGTGCAGACCTATTTGCTGAATTACTGCAAAATGTGCATGCCACTTCAAATATTACATTTTATTTCTGCACTAGCACAGAACTCATTCACAAATATGCAACAGTGACTCCATCACTGATGAGATTTCTAGACTTTGAGGAATTCTGAACTCAAAATCTGATAGCATAAACACAAAGATATTCATTCACAATTTTTCTGGAGTAAACATGAATGCCTTAAAAAATATTAAGTTCATCACTGAGATGAAATAAAAGGGAGACTGAATTATAAACCAGAAATGTTTAATATAGTTTCATACCAAAGAATCTGAAATCAGCTGGCCAGGGTAGGTATAACTTAAAACATCTTTAGTTAAAATGGTCACATTTGTTTTTGCATGTTTTTTCAGTTTCCTTCAGAACTCAATAAAAAGTTAACTAAGTTTTTATAAGGTTTTAAAGTTACCATGTAAGTACTCTGTTATGAAATTAGTGATGGCCTTGCAGACCATTAAGTTAAGGAGAGATGCATGTCCACACACAATTGTCTACATGGGAAAAATGAGAACATTTACAATTTTCAGATATATTTTTTTAGGCTTGCATAACTCCTGAGTTAAAGTGGAGAATTTGTTAGTTTCATGATGAAGTTACCAAAGTATACTAGCATTATAAATGACATCAAAATGACTTAGATGTCACAGACTTTTTTTTTTAACAGAAAGTCATTAAAGGAGGAATTAAGGAAAAAGACTAAAAGGAAGAGAACACATTACATTCCAATAGCTATACAGGTTACTAATATTTGTTACCTTATGTAGTCCTCACAACACTGCCATTACCTTCAGTTTGCAAGAACCTGAGACACAGGAGTTAAGTGACCTGCCCCAAATCATATAATTAATAAATGACAGCAGGGATTTGAACTCAGGTTTGTCTCACTTCAAAGCCTATAGTTTCAACACTTCACTCCCCTGCCTCTAATAATAGCTCTTAGAATAACAGAAATTTTTAAACAAGCCAATTCTTATTTTATTGGTTTTTCCAAAAGACCTCATTAAAAAACATGCATTTGGAAAATTTCCATGGTATGAAAAAAATTGACAATTATATTTTCTAATTCTAAGATGTTATCTTTTATAAGACAGATTTTATTAGTGTTTTTTGGGGAAAAGACCTCCACATAAAATGTACTTATCAATTTTACAACACGATTAGATTTAGAATCCTATAACATGAAAACAATGTGTCTAAGGATCAAAGAGGATTCTTAGCCTTGTTCTCCAATATGTGGTTTATAAACCATGTTGATGTTAACTTACCTCTGAAAGTGTACATGAAATCGAGAGGCTTTTATGATCTGCCCTACTGAAATCATACATGGAGTTTTACCTTGAGAGTAGATTATTAGGATGAGACAGTGGTACCTAATTTTCATTTTGCTTTTAATCAAATGTCAATTGAATAAAATAATGTTTGAATCTTACATTATCTCCAAAGAAACAGGAAACAATTTATAGCACTGAAGTGGTTTAGAATAACATCTGATTTACTAGAATTTCTAACATATTTTAAAAAATAGGTGTTTCAAACTAGAGTGTTTCAAATAGTTAAAAAAATTGAAGTTGCCTTATTATATCAGTCAAGGACATGAATAATCACTAAAAGGCAGATATTAACTAAAAATTAATCTTTACCAACAAGAAGGATACTCAATAAAAGTTTAACCATTATTATCTCTGGGTGATTCTCCTTGCCTATTTGTATTTCTGCAATTTGCTATGAGTGTGTGCTTCTTTTATGATAATAATTATTCCTGCTTGTTAGTCTTTAAAAGAAAAAGCTTATTAGATATTTTTCTATATATCTGTTACTACTCATCTCACAAACGCGGCATTCACATGATATGTAAACAACTGCACTCACTTCCAAATTCCATTACACAGAAGACAGGCAAAGCAGTCTTCCTTGAGATCATAAAGACTATATAGGATAGAAACTATAGCTTCTATAGGTGCAAGGCTATTGCTACCCTAAGGTGAGCTGCATGACCACATTTCTGAACCTATCAGTAACTTGGAAAGTACCCACATTCCTAGCTTGGAGTTACAGTAATTAGGATAGCAAGACTTTGACCTGTGACCATTCAACTATTAAAATTAAAGACAATCCCAGGATTTCCCCAAGCATTCTAGGCTTAAAATAATCACCACTTTGGGATACTGTTGCAGTCTCAACCTCCTCCCCAATCCCCAAAAAAAAGTTGCATCATAATGTACCGAAGTGATGTAGTAAGCAACAGCACTGAAAGCCAGCAAAAGCCCACAGGGTTTATTTCCATCAGACGTCCAATGATAACTTATGGATAAATGAGGTAGGCCTGCTTCAGAAACTCATAGCAAACAATGGCTCCATGGGAAAAGCGTAAGGCGAAGCTGCTTCATCACATCTACTCAGTAACGCTCAGCCAGAGAAATGTTTCATGAGTCAGTGGATTCCGGCAGGTATATTCTCGCAGTGCTGGACGTCAAAACATACAGGGCAGCCAGACATGGCTTTCTGATTAGTTACCTGTTGCTCTGAGAGCTGCAATAGCTTGTGGGGAATTTAGGAAAAGAGAGCTCTTGCCATTTTCCAGAAATCTCATTTGGGTTGCAAAACAAAAAAGACAGAGAGGCCCAATAAGAATGACACAGAGCATGTTGTCTGCAATTTAACACACACCACTGTGTTCCAAAAATATTCATTTCCTAAAAGAGGCAAGTGAGACAAAATTACTTTGGAGATTTAAAATACATCCATGATGACACATCCCCCATTCATTTCTTACTCAATGAATAGATTGGGCCACTTGGAAACTATACACCTCATGTCAAACTTAACTGAAGGAGCTGAATCTAGAGCACTGTTTACTCTTCTCAAACAGTGTACTTCCAGGCTTTGTTAGAGAGCGGTCCCTTGGATAAAAGTGTAAATAGCAAAGCGTCACCTCCAGAACCTGCTAATGCCCCACTGAGGGCATTTCACAGGGCTGCTCCCAGAAGCACACGGCAAAGCTGCTTTGCTGAAATCACTACTTACCTAAATGACTGGCAGCTTCTGGCAAAGTTAAGTGTTTAGAAATACTCAGATACAGAGAAAATCTATTGTTTAAAATTTTGTGACCAAAAAGTGTATTTCTTCTTCCTTCAATTATGGTTCTTTTATTCTAGTAAAATAGCTGCACCCACCTTTATTGAACATAGGTGACTAAGCCAGCAATTTATAAGAAATAGGTTATTTAAATACCGGAATTCCTATTGCCTATAACAATACCTGTAATTACAGTTTACAAAGCACTCTCACAGAAATGTTATCTTGTATAGGGAAAGGAGGAATTTGTCTAGGAATTGCTTTTCAGAGAGTGGTCTCTCTTATCCATGGGAACACTTTCTACTATCCACAAAAAATAATGTCTTAAAGAGAGAAGTGAAAACCATTTTTTATTTTTAAAAAATGGGAGGGGGAGGCATTTTTTAGGCCAAGTCTCAATACCCTGAGTTAATCTGTTAAGTAATAATTGTATTTACTATTTCCTTTACATATGAGGTATCTTGGTTTCTCTGCTATGAAACTGAATAGCATCCTGTTAGATAAACTCAAAATCCAACAGGAAAGTAGTATTTTCAGCATGTATGCTTTAAAAGGTTCTTAAACCTTATAAATCCTTCAGTCATTTGCTGAAATTAGTATATAACACCTAAATTAACTGAGAGAAATAATTAAAACCATTTATTTAAATATCTCTCTGCGTATAAGGAAAGTTCTTTCCTAAATACAGTTATTGTGTCCAAGACGAAAAAAATCCCTGATGGTATCAAGAATTTGGCAACTCCACTTTAAGTTACTGGACAAATTAGAAGCTACGCCTGAAGGAAAGACTGAATAAAAATGAGCTAGATTCAGTGAAGAATATTTGGTGCTTTCTATTAGCCTTCTCCAAGCAAAGACTAAAAATTCAACACACCAGTGATACTTTCTGATCACTGTGCTACTGGAATTAGCCTACTGTGTTTGAATTCTGATGAGTGACATAGCCTACCTTTTTAGATATTCTTCTGCTCTGCTAACCTAGGAGTCTGGGTCATTAATATTTTACAAACACTGTACCATAAAGTTTAATTCTTTAAGTTTTCAAATATTTTTCAATATATAAATCTTCAATATCTTAAATATGGTGTACTTTATAAATTAACAAAATAAGTATATTATCTTCTTTGACATAAATTCCAGGAATATAAATCCTCCTCAGAGAATGCTCTGCCTCCCCAGAGTAATTTCAACTTGGGGACTGTTAGAGGGAATGCTGCTGTGACTTCTTTCACAGAAGAAAGAGGGAGAGAAGACCGTACTGGTAATTACAAAAAGATATATATGTACATATACATATATATGCTATTTCTCAATTCATAGAGTTAGATAAGTATTACCATGATAGAAATAAACTGAAAGTTTCTCAGCTCCTATCTCTCAAACTCCCTTAAGACTGGGTGAGGCATAAGGGGTGTTATGAAATTCCAACCTTCCATGCATGAGTAGGAGTTTTAGGAGTTCACAATAGAATGCAGCAGGCACTAAAGAAATGAAGGTAGGGATTCTGGCTGGCATTGGAAAGCACCTTTAGAAGATGTACTCTTAAAAATGATCATTAACATACCAGAAACTAACAAGCTTCAAAAGTGCATAAGCAACCACTTCTAATAACATGTTGGTTCCTTGCGGCAGGCTGTATTAATTGCACATAACATGCAAGATACAATAACTTTTAGTTAAATTGAATACCAGGGCATGCATCTGTTCTCTCGGAGGTTTTTTTTTTAATGGAAAGAAATATTAACTATATATGTAGAGGTTGAAAAGGAATAGAAAGAGAGAGAAATGGCGATTTTTGTCCTTTTTCTCTTACATTTCAAACACAGACATCCCTGAGCCAGCTCAACCATGTAAGACCTGAAATGTTTTAATTGTGAACAAATGCCTAAATCTAAAGAGGATTAACTAGTTAAGTTTACAAATGAATGTAACTACTTTTTAAAAAACAAAAACAACAACAACAAGTTTCTCCTTCAGTGACTGCTCATAGTTTTAAATAGGTAAGATTTAAATCTTCTGTAGGGATAAGGTAACTATTTAGGAAGAACTTATAAAAACTCAATTCTCCTATCATCAAGCTGGCAAACGACAGCCTGTGGGCCTAATCCAGTCCATTGCCTACTTGTATAAATAAAGTTTTATTAAAACACAGCTACAACCATTCCTTTAGGTGTTGTCCATGGCTGCTTTCATGCTGCAATGGAAGCACTGAGTAGCTGGGACGGACTGCATGGCCCACAAGCCCTAATGTAGTTATTATTATCTAGCCTTTCAAGAAAACATTTGCCAACCTCTGCCTTAAAATATAATGAATAAACATGAACATCAACATGAGTCTAGTTAGATGGGAAATGATATCTCCAGAAACTTTAAAGTTTTAAGAGTTTTTGAATTATGACCTTTTCTCAGAAATCTAAATAATCAGTGTAAGGTTAAGAGGCAGTATTGAATACAGTTGACACCTGTAACTCCCATGTTCTATTTTAAATTCATCTTAAGACTATATATAAGAAAAAAGTTGTTGAATCAATCTAAATTCAAGTCTGAGTTTGGTGAATTCTATTCTTGGCTTTTAAAAAACAGTCTTCTGACACTAAATCTCTTACGATAACTTACAACATGTTTTAGTTGCATCTGGCAGAAACTTTTGCCTCTTGCACATGCTTACAAATTTGTACCATATTCTAAAATCTCAGGGACACCTGTTCAGTATAGTTTCTTTAAAATACAAATTTTATTGGAATATCCACTCTTAACTGCAATATAGAGCATAGAGATTTAAGATACTTTATACCACATTTTCTTTATTCTGTAGTACCGTTAAATGCTGGAAGTCTGGTACACTCATTATTTTATAATGAATTTCCTGGTTGGTTCTGAAAGGGCAGCTTTGTGTACTGACTTACCTCACAGCACTAAGGAAGGAGAGATTTAGGAAATGAAACTACAGGAGCATAATAGGGAAACAGTTATTCTAAACAAGAAATAGATTCCTTTATTTTTTAAAAGCCTAGTACCACCATCTAGTGAGTTCGTCTTGCTTTAGAAATTTTGACAAAGCAGTTGAGAAAATTTCATGTGCCAAATAATTTTAATCACAAAAACACTTGATTAATATTTTCTTATAATGCAGCCTTATTTAGATTTTTTTAAATACTGAAGCCTTCCTCCACCACATTCTCAGCATGCCCTGCAGTGGTTGCAGAAGGTCCCTCCCTTTTACTTACTCATGCATTTGTACATCTACCGTATGTGACTGCTTTCCTGTTGTATAAAACAGCAGTGTTAGTAATTAGGGTTAGTTTTTATTTTATTTTATTTCATTCAAAATGGATGTGAAACTCACTGGCATACCTAGGCTGCAGCCCCATGCAAGCAAGCAAAAAGCAAAATATTGAAAATGGAAGATAAAGATAAACTGGCTAGCAGGCAGCTAAACTCACCCTTTTGTACAGCCTATGGTCCACCAGGGGGCTTTAGACAGTAAAACAATACCAAAGAGCTATTAGCATATGAGGGTCACAACAGAAATCTTATAAATAGCTTTATTTCAACAAAAAAGAGTATAAAGTGGTTTCTTTTTTGGAAAGAAAGAAAAGGAGAGTGATGGTGGGGTATGTGAAATGAGCAGGTAGAAAATTCACCAATTTATTTTTAAGTCTTAAAAAGCTGGGGTCATATGACTTAGAAATGGGACACTTCTTCCTGATTCCTGCAGCCTCTACCTACCTACCTTTTTGAGAAGGTGTCATATGAGGTTTTCTATTTTAATATAGATGTTAATGTTTCTAAGGGACAATAAACATGATAGTTTCTCTTAAGATAACATTACATAACCTAGAATGAAAACAGGATTCACATATCCTAGGGAAAACCTGAGTTTAAAATCAACTTCCACGATAGATTTGAAGGATTTCCTCGAGTTTCTAATTGAATATATTAAATGAGCGTATAGGAATGGAAAGTGAATACTGACCCTATACGGTCAGTATACCAAGGTTATTAAAATTTGCCCACATATTTTCCTAATATCAGAACTATTAATACAAATGGCCAAGAAAAGAAAAGGGCCAATAAAGGTCTTTATTTCATTCCAAAGAATGCATAGATATTTAGAGCCCATAATCTGATGTATCCTTCATAATAAACCTTTGTTAGCCTTCTTATGAGCTTATTACTAGTTAAAATATAAACCTAACAAATGTAAAATTCTTCATGAAATTTTTTTTTTACCAGTTTACAAAAAGAGAACTCTAAAAACAAGAATGAAAGGATTCTTTTGTTCAGCTTACTTTGGGAGGCAGGCTTTAATGAATTTATGTTTGATTTATATCTTATTCTCTCAACTCACCCAATGTAAACACAGGGCACAGCTTTGGCAAAAATAAAAGGAAAATGAATGTAGGACTCTTATGCATAATAGTTTTGCTCATAATCACCAAGGCTGCATCACCTGTACATTTATTCAAAGTTTGAGGATAAGACTAGAAGAAATGAGGGGAAAAGTATAGCACACTTGAACTTGTGGACATTCTGCTTTGTTTGAAATGACCCAAAGAAGAGCACTGTTAAGGTAATTTTCTTGAATAAAATCTGTCTAGAAAGTACTAACCACGGGGTCAGGAAAGCAGAGGTGCCCATGTGATTCAGCTCTAAGTGGCCCAAGTCTCTTGCTACCAGGGCTAGACAGAGTCTTCCTGGGTTTTTCATTTTGCAGGTAGAAGAGGAAAAAGGAAGAGGGGGCTGTGAACAGATGTGAGAGTGTAAGGAAAAGGGCCTAGATGAGTCCTTGGTATTTTCACCAAATGAAGGAAATCATCTGTTCTAATTTGTTCCTAAGTGCCCTGATGCTAAGTAACAGGTATGCCTGAGTAATAAAGAAAAGAGACTGAGTTTGGTAAGGCTTACAGAATTAATTTCATTATGTTATAGCCATACCCATTATTTTGATGCATTTCCTAACGGTACTTCCTATTTCAGTTCTGATACTGGTGTCTCGTTTGTTAGCACTCACGGGGAAAACTCCGCATCCCTGCACGGCAGCGAGCGCACGTCGCTGAGGCGTACGTGGGAAGGGCACGTTAGCTTCTCGCACAGCATTCCAGCTGGAGAAAACCCTCCATCTTAGCGAATGCTCTTTTTACCATTTTTATTATTGTTTATAATGGCTGTGCATGTTTCCTGCTATGGGCATAGGAATGAATTATTTTATAAACTGAAGTAAAAGTCCAAGTAACCAGTTCAACCCTATTAAGTCTCAAAGGCAAAATATTTTCAAAGCTAACAATCAGATGGTTGTAGGAGTAAGAAAAACTAAAGTGAAACCCCCGAAGAATAAAATTAAAGATTAATACTAGGGCTTTTGGTACAATTAAACAGGAGGAGGGAAATAAGACATTAAAGAGGCTTTCAAAGTTTGGTACTATAAATTGCACAGCTCCCGATAACACAGAGAAACAACAAAACCACATGCAAGGTCATCTAAACACAGCTCAGAGGCGACTGTTGCAGATGTCAGATTGGAATATTAACCTAAATAAAGAAAACAAAACACTTTTCATCAGCCCCCCAAAACCTAAGTAAAGAATCTAGTCTTTATAAACAAAGCTCGAATTTAGGAAACAAAGAGAAATTCCTCTAGCTTAGCTCCCTGAGAAGATGCTCTGTCCAGAGAATTGCTGGGGTCACAGGACCCCATGTCCTTCTAACTGAAAATGCACCTGTGATCTCAGATCTTCCTTTTCCTGCACAGGTTCATTCCAGTAATTTCTCCTGTTCCTCCTCACAGACTAGGTTTAGTTGATAATTTAATAGAGCATGTTAGCCATTACATGTCCAGCAGAGGGCACCAGCTATTTAGTGGAAATTCTACATCAGCGAACTTAGATGGAATTAACGGTTTACTTTACTTTCCTTGAGAATAGAAATTCTGTTTATTTTCTGTTTGGATACACGTTAGCATAGCAAGGGATTAGAGTGAAGAACATTTTGCAATGCGGCATATCAATAAAGGTGAAAGGGAAATTTAGAATTAAAAGCTAGTCCAACTAAGTTGTCCTCACACCCAAATTAAAACAGAAAAACCGTGGCATGAATCTCCATTGTTCAACATATACAGCCTAGTCTGAAACAGTCACCAGAGTTCCAATGGTCGCAATTTAGTCCCTAGTTAATGAACTCTATTATCTTATTGTAATTTAGGACATTTGTCCTGATTATTTTCTGGGGGGATTAGCTTTACACAGGAGTTAGTGAGTGCTAAGGTTTTTGTATTACTCTTGATAGTAAAAATGTATAGATGAGGATTAATGTACCTGTGGCGACAGCGGCGTAGAAACCTCATTATTTTTCGAGCAGCTTGGTCCTGCTTTTTGGTTAGCAAACTGCTCCTGAAAAAGCCAGAATAGTATTGTCACAAAAAGGGTACTGTAAAGCCTACTGTGCAGAAGTTGAAAGCTGGACAGTGCTGATAGAGACTTCCAATTAAGCAGCTCCTGTAGCAAGTCCAATGGCATAAGAGTATGTTGCTTTTAAAAGGTGAAAGATTTATAGTATTGAGTCTGAACATTGCTGGAAGAGAAAAGATGGGGCGTATGTCATGTAAGCACTTTCCCCTAGGTTTAGGGGAGACAGTGTAAAGATTGGAAATAAGATGTCCCATAAATATTCTTTCACAACTCTTTATAAGCTCATTATGTGGAAAAAGTCACTCTGGCGTTCGACAGACATCCTTGGTCCAGAAGATGATTCACCTGAGTTTGATACTTTCCTTGGATTATTATCTTCTAAATTTTGTCATTGATGTATTTTACTTTGCTAAATGTTTTCATTACACTCTCTAAAATGGAATAGCTTGACCCTAATTACTCTTCCAAGGTCTCACATGTGGTAACTCTACCACGTTAACTACTATAATAGAGTGACACCTTCTTGAGTAGAAACTTTGGTCATTCCAGTAATTTTCAAATTTTAATTTTAAGCTGAAATTGGGTGCTGACATCAAAATAAGCGGGTGGGAGGTACAAAGAAGGAGCTAAATAGTCGAAATTAGACTCAGCACAGGCATGACTATAAAGTCACCACACCTAGAAAGTTCTGGAAAAAAAGTAACTGCAAATGCGTTAGCATCTCCACAGACCCTAACGTCAGCATACGGCAATTCTTTCAACTGAGTCAGAGTTCTCTTCCTTAAACAGCTTTAGCTCCATGAATCTTCTCAACCCACCTGAGTTTCTGTTGTACAATTACAGCTGTTCGGCGAGCCTGCCGTCTTTTGCCACATTTCTTATAACTCCGATAATACTTTTGGATCAGCACAGCAGCCCGTCGGCTCTGCTGAAATTTTTTTTGCTCATAATAACTTCGGAATTTGCTCTGGATAAGGATGGCAGCCTGTGTCATCTTTTTATAAAGTGCGTACTGCAGGGGAAACAAGAATAAGCACAACAGTAACAACAGGAGCCAACCTGTTCATGTGTCCTTTGAGCTTACAGGGGAAGGGAAGAAGAGAGACCGCTCCCCACTTTCGTATTACATTCTCTGTTCTGGGTTTAATCACAAAAGAGGCAAACTAGGAATCTTTACACTTACCTTTCCAAAATGTAAAATATTACTTTAAGGGTTGCCTTCAGATAATACATTGCTTTATATGTGCTTTTCCCCCAAAATACCAAAATATTTTGCCCTTCTTGAAAAAAAAATTTTAATAGCAATAAACTTAGACATTTGAGTCTAAAAACACTTAGGAAGTAATTCTAAGTGTTTATTTTAAAATTAATATTTACTATCCAATTTTAAAACATTTTAAATATTTTTTTATGGTTCCCAATTCACATCATAAACAAAACTACTGAACAGTCAGCACCTAATTTCTAACTGTCATTCCACAGGACAAGTTTCTGACTGAGTTGCAAGGTCCCAAATACAAGGCTTATCATGAAACGCTGACACCTTTAAGCCACTTTAACCTGTAAAAGATTAACACTTGTAAGACCCACGCAGTGGCGAAGCAATGAAACCAGAAGGTTGTCACAGAGTTGGGGACTGCTCATGACCCAGTGCCAGCAGCCCCCTACCCAGCCTGCTGCAGAGCTATAAAAGTAAGGAATGAAGTCACAGGTGAATAGATTCTCTTCCACATCAGTTTCTCGGCACTAAAAATACAGCACTCTCTATGGCTTAAAAATGCTATGTCCAAATTTCTGATGAAGTAGAATATGACTCTTGGGAAAAGAAGTCACAATGAAGCCCTTTGCTTGCAAGAAGACAACTTACCATTGCAAGGAAAAATATTTCTCAGAAAATCCCTGTATATGCCTCACTCTATCTCTCGATGTATGAGGTGGAATGAGGGAGGGAAACTGACTTCTCGCAATGTCCAAGAAACAGGACTGTTCTGCAAGAACCTTCTCTAGTCTTATCTCATCTGCTTTCTATTCTCACTGGTCTGAAAGTCTCTCAAGAGAACAAGAACACTGTATCCTACAGCGTTTCTGTGGTTTTCATCATCTCGACCTGTACGCGCTGCGCATTCAGACCCATCGGGCCACAGTGAAGCACATCGTGAAAAAGGGATATTTACTTGGCAGCCACTGGGCTCACAGGAATTGGCTTGGGTGGATTGACACTAGCCAAGAAAATGTCCAAGTATTATTAATGTCAAAACCCACTCCAACTGCATAACCACGTGGTCCCCAGAGGATGGATGCACTGTGGTTAGGTGGCCTGGCAAGAGGAGCATGTTTATTTCATGACTGTGCCATCTGAATGGCCCTCCCTGTGGTTGGTGATGGGTGTGAAGTTTGTGACTCTGGTGGAATGGTTTGTGAGAGGACTTGGGTGTATCATTACCTTCAAGGCTATCCATGTCAGCTTGGGGGAGAAACAGAAAATACAAGATTAATGTTAGATTGCTGAATATAATGAAATTAAAAACCCGACCAAAAAAAATTCCCAACCAAAAAAAAACAAAAACAAAAAGAAAGCAACCTGGCTATAGGCTATATTAATGCCTTCCGTTTTCCAAGGTATTTGCTTTATAATTGTCAGTAATTCCAAAAATAATGCCTTCCATCTTCCTAGCTGTAGATAACATATCTTTGGGGGGGATTTTTATTTTAAAAAAACTCATATTTTGGAATAAATACCTGTTATAACCACAGACTTGAGACCTGGATTCTGTGTATCACTGTGCTCATATGAAGCCTGCCCTCCCAACAGAAGCCAGTATAGTTCCCTGCTACAGAGCTACAGGTACTGTGGTGTCAGCGTTTGCACAATAAACCTTCATTTTCTGGGATCGTGAACTCAACTGGCTATAAACTGAAGACGTCTCTTCCCCCCATCCCCACCAATAATAGGGCTTAATCCTAGAGAAACCTGAGAAAATGGCAACCCATATCAGAAATCGAAGCAAGCCCTAGATCATGACGAGAGAACATAATCCCAAATTTCTATGTAATTATTATACATCTTAGCATTTATTATTCTGGAAATAAAAATTTGAAAGCACAACCTAATAAAAAGTTGAAGAATCTGCTGACAGGACTGAAATGTTATCATACAAACCAGTCAAAACTCAAGTAGGCAATTTTAAATATTTTAAAACCACCGTGATGATTAGAAAGATCTAATATTTACTTAATTTCTCTGAGCCTCAGCTTCTTCATCTGTGAAATGGAAATAAAACCATTTACTTTAAATAATTGTAAGGCGTAAATGAGACAGTGTGCCTAAAAGATCTGGTACGTGCAAGGTGCTCAACAACAGCGGGTCCCTTTCCCATCTGACTTTAGTTTTTTTTAACACTATGAGTTGTTTCGTAAACAATAATACCGCGGAAAAAGTACTTAGATATTCTTCTCGCATCTCTTAACGAAGGAATAAAAAAGTACTTTAAGATATCCTGAGCTTAAGATTGTCAAAGAGTTTTACAATTCTTCATTTTAAAACAGATAAGAAGAAGCTGAAAGGTAAATGGCCAATGATTACATAATTTATATAATTCAATGTCAAAGGTAATGGGTAGTATTTTCTTTCTCCAATTTCTGTGTATCAGACTTGTTTCTCAAGTAGGTGATAATACAAAAATTTGAACAAAGATTCCTTTATGGCACAAGTTTAAAAGCAGATGGTTTTGTTTTCTTTTTTTGTTTGTTTGTTTTTTTTTAGAGACAGAGTCTCAATTATGTTGCCCAGGCTGGACTGGAACTCCTGGGCTCAAGCAATCCTACTGCCTCAGCCTCTTGAATAGCTTCCTCTGGTTTTTAATCAAGGCAATTCAAATTCTTTGTGACGAGCTACTGAATGCAGTGCTCTTTAGCCAAACCGCACATCGGAATCCACAGCGGCCTGTTGTGGCTTGGGCGAAGCACATTTTCCTTCTGTGGCACAAAACTGTGGTTTACCTGTTTATATTTTCTGTAACAACGCTGAATGACAGCAGCAGCTACTTCTTGCTGTTCCCGCAAGGGTCGTCCCTTAGGAGTAAAGTGAAGGAAAGAAAAATCAGTAATGATTTAATATAAGAAATGTCAGCTGTCTTAAAACTTAAATGGAATTACTACTCAATTAATGCAACTTTCTCAGAACTGAGACTCTAGGGTTACCAAAATACATGGATAATTAACTAAAATATAAATTAGGAAAAAATGAATTTATATACTAAATCTTCAACTATTCTTATTTCTAAATAAACCATGATATTTGAATGTTAGGAGGCCTAAGCATCATCCAGTTTAAAAGTATTTAACAAATTAGGTATTGTACTATTTGTCTTGCCAGATTTCAACTATCTTTCTTAAGATAACACCAAGCATTTTACTTTTATATCAATGATTAATGGCTTTTAACACCTCTTTGGGGGGTAGGGAGGTCAAAGGCTTCTCTGAGAATCTCCAGAAGGCTATGGATCCTCTCCTCACCAAAAACCTACGTGTGAAAGCTTTACCATGTAATTTCAGGAGTTCAGGGGCTGCCTACAGTCAGTCCCCAGGCCTCCAGGTGGAAATCCCTGCTCTAAGTCATAAATTCCTTGTGGTAGAGGTGTCCGCTTGCTTTATATTAACTAAATAATACACATCCACTACCATTACCTACAATAAGTTGAGACGGTGCCATCACACTACCGATAGTTTTATTTTACTAAAGCTTCTGAAAACTGTTAATAATTTAATGTGACATAATAATTTTAAATAAAAACTCTATAAACTCATGAAATTGTCTTTTAAGAGACTAGAATCATAAAAAGATGCTGCTACTCAGGACAGCAAGGTAGAATAGAAGCAGCAGCACTGTTCCGTTTCAGGAGAGCCTCATTCCTGCCCTGGTCTAACCACCGACAGAGGCACTTGTCCCAGCCAGTTGATTCTCTGTGCCTCAGATGACTGGAGAGACCACACTTTTTAAATTGTTCTATGAAGGTGCTTTAGGAACTCTGCAAACATTTGGTTCTAACTTCATTTTCAACTGTTTAAAAAATGGTCTGGGATAATGAAAAAGTTCTGGAAATGGATAGCAGTGATAGTTGCACATTGTGAATGTACTTAATGCCCCTTAATTCATATGCTTAAAAATGGCTAAAATGGCAAATTTTATGTTATGAATATTTTACAATAAAAAAATTTTCACAAAGCAAATATTCACACAGATGTCTTATATATTGAATGTTAATAAACTGGAGCCTTCCAAAAAAATTCTGTAAATTCAGAGGAAAAAAAGAAATAGTGTATGTTTTAGTTTGACCGACTCTGACTTTCATATGTGCTCCCTGATCTTAAGAATGTCACACCAAGATTCGGTTCTATGGTACCTTGTATTTCCGGAAAGCTGTCTGGACAAGCCTGGCAGCTTCGTAGAGCTCCCTCTGCTCATGGTCAGACAGAGTCAGCTGAGCAAACTCATTCTCGACCTTCTCACTGGTAGATGCGCTCAGGAATTCTGACCAATCTGCTGCTGAGGGCAGGTTAGGTTTCTCAAAAGCTATTTCACTGATGGGAGAGCCTACGGGGCTCAGGCTGGTATTAGAAGAAGGGGTGAGAGGCTCATTATATGCACTTCTGAAACAACAGGAGAAAAGGGAGAGAGAGAGATGAATGATTGATTCGCACAATCCATTATATTAGTTAATGAGACGAGATGGTATCTACCAGGGCTGCTGTGGGTGATTAAGAATACGCCTTCATTCAGTTAGGTAAGCTGCTAAACATACTCAGTACTTTAATTGTCCTCCAATTAAATAAACTCATACTCAGCGTCTATTATGAGTTTAGTACTATGCTAAATACTAAACGCACTAAGTATGCTAACTTGCCCTTGTGAGACTTCAATAGAATTGGGGGAAACATGATGATACAGGCTTATCTTACAGGCTCTGATACAGGGAAAAAGTAACGTGAGAGGTAAGGACACGAGCTGCGCCTTGTACGCAGAATGGGACTCATTGCAGTGCTTTCTTCCTTCCTTGGTAGCATTCATCAAATACAATCACGGCACCCCCCTGCCTCCAATTACATCTAGGAATTTGTCCTGGGTAGTGACCCCCCGAGTTTTACTGACCTGATCTGGGCAGCATTTGGCAGACGATCTGCATCAGCTAGGTAACTGGCCAGCCAGCTCATTGTACTGCTAATGGTGGCAGGCCCTGTCCTTTCCAATCCTGAGGCCTCCATGGGCACAAAATTCTCCTGCTTGATTCGTTCAGGTGTGGCTTCAATAATGTGCTCTGCCAAGGTCATCATGTTCACCTGGAATCAGAAGTTTGCAGAACACTCAGGTTAGAAAGGAAACGTAGAAGTTGTCCAGGTCTTCCTCTCCTCCCCCACAGTGGAAAGAAACAAACAGGGCGTTGGGGGCAGGCTCACACCACAATCCAGTGCACTCGAGTATCATTTTAAGGTTGTAACACAATTCACCCAAATATGCCGAGATCCTGAGACCTTATCATCTCCAAATCATGGTTTGGCCAAAAACCTTTAGTCAAGCCTTAGAGAATTCTGGCTTGTGCCTACTCTCTACTCTCAGTTAGGACCAACCAATTCATGATACCATGACTAGGCAGTTCTAAAGTAAGTTGTAACAAAATGTGGTGACATTACTAGTTGCCTAACCAATACCCACCTGCCCCCTTTTGCTTTGCCTAGAGAACTTGTCTTGTAGGGCAGCAATGAGACAAGCCCCAGGGGACCATCATGCCTGATCTAAGCCAATGGTGACAATCCTTTTCTTGATTTCCTACCTTCTGTGCACTTGAGGGAAGGTAAGTGACCCACTTCCAGACAATAAGACTATGCAGAAGTCTGCTGGGAGGGTTTGGGGCCAAGCTTTTGCTTTTCTGACAAAAAGGTATCAATGCACCTGGCACACCCCTTCCTCTCTTCTTCCTGCCTTGACTACAGACAAGCTTGAGCAGCCATACGTAAAGCAACACACACAAGAGGAAAGCCAAAAAGAACAGAAAACTAGAAAAGAAACCCTCGGTCCCTGATGGCATCACTGAGCAAATGAACCTGTGAACTTCTTGTCATGTGAAAAAAATAAATCATTCTGCATTAACCCAGTGCAGTTAGGTTGCTGGTACTTGCACCAAAAATACATTCCTAACAGATACAAATAAGAATCCTCAAAACTGGTCTGAATTAAGGTATTTTTAATAAGAATCAGAGATATGACCTCATTTCAAAAAATTTCCTTGCATATCTCTTAAAAATGGTAATTGAAACACAGCAGTTTAGGTCTTTCAGTGAATCAAAAATGTTCTGAAAGGAGCTACACAAGGCTGACCAAACGCAACATGAATGAACCTCAAAAACATTACACTAAGTGAAAGAAGCCAGACAGAGAAGACCATGTACTGTATGATCCCACTTATATGAAATTTCTAGAAAAAGCAAAACTCTGGGGACAGAAATCAGATCAGTGCTTGCTAGAGCTGGGGGAGGAGTGGAGATGGACCACAAATGAGTACAGGGGACTCAGGGGTGATGGAAGTGTTCTCAAAGGGACTGTGGCAATGGTTGCACATGTATAAATTTACCAAAACTCATCTCACAAAGCACTTAAAATTGCTGAACTTTATAGTATGTAAACTATACCTCGACAAAACTGTTAACAATGCTTGTCTTGAATAATTTTCTAAATCTTCATTGAAGAATATTTTTTATAATAAGAATAAAAAGAAAAAATGTAAGGGTAAGATATTGCAGTTTTTCTTTTCCTTCTATATTGGCTCTCTTGATTTGTGACTCAAACCACAGGAAATCCTGCCTTTATTCTTTTTCCATGAAGGTACTCAAATATTTTATTAAAAGCAAAGTGGAATTTCTGAAGCCTGAGGGTTATCATTCCATAGTCACTCTCCAAAATCTTCCTCTATTTTATAAACACATATCAATGTAAGGACAATCTAATAAGTGCAACACTGTGGAATACCAAGAAGCTCATTTTTTTATTGTGAAGGCTGCAAAAGGCAATGAAATTTAAACGACTTTAAAGCAAGTAACATTCTCAGCACCTGGACCTAAAAAATCATGTCATTCACTTCTGAATTTCTTGGATTATGGTCAGAGAAGATAGCCTTAAATGTGTAGCTTTGGGTTTTTATTGAAATTCTCTTTGTGTCCTAGTATATGAGCAATTTTCATAAATTTGTCTTAGGTATCTGAAAAGAATAATTATGTTTGCTGTTGCTGTGTGTATTAATTACATGTATCTAATATAATTACATATTACATATAAGAATGTCACATGTTAAATATATCATATATATTAAATACATATTAAATCAAGCTTTCTAATTGTACTATTCATATTTTTAATATCCTTTTCACATCTACTTGATCTGACAAATTCTGAGACAGGCGTGTTAGTGTCACACTATGATTATGGCTCCACATTTCTTTGTATTTATTAGTTTTTGCTTTAATATTTAGAGGTGATGTTGCTAGGTACACAACAGTTTGTAAGTGTCATACCTTCTTGATAAATTAGCTATAATTTGCCTCTCTTTTTTCTTTTTATATTCATTTGTCTCTTCTAGCTTTACTCATCACTTTGTTTTTCATTCTTTCTGATTCATTTTAGTTGTGTCTCTAACAAGCAGCATATCGTATATTTTGCTTTCTTTTTTACTGAATTCAAGAATCTGATTTTTAATAGAATTATTACTTACTAATGCATGAATGAGACACATTTGAAAATATTCCTACAATATTATGTTCTCTGTTTATTATTTTTGTTGTTGCTTTTTCCTTTGTCATCCCTGAACTTTTTCCAAATGGGCCAAATTTTCTTTTTCCCCCTTCAATGACTTAGAAATTCTGTTTTCACTCTAGCTATTCTGCTAATTTGACATTTCTAACTAGCATATTTCAGCCTACACAGTACTTATTTACCCACTTCATGAGTGGAACAGAATCTGTTATCTTCCCTGAACGAGAGAGCTGCTTTAATACACTTTTACTGTCTTTGTTTCACCACCTCCCTGGTTTTGTTAAAATAATTTAGAATTTTAGTACCAGGTTATTGTTAAACATTATTCCTCTTCTCTTTAAAAAAAGCCCTTCCTAATAACTGCCTTTTACATACAACCACACTATCAATGATTATTCAGATATCAGTTTTAATAATTAGATTGTTCACTTCTCCAAGAACTCCATCTTGCCATTTCTTAAATTATTTCATTATTTTTAATTGCTATTTTTTCATTTGGCTAAAATACTACTTTAGATTGATGCTTTTTTCATAGATATGTGTTCTTAATTTAGCAAAATATTATTTTAAGGCTCAGTGAAAATATAAAGTAGATTTTTTAAAGATTATTTTCTATTTCTTGTACCAACTCTGTTTCAGTGAAGCCCAATTGCTATGAGGCTGTGCTATCCAATGGCTATTTAAACTTAATTAAATAAAATTAGAAACTCAGTTTCTGAGTTGCACTAGCCACATTTCAAGCTCAATACCACATGTGGCTGGTGGCTTCCACAGTGGGCAGAGCAGACATGGAACATTTCCATCACTGCAGAAAGTTCCAGTGGACGGTGCTGTTCTAGATGCTCAACTGGGTTCCCCTCTTCTGAGCTGCTGATTTTCAATATGGTCAGATTTACTGTTACATGTTTATATTTGTAAATACACTTCTAGATTGCTCAGTATTAAGATCTGATATGGGTTCTATCAGGAATTACCTAAAACAGGGTTTGGCAAACCATGGCAGGTGAAATCCAGACAGCTATCTGTTGCGTAAAGGTTTATTGGAATGTAGCAACACCCATTCATTTAATATTGTCTACAGCTGCTTTTGTGCTATTAGGTCAGATTAAATAGTTATGACAAAGTCTATGTGGCCCACAAGGCCTAAAAATATTCACTATCTGGCCTTTTACAGAAGACATTTACCAGCCCCTTGCTTAAAATATCATTTGATTTTTCTTGGCAGGCCTGCCCATGACTGCAGCGGTTGGTAGATCAGCAGTGGGGCCTTCACCAGGAACGGGAGCACAGCGGTGAGCACACACGCTTCTCATCCTGTGCCAAACAGCACAGCTGGCAGGAAGGGTCCGGTGGGGTGCAATGTGCAGGAGTGGCTCAGAAGTCAGACCTCTCCCTAGGCATGCTGCCGGGATACGAATCTCCTCCACGCACCACCCTCTCATCCCATCACTTCTACAGGCGTGGGTGCCCTGCTGAATTTCTAGTGGGAGTTTTTCCTTTTACATATGTTTTGGGTTATATCAATGGGAAGCTGGAAAGAGAGGAAGTCAAACATAAGTTTTTAGGTTGCTCTTTTGGTCCTTTCCTATATATTTTAATTAATGGTATTTGCTTAACACCTTTCGTACGGCATAGAAATCTCTAAGACATACACCGGGGACCGCACGTTTTTGGGCAAACTGCACGTTATTTAAACCATCATAACTACAGTGAAAAACGAGAAAACTCATGAGGGGAACTCGTGAGCGGTCCTTAAGGTGTTAATAGCCTAATGTCGAGTTTGCTTCAGTACTTATTCTCTTAATCTATGACAAGTAGAGTGCCCTAAAAGGATTTTGGATTTTCTACATTTATTATAAGGGCAGTCAATTATCAGATTTAGGGATATTTCCCTGCATCTCATGAGAGCCTCGTGTCACATATGCCCTTTCCAATAGCTAGATGATGGCTATGTTGATCAAAGTCACATAGATCATTCAAAATCATCCACAGGCTTTCTGTTCCAGCTATTTTTAAGGCCCTGACTCTATTCTAACTAGTACTTAAAACAGTGATGTCAGTCAACATGAATGCCAAGAGGAAGGAGACAATTTCGTGTAGGGTGGTGGGTGAGTTCTGAGGACCTGGTGCAAAGGGGGAAGGCCCTATTCACAGTGCCTGACTCACTGAGTGACAGACAATGTGGGCCCAAGAAAGAAAAATACTCCAACACCTTATGCACAAAACCAGACTTCTAATCCTTCCCTGGAAGAAAATGACATGACGTTCAGAAATGGACTGCAGGGATCGAGGCAACTCTGACATGCCAGCAGCCTCTGCGGGCTTACCTCGCCACGGCTCACCTGGATGTCATCCATGGGTTGCGAGCACTCTTCATTTTCTGTACTATCACGGTAGGCCCCCATCTCTGTGTTCACCACCTCTCTGCTAGCCATCATCAGGACACTCATTGGTTCCCGTGGACGCACCTGTGAAGGTGCTGCATCCTTTCCTACACTGGTCCCCTTCGGATTTCCAGTCACCTGTACTGTAGACACACCAATGTAAAGATCTTTGGCATTCCACTTTCCTACAGGCTGAGATCCAGAGGCTTGGAATCCTGCAGTCTCTGGAGTGGGAGGGGAGAGTTCCCGGCTGTAGTCCCTCACTCCTTCACTGGGGCTGACTGTTTCAGGGACAGGCTGCTTAGAACTAGGGCTTTGCTTCCTGATATTTGGCTGTTCCAGACTCAGTGCAGTGGAAAGCAGCTTCTCCTGCCTTGCCTGGAAGTACTCAGGGTTCAATTTATGCTTTTTGGGAGCCGGATAATCTTTGTGGCTCTCACTGCTGTAGTAATTAGAGGGTTCAGACCGAGGTCTTCTCAGCTCTGAAAAGTACAGTAGAAAGGATAGTCAGGACAGGTGATAAAATTAGGAATCCTAAAAAATTAATACTTTCTCTATGCCTGAGAGACATAAAGTGCAAAGCCGGAACTCAAGACATGTCCCTGATATTTAAATATTCCCCAGTAGCATATACTGTGTTCAGATAATGCTTCAAAAATTTGTATTTCTTGCATGAACATAGAAACTTTGCTGCTTTCTATATTTTTGGGAGGTGGGGCACTAGGCATTCTTAAAGGAAAATCAGAAACATTAAAAAATATATCTTAAATGTACGTGAATATCTTTTGGACTTTTCTGAGGGCAGCCGCATGAAAGCAAATGGGAGATCTGTCAAGCTCTGAGATATAATAATTTTGAATTTTTACCTGGATTGGTACTGGCAATGACAGTGACTCCTTTGGGTATTTCTGGAGAGTTAATGGCTTCGCTGTGCCACTGCGCCATCCAGCTATCTGTAGGAGGCTCCTCACTTGGAGGACAGTGGATTCTGGGATTCTGTCCCAGCTGAGCCTGCTCATCTCTCTGCAGGTGCTCCAGACATTCTGCTAATTTCACATGACCCCTTGACCTGGCAATTCCCAAAGGCAGTCTTCCTAGAGAGTCGGGAATGGAGATGGCCCGGCGGTCCCACTTGTACAGCACAACAGCAGCTTCCAAGTGCCCGAGGGCACACGCCCACATCTGAAAGACAAGACGACAAAGCAAGCTTTCTCAATAAGAGATTAAAACCATATTTTACTTTTGCCACTGCTGCCAGCTGACGACCTTGACCTTGCTGGCAATCTCAGTGGGGCCATAAAACATTACCATTACACAGTATCTCTGATAAATCCTGAAGCCAGACTGGAAAACCTGTTAGGGGACTAAATGAACCTATTCCTTACCAGAGGAGTACAGGAGAAGTGGTCCACATTCAAGGGGTCAACTTCCAGTTCCAAATCGATGCTATCTGCATGCTTTGTACTGTAAGAGATAGCACCAGAAATTACTGCACTATTAATCAACGTTAAAAGGAAAGATCAGAATATTATAAAACCCCGTAAAGATGAAACCAAACTGGGCATCTAACATCCCTGATGTGAAGAAATAGAGTCCCAGATTCATAGGGTAGTCTGGACTCTCTGTTTGACTAAGAGTTGAAAAGAAATTAAAAGTCCAACATTAAGTTAGTATTGCGCTCAGTATTTCTTGGGCAGAAGCACATAAAAATGCCTTGGAAACTGTCCTTGGAGAAAGCCCTTTGTTCACAGGCTATACTGCTGATTGAATGGCCAGATTTCTCTCCACTGGTGGAAATGCTCAAGAAGAATGTGCACGTTGATGAGCGAGGACAACCCCAAGTCATCTGCACCACAGCCTTACCGCCACTTGATGAGGGTCTGGATCAGGGTGGCGTAACCCTGGGCGGCAGCCAGGTGTAAGAGGGTCATTCCGCGGAATGTCTTTGAGTGGATCAAGTGCTTGGACTTTGCCCAGCAGGCTCGGCTCATCATCTTCTCACACACAACGACCACGCGGCTCTCAAAGCAGCTCCCCAAGGTCCCGGTCCCAGAAGCACACTACCATGAAAAAGTACGTTTAGACCTCAGGATTAAAGGCCCCCCACCGAGTCGGCATTTTTGATGTCAGGGCACCAAATGCTTTCGGATTAGCAACTCAAAATGAAAAACACTGAAAATCAAGAAATATCATGAAACAGAGAAGAGCATGTGCTTAGTTTCGGCTCAGCAATGATGCTCTGAAGTCGTGGTGCAACATAATAATTTCCCCCAACTCTAAGAACACAGAGATTATCTGTTAACGGCTGACACTCTGATTATGAACTTCATGCTGACCTGCTGACCCGTCTCAGGGAAAGTGTCTACTGCTTTTAAAAACTGGCTCTAGCTTCTCAGCTGAAATAAACATTGCAGGCAGAAAACTGTTGTGACCAAGCAAAGCAGAGTGGCTCTCCTAGTGTCTCTGCCTGGGGATCTGTGGACCTTTGCCTTGCTTGCTGCTTCTGAAGGAGAATTAAGTCACTTAGATGTGGATTTTTTCCCCCTAAAGAAACGCTTAAAAGTATCTGGTTAATAATCTAGTCCTTCATATAAAGTGAAAAGGATGCTGGGGAAAGCATCAGAGATCTTGAGTGTTATTAATAACAATAAAGGGTATAGGAAAGAGAAATTCACATGGCTTTATGTTTAATCACATGGCTTTCTTCCTGACAATTGGTTGTAATGGAAGAAAAATAAACCAAAGTTAGTAACCTCAACAGTTTATGTGAGTCTCTGTGATAGCTGTTTTATGTTTAACACTACCCCCAAATAAATGGCACTTCTAGCCTAATTCACATTTTTGGTGTTATTTTAAAAAATAATAATTTTTTGGCAATAAACTCCACAAATTTCAACTACTATAGAAATACGGTTGCTCCTCATGGCTTTGAATCTTTAAATCTGGGGGGAAATGCCTCCAGAAATACAGGGCAGATGATGGACGTAATGTCATCCTCATCAGAGCTGTGGAAAGGCCTCCAAGGGGCGCAGCTGGGTGACGCCAACATGACGCGATCCAGCCTTGACTCAAAGGGCCCCGCAGAGCCATTCTACACATGCCACACAGACACGGAACTCACCGGACAGTGAACAAAGAGGGAATTTTCTTGTATTAAACAAAAATAGTCACATCTCTATCATACGTGGCAGACACAGACATTTATCGAAGCCAATTTAAATTGATGAAAGAATATGCGATAGCAGTTAATATGGGAAGAGATTTTAACAGGCCAGGTGCTGAATGGTTGAGTTTTAAAATGACATTACATACCATTCCCTTCATGCAACCTTTGTTGGTGAAAGGAAAAGTATTTTATGGGGATCTCTTATTTTAGCTATGAGGTGTATTAAACAGTGATTATTTCTTTTATAAAGCTTAGTAGTGTCAGGTGGAAAAGAAGCCTGTCTTAGCCTTAGCAAACATTTTACTGTGTGCCAAGTCTTTTCCATTGATTTCCGAAGACAGGGGAGAAATAAGAAGAAAATTCAAGGAGAAAGGAGGTTACTTTTTTGGGTGTGGTATATACTATGCTTTATTTCTATCTACTGTTATTATTAAAAATATTACTAACACTTGATATTTGAGGTTTTTAGATAACAACTCAGTAGTGGAGGTGAGAAATACTACCAGCTTGTTTAAATTTATCTCTGGGGTCTCCGGTAAAATAATTTCTGCCTGGGAGACTTTCCCAAAATGAACTTCTCTAAAGCCTTTAAGGCTAATGGGGCACTGAGACAATATCTAGTAATTTCCCTGTACTTGGGAATATAATACATTCTTCATATAATTCATGAAAAAGCATGTGAAAGATGCTATAATGTATAATGTCGTTCTATATTGAGTAATTACATGAACAGTTTCTCTGGGCCCTTTTCATATTGACCTTCTTGAGTTTATAAAAGGCTTATGAATTACTGAATTCAATTATGTTTTATACCTATACTTAAGATAGGGATAAAATACAAAGTACGGAGATTCTAATTTAATTCTGAGCCCTAGCAGATCTCAGTCACCATCTGGCCTCTAATTTTCTAATCGGATGCCCTCAATTGCCACTGCCAGGTGACAGCGGTGAATTCTGAGATAAGTAAAAATGACTTAAAGATTAGGGCGGCACACAAGTGAGAAGCTCCACGTTCCAGGGCTTCTTTCATGTTACACAGGTTATAATACCGAGAAGCACAGGCACTCTAAAGTGCTCCCTGGGCGTTCTGCCCAAACCCAGGGCGGAGATCAGCAGCAGAGAAGGGACTGTGACCCACCGCCTCACCGATGCGTGAGACGCTGGACAAAACGACATGATCACCTGCACAGACTCCCACCTGGGCTTGACTGCCGCCGTTCCCGCCGCCACTGCCGCTGCCACTGCTGCCTCCTCCGCTCGCCTGTCTGTGCTGCTGGGACCCTGTCATCTCAGCCATCCTCCTTTCCATCTGCTCCAGTCGCTCCAGGATGGACATCCTGAACTGGTTATCTAGGGCAGAGCAGGAGTAAGAGTGAGGTTGTATTCGGGAAGAAACACAGCTAGCTAACATGTGGCCCATCCAAGCTTGCAGGAGGGGCATCCAAAGACTCTCAGTAACGTCACCAAATCAGAGAGGTCTGTCAGGCCAGACTTCTCCAGCACAGCAGCGAGTCACGTCTCACACAAGACAGTAGCATCTACCGCAGCCCAAAGTTCTCAGATAAAGGAACAGTAAATCCCTTTTTGTCAAAGATCCAGGTTTCAGGTTCCTGCCACCCCATTTCTTTGTCAAATTCCCCAATGGAAACCTTGACAGGAGATCTGGTGGAGGGGCCCCTAGAGCAAACACACGAAATGAATACAATTTAATTTAAGTTAGTAGAAGAAAGCAGTCATTGCAGGAAAGCAGGATATGTTAAACAAACCAATTTTACCCAAACACTGTGTTTTTACAAAAACAAAATAAAACAAAACAAAAACCTTAAATTTTACTTCCTGACCCAGGCTCTAGCTTTTATAATTCATTTTAGGATTAGTATCATTCACTGCCTGAGACTCTTACACATTTCTTTTAACACATGTCTCAATCAGAGACAAACACAAAGAAGTGCTTCAAAACCACAGGGCATTACTGTTGGAGCCAGGACTAACTGAAAGGGAAAAGATTTGTGATTCTGCACCACTTCACTAAGAACGTATCTGTCGCCACATTCACGCATTACACCCACATGTGCGCATACACAGCACTCACACACACTAGAGTTAGGTGACCTATGTGTAAATAAGAGTTAAAACCATTATTAAAATCATTAGCATCTATACCCATTTAACAAATTTTTTTTTTTTTTTTTGAGACAGAGTCTCGCTTTCTTGCTCCGGCTAGAGTAAGTGCCGTGGTGTCAGCCTCGCTCACAGCAACCTCAAACTCCTGGGCTCAAGCGATCCTTCTGCCTCAGCCTCCCGAGTAGCTGGGACTACAGGCACGCACCACCATGCTCGGCTAATTTTTTCTATATATTTTTAGTTGGCCAATTAATTTCTTTCTATTTTTAGTAGAGACGGGGTCTCACTCTTGCTCAGGCTGGTTTTGAACTCCTGACCTTGAGCAATCTGCCCGCCTCGGCCTCCCAGAGTGCTAGGATTATAGGCGTGAGCCACTGCGCCCGGCCCCATTTAACAAATTTTAATGAATACTATGCCAGATAATTAATAGCGAATAGGAGAGAAAAGGTTGTCTTCCTGCTCTAGTATGGTCAGATCGGGATGAGAGGGAAGGATAATGTGACGAGGAGAAATGTGGTAGGGGTGGAATTTAATAAGTCAGAGAAGGTGACACTTGAGTTTATCCAGAATGACAGACATGCCAACAACTGGGGCAAGGTAACAGCGAATGCAAAGGCCTTGAGGCAGGACATTCAAGGAGAAGGAAGGGACAGCAGGAGGAGCTGACGCTGGGGAGGTGGATGGGAACCAGACAGTGAACAGTGGTTAGGAGCCCTGGCTCTGCCATATAATAGTGAACTCTGAACTTTGAGCGAAGCTTTTGGGGCCTCAGTTTCCCCACCTCTTAAATGGGGATGGTAATTATACTTACCCCAGAGAGCTGTTAAGAATATGGGAAGTCCTAGGTAAGCGTTCTAACCATCATCATCATCATCATCTTTAGACAAATGAGTTAAATGTCTGTAGAAACTGACTGTGACAACACATTTCTCCTCGAACTGCTAAGGGCATAACTATTTTCAAATACAGTCATCTGAATCACGAAAAGGAGTGACCCAGGAAGGAAATACGTTATCAGCATTCCTTGCCATCCTGACTGCAAATCCCGGGACCAGGGAGCCAAGCTCCCTGACTCCACACGGGAGAAAACAACGGGCGGAGCTAACGCAGAGCACTTCCTACAAGCCGGGCACCGTCTGCGTCACTCTACAGACATTGGCTCATTTACTCTTCACAACAGTCATGTGGGGCAGGTGCTGTTATCATCCTCATTTTATAGATGAGAAAACTGAGGCATCCAGAGATACCTCATCTGTTTGGCTCTGGGACTGGGAGTTCAGCCACACGTGATAAGAGGAAGGAAAGGTTCTGGAAAGAGCAGATACACTATCTTAGCTCTAGTAAAAGGACAGTACATAGCCACTCAACAGGAAAATTTTCAGTACTGACTTAATATCAAATTGATTTTACTTTACTAAACCACAGAAGTAAGAGGAAGACTGCTTTTCAAGAATCCTGATGTTATTTTCTAACAAATTCTTTCCAGGAACGGCTAAAAGAAAAATCCTTCCTCTCTCAAAGTGAAAAATGACACCTTTGTTCCAACTTCACACACATGGATGGGTAGCTATGGGCAAGCTGAGAGATCCTGCCCCCAAGTGTCTTACTCAGGGGCAGTCGCCAGAAGGGAGATAACTGAATAAATGCTGTACGTGACTGTCTCCTCTCTGTGACCACTCATGGAAAACACAAGATGACTACAGAGGTGGCACAAGCGTCCTTACTCCAGACTCCATGCTTCTCCAATAGAAACCTGGAATCTTGCAGAGTGCAGGACTCCTGCATTTGAAGCCAGCTGCAGAACAAGAATTTTACTCTTCAGTGAGAGTTCAATTCAAAGTAGCCCAGCAGTTACCCTTTGGGAAATATTCATAAACTCTCCCCGCTTATTCCCGGTGGTGCTAAGCCAGGCGGGCATTGGTCTCTGAACCTACTCAGAGACACTCACGCGTCCCATTGAAACGCCTTGGCTTAATTGTAACCCTCCACTGCCACCGAATATGTCTTCTGCAAGCCTGTGAATCTCACACCTGTTAATGAGTTTTCAGTATCCATTTCACTTGTGTCAGAGCACTCTGGAGCCAGTGGCCAAGATAAACATCCCATGGCATGCAAAGGGGCAGGAGAGCACAAAGGCAGACGGCTGTGTGGAGGCGGCTTTGTTCTGGCAGTGCTGCAGTGCGGTCTGCGAGCCTGCTGTCCCCAGCCCATCGCCCGCCAGGTACAGCCACTGCAGAAACAGACTCCCTGACATCACCGAGCCAGGCCCCAGCGTGGTATCACCAGGTCAAAACACTCCGAGACCCACACGGACTCCGTGCTTGCCGCAGAGATTACTGGCTTTTGTTCCCTGACTGCATTCCCTGCTGCTATGCAGTGAGCTCAGGCAGGATAATGAGCTACTCTGAGAAGCACTTCACCAAAATACCCAGAAGCAATTATTTGCCTCTTGACAAAATCATATCATGTGCAACAGCATGTCTGAGCCTCTCGATCCCACAAGAGGAAAGGAGCGATCATTAAAATAAGAAACCATCTCAAATGGAAATGGCTGAGCCGGCATCCCAGGGAGTGCAGGTCTGATGCACTGTGCTGACCGAGAATCAAAGAGACTTTCTGATCACACTTCCTTTCCTCTGCTCAGGGCC
Source organism: Cheirogaleus medius (assembly GCA_008086735.1). Lineage (NCBI taxonomy): Eukaryota > Metazoa > Chordata > Mammalia > Primates > Cheirogaleidae > Cheirogaleus > Cheirogaleus medius. Next base: position 2,967,359 of record VBSM01000529.1, on the reverse strand, counting down.
AGGGCATAGCTCCTGGGTTTAGTGAGACTTACTCGGCTGTATGGATAAAATGATGGTCTTCACATCTCCATTACTAGGAAGTCAAAAGCAATACCTTTATTCTTGCTTTGGTTTTATAACTATATTATGATCATTAAAACACTGTAAAATACTTGGCAAATTCAGAGCTACATATTGCTTTAATCGTATACGGTGTGATTATGGTATAAAGGGAATATAATTAGACACAAAAAAATTCTGATTAGAGTAAAAAAGTACATTTTAAAGATTCACTTATTCATGCACAAGTATTTACTGAGCACCTACTATGTACCAAGCACTTGGGAGTGCCTACAACAATAGTGAAAATATCCTTGCCTTCTTTTGTTGACCAAAAAATAATTTCTGCAGTGTGAATGAACCTGGAGTTTTAAGTTACTACAGAGGGGAGTGAAGGAGAGAAAAAAATAATATGTAGATTTAGAGGACCGATGAGTTTGGCCCCGGCTGTCACCCGTGATGGTTCAAACAAAGCCAACAGTGACTCAGCTTTGAGGGCTTCCAAGTCAGATGCCCTCAAGATAGTTTAAGGGAAGCAACTGAAATACTCCATCGCGAGAACTGCTCTATGCAGAAAGTAAGTCAAGAGCACATGAGGCCCAGAGATGGTTAAAGGCCCGAGGAGGCTCCAGAGGTCCCAACAGAGAAAGCTAGCTGCTCTAGCTCTGCCTCCTGCCCGGCCGTTCTTAGATTTTAGTTCTTATCGAGAAGTGTTAGGCTACATCCGTCTCACCAAAAGAACAAGCTACGGCCTCGTCACAAAAAGACACTCCATGTTCACTACAGTGAGTGAACTCTGGGGACAGACAAGAGATGCACAGAGGTCTGTTCCTGGTGACACGTGCTGGCCTCCTGTTGAATATGTGAAGGTGACGAACGTGTAGGCCAGACAGGGACGCCAACCATCCTAACCACTTTGCCTGAGAAAACAAAAACTTAAATATTTTCACACATAGATATTAATACTTTGGTAAAAGTAATATAATGAGCCACCTAGTAAGAGCTCTCTAGGTGTCAACATAAAGTTAACAAAACTTAGTTGCCATGACAACCCTAGCTTCACATGGAAAAATGATAGAACTAAAAAGCTGTAAACACACATACAGTTTATCTACTGGTGAGGCTTGTATATATGAACACTAGACTCAGAACTGCACTGAGCCGTCAGCCATAACCTCCCCACGGAAACTATAACCCTTCTGAAGGATGAGCAGAGCAGAACAGGCAAAAGCAAAACCAAAAAATTATTTGATTGGCAAGAAAGTATCCAATTCTTGTTTTGGGCTGAGACTCTCAGCCCAAAGGCACACCCCCACCCCATAAGGCACACCATAACCCCTAGATCTAAAGACTAGGCCAGGTGAGGTCTGAATACCATTTCCCTCCTCTCGCATAACCTCCGAGTCCAGGCATCCCTTCCGGGGGTGGGGCCTGTGCCAGACCCACCGTGCTCAACCCCTGCTGTGGGCCGCATGCTGCTCCAGTCGCAGGCTTCTGCTCATCCCAGTAACTATTCCTCCAGGCCAGTGGTCCTCAAACTTTAGGAGGGCTTTGTAAAACAGACTACTGGGTCCTATTCCAGTGGTTTTTGATCCAGTAGGTCTGGGTGAGGCCCAGAAGTTGCATTTCTTTTTTTTTTTTGAGACAGGGTCTTGTTCTGTTGCCCAGGCTACAGTGCAGTGGCATCATCATAGCTCATTGCAACCTCAAACTCTTGGGCTCAAGTGATCCTCCTGCCTCAGCCTCTCGAGCAGCTGGGACTACAGGTGTGCTCCATAACACCCAGCTAATTTTTCTATTTTTTGTAGAGGATGGGTTCTATGTTTCTCAGGCTGATCTTGAACTCCTGGCCTCAGGTGAGCCTCCTACCTCGGCCTCCCAGAGTTCCGGGATGACAGGCATGAGCCACCACACCTGGCCCAGAAGTTGCATTTTTAACAAGTTCTCAGGTGATGCTGATGATTCTGGTGCGGGGCCACATCTCAGAAGCACTGCTCTAAGACCCCAGCCTGCTTCCATGGTGAAAGAATGATTCCTCCCTCCTCCCCTCAAGTGCTTGTTAAAGAATGACCCAAGAACCACCTGCTCCAACAGAAGCACAGAGTCCCACTCAACCTGGACACACGAGACCTTACCTCGTGTAAATCACACCAGGGCCATCCACACGAGCTCTGTCAGCGCCACCTGGGATGCACACAGCCAGTTCAGATCTGTAATACTCTAATACCCACCCACCTGCACTGCTCTCTGCACCTAATCAAGCACTACTCTGCCGTTCCCACGGCATCTTACCTCTCTGTTGTCTTTCTCTTTACTCAGCTAAGTGGGATATCGTCCCAGGTGACTGTCGTTGCCCCTTGTGGTTCTCCAAAGCAGTCTATTTTCCCGCATGGTCCCAGGGAATGAGTAGGGATACTTTCAGCTATCATGCGGTCGTTCCTTCCCACCACCTTCAAAACATGCACAGACATGTACCTATACCCCAGAGAAAAAGTAAATAATTCTGATGGCTTTTGCAGCAACAGTCTGGCTCATGACTCGTTCAAAGCTTCTCTTCATGACCCTCTTCTACCTGTGCTCCCTTTCTATGGAAGTGGCATTTTTAGATGGGTCAGCTATGACATAGTGGGAAGAACACCGGAGCAGAGAATATAGCTCTAGGTTTAATGCTGTTACTGTGTGACTTGCATCTCAATTTTCTCATTTGTAAAATGGGGATATGAGTATCGATCTTGTACCTATGGGGGCATTTTTTTTCTTAATAATTTTTTTTAAAGTTTTTGAATAATTTTAGATTAACAGATAAGCTGCAAAGATAGCAGAGTTCCTATATACCCTTCACCCAGTTTCCCTTAATATTAGCATCTTACATATCCATGGCACGTGTGTCAAAACTAATATTCTAACATTGGCATGTTATGGCTATTAACTAAATTAAAGACTTGAATCAGATTGTACCACTTTTTCCATTAATGTACTTTTTCAGTCCCAGGATCCAACCCAGGATACCACACTGTATTTAGTTTTTAAGTTTCCTTAGTCTGCTCTGATCTGTGACAGTTTTTCAGTATTCCCTCAATTTTCATGACTTTTGAAAACACAGTAAGGTATTTTATAGATGTCCCCCAATTTAGGTTTGCATGTGTTTTCTGATGATTAGACAGGGTTATGGGGTTTTGGGAAGAACATCACAAAGTTAGAGTGTCCTGCTCATCACATAATATCAGAGGGTACACGGCGATGTACTGGTGACTTTAACCGTGATCACTTGGTTAAGGCAGTACCTGCTAGATTTTTCTACTGTGAAGTTACTGTTTTTCTTTCTCCATTCTTTTTTTCTTCCATTCTTCGAAGCAAGTCACCACGTCCAGCCCCTCAAGGGGGGAATTAAGCTCCATTTCATGGATGAGGGGATATCTACATATATTACCCGGAGTTCTCCTGTAAGGAAGATCTATCTTCCTCTATTTATTTATTTATTTAGTCAATCACTTGTGTCAGTATGTAATCATGTATATATATTTTAAACTTTGGGTCATAATCTAATACTATGTTATTTAGTTTGTTGCTTGAACTGTTCCAGCTTTGGCCATCAGGAGCTCTTTCAGGCTGGCTCCTGTATCCCTCTGACATGCCCTCATCCTTTTTCCTTCTTTTTTTTTTTTTTAGCACTTCCTAACTTTCTGGCATTACAAGATGCTCCAGGTTCATCTCTTATTTCCCCTGTCCCAGCCCTAGAATTGACAATTTCTCTAAGAAGTAAAGCCATGGTTCCTTTTATTGGAGAATGGTATTTAGAAACCTAGATCTGGGTGCGGAGTGTGCTCACTGGTGTTGGGTATCCCAGTTGCTAGGCCCTGTCAATGGACAGAGCTGGGAAATGTATGTATAACCACCTACATATACACACATATCTATAGTTATTTCTGTACCTAGCTGTATATGTATTAAAATAACCATGAGTTCACACTGATGTCACTGACTCTAGTACAGCACTGCAGTGTTCATTCTAGCCCTCTAAGGGCATTTTAAACATAGATAAAATGGTAATGACGAGATGAAAGGTACTGTGTACTACCTAGATATAATAAACCAATATATGAAATGCTGAAACGAAACCCTATTGATGCATTAAACTATGAAAAAAGAAATCTATACGTCTAATTTCTGTATCTCAAAAGTATAGGTATATGGTATAGTATTAAATAGTATATTCAGTTCTTAGTTATTACAAAACATATTATCATAGAATGTATAAGTATTTATGTATTACAAAATGTAAGCATAAAGAAAAATATACTCATAATCCCAGAATAGCTTTGAGTATTACAAAGATCAAGAAGAAGATAGAAAAACATTTCCAACCAATCACTGGCACAAGAGTCAACGAATGTTTAGCTGGGGCTTCGCATTTCCTTTTCTTTTGCTGGGTTTGCCCCATTCCAGCCTCTCTGTTGGGGCTGTTATGCAAAGCACCACACAGCACAGTCATGGGGCATCTTTTCATCTCTCTTTGATAGGGATTCCTAGCCTTCAAAGGGACTCACTTAAAAATGTCCCAAATTAATATTCGGTTAAATGTTTAAAATTCCTAAACAATGTCAAAGTTTTAACGACAGTGAAAATTTCATGAAATCAGACACCCACAGTATGTTCTAAGTTTAGGAAGGCTGGGATCTGCTGCTGTAAAAGTGGAGAATCTCGAGCGTCTGGGCATCTGCTGTGAGCGAGAAAGTGTCTGCACCAGGAAATCAACTACTAGCCAGACTTCTCAGGCTCTCAGCACCCAGCTGCACCTACTGCTTCCTGTAGATTTCATACAACTCACTTTAAATCTTGGAACCTAATTCATTTTCACTGAGCAATACAACATGAGGCAGTTTGTGGCATTATATCAGATAATTTATTTTAAAAAACAAATTAAATCCCTCCCCTTGGACCTACAAAATAAAACTTAAACTCTTTGCTGTGGCATAGCATCTTTACCAACCATCCCAGGCTACATTTGTAGGGCTCTCTCATAACTCACTATTCTCCAAACACACCAGGAATTTTATAATACTTAAACCCTTCAGCCTTTGCTAATGCTAACCTCTCCCCGTGTCCACCTGGTAAACTTATTCCTCAGAGTGTGGCTCACACATTACCTAGTATTGTTAATAAGAATAGCAGCTACTGAACATCTACAGTAAGCCAGACATTCTACATGTATTATTTCTAATCCTCAAATTAACTCTGAGAAAGATTTTCCTTTTCATTTTGCAGATGAGGAAGCTGAGGCTCAATGTGTTACCTACCCAAGGGCATGTCACTTGTGAGTCTCGGGGCAGAGATGTGAACACAGGTTCCACTCCAGATCTATGTTCTTTCCACTACACCCAGTAAGCCTTCCACGTCTCACCCTATGTCCTAACCGTACCTGGCAAATGAACGTGTAGTTATTTTCCTACGTGTCGTTCCTACTAGAGGCTAGACTGTGTACTTTTTGAAAGCAAGGACCTTGTCTTGTATCCCTGGCATCATTAGCGCTCATGGAAAGGAATATTAATCTCTCTTTTAAGCTTCTGGAAGCCAGTTTATCGAGGCGGCCATCCAAACGTTGGGGCGAGACCTCTGAGCAACCTCTGCCAGCCACAGCGACTATAGTGGCTAAAACGCCAGTTCGCAGGTTTAGCACCTGTTCCAGTTATGAGAGTGGTCAAAATGATCAGAACCCAGTGGCGCAGCGCGGAAAGCAGGGGAGCAGCTCTGAGTTTGCCTAGCTGGCTGCCATCTCCTTCTGGCTCAGGGGAGGAGGTCGTGCAGCTACGGTGAGCTGCCCTAAGACTCGGGCAGCCAAGCTGAGGAACTGTCTGGCCTCTGCACAGACACAAACTGGAATTTCCCAGCAATGTCACTGTTCTTGAGCCACTGAGTCCACGGTAAAAATACTGCTCCCGTCACTGAATGTCTTGAGGTTAGGTATAAAAAATATACATATAAAAAAATACTGCTCCCTATCGTTTTTAGAGAGTCCCCTTTCCACCAAGGAAATGGAATATTTGGGATACAAATGACTAGCAGCACACCTTAATGAAAGGAGCGCCTCTAGTTACAAAAGTTTAACAAGTCAGTCAGGTTACACTGTTGTATAAAGATGAAATTTAATGTGCTAAACAAAAGAAATATTTTCTAGAAAAGCCTCGGAAAGCGTGCAGGGGTTTGAACACCTACAAACCGGCTAATGAATAATATCTGCCAACACGAGAACTTGTTATTACAATTGCTTGAGCTGATCCACTTCAGGTCTTGTTGCCAGAATAGAAGAAAAAGTTTTGCCTTGGCAGGTAAATGAATGAAGAAGCAATCATCAAATACCATCTGCTATTTTAAAACGCGTTATTTGTGGCTCAAGTGCACATGTGCCCTCCTGTTGCTATTTGGACTGGGAACGAGAGGCCATCTCTCATTCCATTTACAGCCCTTGGCTCTGCTGGCAGGAAGAGCTGATGAGGCAAAAGGAGGCATGACTTGAACTATTTCTGTAGGGAACTGTAATTGCTGCTTAGGAGGTCTCCTAAATTTTTTAGGAAGCTTAGAAAATGAAGTCACTTAATTCCCTCCCAGAATAAATGGGGCCACTAGACTATATGAAGCTGCTCCTCCCTGGCAAGCCATTTAAGATGTCCAAGTGCAGAGGAAAGGGTAAGGGCCGGACGAAGATAAGGCACAAGCTGTACCACTCTGATTTTCCAAAGCAACGGCTAAATTTAGCCTTAGAACTGCCATACTCCACTTTTTAAAAACTCTCCAACTCTGTGTACCAAAACACTAGAAACGGAAATCAGTAATTCTTCTTAGGCTTTCTTCATTTGCAGTGATTTTTAATTCATATTTCTTCTTCTTGGTCTTTGTTGCACGCTATTCAAAAATTCAGGGTCTTAGACTTGTCCAGAGAAATCATTTAGGATTTTCATTTTCATTAAAAAATGGCTGCATCATGTTTGCTGCTAAAATAACTAAGAACAATCAGGAGACAAAATGTTACAAGGGCAAAAAAAGCAAATTTACAATAATTCCTCACTTGAAATCTTTCAATACTGGAGCTAGAAATGCACTGGGAGAAAAATCTCAAGCCCATTCTCCAAGAACACTAAGGCTCGGCGGACACGCAAGGGGCTCAGCTACGTCATAACGAAGCACTAGGCAGACAGAGCACCCACGTCACTCAGGAGCCAGCTTTGCTGTCCATAAAATCACAAATCCAACTGGAGCTAAAGGCAGGAAAACTGCAGCTAATTAGCGTGAGTACAAAAGAGATTAGGAGCTCCGACAGAGATCCTGTATCTACCTTTGTGCAGTTTACAGAAGAGTAAAACACCTTAAGTCTGCTAAGTTTTCAAAAAGCAACAGATTGGGAGGACACTGCCTCAACAGTTTCAGTGCACAGTGACGAGAAGAAATATTTTAAACATGAATCGAGACATTCTAAAGTAATAACAGTGAAATGAATGCAGGAACATGGAGAAAGCATATTACCACTGAGACTAACCAAGTCTTCAAACGAAAAAGTGCTGTACTGAAACCTAGAGACAACGACAATCCAACTGGGCCATGAAGATGTGGTTTAAATGGCTTGTATAAAGGAACATGGAAAATGAAAATCCTGACACCTACGATCTGCAAAGACTGAAACTACAAGATGTGCAGGGATTGACAGGAGGCATGAATACATTAATCAAGCACCTGCTGGTTGTGCTGTGGTGGCCGGCACTGTCAAAAAACGATTTAAAATCCTTTGGGAGTTACTAGGAAGCATTGGGGCTGGAACAGATCCATCCCACACGTGCCTACTGGACGCCCACTGCTAGCTGGGACTGTGCTTAGGCGGTGGACTAGAAAAATCAAGTTGTTAGCCACCAGGCATACAAAGCCCAAGTAAGATATGAGCCTCTACTTCAAGAAACTCAGGCTGATATAAAAGAGGAATCGTGTTAGCTGTGTGAGGCCAGTGACTCTGTTCACCCTGGTCACCGCTCCATCCCTGAGGCCTAGCAGAAGGCCTGGCACATACAGGCACTCAATAAATATTCGATGAATAAATGATTTCATCTATTTGAAATACTAAATGTGACCTTCAAGAAAGACAAGGTACAATACAGGATGCTGTATAGAACAAAATATTTGTTTCCATTAGTCATTTCTGTGATATGCTTTTTCTTCCAGCCAAGCTGTTAAAAGCAGTTTCTTCGTGGCCACTTTTTACCTGATCCTCTCAAATACATCAGGGCCTGGAAAGCTGAAAACAAACACCTCACTGAGACAAGTACATAATGATGCCTTCATCTGGTCGTTTTCACCTCAGACGCAGTGCCCCACCACAAGTGAGGGCAGAGAAGAGGGAAAAAGTCAAAAACTCAATAAAAAAAAACAACAACCTGCTACTAAGATGTGTTACCTGGTACCTGGGGAAAAGCCATATTATAGAATAATCCTAGCTGCTCCGAGCTTCTGTGCTTCCGCTCACAATAGATAGCATTTGCCCTCAGATCCTGGTGGTTTTCAGTGACTGAGAAACTGTGAGCTGGGAATTCTGGTTGGAAGAGTCCTTCTAGTTTTTTAAAGTTTTCCAATTTCTTTCTTTAAACCTGGCATATAAAATTTATGTATTTACTGTGTACGTGATGTTTTGAAGTATATATACACCATGGAATGGTTAAATCTAGCTAATGAACAAATGCATCACCTCACATAGTTACCATGTTCGTGGTGAGAACACTTAACACCCACTCTTAGCATTTTTCAAGAATACAATATATTGTGACTTACTATAGCTTATGACAGTCTGCTGTACAACAGACCTCGTGAACGTATTCCTCCTAACTGTAAATACATATTCTTTGACCAGTATTTCCCCAGCCTCCCCTTCCTACTCACCCTCCCCCCAGCCTCCAGTAACAACTATCCTACTCTCTACTTCTTTGAGATCAACTTTTTTAGATTCCATATGAGTGAGATCATGTGGTATTTGTCTTTCTGTGCCTGGCTTATTTCACTTAACATAATGTCCTCCAGAGTCATCTACGTTTTAACCAATAGCAGGATTTCATTCTTTTTTATGGCTGAATAGTATTCCACTGTGTATCTACACCACATTTTCCTTACCCATTCATCTGTTGCTGAGACACTTAACTGCTTCCCTATCTTGGCTACTGTGGATCGTGCTGCAATAAACATGGGAGTGCGCGCATCTCTTTGCCATCCTAATTTCGTGTCCTTTGGACATATACCGAGTGGTGGGATTGCTAGGTCTCCTCTAGTTGCTTCAGACTCATTCCCCACACGCTACGTAGAGGCCTGCTGGTGGCAAGGCTCTGCTCTCAGAGCTCACTGGAAGGCCGCCCTCTGCACGGGCAGCCCCAACTGTCTCGCTAACTTGTGAGAGAATTAAAACCCAAGATGTTTCAAAATTATATATTTTTTAAACCAATGGATTCTACATAGAAAGACTTCCACTCTAGATTTCAAAAATACAATATTTTCCCATAATGCTATAAAGTGTTTTAAACATCTGGAATAAATGTAGGTGAAGAAGTCCTTTCCAAATTAGAAGATGGAAATGTATGTATTTTAAAAGAAACAGCTGCATTCTTTAAAAGACTGGACATAGTATAGATAAAATAGGTCCTAACAGAATAGCTTTAGAATACTATTTTATAACTCATCATAAGTCTTTCTGACAAATAGTAGAGAATAAATATTTTTTAAAAATTCAATATACCACTTTTAACATTTTATTCAGAAATAAAATATTTCTTTAAGGGAACCACCAGAGGTTTAGAAAATTTTTAGTCATTAAGCTCCTTTCTAGTAGTGTCAGGACCCCTGAGAGGATGACTTTGTTTCCTCGCTCCATGTGCCACATCAGAACACACCAAGGACTGCTTTCCCTCGTCTGTGAGACGCTCACTTCCACACTTGGAGTTTGGGAGGAGGTAACCAAAGTGCTTCATCTTCCTCAGCACCCTACCCCTATACCAGAGTAATCTTCCAGTTTTTGCAAATTCCAAATCAGTGAAACCTGAACAAATGTACACATTACTGAAGAGAGCATTAAAAGATCCCTTGGATTAGGCAGAAAAGCCAAAAACTTCTAGTGTTTTTCATTAAAGGATATGCAACTTGACTTCATACAGCCGCTGGGGTTGTCCTATCCTGCTATCCTCACAGAAGCCCCCAGATGGGCTTCTTCAATCATCCCAGAATGTGGTAAGTCTAAGGGTTTAGAACAGTTAAGTAACAGAACGAAAGGTTAATACCCAACTCAAACGGCAGTGGGCGCTATCCCCGGGAAGCCTCTCACAGATCCCAACACATCAAAACTCCTCTGTCTCCTTTTCTCCCTCCTTCCTCACTTTTCCCAACTTTCCTTCCCAGTCCCAATCCATTCCCCCTCAGCCTCTACTTCCCTCCCTGTCCTTGTGTAACTGGTAAAAACCGTGGACCCAGGTATGTCTGTTTTAGGTGGCTGCTACAAATACTTGTGACCTATAATTAGGTAAAATCAAGACTCATCAAAGAATAAAAGAAAGCTCAAATAAAAGTATCATATAGAAAACACATATTAAGCCCTCCAAAATGGTGAAATATGACTCCCAAAGTTGGCTGAACTTAGCAAGTAAAGCAAAAAGGGAAGGCTAATTAGTTGTGAGATCACAACATGTCAGTTGCTTTGGATAGCATGACTTTTCCTGGTATAAGATCTGAAAGAAATTTCTCCCATAGGTCCTAATAAGAAGGATGTGGCGATTTAACGGATTTCAACATCCTTGCAGTAAAAGCAATACTGGGTTTCAAATGGCTGCTTGTTGCTGTTAAGTGTTAAAGAACACCAAAGCACCACTTCATGAAAGCAACTCAGCAAAGGTCCAATGTGGTCCAGCTTCACAGCTCTCTGATGATTTGGTTTAAGTCAGTGGTAAAAATATATACTATTCAGAGAAATATGTGTCTGTTATTTACTGCTTATTCTTTACTGAACAGTATTTTAGGATCCTGATTTTTAAATCTAAAGGTAGATGAGTTTAATGTTTTAAATTTCTTGCAGGAAAAGCTTTCTATGGTGATTTGGTTTTAAGTTGTTTACCATTAAGTCACTCTCAACTGATTTCTCTTCTGCAGGTTAGTGGCCCTTCCCTTTTGAAAAGTCTCTATGTTGGAATGAAATAGCATAGTGTTTTTGTTTTCTCTTCTGTATTTAGGAATGAATGTAAAAGTTTGGCAAAAAGGCGGTGTTCTGCATAGGTAATTTCTTTCCATAATTCTTGGTGCAGACAGAGTAGCTGCCAATTTTTTAATCTATTCAACAATGAACACAAACATCCAGTGACCAGACAGTCCTGTTTACGACTTGGCGTCTTCAGTGTGCACATCCCTTGAGGGGCTGCTTGAGCACGGCGCAACATCCCTGTACTGATAAAAATGCACAAGAGGAGAGAGATTTAAGAGAAACTGGATTTCCCTTCTTAGAAAATAACCCATAACAATGATTCTTACCCTTTGTGCTTACAGGCTGACCATGATAAAAGCTCTGAATCCTCTAGAAAAACACCTACATAAAAAAATCTTACATTCAATTTCTGGGGACTCACAGAATCATGGGAAGATCATGGAGTCCAGGCTCAGAACTATTTCGTAAGGATGGTCGACTGAAGCACTTCCAAATGTTTCTACGGAACATTTTCCATGAGATATTGATCAGTGGGCCATAAAAACAAAATGCTGTGTCAAAGATGTTTTGGAAATCCTAGGTGAAACACACTAACTACATTTATAATTCATTAACATGAGACTTTTCTGAACCTTAATATGCTAACTACACTATAAACTGCTAACAGAGACAGAGAGCTCATGGCAGGTGTATTTCCTAAACGTCTCTGAACCTTTTATTTCATGTGGGGAATTCTTATAAGCATTTCCTGTAACTAACACTCCCACAGAAGAGTCTGGGAACTGAAACTACTCCTAAAGATATCTTTTTGATATAGACAGTCTCTGAGTTAGGAAATTCTCAGTCCACACTCTTCCTGTCCCTCTTCTCATGAGGTCAAGTGCTACTCCAGCCTAGCACAACCCCAACAGAGGTTCGTGGATTAATGGTGTTTGTCACCCAGGGACTAGTGTGGGAAACTGTCTGACCCAACACCTGTTCCCTACCGTCTGCTTTCTTCCCCCGCAGGAAGAACGCCGTCCTGGCTCTCACTGATCAGGGCCAGTCGATTCCACTGGAGACAACCCCAGACAGACACGATCACCTCTGTCACCTACGTTCTCCTTTCCCTTTCATTGTTCTAACTCTTCAACATACCACAGAAAGATCTCTCTCACGCTGTCTTTTCTTTGTTCTATTTGGGAATTAAAATGAAACTGTAATTATAATGGACAATAATGTTAGGGTTATGTTATTACTCTCTCTGGCTTTATTCTAAAACATCAGAGAGCTAGACTTTGTATTTTTAGAGAACTATTTTCTTATTGGTACATGATATTTATACATATTTATGGGGTATGTGGGATATTTTGTTACATGCATATAATGTGTTATGATCAAGTCAGAGTATTTAGGGTATCCATCCTCAAGTATTTATCATTTCTATGTTTTGGGAACATTTCAAGTCCAGAAAACCATCTTGAGTTCTACCTTATGAATTAAGAGTCTTCTCTAAAAACATTTCCATTTACTGATGTTATTTCATATATTTTTTTTTATTCAAGCAACATCACTTAATATTTAAATGTGAGGTATACTATTTCACTTGTTTTGTAACATATAAGTGTATGTTATAACTGACATATTGTGTAGATTATGTAGTTCAATGTTTTATAGTATGAACGTGATATACATCTGCACACATTATTTTCATTGCTTTTTTCGTGCAAATGCAGAGTATCTATTATGGGTTCAAAAAGATTTTTGTTCTCAGGCTATCCTGGGAACCTACCTACCATTTATTGTCATGTTTATTTGGGAAATATTACTCGGTTGATTTATAAGCTTTTAGAATCATCAGTTTTAGGCTAGGCATTTCTATCTTTTACATTATTAGATAAAACATCTTTCACATATACACAAAAAATGCCAGGGGTATTGATTCTGGCCAGAGTGGAATGAATGGTTTCTTTCGCTAGAAAATACAAAAAGATATTTAAATAAATTCTTTGTTGATTAATCCAAACCACAGGGCGTAATAGTAGGTAACTGAATCACATTTCCTGAAAACAGTTCTAGGGACTATTAGCACCCATCTAAAGATTCACTAAAAGGTCTTGTGTTCTGGTTTTTCCTTCTCATTTAAAATAGGACCATGAGAATAAAAACATGGGAAAAGGTCTTATCATGAGTTACTGTGGTTTCAGAACGGCATCAAGAGTGAAGTACCAGTTCCTTCACAGTATGTCCCCTAGCATGCCTTTCCCTTCCCTGATGGGGCTCCTTGCTTCTCCTTCAGGGAGTGCAATGGACTGAATGCCTGTGTCCCTCCAGTTCATATGTTGAAATCCTAACCTCCAACGTAATGGTACTAGGAGGTGGGGCCTCTGGAAGGTGATTAGGTCATGAGGGTGGAGCTCTCCTGAATGAGATTAGTGCCCTTATAAAAGGGAGCCCAGAGAGCAATCTTGTCCTCTTCCCACCTTGTAAGGCTACAATGAGAAGCCGGCAGCCTACCACCCAGAAGAGGACCCTCACAATGCTGGCACCCTGATCTTGGACTTCCAGACTCTTTTGTTTTTTATAGACCACCTGTCTATGGCACTTTGCTACAGCAGCCCACACTAAGACAGGGATTATACCCAATTTAGGAGGTGCTGACCCCGATTTTTGAGTCCAAGAGTGGGTGTATGACAGTACTACCTTCCCTTATTCAAGTGATTGAACACATGACTTAAGTTGGGCCGATAACAGAACATTCCTGGAACTACTGGGAAAGAAGAGCTGTCTTCCCGTATACATTTGTTAATTTGGTAGAGCCTGGTGCTTTGTGGGTCATCTAGCTGCCACATTGGGAACCACTGCATGAGAATAAAATCAACATAGAAGAGAGGAGAGCCAATAGAGGGAGAGGTTCCTAATGACATCACTTGAACATCTAGAACCAGCTGTACCTGAAGATGACACTAAATCTGGACTTCCTAAGAGTTAATAAATTCCCTTTTATAGGTAAGCCAGTTTAAGTTAGAGTTCTGAATCTTGTACCTGAAAGAGAAGTCTAAAGTCAATCTATTAACTGGAATGTGAGCCCTTTTGCTAACTAAGTATCGGAAAAGTTCTGCTTCAACTTACAAATAAAAAATGTACTTAATATCATTAAACATACCTTGTAGCATACAAATGTCCTTAGAATTTCTCTCTAACACATGGGATAAAGTATGACAGAAATAAACTGTCATGTTTATTTGAAACATTGATTCAATGTTCATCATTCAAAGAAATCAGACAAGAAAAGGTGCACTGAACTCCAGCCTAGCAAGAGACCATCTGTTGTTGAATTATACACATACAGAAGAATCTTAACTCTTCCAGGCCTTAAGTGACTGCCAAATGCAGTGTCGCAGTAACACATCCCACAGAAGACAATCACTATAGAACACTGGAATTGGAAGAGAATGTAGGAATTATCCAGTCCAGTGGTTTTCAACTTTTTTTGACTGTGGCCCACAGAAAGGAATAGGACCCAGTACACACACTCACACATATATCTGAAATAAAAACTTCTCAAATCAATACTTACCCTTACTATGTGCAATACAGTCTGATTTTAAAATCTGATGTTGATATAACCACATTGACTCCTGAACCATTACATTAATAGGTTTGGAAAACAGGTAAGGGACTGAGAGCCTGAGATACAAAGGAAAGTTTCTTGAGTAGTAGAGGTGACACAAACACCCAGCACCCATCCTGCTGTATTATATAAAAGAAAACCAGCTTCTACCAACACACATCCCTAGATAGTAAGCTTTTGACTAATCTTAAAAAATCTGGGAAGATAATTCAGGTATCAGGCCTAGCTATTTTATACTGGTACAGTGTCCAAGATTTGTAGGGCTACCTCAAGATCACATCATTGAAAACTCAAATCCACCAGGGACCTTGAACTGACCTGAATGGGACAGCGTGTGAAATTTGTGCCTAAATTACCAACAGCAAGACTGAACTGAACGCACGAACAAGGACCAGGTTTGTTTTAGGACTGAAGAAACACACAGTCATTATATTCTTCTTACTCCATCCAACGAGTAGCATCTTGCTGTATAATCTCTTTCCAACTAACAATATTTATGAAAAACTCCAACTCCCAGATTTCATTATGCTAGGCATAGTAGGGGAAGATATAATTTAGGTGCCACCCCCAAGCCCCAAAGAGCTGCTAATCTAATCTGGGAAATGAGAGGAAAAGCTTCATTAATGAGAGAAAACTTGAGTTAGGCTCGGAGAACAAAGAGGAAGGATTTACTATAGAGTGTGGGGCTAGGGTGAGCACACCAGCCTGACAATCGATCGAGGGTTCACGCTGAGTGGCTGGGGTTGGGGAGGGTCAGGCCGAAAGAGTGAGATCAGGTTTGGATGACAGTGAAAGTCAGGTGGAAGAAGAAAGTTGAAAAAAAATGAGAGAGAGAGAGAGAGAGAGACTGGTTAATTTTAGCAGTTGACAAATATTAGTTCACTATAATGGAGAAATTTATTGACATTATTTACCATACTTTTCATACTGTAGTTTATCATCAGCACTTGAACTCCTATAAACATCTGCCCCTGGAGCAACTCCTGTGCTGTACCTTCTTCCAATTAATATTTAATTCTTAGTTATCATTTGCTTAACAATCAATATACAGTTGGTGTTTTAAAAATGAGCTGACTGATCTCCCCATGTCCTATGTCTAAAGCTATGCCCTATATTCAACGTTTGAATGACAATATAAAATTAAGCAAATTATAGGTAATGCCATAATACTTTCAAAACTAAAATTCCAGTTAGTACAGGGAAGGAACTTTACTGAGATGAAGCATTAAACAAGATCATATTGGCATCACCCCCGTTTCTTTTAACCCACTATTTACAAAGTATCATACCATGGTTTTTGTTTGGTTTTTCGATTTTTTGTATTTTTAGAGACAGGGTGTCTCACTCTGTCACCCAGGCTGGGGTGCAGTGGCACAATCATAGCTCACTGCAGACTCTAACTTCTGAGCTTCAAGTGATCTTCTCACCTCAGCTTTCTGAGTAGTGGGACTACAGGCACACGCCACCATGCCTGGCTAATTTTTCAATTTTTTTGTAGAGACTGGGTCTCGCTATGTTGCCCAGGCTGGTCTTGAACTCCTGGCCTCAAGTCATCTTCCTTCCTTGGCCTCCCAAAGTGCTGGGTTTACAGGCCTGAGCCACTGCACCCAGCCCCATTCTGTGGTTTTAATGAGTCACTTGTTATACTGCTTTGGGGGAGTGGAGGGAGAATAACATAACTATTTCCTGATGATAAAGGCATTTCCTTGTCTGTTGCATTATCCCAAATGTAGGCGTATCAGAGAATAGCAAAGAAAAGGTAAACATACGACTTCAGAGCAATTCATTCAAGAGGACAAGACTATAATTTAAGAGCTTCATGATTATGAGTGCCAATATCCTGAGATGAGGTGACAATACCCATTTGTGTCACCTACTGGGCTAATAAGCTGCTAAATGTTATATAAGACTAATATTAACATGTGGTCTTTAATATAATTCAGTACATCTCATCTGGACTTCTTCCATCCTCTCTCAACATTAATTGATGGCTGCCAGATCTTACATGGAATATAAGAACATTCATTTTGTGTAGGTGATAAGATAAAATTAACCACACAGTTTATTCTACAGTTGCCAGAAAACCTAGAATGCAGTGCATGGCCTACACCTAGAAAGTGTGTAAGGTTTTATAAAACGAATGTTGTTTACTAACTTCATTAGTATCCCCACTTCTCTTTCTTGTACCTTCACTTTCCTTTTGCCTAATCATTCCATCTATTTTTATTTTATCTTGCTGCATCGTAACCTGTACCTCGGTAAACTCCCTTAAATCACTTTTTTGGAAAAAGGTGAGGTGTACACAAATAAACTATCTCACGCATGGCTGCCAAAAGATCTGGCAAAAGGAATCCATAACTGAAATTAGCTCCCAAATGTCAGGTTTATACACTGTGACAGGATGCACAGTTGTTATTTAATAACTAAGACTTGGCACCACTCTGAGAATCTCTTCCTTTTGAAAAGATCAATGGAAGATAAATATTAAACCACTTTAAATCAAAGAAAGCACAATGAATAGTTGGGAGAAGGGGTGTGGAGAAGGGGCAGGGTGGGAAAGAAAGAATAAAGGACTTCCAGGAAACCTCTGTACCAGCTAAAGGACTGTGCCAAGTTTAACAAAATGGTCTTTATTGAACTTTCAGTGTGATACCTAAAGATGTGTTTTATATACGTGTATTAACAACCTTCCTTAAACATTTTAAACAGGTAGCCTACAAGCACAGTTCTCCAACTTCAGACATTCACAATAGCAATGATCAAAACATCAGAAAAACTATGATGGTTCTCCAAGGAAACTCCAGGTACCCCCAAACTTACATTTCCTGCACTGCTAGAATACAGGTGATCTTGAGCTGAGCAAGTGTTTAGCCTTCAATAAGAGCTTCACTCCGGGAAACGTTCAATGTCAACCAATTCTTTAACTTTACTATATTTCTCATATAAAGTAAAGAATTCTCAGTTCCACCTGTTACCCACGCTCTGTACTCTAGAACAGTCCAACATGAGTATAGTGCAGCAGTGACAGCTAGACAGGAAGGCCCCGCTCAGTCCTAAAGAGAAGACTCAAGAAAAGCCTGAAATAACATGTCTGTGAGTGTATCACAAAAGCAGAAGAGCTGATGAAAATCCTTAAATAATATGATGTTATTAACCACTGCATTAAATACTGTATTTCCACTTGGATTGTTCAGATTATAATCAGGATGACCTAGTCAAGATCCCTTAGGAATTCACAGCAGTTCCTTGCTTGTTTTCACTACTACGCTGAATTTACTTGGGAAGTGCATATCCTGTAAGTAAACGCTGTTATCTAGAGCATTAGCTATTGTTACTTTCTAAACCCAATACAAAGAAAATGAGAAATACAAACTTATTTATTACTATCTAATTGTGGTCTTAATAACTATTTTCCTCTAAACACACACCACAAAAAGTGCTACTACTGATTAATGTATTTCTGGGCACTAGTTCATATAACGCATCTTCTGCAAAGAAACTGTCTGAGCAATTCCTTTAGGTAGTAAGAGAAAAAGACTGAGGTATAGCCAGGCATTTTACCAATATGTGACAAAACTTGGTGGGTGCACAATTTAGGAATGTCAGGGTTTGCCTCACTCGTGGGAGAGGTGGAATGCATTCCCCTAAACAAATACACGAGGAGCCTCTGTAGTTATCCGAGGGCCCTTCTCCCGTTTTCTGAGTCTGCTTTCGTGATTAGATACTTCAGGTTGGCCAACAGAAATCAGAGTAAGTAATACCGGGCAAAATAGGAAAGAACTTTAAAATTGTCATCATCCCCTGGTGAGGCAACTGATTAAGAAGATAGTTTGCAAAAATATTATCATTTCAGAAATTTGTTCTGATATCTAATTTGTAAAGAAATTGGTTTTGATGTCTGCAGTGATCTACGGAGACTGAAAAAGCCTTAAGCACCCAAACACCATCAGTGCCACCCCTGACGTTGTGCAACACCTAGAAACCCAATCCTGAGAGGTCTTAAAATGCAAGAGGGCCACCCCGAGCATCTATCTGTTCCCGCCCACCTGCGCGCTGCTAGAGGAAGGGAGGGCTACTGGCCTCTCCTGTACCGGTCTGCAGGTAAGCAAAGGTCTCAGAAAGTTCCTCCAACACCCCC
>VBSM01000529.1:2914578-2948260 GCA_008086735.1 Cheirogaleus medius | reverse complement strand
GTCGGCCGGGGGGGGGGGGCAGAGGATGGCGTGGCAGGGAAAGTGACAGACGGCTCCCCTGGGAGTTCCGGGGAGCCCAAGGCCCTCCATTTGGGCGATGCAGCGCTCGACCTCCATAGCTGGAGTTTGGGGGCCTCTGCTCACTCCTCGAGTCTAACCTCAGTGTCCAAAAGTTCTAGCTCTAGCTTTGCTCACTTGGACGCTTCTGCATAATATCCTCTCACCTCTAGCCACAATCCCTAATCACACCTCTCCACGAAGGCTCGCAACTTCGGCTCTGAGCAGCCAGCCCATTTGGACACCACTACCCTTCCTCTTTTCCCTATAACATCTGTAGTCCTACCGTTATTCAGTTGACACCCACCCACCCCACCCACGGCCTTGCACATAGAAAGTGCCTGACCCACACAGACTTATAATGAGGCTACCTCTGTTCTTTTCTTCATATTTTCAATAATTTTAAAATTGACTATGTCTCCTTTCTGCTATCCGGGTTAAAAAGAGTCTGAAAGATGGGGGTGGAGTCTCTTTTTTGACCCTACCCAACACACATGAAAACGGCCACAAAATTTTGCACAGCCCTTAAGCCTGTACAACCAATAGTGAATCGTTGGTTAGAGACCAAGCAAAGGGCATCCCAGGAGGCTGGGTCCTATCCTGTGCCCACACCTCTGAGCCAGGGAACCAAGCAGGTGGTGTATGGTTTCACTTGGGGGCTGGCCACCAACTCTAAACCTGAGCAAGTCCATCTTCTCTTCCAAAGCCCACCCTGGCAAAGTCCGAACACCCAAACATATTTACAGTCCTGCTGAATCCTTGATATTCCCACCGCCATCTGCTTCTACCCCATGTCACCACACAGGACCTGGGTGGCTACCAACTCTGCTTATGCACCTCCTCCCCTTTCCCCACTAGGGGAACTCCTACCCATGCAGTAAGGTCCGGCTCAGACCTCACCACCCTCTATGGCTCTTACTGATACTCTCAGAAGAACTGAACCATGAGCATCACTATGTATCGGCGGTGCACCGTACAGTTAGTGGGTTCTGTTGGTTCCTTGGGGAGGCAATGAAAGGGGAGTAGTCAGGGACACATGGGCTCTGGAAACAAACTGCCTGGGTTCAAAATCAGATTCTGCCACTTGCTAGCTCTGTGCCCAGCTCTCGTGTCTTCACATCTAAGGGGTGAGAATTAAATGAATGCGCAGATTTGAAGTGCTTTTACCAGTGCCTGGCACACCGTGTACATTCAAGGTAGCTGTTGTTGCCAAATTTGCTAAGTCAAGGTACCTTGGGGTGGTGAGTAGCGATTGGTGGCTTGGGGGGTGGGGTGGCTTTCAGGTTTTTGGTAATGTTGTGTTCTTGACCTGGGCACTGGTTCTAGTTGGTGAAAACTCATTGAGCTGCATCCTTATGATATGTGCACTCTCCCATATGTATATCACACACCAATAACAAGTGTTTCTAAAAGTTAGTTGTTACTAGCTAAGAGAAAGAAAGCCCTACTTTCCTTGAGAACAGGGGAAAAGTCTAACGCACCCTGGCAGGGCTCACCATGGTGCGCAGCTAATAGTTGCTGAATTGCTCTAAATGGACTGTGAGCAACAGAGGCCAGCGAGGGCGAATGTGAGGGCCAGCAGCTGCTTTTATGCTCTAAAGTGCCAGGCCTCTCCTGATGATTGGGATCCAGGGTCAGGGTCAGAGTCAGGGACGCAGACCCGAGCTAAAGAGAAGGAATTTCCAGTCTTTTCTCTCTCTCGGGTGGGGAAGTTCTTTTTCCTTGTTTTTTTTTAAGGGGCAGAGGCAGGGTTCATCCCTGGGGATCCCAGTTGTCTGAGGAGGGGCCTAAAGGGAAGCCCCACGTCCACTGTGCAGGTGACACAGGAGAGGTCATGGCCATTGCGGCACGGGAGGCACTGGCTTAGCCCTGCTGATTGGGTTGGGGCCTGCAGGCTTGAGCTTTCTTTTCAGACAACCTGAGGTGCCATTTCTACAGTGGGAATGTCCTCTCACTATTCTCATTCTCCTCCTAGAAGGCCTGCCACTCTGAGTCTCCACTGCACCATGGGAGCAAGACACTTCCTTGAGCCCTGTGTGTGGAAAGACAGACAGATCTGGGATGGGGGGATCTGGATGGTTCTGAAAAGAGCTCAGAGCTCTGACAGCATGCTACAACCAAGTGCCCACAGGTGGCCAGTCCTTGTATTTGTGTTCTTTTATTCCAAGTTAGAAAATGAAAGGGTAAGGCATGCATGTGATTTAAGCAAATATTACATTAGGTTTTTATGAGCTTTGCGTGTACCTGGGTCATTCTTAAAAATAGAGAACAAGAAAACTTTACTCAGTTTTGAGTCCATTTGGCAGCACCCAGACCAAGTACAATTTTTGTCCCTGAAAGCAGATACAGGGAGTTGTTATGTCAGCCCTAACCTCTACTGACGGTCTCATGATGACCCACAGGGAGGACCCTGTTGCTGATGAGAAAGAAAAGAACTAGTTTGTTGGATGCTCATTTTCTGCTTGCTGTAATGCGAGGCACTCACATACACTGCTGCTAATTCTCCTGCATGTAGGATATTGTTTAGAGCTTCAGTCCCCAACCCCTTTTAGGAACTAGGCTGCACAGCACGGGGTGAGTGGTGGACAAGTAAGTGAAGCTTCATCTGTATGTACAGCCTCTCCCCATTGCTTGCATCACCACCTGAACTCTGCCTTCTGTCAGATCAGCAGTGGAATTAGATTCTCACAGGAGTGAGAACCCTACTGTAAACTGCTCATGCAGGGATCTAGGTTGAGTGCTCCTTATGAGAATCTAATGCCTGATGATCTTAGGTAGAGCTGAGGCAGTGATGCTAGCACTGGGGAGCAGCTACAAATACAAATTATCATTAGCAGAGAGGTTTGAGTGCACAGAGACCATAATAAATCAATTGCTTGCAGACTCATATCAAAACCCTATCTGTGAGTGGCAAGTGACAATGTAATAATAGAAATAAAGTACACATTATTATAATGTGCTTGAATTATCCCAAAACCACTGCCTTCCTGATTCATGGAGAAATTGTCTTCCATGAAACTGGTCCTTGGTGCCAAAAAAGTTGGGGACTGCTGGTATAGAGGATATGACAAAGTCTCCAAGAAGTCATATAACTTGCCCAAAGCTACACAGCTAGTAAGCAGCAGATCTGGGTTTCAAGTTCCAAGCCTGTGCTCATTCTGCCCTAAGCACCTAAAAACTATTACCATCAAGTAGATACTATTTGTTTAAGGAAATTTCTACAAAGGAATTTTCTTACAATAATTAAAGTTTGTAATGCACAACAGAAAGTCCAAATCAGCTGATTTCATTACATTTCAATATACTCCAGGGAAATAATATCATAATATTATACATTGAATATTTCTGGTCATTCTTGGGTGGTTTTTTGCATTGGCCCAAACCTTTTGAAGTTAGATGTGACCATGTGACCTTTTTTGACCAATGAAATGTGAGTAAAAAGTGACATGAATCATTATAGATAGATGCTTTAAGAGCCAGTGACTTGCCCACCACATTCTTTCCCCCAGCCCTGGCAACTGTGACAGCTTATTTATGTGAAGAAGTAGCCTGTACCAGCCTAGGTCCCTGAGTGACCGTGATAAGCAGAGCCCTCCCTACCTACTAGCATTACACTTGTGGCATAAGTAAGGAACTAATGGAATTGAATTGTTAAGAAATCAGATATGTTTCTGCATATATCAACTTCCAGGAAAAGAAATAATAATTAAATAGGATTTTTCTCAAACTAATGAACAATGTGAAAGTAAGTGCAAGATGCATGCATATTCAGTATATCTTTAAGGCATAAAGAGGTAAAAACATATACTTAAAAACCACAGGTAAGGTGACAAGGCAATTCAATGGAGAAAGAATAATCTTTTTAACAAATGGAGCTGGGACAACTGGATATCCCCATGTAAAAGGATGCAGTTGGACCCTTACCTCACATTATATATAAAATTAACTCAAAGTGGGTCAAAGACCTAAATATAAGAGCTAAAACTATAAAACTCTTATAAAAATAACATAGCAGTAAATCTGCAGGACCCTGAATTTGGAAATGGTTACTTAAATCTGATATCAAAAGCACAGGCAACCAAAGAAAAAATATAGATAAATTGGACTTTATCAAAATTTAAAACCTTTGTGGTGTCAAAGGGCAACACCAAGAAGTGAAAAGACAATTCACTGAAAGGAAGGAAATATTTGCAAGTTACATATCAGATAAGGGGCTTCTATATAATATTTCATAAAAAGAATTCTTACAACTCAAAAATAAAAAGCAAATAACCTAATTTATAAAATGGGCAAAGGATCTGAATAGACAATTCTCCAAAGAAGATATATAATGAGGACATGAAAAGATGCTCAACATCTGAGGAAAGCAAAGTCACTGAGGAAATACAAATCAAAACCACAATGAGATACCCACTGAGTGACTATAATAAAAAAGACAGACAATAGCAAGAGTTGGCAAGGATGTGGAGCCAGTAGAGCCCTCATACGCTGCTGGTGGATACAAAATGTCGCAGCCACTTTGGAAAACAGTCTGGCAATTCCTCCAAAGGTGAATCATAGCATTAACATGTGATCCAGCAATTCCACTCCTAGTTGTATATCCACAACAAATGGAAACAGATGTCCACACATATGGACACTTATTTGGCGATAAAAATGAATGAAGTACTGATACATGCAACAACCTGGACAAACCTTGAAAACATCATGCTAAGTGACAGACGCCAGCTACGGTACAACATGTCGTATGGTATCATTTATAGGAAATGTCCAGAACAGGTAAATTTATAGAGACAGAAAGTAGATTAATAGTTCCCTGGGAGGTGGGGTATAGTGGAGGGAAGAGCTGGGGAGGAATGCAGAGTGACCGTTAAGGGGTTACAGGGATTTCTTTTGGGGGGAATAAAAATGTTCTAAAATTAGTTTTTGATGATAACTGCACAACCCTGTGAATATATTTAAAAACTTTGAATTATATACTTTAAATAGGCAAATTGTATGGTATATTAATTATATTGCAATAAAGCTGTAAAACACACACACAAAGAAGAAGAGAAAGAGAATGAAGAAGTAGAGAAAAGAAATCAATGGAGTTAACTTGAGCAACGAAGACTGACCGACAAGCAAAGCTTGGCTCAGGTCCCCCCCTGCTCACTGAGCCTGCGTCCAGCCCTATGTGGGGTACGGTGGCAGGTGGACAATCTGGATAGACAGGGCCCTGCCCTGTGGCTACTCAGTGAGGAGACCAGGCTGATGGGGTGATTAGGAGGGCCCTGAGTCACATGACGGTGACTCCAGGGCAGGAGGAAGTCAGCAGGCAGGCTATTTCTAAAGGTGAAGCTCGTGAAAAAGCCAGGGCTGAGTTCCTCAGATCCTGCCGGCCACGGCTGCCTCCTTGCCAACTGGGGATCTTGGAGAGAACGGCACCCTGAACTTGGGGTTCTCCTTCCAGATCACAATGATTGGCTGTCTCAGGGGCACAGGGGAGCTTTGCAGAGAGCCTCCACCATCTCCAGCTGCCAGTGTCCTTGGGCAGGACCCCGGGGCTGTCTAAGATGAGGGAGGTGCTGAGCATGGGGCCCAGGGTCCTGGCCTGGGGTCAGCAGCCTGGGCTCTGGTTCCAGTTCCACCATGAACCAGCTGTGTGGCAAGCTCCTTTCCCCCCCTCTGCCTCAGTTTCCTCCTCTGTAAAATCAGGTTGGACCCCAGCCTCAACCTAATCCTTTTGAAATTCCTGTTTAATCCAAATCTGTTTTTACTGCTGAAGGGACAAGTCTAAAGCCATGTAGAGGTGGTCATGGTGCATTTCCCGCATGACCTGACACAGCAGGCGCCCCTGTGCCTGGGCTGCAGGGGTCTGGATTTGAAATGATTCGTTCCATGAATGCAGCTGCATGAGCGAACCCGGCCGACACACAGGATCAAGAGAACTTATACATAAATTCCTGTCGTTTGGAGCCACTCAGCTTTGGGTGGGTTGTTAGGCAGCAGTGGATAACTGGCACAGTCAGTGACAGAGGGAACGGTGGGGAGGAAAGGCGTGTGCTACCAGGACACACCAAGATTCATATCAGCCTGGGAAAGGCTGTGAGCTCTAATCTGGAGGGAGGGAGAGATGCATTAGCCGTCAGCCTGAGAACCTGCAGGTTTCTCTTAATGGATGTGATGCAGACAGAGAATCTGAAGCAGCTGGTTGAAACCACCTCCAGCTCCTTCTCCCTGGAGGCTTATCCAGGCACATTCCCAACCACCTCTCCAGCCCCCAGTATGATACACATGTTGGATGATAAAATACATATCTATTATTTGTATTAAAGTGGGGGGAAACGCAGGGACACCTCTGCTCTCGAGGGGCAGCCTAGTGCCAAAAGGCAGATCCTCTGAAATCAATTCAGCAGGTGACAATGAGTGGTAATAAGGCACACAGTGGGCTTTAGTGTCTGAAGCCCCAAGTTTGAATCCCCAGCTGTGTGGCACAGGACAAGTCATTTGACCCCTCTGAGATTCAGGTTCCTCCTCAGTAGAATGGGGACAGAAACATCGCCTGGAAACACAGCCAGGATGAAACTGGAAAGTGAATGTAAGTGGGTAGCCCAGGGCCTGGTGGGTGCTCCGTGAGGGCTCAGGGAATAGAATCAGGAATTTCATGATCACTTTGGGTCATACTCTCTTTGTGATGTGCTCCGGGGACTTCTAGAGTGGCAGATCCTATCCCACCACGGTTTACTTCCTATGCTGTTAAAGTGAGCTTTCCTTCCCTAGCGCATGGTAGCTCTATAAAGGAGCAGGCCAGGATGCCTTAGGCACCTTCAGAAATCTCATACAGGTGAGGAGGTGCCTAACTGAATCCTACTCTGTAGCCATTCTAGAGTGGCTGCAGCAAGAGTACCCAGACCCCGTGGCACCTGCCAGTTTAACTCATGGGTCCAACCCAGCCCAGCCTGTGCCTGCAGACTAACACAAGCTCTTTCTTCTGTGCACAAATCCCCTACACTTCTTGCATCTCCTTACCTGGCCAGAGGCTCACAGATACTCCTGTGCAGAGCTCGTAGGCTGCCATGGCCTCCTTTATGGCCACTCTTGTCAAATCAGGGTTCAACCTCCTCAATCTCGTGGAGAGGAGCTCAGGACACCCCAGCCCTGAAGTCCCAGAGAGCAGCACAGGCGCCAGACGGGGCTACGGTTCTTTCCACAAGGCAGGGAGACCCAGCTGAGGCTGCAGGGAGGAAGCCATGCGCTCAACAGCCCAGTGGAGCCACACTTGTGAATGGGCATTGTAATCAGAAAGGTACACTCAAAAAATGCACTTAGTAAAGCTGTCATGGTGTGCTTTCTTACAAAGTAAGGCCTTTGTAAAAAGATTTTTTTAACATGGGGATCTGATTAAAGAGAAACGTATGTGTTCTCTTGTGGGTGACAGTGGAGTCAAAAGATGCAACACTTACAGGGAAAACCACTTTGAAATCACCATCGTCATAGCTGCTATCAGGCACCCTGAAAACGAGAGCTGGAAAGTTGCCCTTTTAGGGAAACAACTAGCTACGACCTACGTCTAATAAGTGCTGAGGTCGAAAAGAGATGAATTATGCTGTGTTACCGAGAGGAAAAAGAACAATCAAAAAGGAAGGCCCAATTATGTGCAAGTGCATTTTAAATGACAACCGTCTCCTGTGCCTGGGGAGGCAGAGGTGACATATTTAGTTCAGGGAGAGTCGCACATACCTCAAGTGCTAAGTGCCATTACTGAGAAAAACAAAAAAGTAGCTAGGGAAAAGCACAGCAGTGTTAGGCACCATGTGCCCCCCCCGCCCCCTGCTGGTCTCCCTTTGACTCCCTGGGTCACTCTTGCCCTGTGGCCCTACACTGGCCAGCAGCACACTGGCTCCGGGACCAGTGAGGTCCAGTCTGCCCCTCGCTTGGCTCTGCTTGGGCAGCACTGCCCGTTTCCAAAGTGAGGTCCCCGCATTGCACTCTGTCTGCAGAGTGAACAAGAAACGCAGCACGACCCAACCATCCTCCCGGTTTAAACTCACTTTCAAGTAACTGGGAATAATGCGAGGGCCTTTCACCAAATATAAGATGAACACCCACTCCCTTTCTTACTGGAAATAAAAAACAAGAATGCCAGGGGAGGAATGATGTCTTTGAGTGCAACCTGGGGGTCTCAGAGATTCAGACTTCCTGCTGCACCCTCTGCTCTCTGCTCAGAGCTTGTTCTTTCCCGCTGCTTTCCAAAGAAGGGGTGCAAAGACTCATGAGAAATGCCATCAGTCATTTCCAAGTCCCAGGGCACTGGGGGCTTCAAATGCATCAGGCCCACCCTCATTGGGCTGTGTCTGCAGCATTTCTCGGCTGGCTCCATAGCACCTCCGTGTAGGCCCTGTTCAGAGCTACACGCCCGCTTCTACTGGCTTCAGCTGTTCCCAGGTGACCCAGACCAGGCCTTCCGATGTCACAATAAACATCATCAAGCTTATAAAATTAGAGCATTGATGCATTTTTTATGTCTTAAGAATCACACTGAATTGTTAAGAAGATGGCTGCATGCTGCATCTTTTCCTTTTCCCTTAAAGGTGAATTATTGAGCAGGAATGCTCTCTCCCCAGGCCCCACCCCGGCCCAGAGAGCCCTCTCTGCACACCATTTGCAAGGTCAGATCCATTCCCATCAGTGCTGGGGGAAGGAAGAGGAGCCCTGAGGGAGGAGGGCAGCCACAGAGGACACTAGTTCTAGGGCTTCATTTAGGCTCCCAGCCCCCAGCACAGGAGGGGGAGAGGAGAGAGTGTGGGAGGGAGAGGGGAGGAGGGAGGGTGTGAGGGGGAGAGGGAGGGAGGGGGAGGCTCAAAATGGAGCTGTTCACAACCCGGCAGCAGAAACGGAGCCATCAGGAGAACACTTGACTGAGAAAGAACATTGCTGGAGCCAGGGGTGCTGTCTGCGGGATGCGGAAGGGAGGCAGGTTTGTTTCCAGAGCAGCATGGTCCATGGCACAGGTGAGTAATTTAAAGAGGTGATTGAAATAATATGTTAGAATAATAACCTTTAGCAGTCCCAGGCTCCTGGAATTTCTCATTTAATTTCACATTTAGGTGGACTGATCTGTAATTTAGTTAATTTCACATCTCTATCCAGGAGAACTTGAGCATTGCACAATATTCTCTGCAGAAGACAATGCATTCGCCCAAATCATTCTGCATAATAAAACGTGTCCTGTGGCCCTAAAGAATTGCTGAATACTACATAAGATCTGTATAGGGACAATGCTTTAAAAACAACAACAACCCCCCCAACACACACACACCTTGGATGCACACACCATTTCCTCCCTCAGTAAGGATACCAAAAAGAATCTGGTCTCTGGGGTGAGGAGCAGGGGAGGCAGGGGAGGTTAGGTGGGGGCAGAGGAGGGCAAGGTGCCATTCTGTGTAGTGAAGCACTTAAGTTTGCCCAGAGCGGTCTGGCCTTTGTCCTCACCTTCTGGGAGGTGATCAAGAAGCCCTTGGAATGCCACCCTGATCAGTATCTTTCTTTGCCTGGGGACCTTGGGTTTGGGTGGAGGCTGGCCACACTGGATAATTTTAGGGTGGGGGCTGGCCCTGCCATTTCCAGAAAGACCAACAACGTGATTCAGGGTGGGAGCTTTGGGTCACCTGGTATCAGCTGACCCCAAGGACTGGAGACAGAGACCAGCCACTTGGGCAATCAGTATCCCTACATGATGGAGCCCCAGTAAAAACTCTGGATGCTGAGGCTTCAGTGAGCTTCCCTGGTTGACAATACTCTGTGAGCACTGTCACATATCAATGCCAGGAAAGTGACACTATTCATGACTCCAAGGGCAGAGGACAGTGGAAGTTCCACGTTTGGTAACTTCCTGGACTCTGCTCATGCACTTCTTCCCTTGGCTGATTTTAATCTGTACCCCTTTGATGTAATAAACTATAATTGTGAGTATAAGAGCTCTCAGTGAGTTCTATGAGTCTTTCTAGCAAATTATCAAATCTATGGGTGGCCTTGGGGACCCCTGAACTTGCAACTGGTGTCTGAGTGAGGGTGGTTTTGCTCCCTCCCTCCAACTTTGCAGCTTGCTGCTTCTTGCCCATTCTTCCTATATGTGAAGAGCAATGCTAAGAACACACATTGTAGTTTTCACAAAGGATCAGGCCCTGCCAAGTGCATTCCTCTCCTGATGGGGGAACAGAGGGACCCCGTCCCTCCCACACACCCCCAACACTTGGAGCCTGCCCCTAGAGCACTCATCACACCGACTGCGCTGTCCTGTTCGCCTCCTGCACTGGGCCATGAGCTCCTGGTGGGGTGGTGGCTAGTTGACAGGCAGAGCCTCGGTCCAACAGAGTGCCTCTCAGGTGACTGAGGCTCAGCAGGTGCCACTGAATGGCGGGTGGGTGCATGGGCCGCCTTCTACCAAGGCTGTTTCTTCCATAATGGCTATGAGCCAGTTGGGGGGTGAGGTGCCTGCCTAAGAACGACCATCTAAGGCCACAGGTGCCGAAGGGGGTGGGTGCTGTGAGGCCTCAACAGGGTCATGATCTGAAGCACCAGGCCTGGGGCCTGGCTGATCATGACTGTCACTGTCACAGTGCAGCAGGGTTCCATGAGGGTGTGTTGGGTAGGGAGGTTTCCATGGCCCCTGACCCTGCTACCCACCCACTCATTCATTCATTCATTCACCAGGTTGAGATGGGACAGGGCTAGTTGATGGGGGAGTCAGAGAGGGTCAGAGGAGGCCCTCCTCCAGGGCCCACCCACCATGTGGGGACTTGCCAAGGACCTAGCTGGGAAGTCCCCTTCTTCTCTGAGGCCCAGAGATAGGTCTGAGCAGCTCAGGGAAGAGAACTGCCTTCCCTTCCTTTTCTAACTGCAGTGAGCCAAAGCGAGACTCTGTCCTCACGGGTGGCCCCTTAAAAGCTCTGAAGGCGGCTTTAGGGCACGTTCAATAAAGAAGCAGCTTGGGGTCAGGCTACTACATTCTTGTCTTGGGTCACTGAGGCTCGCCAGTGACAGGGAGACCAGAAAGGGGGCAGTGGTGCCTGGGCAGTTCTGGACTCCCGCCCAGCCGGGTTCTGATACTGGGGAGGTCACCATGGCTGCTGCAGCCTTCAGTCGGTCAGCAGTGAGGACAATGTCACTGGGACATGCATCTGACCATCCATCCTTTGAAGAAACATGTAATGAGAGCCTGCCGCGTCTCTGGCCCCCTGCGTTGCGGTACGATGACAATTACAACAAAAGCTCTGGCCTCAGGACTCAGCAGTGTTTCCACTCTTGTCAATCTGACCCACACCTGCGACCCAGTCCATCCGATGCCACCTCCACGAGGACATTTCAGGCTTCTCCCTCCCGCCCATCTGCCCTCTGAGCTCCGGAGCCTATGTCCACTTGCTTTAATGGAAAAGCCCTCAAACTCAGCCCGACTCATGGCTTGGCCTCCTGCAAGGTGAACGACGTGGAGCCCTGTGGAGAATCCATCCACGAGACCTATCGACGCCCCCTCTTCAGTGACTCTGACTCTGTCCTCTTCTCCTTAGAACTGCCAAGTCCACCCTCACCCCTAGCCTGGACGCTTCCCTGGTCTACTACCACCCGCCCTGGCCCTCCTGCAATCTGTTCCCGAGGCAGCTGAGCATGCTTCTTGAAAAGCAAACCTGGTCACACCACTGCCTCTCAGACCCTCCATGGCTTCCCTCTTCTTGGGGATAAAGCCGCGATCCTCAGCCTGGCGCACACAGTCCTGTCCCTGAGGGCCTCCGCTAGATGGTCAACTGGAAGAGCGCAAGGCCTCACCTGTCCTTCTT
Organism: Cheirogaleus medius; assembly: GCA_008086735.1. Taxonomy (NCBI): domain Eukaryota; kingdom Metazoa; phylum Chordata; class Mammalia; order Primates; family Cheirogaleidae; genus Cheirogaleus; species Cheirogaleus medius. The sequence goes on along the minus strand of VBSM01000529.1, from coordinate 2,936,387 downwards.
AATTGGTTCTGATTCTCAGCACTTGGCACAGTGCTGGCCCCTGACAGGGACTCCGTTACCAGTTATTGTCAACAACTGGAGGGAGGGAGCAGGGAGCTCCGAAGCAGCACACCTGTCCCAGGAGAAGCAGCTCAGAGGAAGATTCTGATGTGGAGGTCGGGTGTGGACGACAGGATGGGACCACTGTGTGCCACGTGCTCACTGTTGTGTCCGAGTGCCCGCATCTGCAGACCTCGAGGCTGTTGGGAAGTCTGAGCGAGTCAGTGCAGGTGAATACTTCATGGACAGGTCCTGGCAGGTGGGGAGCGCTTGGGTGTCAGCTGCTGCTACTCCTGGGAGGCAGCTCCGTGCCAGAAGGTGTCTTGCTGAAAGAGATAATCACGGTGGCTCAGAGGTCGGCCAGCTCTTGCATGTGTCTTAAGACTAATCCACACAGCTTGGTGCCACTGAAGTGATGCAGGGTGTCACCAGTTCTTCTCACCCCAAATTGGGTGGGGCTGCGGCAGGGTTCCCTGCTCACACACCAGCACATCTCAGGATCTGGGAGGAGAAAAGACACTCGGTGCTTCCACTGGGGGCTTCCGCAGCTGCTGATGCCAGAACTGGTCCTTCCGAATAAGGGGCTTGCAGCCAGGTCATTGCTCCCTCTTTCTTGTCAGTGTGTATTCGGGGAAAGAGCATCAGCTCATTCAGCCAGGACACCTGAAGCAAAGAAGCCACAACCCACCACGTGGCCCAGGGCGCCACGGGTCATTTCCCACCCGCCTTTGTGTCCAGGCTTCTGCAGGACGGAGCAGGGAAGCAGGCAGAGGAAGGGGGCATGCTGAGGTCTGGAGGGCTAGGGGTCTGGAGGTGGCTGCTGTCCTGATGCAGCAACAGTTTGGGGCAAGGAGCTTCTCTTCTTGGGTTCCTTCCAGAAGGACGAGGAGGTTGGACTATGCGACAACCGAGTGACCTGCAAGTTCTAACATCCTCAGTTTGTTTCTGGTGTATCCACTATTTCCACTCTGCCACTGACTTTTACAAATTCTCCTGTGACTCTTATTCATCACGGATGGGACATAGGACACATGCACATACCTGCCCCTCACTTTTTCCCTCTCCAACCAAGGACTTTGAGTTTACAACAAGTGGAAAGTGTCAGCAGGTTACCACAGGGATCTTCAGCCTATCAAAGACTATTTTCAATGTCCTAGCATCACAGAGGCAGGGGACAAGGTCACTGGGTTGCTGGAAGGAATCAGATATGTATGTATTTTTAGGAGCTTTTAAAATGATGGGGCCTTTCTCTTGGCCCTAGTCAGAGGCTGAGTCCCGTGTGGGGCTGAGTTCGGTGGAGGGGTCTTCTCTCACCTCCTGCAGGACCTCTAGGAACTCGCTTCCTCCCGGAGGCCGTGCCATCCCCACGCCACCCTCTTCTCTTCCCTGCTGCTGACGTGCCGAGTTTCAGGGCCACTTCTTCCCACTGCACACAACAGACCGGCATCTCCATTCTTTTCCAGGGAGATGGATTCTGAGACTCCGACCCCAAGAGACTAGGGAAGCCAGCCAAACACTGGCCCCAACCAGCCACATCCCCTGACTGGCCGGTCTCTCTGGGGCCCCAGCTTGGCCAACAGGTCTTTCTTCCAGGTTGTGCTTTCAGGGGAACAGCTGACCCACGTCCACACGATGTGGCAGAATAACGGGAGTTGGATGTAGCTGATTTAGGGCCTGGGGGGTGTAATTGCCCACACAGGCCCACCAGGCCCATCCGCACGATTCCTGCCTCCCAGTGACAACCAGCGGTCGGGACCTAGAGCCGACTCCACTGGGTCTGACATCAGCACACTATTTGGGGATGAATCACAATTTATTCCTGCTTTGAGGCTCACTGCCAGCCCCTGTCCCCGAAGAGAGAGTCTGTCTCTGGGAGAGCAGATGGGGGATCTCTCCATGAGCCCAGGGGAGAGAGGTCACCTTCCTGAGCCCACAGACCTGTCACACGGTTGGTGAGACCAATGTCAGGGGTGCAAGGCAGGAAAGGCAGTGGCAGGGCATTTCCTCCTGCTGCACCAGGAGGGGACAGGGCAGCGGGAGGCACAGGTCTCCTGGGCCAGCTCAAAGTCTGGGAGGCCCCTGCCCTCTCCTGTCCTGCCCCAGACTGTGGACGGCTGTGGCTCTGAGCACACAGACAGGCTTGGCACCATCTTATCTGGATTTTTCAGCCACCTCTCAGAGTTCTTCAGACCCACAGAGTGCCCTCTTGCCTCCTACTGTCCTACTGTGTTCCCCCAACATGGGACGCTCCTTCCCCACTCTCTGCTTGGCGCTTTACATGGCTGATGTGTCCTTTCTCTTGAAATGCCCTCTTCCCTCGGCCTCCACGGGGCCATGCCCTCCTGCTCTTCCTTCCATCTCGCGCCTGCCCCTCCTCAGCTTCTCTTGCAGCCCCTCTTCTGCGGGACCCCAACACTGGGGTAGCCCGTGGTGGGCCTGTGGCCCTCGCTCTCCCTTGTCTACACTCGTCCACAGAGCGATCGCATTTGGACCCACGACTTTAAATCCATCTATGAGCTGATGACTCCTACCTGTCTTCTCATTCTGGTCTCTCCTTGGCCTCTAGACTTTCAAACCCGACAGTGAACCTGGTGTCTCTAACAAGGCTATCAACAGTAAAGTGGCTAAAATCTAACTCTAGATCCTTTTCTCTCCCCAGACTTGCCACTTCAAACTTCTCCATCTCAGGAAGCGGCTCGCTATCCCTCCGGTTGTGCCAGCCCCACATCCAGGCGTTACCAGTCATTTGTCCTCTCCTCATTCCCCACATTCCAAGCATCAGTGGGACCCTCGACTTTACTCCCCCGTGCCCACCACGTCCCGCAGGATTCACTGCTAGCAGCCTCGTCACAGCCACTATCATCTCCTGCCTAAACTGACGCAAGAGCCTCTGCAGTAGTCTCCGTGCAAGTGGAGACACAACCCATTCTTCACATCGAAGCCGGGTGTTCTAGAAAACATACATTTGAGCATGTTGACTCACCTGCCTACACATATACCTGGGCATGTCAACCCACCTGCTTAAACACACATCTGGACATGTCAATTCACCTGCTTAAACATACACCTGGATGTGTCAACTCACCTCTTTAAACACACCTGAGCATGGCAACTCATCTCCCATGGCTGCCACTGACCTAAGGATGAAATCCCAGCTCCCTGCTGTGGGTGATGGCCCCTGTCGCCTGGCCCCTGCTCCTTCCCCTCCACCTCCCCTTACTCTCTTCTGGCCATGGTGGACTCTTCAGTGCCCCCAACAGGAACTAGGGACACTGTTCTTGCTATTCCCTCTGCCTGGAATGTTCTTCCCCTGATTGTTGTTAGCATGGCTGGCTCCTTCTTGCCATTCAGACCCCAGCTTCAATACAACCTTTCCATAGAGACCTCCTCTGACCCCTCGACCTAAAGTAACCACCTGGTACAGTCTCCCAGACCACTCAGCTTATGGTCCCTGTGTGGCACTTGTCACCATCTGATACTTTCCTTTGCAACTTGTCGTCTTTCTCCCCAAGTAGAATATAAACTCCACAGAATAAAGATTCCCCTGAGGCTAGACCAGTGCCTGGCACGCAGCAGATGCTTAGTACATCTTAGTGTTGGATGATGGAAGAATGGACGCCTGGTGGACAGAGGCCAGAAGACTGGTTAGGACATGTGGGATTATCTGGGGCCGAGGGGATGGAGAGAAGTAGAGAATGTGAGAGAAATTCAGGAGAGAAAACACTTGGCTGTGCTGGGAGGTGGGAGAGGAGTGAGCAGGGGTTTCTGGGTGGGATTATCCACAGAGGTGGGCAATGCTGCAGGAGGAGCAGTGTTGGCACAGGGTGGGTGGCCATGTAAGAACAGCTGGGAGTCCCGTTTGGACTGTGTTGGCTTGCCCAAGAGAAATCTGAGTTGAGCTGTCTTGTGGGCCGTGAAATGGCTGATCTGGATCTGAGTGGACACAAAGGAGTGGCCATCACTGCACCTGCTATTGGGGAAAGAGCCCTGGGTGGGCATAAGCCCTCAGGGAGATTGGGCAGAGTGGCGGCCATATGGACATTTACAGAACCTTCTGGAAGGAGGAGCTGGTGATAGAGACTGAGAAGGAGCAGTCCTGGAGTTGGGGGAGACTGTGGACTCACAGAGCCATAGGGCTTCACCCAGGATAGGAGGCGGTAATAGGGTCAGAGGTGCTGGAGTCCTCTAGTCAAGTAAGGACCAGACAAGGATGTGCTGTGGCCCTGGCCAGAGCCAAGTGGGTCACCAGGTGCGTGGCGTGTGGATGTGTGAGGCCAATCTGTCCTGCTGTCCCCTCCAGCCATTCCTCAGGCACCCACAGGAGGGCATCCTCTGGGCAGCTCCTCCAGGGCGGGAGCTTGCCTATCCCACGTTGGTACTTTCCCCAAGTAAGTGCCACTGTTTACATAGTAGAAGCTCAATAAACGTTGAATGGGCTGCACTTCCTGTTACACTCCATGAAACACGCCATCTTGGATTACAAGGTCATTAACTCCCTAAGGGACCAAAGAGCAGACCCCAGAGAAAGGGCTGCATCCCTTCTTACTGAATGTCTCATATCTGGGGCAGAGGCCCCGGTAAGGACCGACCCTCAGGAGGTTTCTGGTGTTCCCAGGGGTTGGTCTCGTCTTCAGCAGGGCCTGAGGGCTGGGATCATGCCTGCTTCTCTCCTAGATTCCCCTGGGGACAAGCCCACAAGAGAAGGTGTGCTGAGTTGAACAGTATCCCTCGAATGTTAAGGTCTACTCAGAACCTCAGAATGTGACCTTATTTGGAAACAGGGTCTTTGTGATTAGTGAATTACAGGTGTACAGCGACTGACTGGTGTCTTTGTAAGAAGAGAAAACAGAGACACAGAGACACATGCAGAGGGAAGATGGCCACGTGACAGCAGAGGCAGAGATTGGAGTTGTGTTGCCACAACCAAGGACTGACAAGGACTACCAGCAGCCACCAGAACTGGCAAGAAAGGATGCTTCCCCAGAGCCTTGAGCGGGAGCGTGACTCCACCGGGACCTTGATTTCAGACTTCCAGCCACCACAGCTGAGACACAACACATTTCCCTTGTAAGGCCCCCAGGCAGTGGCAAGCTGTATAACAGCCACAGGAGAGGAAGGCAATGGTCAAGGACAAGCTGTTGACGATAACCACAGAGCGTCTGAGCCTCCCACCTTCAAGCTACAGAAGGAGCCACCTGATCCCCAAGTGGCTGGGAAGCCAGTCCCGCCGGGGCCGCCTGCGTTGCCCGAGCTGGGGGGGCCTCCTCCACAGCGTCTACTTCGCTTCCCGCCCTCACAGCCAGGATGAGGTGCAAAGGCTGCTTCCTCCACCTCTGCAGAGAGGCCGAGCTTCCTCCTAGGTGCCATTTCTCTGCAGGATACCATCTGTGACTGCAGCAAGAAGGCTGGGTGAGTCCCAGCCCCAGCGTGACCACACCTCGCAGCACAAAGGAGCTCCACGGAGATCCATGTGGTGTGGCCCCAGCTGCAAATGGCAGGAAGCCACTTCCCCACGAAGCATCTGAATCGGGCCCCTTGGGACCTTGGGAACCCCATGGCTAAGATGCTCCCACCATTCCCACCGGCCGCAGAGCTAAGGAAAGCATGCCGACAGAGCACACGGACACTGCCCCCTGTCTGTGACGATGTGGACCCCACAGAGAACAAGGGAGACTGATTACGAGGAAGGACCCCGAAGGACCCCGTGCTTTGGAGCAAGGCACCTCCGTCAGTGCTTCGACTCCCCCAAAGTGCTCCCGGAGGCAGGTGAGGGGGAGCAGGAGCCCCCAGGCTTTGACTATGGGTGCAATTCCCCACAGTTCTCGAAGTCAAGACAATTCACCACGCTGTTTTACCTTAAAAATTCGTGTGCATTTTGCATTCTACTCCATAAAACAAACTGTATTTATTTTAGGAAAATAATGATGTTTTAAATTATTTAACAATGAAATTACTTAATGTTTTCCCCTCCCTCCTCCATCACCTGGGACAAGTGATGCCTTTGGAATTTGTCCCCAGTTTCTGCTTGGCTCTGTGTCACATGTCATGCTGAGGGTGACAGGAAGGTGGGCTGGGAGGGTTGGGGGAGGGAGCCAGCCCAGGAGGGGCCAGCACAGGTGCACTCACCAGAATGCCCTGGAGTGTCATTAAGAGAGGAAGAAGTGTCCCAGCTGGAATGGCCTCTCCTGCTGTCCCTGGACTGTACCAGTGGTCACTAGGTCAGTGTGTGGTCTCTCAGCTCTACAGGGTGGAGGCTGGTGCTAGAAACCAGCCTGCAGGGGAGAGGCCAGAAGGACCAAAGCCATGTGCCAGAGACAGGCCCTCTTACAGCTTAGGTGGCAGCTCAGAGGCACTGACAGAGCTGGGGACCACGCCAGCTACACATCTTACACCTGTTAGCCCACCTGATGACCAGAAGGCCAAACTGGGAGGCCAAATTTTGCCTTTCTTTCTCTCTACTTCCTTACGTGGGAGCGAGGCTCTCAGTTTTCCCAGACACCTAACCCAGGGCCAGGCCGTGCCAAAATTCAGAGGATAACCTCTTCTGGCCCTGTGAGCTGGAGGGGCAGTCTGCCTGGGAGCGTCCATCCTGCCCCAAGGCTTGCACAGGAGCCAGGCCCATGGATGATGAGGTCTGAGTTCCCAGTCCCTGCTCCTCCTTCTGCCTGAGATGACAAGGTCCCTGCTTCACCCCTGAGGCCAGAGGGGGCCTGCCCAGGAGACCAGCCCAGCCCAGGAAAGCCAAGCTGCAACCATGCCTCACTCCAATCCTTTCACCCGGCAGGAGGCTCAGTGCCTGAGAAGCAATTGAAAATAGAGCCTAAGTATAAGCGGCTTAGTGGGGTTCTGAGAAGGGGGCCAGCAAAGGGGGCCAGTGGGGTGGGGGTGGGATCCTCAATCTTCTCAACTTGGCCTTGGGAAGAACAAGACACACAGGTACTCCACTCACCTTCTCTTCTAGGGACAGGGATCACTTAAAGGTGTCCCAGTGCCCTTGACCAGATGAGAGCCTGCCCCACCCCCTTGGCTGGCTCCAGGCCTGCAGTGCTGAAATGCCTGGGTTTATTCTCTTTGCAAACACAGGCACAGAAGAGACAGTCTAAACAGACAGCATGTCCTCAAGATCAGCACAGCCCTGGCTGTTTTATCCACAGGACCCACTATGTAGGCAGAAATGACAATTCCCAGAGGCCCTCCTCAAAGGGTCTCCAAGGTAAACCCAGTTGCCTGCCTACCTCTAGCCTGGAAGAGATCCCCTTGCATCGCCAAATGAAGAGCTGGCCTGCTCAGATCACCCTGAGGTCCAGTGCAAATGGCCTGGAGTCAGGGCCCAGGAAATTTGTTCTGAATCTGTACCTTTGGGGAGGGGGTGAAAATGGCCGTTCCCAGAGAGCCCTGGCCAAAGGCAGTGGCCTCTTCTTTCCCCTAGGGCCCTAATGCCCCCTCTTCCCGGGACACCCCTTCCACCTCTCTTGAGCCTGGCAGATGCCTGCTCAGGCTTCAGGTCTCACCAGAAAGGTCACTTCGTCTGTGAAGCCCTCCTGACTACTAGGCTGGATTAAGTTCTGATGTATCCAAGTCTGCACTCACTTAAGCATGCATTCTTATGTACTGCAGCCCACCATGAGCCAGGCCTGTGCTAGGCAGACGGGTCGCAGCAAACAGCGCCTCTTCCTTCCCCCCTACCCCCAGCTCACAGCAGGGGGCGGGGAGGAGGGGAGGCCCCCTAGGCGCTGCGGCTCCGCGTTCCGGGCTCGAAAAGGCTGCGGTCCCCTGCGGTGACTGCGCCTCCTCTCGCTCCATCACTATGCCTGGTCTCCGCTGGGATAGCGGTGTCCCCGTTGAGATTTTGGGGACGTGGCGCCCCTCCGCCGGGACGATCGCTCTCCGCTGGGCAGGGCTGCGCAAACAAAAGCAGCGCCGCAGGGACAAAAACTGCGCGGCTTCTGCTGCCGGGCGCTGATTCGCAGCGCTTCGGGTCCATGCCCCTCACTCCTCGCCCGGTCATTACAATGGCAAACAAATCCATTTTTTTAGTCACATGAAGGCAAAAATTCTCTTCCCTAAACGGCGGAGGGGACAAAGAGCGCTCTCGGGATGCAGCGGAGGGCTACGGTGGGAGGGAAACACAGGCGCACACGCGGAATCGGAGGGGGACAGAGCCCGCGGTGCTCGTGGGCACGCGGCTCACTGGAGGGGGGCTGTCGGGACTCGAGCCCCCGGGCTCCCCGCAGTCTTGCCGCAGTCCGAGCGCGCGCTGCAGCCCGCAGTTCCGCGAAGGGCACCCGCATTGCGGCTGCGCGCCAAGCGGGCGCGCGCGTGTGCTCGCTCGTGTGTGCACGCGCGCCCGGACGCTGTGCCCCAGATTGCAGGGCGCCGCAGTCCCCTCGTCCCCGCCCCTCCCCCCACTCCTCCCGCGCCACGGCGCGCACCTCTCCGCCCACGAGCGCTGGGGAGCTTGTGCCCCGCAGCCGTGGGGGCGGAGGGCTGGCCCGGGAGCCGCAGAGACGGGAGGGGAGGGGAGAGGAGGGCTTACCACTGCTCACTGCTGCAGCGTCTGCCCTGACACAAAATGCACTACCAGGCCAAGGGGTTGGCTAGAGGCCCGGGGACCCCGGCGCGCCCAGCTCGCTGTCCCAGCTGTCCCCTTTGCATTGGGGCAGATTATGCCCTTGGCGCTGCGGCTGGGTGCTGCCTTCCTCCCCCGTTAGTATTTCTCAGGCTGGTGAGAGGCTGGGAAAATGGTCCTTGGGTGCGTAAGTCACTTGTGTTCATTTAGGGGAAAAGAAGAACCAGGGAAGCTCCACGATTCTCCCCGGCCAGGTGGGGGCCAGGTGGGGGCCAGGTGGGGGCCTGGCAGTTCCTCTGCCCCACCTCCCTTCCCCTTCCTTACTTGAAAGGTCACCTGGCCAAGACCAAAGGGAAAAGGTCTTTCAGGAACTTGACCTGTTCTCTGCAGGGCACCTGGGCTGTGGGGGGTGGCAGGATGGCCCCGACCAATTCAGCAGGGCGCTCTGTGCCCCGCCCAAGCCACTGTGGAGCTAATGTTCCCCTAGCTGTGCCCCGGCTGGGGCTGACACAAAACCAACATGGCTCCGACTCCCAGGTCTTGCTGCGGGATGGAGGGCGGCACCGCCACATCCCCAGCTTCTGTCATCTCTCCTGTGTGTCCTGCAAGGGCAGGGGCTGCTTATTTCAACTTGGAGGTTGCAGAGGTCAGAGCTCAAAGTCCCAGGGGAGGGGGCTGCGGGGAGCAGGTGCCCAGCTCGAAGGCAGGCCAGTCCCCATGGGCCTGTGTTTGTCAAGAAGTAGTTATGGCTCTGCTTTCCAGTGGTCTCTATCACAGCATCCTCCCCTGCAGGTAACCTCTGGGGTACAGCTGACTCTCTGGGCTTCCAGGGGGCCGGCAGATGTTTCCTGTGCTCTAGGGCACTGCCTGGCTGTGACTTTGCTCTCTGAAAAGGCTCCATCTTCCAGACGGGTCCTAGACTAGGCCCAACATCCTTCGGTCCACCCTAGTGAGGCCGACCAGGTCACTCAGGGAGAGTCAGGGCTCTGCAGAGCTCCCTATTCCAGTCCCCATGTGTTCTGCAAAACTGAAACCGGATTTCCTAAACAGGAGCCCCTGGTCACACTGCCCTTCTCTGTTACATCCTGCTGGTCATCGTCACACCTCCACCTGGCTCCAGCCTCACCAGGGATGCTGCCAAGGACAGCACAGTGCTCCCAGGCAGCCACTGCCAGGGTGCAGAGCCTGCTGACCTAAAGTCATCTCTGGGAATATCTCCTGTGGGTTTACTGGCCAGGGCAGCTGCCGGCCACCCTCTCACCACTGGGACAGGGGCTGGACAGGGCCGAGGTTTGCACACTGGGTGGTTCAGGAAAGCTGTCTGGGGCATGTCCCTAGGCCAGACATCCTTCAGCAGCTAGTGGCAAGGGGCAGTCTGCGAAGTGAGATGGCAGAAGGGCTGCTGTGGGTCAGGGAGGAGTGCCTGGGGAACTGACCCCTGCAGGGGGCCCAGGCTCAGCTAAGCCAAGACCCCAACCTCCTGGGCTGGTGAGTTCTCCAGCAGGGTACTCCACAGACAGTCACCTCTGTGAGCTGCCCGGATACTGAGGTCATGTACAGCCATCCCTCCCACCACGTCTCCAGTGCAGAGGGCAGCCTGGGTTCAGCCCCTCAGGCCTTGGCCAGCTCGGGGGCCTCCTGAGGCATGCCCGGGTGTGGAAGGGCAGCCTCTGACCCTGGTGTCCCCGCCTGCCTTTGGCAGTTTTCTCTACAGAGCCTCTGGTGCCTCGGTGGCCAGGGGTAGCCGACACTCACCCATCCCATGGACAAGGTCAGTGGCTCTAGGAGCCCCTGCCCTCCTAGGCCAGCAGGTCTTGCCTGCTCCCTGGAACCCACGGGACTCTCTTGTCCTCCACTCTCTACCACAACCATGATCCTGGGCTTGTCTCCGAGGTATAAGTACAAGCAGCCAAGGAGCAGGCATTTGAGGGCTTCCAGGAGAAGGTGTGACTAGTTTGCCCTATAAGGCAGAAGCAGTCAACATGAGGTTTTGGCCATCCAGGCCTCCAAATCCAAAAGTAGCCCAGGCCTGAGCTGCCTCCCCAGCTTCTTCAGGCCTGTGGCGTGGCAATGGCCCCTAGGAACTTTCTATGGTTCCAGGAAGCCCTGGAAACAGGTCTGGGGGTGCAGAGCAGGTGCTTGGACCTTGCTGCTTGGGATCTGCTCCAGAGGGACCTCTTAAGCTCCCTGATAGCTGGTTTGGCCAATCAGACCACCCAGCAGCAGTGACAGCCACAGGCCCAAGCTCACATTCTTCATTCTGTCCAGGGAGAGGGAGATGAGGGTAGGGCCAGCCAATGGCCAGACACACGGCACGGTGGAGACCCAGCGGGCTCTTCTTCAGCAGACACTGCACCCCTCCCTGTCGCTTTCTCAGTGCTTACTCTTTTTTCATACCCTGTACACAGGGTCCCCAGGTGTCGCTTTCCCTCAGTGCCTACCACAGTGACCCAAGCACTTTCTTACCGTCCAATGACAGCCAGTCGTGCTGGGAGGAAGGGAGTGTGGGCAGGGCCCGAGCTTTGTACTCAAACACCACCGAGTTGGAGATGATCTGGTTGTTGAAGGCAACTTGTAGGGTCACTAGACCAGTGTCATGGGCTGAAAGCAAGAGAAACAGAGGTCAGGTCGAGGGGTGGGGATCCTACAGCCTGGTGAACCACACAAGGACCTGGAATGCCCCCTCCCCACTACCCTTGATCAGTTAATGTCCAACTCTCCTCAATCCCAGCCTGCGCCTGCTCATTGCTCAAGGCCCAAATGCAATGCTGCTACTTCTATAAACATTTTGGGTCCCCCTGACTCAGCCAGGCGCCCTGTCATCAATCCCCTGCCTCTGTACTGTAACTGCCATGTGGCCCTCTGCTCTCTGGTGAGGGCAGGGACGGGGTGCTCTGTGCAGACTGACTGAGCGAATGAATGAACACTACCCCACCCCCAACCCATGGCCTGTTAACTTCTCCCCTTTTCCCATCCATCCTAGGTGGATTCAGGTATGATATTTGCTTTGGACTTCTTTGTGCTTATATCTGTTTCACGTTTTCCTATAAGCTTGTCCTGACTCAGTGAAGGCGACATCCCACATACTTTTAGAAGTTCTTTCACCTCCCGGATGAAAGCAAGAGCTTCTGCTGTGCTTCTCTTTGTCTGGTCCCAGCCAGGGCAGGATGCTTTGGACCCAGTGGGTGCTGAGCCAGGGGTGCTGGGGCCAAAGTTGAACCTCCCTCCAGGAGCCAGAGAGGAAGCTTTGGGAGGGCAGGGCTCTGTGGGTCTCAGCGGCTGCTGTGGCCCCTACACAGGGCTCAACAAACACTGTGCGTGCTGAATACTGAGAGACGGTCTCACCATGAACAAGAGGGGCCCAGCCTGTGGGGGAAGCCTGCTTGGTCCGGGGGTTGAGGCTGCCACTCCCTGGTTCCCCTCGATATCCTGGGAGCTGGCCTGAGGCCCACAGAGGTGGCCTGGGGGGATGGTGGCTGTGCAGACTGCCCTGCCTTGCCAGGCCACATCCCCTGGTAGACGTCAGGGTTATGTGCCCTCTGCCCTGCTTTTCCGGAACACCAGATCCAGACACCCAGGGCCTTCCCAGTACAGATTTACAGGGAGGACACACACGGGGATCACGTTACTGTTTGGGCTCTTGGTTTTCAGAAGCTTACATACTCGAGGACGCTGTCCAAGTCAGCCGCTGCCTGGGACAGAAGAAAGCTGCAGCTTCCCTCTGCGGCCATCTGCTGCGGACCCCACTTCCGGTGGGAAACCAACTCATCACCCAGCAGCCCTCGTCCGTCCAGGTGTACGTAGTAACACAGCAGCTATCCTGCCATTGTCCCCAGACCATGCCTTTGGGAGTAACTGCCCAAGGGTGAGCAGGGCTTTTTCCCCTCTACTTTCCACCCTGGCTCGCCACCTCAGCTCCAGGTCACAGCCTGAGCCAATGGGCTTCATGGTGGAGTCACCTAGGACCTCGGAGGAGCCTGGGCAGGGAACTCCAGCCAAGTTCAGAACCTCCCGTAGCTCTGACAGTGTCCCTGGGCAGATCTCCAAGCTTGTGGTCGCAGGCCTCCCCGGGGGATTCGCCTGGTTTACCAACAGGAAGGAAGGGCGGCCAGCGCACACCCCTCTGTGCCTGTCTGCGCTGCGCCTCTTGGCAGCGGGAGGCCAGCCCCAGGAAGCTCACGGCTTCTCTGGGACTAGACGTCCCAGCTGCAGGGCCCTTCTCAACTGCTGCTCCTCTTCCACTGCTCCTGGCACTCGCACAACCTCCTGGAATGGCGGAAGACTCCAAGGCATCCCTCTCTTCCCCAGAGAGACGGGGCGGAGGGCACCTGGCGTGGTCTCCTGGGTCCTGGCCTAGCAGCTCAGCTCACCCAGGCCCATCACGCAGGAGGCTTCCTTGACTTACTTGGTCTATCAGCAAGTCCTGTTTCCATCTGTCTCTCTCCATCCCCACTGCTGTCATTTCTCGCCTAATCTCCTGCACTAGCTTCCTGCTGAAGGCAGTGTCAGCACACCTGAGACTTGTTCCTGCTGGGATGGTGTCAGGGGCCATATTCCAACACCCCCAAGGAAACCAGTGTGAGTGTGGTACCCAAGGGAGCTCTCCTTAAGCCCAGAAAGATCATCCCTCTGTCCCTTTCCAGTGGCTTCCCTGCTTCTGTTCCTCCTTCCTGTGATCTGTTCTCCCACACTCCCAGAGTCATCTTTTAAAGACATAATTTCGATCAAGCCACTTAAAACTAATGGCTTCCCATTGCAAGTAAGAGCAAATTGAATTCCTTCCCATGGCCTAAAAAGACAGACGTGATTTAGTTTTGGTCCTTGCTATCGTCTCCAACCTGACCATGTTCAACTCCCCTAACCCTGCTACGGTCTGCCGGGCCTTTCCCCTTGCCGAACCTCTTCCTACCTAAGGGCCTTTGCACTTCTTTGCCCTCTACCTGGCCTGCATGCTTTTCTTGCCTCTTCCCATGACTGGCTCCATCCCATCATCTAGGACCCAGCCTGTGAGAGGCCTTCCCTCGTCAGTGTATGAGAAGGAAGTTCCCTCTTCCCAAGCTACTCTGTCACATTGCCATGTTCTACCATTGTGATCCAGTTCCACCAGTTATCTCATTTGTCTTCTGTCTCCCTGCAGCAGACTGTTTGCTCATGCGAGCTGGGACTGGGTCTGTCTTGATCTTTCTGCCCAGTGCCAAGGTTACTGACTGGAATGTGTGGCCACTCAATAATTATTTGTTGAATAAACTGCTTCAAAACACACATCTTCACCTCATTTTGCGTTTCATCTTTTGCCTTTGGTGAGCTCCCAGGCATCCAAGGTGGGGCTGTCTGGCCGGTAGAGTCTTCTTGGTAGATTCCTGTAGCTTCTCCGGAGCCCACCTGCCTCTCCCTAGCGCTCCACCTTAGCTCGGTGCCCTGACTTGGTGGACTCCTTCCTGCACCTGCGGTGCCCCTGGAGTCTTGTAGAAGACAGATTCCATGCCTGTGTGTCTCCTGTTGGCAGTGATGGTGTGGGAGCGGCCCAGGCAGGACCCTGTTCCCAGTCAGGGCTGAGTCACCCCATCCCTTTTGCTTGGGCAGGTGCACCGGGCCGGTGGGCAGCAGTCATTCCTGCTGCCTGTGCTCCCTCCTCTGTATCATTCCCAGCCCCCAAGGTAGCCTGGCTGGTGCTCACAGCCTCTGCGCTCTTCATTTTGGTTCTGGCTTCAAGTGCTCTTCCTTCCAGCTCAGCCCCAGATTCCCCTGGGGAGACCGAGAGCTGATGTCCCCAAGCAGCCTGCATTGTCTCCTGGGGCAGTGGTTAGTTTATGTGACCTGCTCCTCCCTGGGCTGGAAGCTTCCTGGGACTAGGGTCCTAGTTAGGGGCTGGGTCTCATTCTTAGCTCCATTCCAAGCACCTACTCAGTGCATGGCAAGCGGGGGCTGCTCTAGAACTATTTGGCAGATGAGAAAATGAATGAGTGAATGAATACATCCCGTGCTGTGTTACAAAGTGACATGTTTCAATTTGGGCCTTAAAACAGAGATGTCCAAAGGAAACCCCCTTTGCAGGGTTAGCTATAAAACAGAATGGTGCTCTAGCGGAGGGGCCCCAGCTCTCAGTCTGCCTCCAGCCTGTGGCTTCTGGTTCCCGGGTCAGAGACTCATATGTGTAACACGATAAGCCCGAATGACTGGGCAGAGGCTCTGCCTACCAGCTCTGGGACCAGAAGACCTGCCTGCTGAGACCCCAACAGCTCTGGTGCCCGCACTATATCCCCCTTGGGAACCAAAGCTAAGGCCTTATTAATGGGGTACTTTTACGAGTTGAACACCTGAGCCAGATGCTTCAGGAAACTTCTTTCACTTAATGCTGTCACCCATCTGGTAGGCAGTTTTCAAAGATGTAGAAATTGAGGCCCAGAGAAGAACCACTGAGCTAAAGTCACACGGATGGTTTGTGGCTGATCCGGGATGGACCCAGGTGTGATTGACTCCAGCCCCAGGATTCTGCAGGTCCTGACCTGGGACATGGTCCAGAGGCACACATGGGCCAGTGCTCTTTTTTCAGAGGGGTCAGGTAACTGAGGACAGGCCTAAACAGCCCTGCCCTGGGGCTTCAGCCAGGCAAGAACCAGGAACAGGAAGTGGCATCTATTTTTAGGCCAGGCGAGATCCATTCCAGCAGCAGGTGATGAGTGGTCTGTTTAATGACACGCAGCCCTCTCCCCCAGCCCTGCGGGGCAGGGGCTGCGCTCTGTGCACAGCGCTGTGCTGTGACAGGCTGACCCTGCCTGGCTGGCTTCTGCTGGCTGTGCCCCAGGCCCAGCAGGGCTTCTGGGAGCCAAGGGGACTGGATTGGCCCTACGGAGCCAGCCAGGCAGGGCCACCAGGGGTGGGGGCTCCCTGGGATGTTTGTGGTGAAGGAGGTGCAGGGGTTGAGAAGAGGCTGAGCACATGCGGCCACCCCTGGAGTTGGGATTCCTGCTCTGGGGGCTGCAAGGGGCGATTGAGAGGGAGAAGAAAGAATGCTCCATATGAGCTCAGGAGCCCCAGACTGGGTGCAAGGGGGGACAGATGGCTGGGCTAGCCAGGGCTCAGGTTAGCTAGGAGAACCCTGGAGCCTCCCAGCACTGGCCAGCTCTGCTCCTGCCCTGGGGACCCCAGCTCCCACTACTCTCCCCTGTGCCTGGCCTTCCCCATGGAGCATTCTCCTCTCCTTTGCACGCTCCCTGGCTTCAAGTGACGGGGGTGGGTCCCTCTGCTCTCCACCGCCCCAGCCTCCTTGCCCCTTTCTCCTGCTCATTGCTGGGGCCAGCTGGACAGGCCATCCTTAGAGCTCTTGATGCGTGGCTAGCTCAGCACAGGGGTCCTCCGGACACCAGCCCAGGGAGCAGAAAGCATGAGCTCTAGAAACTCATTCATTCCTCTGCAAATATCCATCCTCCTCTGTGACATGCTGGCACTTTGCTAGCTCTAGAAATACAATGGTGACCAACAAAGACCCAGTCCCTGTCCTCACAAAGCTGAGAGGCCAGTGGGGAGGTAGTGATGGCCAGAGGTCAAGGAGGAGTTGACTGGAGAGGGACGCCATGCTAAGTACCCATGCTAAGTAGATAATGAGGAAGCCCTGGGGGAGGGGAGAGGGTCAGAGCCACAAGAGACAGCACAGAGGGGGTCCTGGCTGGGTTTCTTGGGGAGGAGTCATTGAGCTCCCAAATTGGAATCAAATTGTGTGCATGTGCCTTTTTCTGGGCACAAGGTAGGTGGCTTAATTAAATTCTCAAAGGAGTTTGTGCTGATTATCTTTAGTTTGACAGCCCCTGACCCCCACTCCTCCCTTCACCCCTGTAAGGCTTTCTCCATCCCTCTACGGCCTGCTGTGTGTCCCAGGGGGATGGAGCCTATGGACTGCATCACTTGGCCTCTCCTGGCACTGGCTGGCTTGGGCCATGCAGGCACAGGCAGGAGGAGGAGGAGGAGGGGACCTGCCTTGCTGCAGGGGTGGCTCTGGCTGCTGGAGCTCCTGTCCCAGCTTTCGCCAGCTCTAGCAATCCTTCAGGCTGAGGACAGCAACAGCTTCCTGCTGTGGTCATTCCTGAGTATATCACCTGGTTACCCTGCCTTAAATAGTGTCCTCATCACGTGCTCTTCAAAATGCCAGTCGAGTGTGCCTGTGCCCCTGCCCCACGGGCCAGAACAGATGACATTCAATAAAACTATCTGGGACTTGCTTCTTCACAGCTGAGAAAACTGAGGCCTAGAGCAATGACACAACTAGCTCAAGGTCACCCCAAGGCCGACTCTGAGTCCAGTGCTCCAGAACCCCCACACCCTGGGGGGAGCAGCCGTCTCACCTGGGCAGTAGCAGCGCAGCACCCCGGGCTGAATCAAGGATGCAGGCACTGAGATCTGGTCGAACAGGCAGCTGTAGTTATTGCTGGCTTCCTGCCACGGGCCTGTGATGAGGACCTTCACTCCTCCCTGGAGGGCACAGAGAGAGGGACAGAGATGGTGTGCATGAGCCACTGAGAGGGGCAGCACAGGGAGGGCCCCTGTGGCCACCCTGCTCAGATGGGGGTTGGCTCCCCTCCCCCACATGCTGATCAAACATGCAGATTCCCAGGCCCTTGCCCCAGGGATTCTAGTCAGCCCAGGCTTTGGAGAACCGCTGCTCCAGGACTACCCTGGGGAAATGAGGGGTTCACGGCTTCCGCCACACCCGAAGCCCCAGTTGGCAAACAGCATGGGGGCGGCAGTTCCGCCCTGACCCTCTCCTGCAAAACTTTCTCAGCAGAGATTTTCAAACCGTTCCAGCCCAGAATGCCCCTGGGAACTGGCCAGGTGGGAGCCCTGGAAGGAAGTGGAGGAAAGAGAGACCTGCTGTCACTTGCTCGTGGACAGACTGAAGGAACTTTTGAAAACAGGTCTGGGCATTTGAGCCTCAAGCCCAGGGAACAGAAGTTCTTGTGGGGACTTGAGGAGAGCCCCAGGGTGTGGTGATGGCAAGAGAGGGGGCAAGAGGGGGAGGGATGAGGAACTCTATCAGAAAACTTGCAGAAACCGAACACCTGGGGAGAAGGGCCAGGCTGGAGAGGCTGAGACTGTCGGGAGGAGCCCAGTGTGGGGTCAGGGCTGGGGGTTGGGATGGAGTGGGGACTGGGCACTGGGGCCACCTCCGTCCTGAGCCGTCTAGGGCACTTGCTGTGTGCCACCTCGGGCCAGCAAGTCCGGCCCCGCGCCCCACAGCAAAGATTGTTCGGCCTGGCTAGGAGGGGCCTCGACGATCTTCCTCAGCTCCAGGGGAAAGGACCCGGCCCCCAGGGACCCCCGAGGCATCCAGGGGCAGGAGAGCATCAGGAGGCTCTGGCACTCCCCGACCTCCAGCTCGGTAGAGCACAGGGCGGCCCCACGCCCCCATACCCCGGGCATCCTGTGTCCTGGCCATTGTTCCCGCTTGGTGACTACTGAGAGGGCGTCTCCTCTCCCTCCAGCGGATCTGAGGTGGACGATGCGTTCTAGGTCCCCTACTTACGGCGTAGCCGGGAACAGGGGCTGGTCACTCAGAGTGCAGAGGGTGGGGGCGCTGGCCTCTCTGGCTGTCCTGGCTAACCTTGGGCGGACCTACCCCCGAGGCGCCATCCACCCCACCCCCAAACCAGTAAACACCTTTGCCTGCAGGGGGGCGGCAGCTGCGCAGGTCAGTGGGAGACCGCCACCTAGTGCCCAGGCTGGAGAAGGCGCGAGGCGCGCCTGGAGACTGGCGGCAGGGAGTGCGGAGCGCCCGGAGCCCCCTCCCCACCTAGCTCTCCTGCGGCTGCCAAAGCCACGCATTCCTGCTCGGCCTCTCGCGAGCACTGGCCCAACCCTGCCCCGGAGGGAGCTGCAGCCTCCGCACGAGCTTGCTCTTGATTCTCCCCACTGTGTTCCAGGAACCCAGACCTGGCCCAGGGGTGGCCTGGGGCATCTTGGGGGGCGGGTGGTGGTGGTGGTGGTGGCAGCAGGGGGATGTTTCCAGGGATGAGGTGGAAGTGGCTCCTACTTCTACCACTGATGGGCCTCTGCCAGGCTGGATGCGTTCCACCTGGGCTGGGATGGCTTAGGAGGGGTCACCTCACTGCTAGGCACCTCACTGCTTGGGGTCAGTGGAGACAGCTCAGGACCAGGAGCCAAAAGCAGGAGATCTGCCCTCTAGTAGCTGTGCATCCTAAGGCAAGTGGCCCGACCTCTCTGGGTGGCATTTGATCTCTAGGGCCCTTGTGGCCCTTGCATTCGTGGTTCTGATACACTGCTCCATGGTAAGATTTGGAGCTCCATGGATGTGGGGGGAGCAGGAGTTGGTGCCTGGCTGGGAGCAGTGCCAGGCAGACAGGTGGAGCCCGGCTTTGGGATGTCTGGAAGCACCAGAAAGCCAGCTCAGGGCATCATCCTCCCTGGATCCTGGGAAGTGGAAGAGCAGTGGCTTCAAAAGGCCACAGACAGTTACCATGTGAGGAAAAAGGGGAAAAAAAATAACCCCAATCAACAGCGGCTAGCGTGAAGCTGGGGTTGCTGTGGGGAACAAAGAACTGCAGAAATTACTGGAGAACATCAGGACCTTCTCCATGGAAACCGCTGCAGGACGGCTCAGCATCCATCAGTTCAGGGGACAGTTCCCATGGCAACGGCTCGCCTGGCTGCTCTGAATCGCTTGTGACGTGCTTGCCTGACGACTTTAATTGCAGCCTCCTCTGCCTGCTGTGGCAGGAGTGTCAGTGGCGGGAGATGACGCAGGAGGATGTGGGGGCGGGGAGGGAGCACTAAATGCCATCTGAGGTCTCTATGCCAAGAGTCCTGAGAGTCCAGATTTCTGATGCAGCCTGGGCAGATGCTGGGGCATAGGCGCCTCTGAGGGGTGTGTGTGTGTGTGTGTGTGTGTGGTGGCAACCAGTCGCAGCTGGAGGTAAAGGGTGAACAGGGGATAGGAGAAATGCGAGCAGCCCACGGGAGGGAGGGACATTCAGAGAAAGACAGCAAGATGGCCCCGCCATGGCATTCTTGCAGCATGGATGCCCAGGAACCATCCAGGTTTAGACCTGGGTGGGGGCTCTGGGTGACCATTTAGCCTGGCCCCATATTTGCAGACTGGGAAACAATGTCTGGGCTTTCATGCCCGGCTGCAGAGCCCTCCCCGGGCTTGGCCAAGCCTGGCTAGAACAGGCTCCCTACGCAGGAGGCATGCGGACTGGACGAGGAGCAAATGGGGGTCTGGGAGAGGAGAGGAGTGTTCAGGGAGAAGGTGCTCTTTTCTGCAGAACCAAGGCAGGGTGGTGCCTGCTGTGGCCTGGGGACAGTGGCCTGGGTGGGAGAGGACAGCAAGGGGGAAGGGGAATGTCACTCTGAGGCCTCACTGTGGGGCCACGTTGGGCCCCCCAGCAGGCTGGCATCTGTGCATTTTGCAAATCCAATCAAATTTGAGCCGCTTTTGTTTCTGAGTAACTGGAAGCATGCAGAGCTTCTGGAAAACCAGGGTGGGACTCTCCCTCTGCCAGGCTGCCAGGCCGCCAGGCTGCCAGGCTGCCAGGCTGCCAGGCTGCCATTGCTTTTCCTGTTCCTGGGCCGCCCTCGCGTGGTGAGCTGCTGAACTGACTTTCTCCAAGACAGTTCAGGGATTCGCAGGCCGGTAAAGAGCAGAGAGAGCCAGGCCTTTTAGGGTCCCTCTATGCCTGCCAGACCCAAGGGGGCTGGAGTGCTGCCTGGGAGCAGCCCAAGGACCTGTGCTTACAGGCCAGGGCCCTAGGGAGAGAGGGGGTCCTCTTCCCACCTCCTAGCTCCTGCAAGACTTGGGCTCCAGGGAACCTCTAAGCACCCTAAGGACCTAATCGCATGGGTCCTAGGACTTGGAGTACTTCAAGGCTACCTCCTGTCAGCCATTTACAGATAAGGAAACTGAGGCCCAGACAGTCAAGTCTCGAGGAGTCAGGACCAGAAGACAGCCCTGACTCCTGGCTCCGACCTTCCCACTGCACACCAGTCTGAGCCCAACCCCCATCCCTTTTTTGCTTTCTTAAAGCCCTGTGGGCTTGAGAGAGAGAAGACACTCAGCTGGCCTTTGTGGGGGTTGGGGAACTGGTGGGCACTGTGACAATGCCACTGAGCTCAGTGCCACTGACAGGAGCAGAGTCAGAAACAAGGTCATGCCGGGCCATACCAGGCCGGGTCCTGCTGGGCTCTAAGTAAGGGGGGTACCCAGCCCACGTGACTGAAGAAGCAGGCGCTGCACTGAGCACTTTCCTAACTTAGTCCTCACAGCAACCCAAGGGAGGTATTGTTGCTCCAATTCTAGAGACAGGAAAGGAAAGGTGACCTTGCCCAAGGTCACTGGGTAGTAAGTGTGGAGCCAGGATTTGAATTCGGAGCTGCCAGCCCAACCCTCTGCTGCTAACCATGTACATCTGCAGCTACCTCTTGATTTTCCTAAGCAGGCTGTGCACAGACACAGTGCACGGGCCACAGCTGGTCTGTCTAGACACCTGCCTTAGTTCAGGCTGCTCCTGTCCCAAGGCTGGGCCACTACCTGAGCTGATGTAGAATCTGAGAGCTGGCAGGGGACAGGGTGGGGGGGTGGCATTTGTGCACAGATTTTCTTAACTTTGGCAGAAGGGAAGGAGGAAGCCCTCCCTGGGTGCTTGCAGCAGCCCTCATCCTGGCTTCCAGGGAATGAGGCAGTGAACTGTGGCAGCCATGGGCAGCCACCTTCCAGGGTGCAAGTGTCAGATTGGGCCCCGAGGTAGATGTGTTGCTCCCCGAGCACCTGGTAGACAGGCTGGGGGAAGGGACAGAGAGCATGTGTCCGTGTGCAGTGGGATATTTAAGGCAAGTTTAGACCACTCTGTCCCCTTCCTGTGCTTTTCTGCTCTAGAAAAAAAGTGAAGATTCCTCCTTAAATACTTATGTCCCTGCGGCAAGACATCCTGTTCTTTGGAGCAATGGTTCTCAAAGGCGGGGAGATAGGTTGGGCTGCTGCATCATATGACATGTGCTGATTTTGCAGAGGGTCAGATTGACTTAAAAAGAATCTTAAGGATGACTTCAGATGCTGCGCCCTGTTCAGTGTTGGTGAGAGGTTTTTGTTTGTTCCTGTTTGGCTTCTGAAGCAAAACAAGAGCAGAGGACATGCATGATCTAATATTGATTTTCAAATGTTTTTAGCAGGCGTAGGACCCATCTAAAAAAAAAA
>VBSM01000529.1:2899603-2911080 GCA_008086735.1 Cheirogaleus medius | reverse complement strand
CCACCTCTGGCTTCTGGCCTCCTGGCCACAGCCCGCTCAAGGGTCTTGGGTTTGAGGGTCAGTGGGCTTGCTAATCCCTTGACTGGCATTTGCAATCAGGCCCCTCTGCTCTGACAACCGCGGCTCAGGCCAGCTTTCTCCTCCAGCCCCTGGTGGGGGGAGGCAACTGCATTCGCTCTGCCTCCTGCTCTCTTCCTTATGTTGTGAAGGTTATAAAATGAAGACCCAGTGAAGGGTGACAGATTGCAAGCAGAGAGTTTCTGGATGCTTAATGCAAATCACCTACTGTCTTGGCACATCCAATATGCAGATCATCCCCCTCCCCCTCTGGCGTGTGGAGTGGGGACAAGCCCCCTCCTCTGAGGTGGCAAGTTGTTAGTACCGAATATCAAATACCATCAAGATGGCTTTTAACATGTCATGCTCTGCTTCCCAACACGTAATGAATCAGTGGGGAAGGAGCTTTATATAGGGAGAAAAGCGCTTTATGAAAGGAAGGTTAATGAACACGTGCAGCGGCCCCCCTTCAGCAGCCCCTCCCCCTTTGTGAAACAGCACAAGGGAAACAGGGCGAACAGTCCACCGGAGCATGTGACCTTCAGTGATGTGTAAGGTCATGGCATGGCAGGTAAGGCGAGGGGGCACAGAGTGAGGAAGAGGGATTCCCAGAAAGGTAACCTCCTGGTGGCTCTGGGTCATATCTGTCCCTCAGCGGAGGGCACTGGTCTCCTTGCTCCCAGGCGTGGTCAGCTGCCTCGCCCCAGGCCTGGGTGGTGGTCCCTGGCATCAGGGGATGGAGAGGGACCGTGTCCCCAGGAAGGCTGGGACAGAGGAAGTACTGGAGAGAGACAAGAGCATGCATGGGAGGGGGGAGAAGCTGGCCCCCAGCATGCGCCTCCACAGGACAGGGGCACCAGGCTGGCCACACTAGCCACTGGGCTCCTTCAAGGGCCCCCTCTCGCAGCTGCCCTGAGGTCCGTGGGCCTGGGGACTGCCTTGTCTCGGACAGGGCTGCCTGCAGTGTGGCCTGAGTGAAGACCGGTCTGCTGAACTGAGGCTGTTACAGGAGCCCAGGGCCCACACCAGTGCGGACCTGGCCGGTTGTACAAGATGTTTACCCTAATCACAACCCGTGGCAAGGCAGCAGCGCTTCCACTAATATGAATAATCAAAATGAAATCAATGACAACAGCATGTGGCCCAGGCTTTGGAGAGCATCTTCTGATGAACAATTTACCCAAGAGGCGGCCAACCGCGGGGAAGAGAGTAATTGAGATCTGGAAGAGAGGGCTGGGGGAGGTGTGAGGGCCTCAGCCCCATGAAGGGCAGGCTACCAGCCAAGGGCCTCTTGGGTTATGGCTGTTCCATCCCTGGCCCCTGGGAAGAGCTGGAGAGGTTTGGCCAGTCAGGCTAAGCCTGGGTCCAGGCAGAGGCCCCCTATTTTCTTCCATTATGAACTGAATTGTGTTACCCTAAATTCATATGTTGAAGCTTAATCCCCAATGTGACTGTATTTGGAGGTAGGTCTTTAAGGAGGTAATTAAGGTTAAATGAGGTCATATGGGTGGGGCCCTAATCCAATAAGGCTGGTGTCCTTAAAAGGACAGGAGGAGACACCAGGGGTGCTTGTGCACAGAGAAAAGGCCATGTGAGGACACGGTGAGAAGGTGGCCATTGACAAGCCAGGAAGAGAGGCCTCTGCAGAATCCAACCTCAACATCACCTTGACCTTGGACTTACAGCCTTTAGAACAGAAATTTCTGTTGTTTAAGCTACCCCATCTGTAGTGTTACGGCAATGTCTTCATCTGTTTTGTGCTGCTATTACAGAGTACCACAGACTGGGTAATTTATAATGAACAGAAATTGACTGGCTCATGGTTCTAGAGGCTGGGAAGTCCAAGATTAAGGTGCTGGCATCTGGCAAGGGCCTTCTTGCTGTGTCATCACCTGGTGGAAGTTCAAAGAAAGAGAACTCATTTTTGGGAACCATTTTTATAGTGGTATTAATCTATTCACAGGGCAGAGCCCTTATGACCTAAACACCTCTCTTAGGCCCCACCTCCCAGCACAGTTGCACTGGGGATTAAGTATCAACATGAATTTTGGAGGGGACAGACATCTGAACCACAGCAGGAGGCCTGAGCAGACTAGTGCACCATGCATGGGGGCTCAGGCCTCCCCCATGTCCAGGCTTCTTGGTTGGAGCCTTACAAACCCCTGGGAGAGACCCGCCCTCCCTATGCGCAGCACACATGTGTGTGTGCGTGTGCATATGTACAGTTCAAGGGGCCCTGATGCCAGGGGCTTGCCAGAACGCCTTGCTCCTCTACAACTTTGGATCCCATCCTTCTTCCCAGCATGGCCCAGCTCAAGCCCCCACCTAGACCTACTGAATCAGAAACCCTGGGGATGGGGCCCAGCATCCACGTCCTAACAGGCCCTCCAGGGGGTTCAAATGCATGCTGAGATTTGAGAACCGCTGACACAGAGAATACCGTGGCCTTTCTGCTTCTCATCCCTGTCCTCACGGGAGCCGGCGTCTGAATCATGAGGGCAGGACTTGCAGAGCTGTGTGTGCTTAGAACAATGTCTGGTACATGATAGGTGCTTAATAAAGGTCAGTCAAGTGAATAAATGACTGGACAATTTCTCAGTCAATCACGCCCTCTCTAGCACTGTTTTCTTTTGTTGTATTGGTTAATTATTTCTCCCAGTCAGCTGGAAGCAGAGTTCTTGTCTCAGTAACAACAAAAGTAATGGTATTTGTTGGACACACACTATGTGCCAAGCATTGTGCAAGCTTCTTTATATGTTGACTCAATATCAAAGGAAATAAATGACATTAACACACACCCCTGATTGAGCACTTACTGTGGGCGGGGCTCTGGCTTCGTGCTCTCAGGGAGCATTGGTCCCCACAGTGTGGTCCCAGCAGAAATGCACTTCTCAGGCTCCACCCAGACCCACTGAACCAGAAACTGTGGGGAGGGGGCCGGCATCCGAGTCCTAACAGGCCCCCCAGGGGCTTTGAATATACACTCAAGTTTGAGAACCACTGGTATAAAGACCACATCTTTAACCTTTTGGTGATCCTGTAGGGCAGAATTATGATCCCATTTTATTACTGGAAAGACTAAGACTCAGAAAAGTCATGCAATTGCCCAGGGTCACATAGCTGGTAAGTTGGAGGTGAGGAGGGCTTGCAGATTCCAGCTCTTTCCACTGTGACCTGCCTTCCTGCGTCCCTCCCAGGTCCAGCTTCCAGAGGTCAGGGAAGTCTGGGTGGCTGATCTGATCAGCGGGCAGAGGAGAAAAGCTACCCCGCCAGGAGGTGCAGGTTCACCGCCATGTGCAGCAAGAGAAGGACCCTGATTTCCTGCAGCAGAACCCGGGCGGGCCAAGTGCTGCCCATCCAAGCTGGATGCTCACCCTGTGTCTCCTGCCCTCTCCGCCTACGGAGGGTGCTGGGCTGTCGCAGCAGGGCCAGGAGGCGGAGGCGCCGAAGTCCCCAGCTCTTCCCTTGTAATCTTCCTCACTTAGGGGCCAGGCCAGGTTGGCAGCCAGGCCCAGTGAGTGGCTGCTCAGCAGGCCAAGCCCCTCAGACTTGGGCAGAAGGAACTCTCCCTTCAGCCTCCAAGGGGAGGGCCTGACAAGGACCTGCTCTAGGGGAGCCCAGTGCAAGCGAGAGAGGGAGCGGAGGGGGCAGGAAATCCGGGGGCGGGCCAAAAGGAGACCAATGGCAGCCAGACTTGAGGAGGCCCC
Organism: Cheirogaleus medius; assembly: GCA_008086735.1. Lineage (NCBI taxonomy): Eukaryota > Metazoa > Chordata > Mammalia > Primates > Cheirogaleidae > Cheirogaleus > Cheirogaleus medius. Next base: position 2,907,316 of record VBSM01000529.1, on the reverse strand, counting down.
TGGCGGCTCAGCGTCTGAACCTGGGCGCTGAGCGTTCTGCAAGTATGTCCTGGCCTCAGCCATGTGCACCCGGGGTGCCTGGGTAGGGGTGCATTCAGAGGAAATTTCTACGAGAGACAAAGGAGCAAAAGAAAGGCTTCATCCTGCACAGCTTGCAGGGGCAGCATTTGGCTCCAACACAGGGCATCTTGGCTTGGATTTCCTGCCACTGGGGGTGAAGCAGGGGCAGGGAGGGGACTCACCCAGTGATAGACTTGGGGGGCCGGGGGACAGCCTCTTGGTTGTCTGTGGAAGTCACAAACTTTCATTCCTGACGTGGTTTCCCTGTGCACTGGTGGAGCTTTCCTGAAGGGCAGGGCGGATCTCTAAGTTCAATGTCCCCGAGCTGGCTATGTGTCATTCATGTCATTGTTCCCCGTAAAAGATAAATGGATGCCACATTCAAAAGTCTGACTTGGTGGCATCCATGGGAGATCTGAGCAGGCTGGGGTGCAAAGCCCCGAGTGAGATGATGCTTTCTGCTCTGAAAAGTCATGCCTGGAAGAGTTTGCAAAGGAATTAGACAAGGAGTCAGAAAGGAGAAGTCTGAAAGCTTCCCTTGGCCTGCTGCAGCCCCAGGAGCGGGTGAGAGCCAGCCGCCTGCCCCCATTTGCTCCGTGGGGCAGTAATTTCTGGAAAGATGACAGGGTAAGTCCGGCTGGAGCTTTGGTCACCACGGTAACAGCACAGGCAACACCTGCTGGAGTCGACATTTGGCCTTTCTTTGTGGGGGAAGAGATTTCTTGGTGCTGTGGTGAGCAAGTGACAAGGACAAGTGGCAGTGTCCTTGCAGAGGGCTGTGGGAGCCCCTTCCTCCCCCTCAGCCTGGGTTCATCCTTTCTTCCCACCCAGGTATCCACCACCCAAGAGAGACCCATAACGAGGGTGACCGTTTAACTTGTCAAACCAGGTTACCCTGGGAACTGAAAAGGGGTGCCGTGTCATCTGTCCAGGCAGTGGGAGGAGCAAGGATGTGGGGTCACCCTACTTGTGAACTGTGTGCTGGAGGTGGGAGCAGCCACGCGTCCCTGGGGACTGCCTGGGCGGCCCTTTGGATCCCTCCCAGTTGTTGACTCTAGGAGGCTGTCTCCATGGCAACAAGGTCAATGGGAAATGGCAGCTGGGTTGGTTTAATTTTCACTGTATTCTTGTTGACAGGAGTAAAGGCCCTGCTTCTGATTTCTTGGTTCAACTGGATGAAATTTTCATTAGATTTAACTTCTCATATCCAGACACCCACATACTATTCAATTTCCCGATCTCACCACTCAACTCTCATTCTCCTATTGGTCCTGAGGACAAAATTTGCAGAAATCTCATTTCGAGGCAGAGGCTGAGCGGGGCCGGGGTGGAGTGTTTGCTCACAGTGCGCGTGCTGCGGGCGCATCTGCTGTGGCCCGATGAGCTTGGGGTTCCTGGTTCTCCCTGTCGGGAGGTGGGGCATCAAGGTCCCCCCTTCCACTGGGAGGCACAAGCTTCCTTCCAGCGTCACACATCCTCTGGGAGAAGGCGGAGGCCTACGGCCAGGCAGACAGCCCGGGTGCTGAGAGCTTAACCCAGCTGTCTTCTTGCAGGTGGGACGGGCCTCAGGTGAGGAGCAGGGAGAGGGCCGATTGCAGCCCACCAGTGGCTCCAAGGCCAGGAGATGCAGAGCACGTGGGACAGCACTCCCTTTGCCTCTGCACCTGGCTCACCGCACATCCCTAAGGTGCTCAGTGACATAGAAAGTAGCGAGGATGTGGCATTTCAGAGCTGTCCTGAGGCTCTCAGAATACCCTCCTGATTGGCTAAAGTGGCATTGTCACCAGGCTGGGAATTCTTCCCGCCATAGAAGCATGAATGTGCTAGGAGCTCTGATTGTTTAGCACCGTGAGAAAAGCATTTGGCAGGGAGGGAAGAAGCTTCGATGATTACCTCCACATCCAGGAGCCATGTGGCCCCTGGAATCCTGTTCTTCCCGGCCCTGCTCAGGGGCAGAGGCAGCAGGGACTTGGGAGCTGTCTGTCCAGCCCCTCCAGGCCCCTTGGAAGGAGGGCAGGGGACCAAGTAGGATTCCGGACGCCTTCCCTCTTGCTTCTGGTAAGACTGCTCTGGGACCCTGGACTCAGGAGCCCCCTCGGGCGTCCGGAGGGAGGTGTCTCCATCTAGCACACGGCTACTTCTCAGCTCCTACCTGCATGGCCCAGAGCCTTCAACTTTTAAAGAGAGGCTGAAAATCTGGAGATCCAAATGTTGGCAACACATTCGAAATTTAACAAAACCACTCCCTGGAGCTGAGCAAGGCTCAAAATCGCTCTGGGTGTTAGCTGGGCCTGGGACGCGGGCTGGCTGCTGGATCCCCAACACTGGCACAGAGGCAGCAACACAAAAGCGGGGACTCCTGTAATAGCAAGGGGCGAGACGCGCCAAAGCAGCCCTGAGCAGAGAGGAGCCAGGGAGAGACAGGAAATCAAAAGCAGTATTTCTCTTTCAGTCCTACTTGGGGGCCACATCGGCTCAATAAGATGTAGCCCAAGGGAGAAAAGAACATTTGCAGCACAAACCTGGATCCCCAAGCAGGACAAGGAAGCACGCCCCGCCCCCGCTTCCTGGGATGCCCACTTGCTGCACCTGGAGACTCCAGGGACCCACCCTGCCTGCTCCTGTGCTGGCAGCTTCTACCCCAAGGGAAGAGCAAAATGCACAGGTAAATCCTCCCCCATGCCCCGGTGCTGTCTCTGCCTCCCCCTTGACTCTAGGTCTGTGGGCACAGGTGGGGAGCAGGACCCCTGCTCTTCAGGACAGAGCTGCTGTCCGGCCCTGGGCCCTCCACGGGGACATAGATGTGCTTCCTTCTGTGGGACTCCAGGATTTCTCACGAGTTCAAGTCAACAAGTGTTTGGCAAGACCCCACCGTTTGCCGGCACCAACAGCTCAGCTGCAAACCAAGGAAACTTCTAGGCTAGTATTTCTTAACCCAGAGTCTATGGAAGGACCTCGTAGGGTCCTAGAACACTCAGAAATTATAAACCCAATTCTCTGTATGTGCTAGGGACAGCCTCCCCTGGAAGAGTGTCCAGACTAGACTCAGCACTGGTCCAATGTCTGCCTCCTGCCCACCCCATGTGACTCCCAGAGAGGCCCCTGGCCCCTGGAAGGTGTTGGTCCTGCTCTCCAGCATGGGGCTCCTTGGATGGCCTCTTAATAGAGGTTGCTTTAGGCTGGGGTTTCTCAAAAAGTGTAGTCCTGGGGACCCCAGCATGAGAATCTTGCTTGTTAAAAATCTCAGGTTCTTCAGCCCATTCTAGACCTGTGGATCAGAATGTGTGGGGAGGGGCTCGGAACCTGCCGCTGACATCCTCCCGGAGCTTCCTGGGTGAACCACTGCTCCCAGGCACTGCTGGGCCTTGCGGATGCCGGGCACAACTGCAGCTGGCTCTGCCTGAGCCCCGGGACAGGGCAGCCCCAGGGGAGGGGGTCCTGAGCCCTTCCTGACTTTCTGTCCTCACAACTATCCTGAGAGTCTCACCTCAGAGGTAGTGACTGTGGAAAACGCTTCCGAGCAAACATTGCTGGCCGGAAAGAAACCCTCAAACCCTTTCTCATGACAGTCCCCCCCTGGGATGAAACCCATCTCCCCATGGTGCCATGCCCAGAGCTCCATGGGGGAAACGTCTTTGCAACTTTCTAGCTGGCTGTCCCTCCTTCCCGCGCAGGCTCTGGCTGAGACCTAGACATACATCCTCCTAGTTAGGGGTGAAGATTCCAGCCGCTCTATCTCGCCTCGAGCCAGGTGATGTCTGGGCAGGATAGACAGAGCTAGAGAGCAAAGGTGGGGCTCAGGTGCCTCTCCCCAGCGTCCTCTCCTGCTTACTCCAGCCCACATCAAGCCTCACACCTCCAGAATCACAAAGCAGGTCCCCGTCAGCCTCCCTTCACAGCTCAGACACCAGGTGCAGAGGCAGGGATGGGACAGTGACCCTCACCCCCAGGCTCTCCATTGCCGGGTGGGGAAGTCAGGGCCCCCGCAGCGCCTATCTCTGAGCTGGTCTGCTGCCACTGGCCACCAGGTGGCGCAAGTGGACCAGGAACGGTTCAGTGAGGCCAGGGAAGGAGAGCCTTTGTTGATTTTACTTCTTGATATTCTATAATCACCAGGATTACAATCTAAGCAAAAAAGCAAAACAAATAAACACAGCCCCCCTTACTGGATCTTTGGTCTTTGTCTGAAAAATCACGAGAAAACAAAAGATGCTTTGAACATACAACTCAAGGCTTGGGTGTCAGCATTGGCGAGGGCGTCCTGGCCGGGTGCAGGAAGGGGTGGAGGCTCTGTGGGCATCAGACGAGGGCCAGCAGCTCCTGGGAGGCAGGTGCCTGATAATTGGCCTGTATGTTGGATTTCTCTGCCACTGCAGCCACTGCTCAGCAATACGGGGTCCCTGTCTACAGCCACCCTGGCCTCTGCGAGGGCCTGGAACTTGTGGCATCTTGCGACACTGGCCTTCCAGGAGCTCGGAGGATAGGGTGAGGCTCCTTCTCAGAGCCGTGAGGGGCTGAGACCCTGGCTCCCAGCCATACCAGTGGGCTGCAGATGAATAATGATAGCCCCTCAAACCCCACACTCACCGTGGCCTCTATTACCAACTCACCAGGGCCTCCACCCCCACTCACCATAGCCTCTCACCCTACTCACCATGGCCTCCACCTGCAACTCACCATGGCCCCTACCCTAACTTGCCATTGCCTCCATCTCAAATCATTAGGGCTTCCACCTCCACTCACCAGGGCCTCCACGCTATGCTCACCATGGCCTCCACCCCCAACTCGCTAGGGCCTCCACCCCAACTCACCAGGGCCTCCACCCCAACTCACCAGGGCCTCCACCTCAACTCGCTGCAGCCTCCCCCACCCACAGTCAACCCCACCATAGAGGTGAGTTTTCTTTGGGACAAAATGTGGGTAGAGGTGCTGGAAGAGTAAACATTCCCCCTGTTGAGCTCACGTGTGTCCCCACATCCACGTGCGTCTATGTGGTGCGGGCCGCTGTGTGCGCAGCGTGTGGAAGCACATGTGTGTGGGTGCGGGTGTGGGCGCCGGCCTGGCCTGTGCTGGCTCCACAGGCAGGCCTCCTGCTTTGCCCGCCCAGTGCCGCTGAGGACACCTGCCACAGATGCCTCAGGATTCTGAAGGGATGACGTAGGAGCTCCCGGGAAGGCAGGCAGTGTGGAGGCACACCCAGAGGCGGCTGGTGGAGCTGCCACACGGTCTCTGGGGCCATCGGGGCCTGCAGGAAGGCCTGGGCCTTGGTCAGAGATGCAGGGCCTTCTGGCCAGCAGGGCACTCCCAGAGCAGCCTGCAGGTGGGGACAGTGGGCAAGATCACCACTTGGGGAAGGGCTCTGGACACAGCCTAAAGGTCTTGCTCTCATCCCTCATTGTAGATGGTACCACCTCACCGACTGCTAGCTGGGAAATGGCTGGTGTGTCCGTCCCCTCCTGGGCTGCCAGGAAATGGGGCAGGGCAGAAAGCCACAGGCGCTCAGAGGGAGGGGATCTGCTCCAGGGGAACTGGCTCTCTCGGGCTCCCTGTAGGCTCAGCTGAGCCAAGGGTGGGAGGCCAAGGGCAGGGCAGTTCAGAACCACTGTGGTTCTGAGCAGCCAAAGATCACCAGGCAAGTTTCCTGCCAGGCTGGCAGGACTGAGGTGCAGAATGCTTCCTGGCAGGTCAGTCTACTCCACTAAAAGTCTTCTCTGGGCGGCTGACCTGGGAAGAGAGGACCCCCCTGCCTAGCCCCTCACTCACACTACGGGAGCCTGCCAGTGCCAAGCTGGTGTTCCCTCAGACCAGTTGCGTTGGAGCAGACTCCGGAATTTCCAGGGTGAGAAATGCTGAGCTTTGGATCATGTTCACTTGAGTTCTATGAACTCCAGCCCTCAGACAGAACCCCAGACAGTCATCCCCAGGACTTGAATGCAGAAGAGCAATCCTGTGCACTATCAGCAAGAAAGCTGAAGCCTGCAGGGGCAGCCCAGGCTGAACCCAGCTCTAACTCACATGCAGAGCCTTATTCCCCAAAGTATGTTAGGTTGTGAATGCTTAGCAAAAAACTACACTTTCCAGACCCCCTTGAAACTATGGGTGACCATATGACATAATTCTGGCTAATGACATATGAGTAGAAATGATGTGTGCAATTTCTGGGCCCTGTCTTTAAAGGGAAGAATCTTGCCCTCTACTTTATTTTCTCCTTTTGCCACTGGTTGGAATGCAGTTGTGATGGCAGGAGCTGGAGCAGCCACCTTGGACTGCATAAAAGAGGACAAGCTAGGAAGGGCAGGGCAACCAGCTGGAGGGAGCCTGGGTGGCTGATCCCTGACACTGTGGGGCAGCCACATCAACCCTGAACTGCTATGTGAAAAAGAAATAAGCTTCTATTTCATTTAAGCCACTGTTATTTTGCTCCTTGTCACAGCAGCAGAACCTATATTCTAACTACTGCAGAGGGGATTACAAGAGGCAGGGAAGATCTCTGGAAATACACTAGGAATTCCTATCGGACATCTTCATTTCTTTCTGTGTTCATTTTCTTATCTGCAGGAAGCACTCCTGAGATCGCAGGTTGGAGGGAAGCCCCCTTCTGACCAGAGGGCACAGTTACGAGAGTCAGGATGAGATTCTCAGAATCGCTGTAGCACGTGAGCTTCCCGAGGCGTGAGAACAACGCGCCCCTTGTCTCATAACAGGTGAGGCGAAGGCTGTGGATCAGAGTCCCCTTCACCACCGATAAGCACAACATTTTGATTAAACCACTGACAACTCTGCTGTAGGGCAGAGAAATTTGGAAACATCAGGAAATCAAACTGTGAAGTCTTTGAAGGAATGTGATTTATGTGAAAATGTGATGAAGCTAATGTGTTTGGCTGCAGTGTTGGGTGGCACGCCTGATCTGGAACCAAATCTGATGCCTTCTTGGCTCTCGGCACCTGTGCTTCCCCGAGCACGGTCAGCCGGTGCCCTGCGTGTGTTCCAGCCTGATCGGCATCGAGAGCTTCTGTCAGAGCCGTGTTTCCAGGGCTGTTTCCGCAGCCGTGCCTCTGTGCTCATGGCCACGCACACGCTTGCGCGCGCCGGCTAATTCTGTGCTGCTCGGCTCCCCCGGCCCCCCGAGACACCAGAGAGCCAAGTGTTATTAGATTTATGGGGAGTTTGTTGTAGTTTTACATAATTTTCTTGAAGCACTGCAGATTTTTGAACAGGCGTTCGCAGTTCCTCTAGTTACTCATCAGAGCCTGACTCAGGTCTGGTTTCCACCCCCTTGAGTTCAGGAGCCTAATCGCCCGCCCCAGCCGGGAGGTGGCCTTCCTGTGTGATGGATGGGCAGCTCCTGCACGGGAAGGGGCCACGGAAAGTGGCAAAGATAGAAGGGCTGTCGTGTGTGTTAAGAGGAATTTGGGGGCCGTCTTGAAAGGCTTCTCTTCCCTTGGGAGCCTCCCTTTGGCCAACTCCCGGCTAACACAATCTCTGCAACTTTGTCCGGCCCTCTCAGGCTGTGTGCATGGGGCCTTTCACCAGCGAAGGGGCCTAATTTGCCAGTGGAATCTGACAGCACGAACTACTTCTAGTAACCTAAGAAGAAATAGATGACAGGCCAAGAAAGGCCAGGAAGGCTGTCCCTGAAGATGTGCTTTGGAC
>VBSM01000529.1:2846912-2893312 GCA_008086735.1 Cheirogaleus medius | reverse complement strand
AGCTCCTCCCTCAACCCAGCTGTGCCTATGTTGTTTTTTTTTTAATTTGAAAATGTGAGGTTTAGATGCACCGATTACCGAGTTCTAGACTGCCAGGACTCTGCGGGGCAGAGGATTCTTAGGCTGAAGGTGGTGGAAGGGCATCTCCCAGGAGCTCAGGTTAGAGTTCGAGTCAGTCTCTTAGATGCTTTTTCCAGATGGCACCTTTCACCTAACTCACAGAACAAAGGGACAGAGGACAAGCTGAGAACCTTAACTCCAAAGGCACAGGAGAGGTTAAGAATGTTCTGCAGGGAATGCTTGTCCGAAGTTAAACAGGCTCTTTAGTACAGGACTTGTCAGAGCCTTGATGGTGCTGTGTGTAGGAGGATCTCTCTGTGGCGTTGCAGGAGGTGGGCTTTTCCAAGCCTATTTGACCATGAACCTGAGCTCCTCTTGGGACCCTAGTATTCTCTGGAACATAGTTTGGGAACCCCTGATAGAGTTCAAAGCCAAAGGAAACAACTTTCAGCAGCTACTGGAAGAGAGGGGCCCTCACCAGTTCCCAGAGTCTCTAGGGCAATTGGGCTTCAGATGCCTAAGAATTGCCCCCTTTCCCCTGCACCCCATCCTCGGACTGGCCTGAGCACACGAAGGTGGGGGAGAGGCAGGTGGGGATGAACCACTGGCCTCATGGTGGGGCAGTGGGGGTGGCGCAGGTCACACTGCCAGCTTGGTTTAATCTTAACGACAGGTGACAAGGATTTGAGGAAGTAAAACTGCTTTGAACGAGAAAGTGTCACCAGCTCCATGAAGGTGGCAGCGACTGTGCAGGTGTTTGTGGCTGAGGTGGGCAGCAAAAGGGGCCGGCTGGGGCCCAAATAGCAGCTCTTGTGATCCGGATTAATATGCAGTAGCCCCTGCTGCAGACGCTCCGGATTCATACTCTCCTGCCCAGGGCGAGCCCAGGTGCAGCAGCACGGAAAAGCGCAGGGGAGAAGGGCTAGGTAGGTGTCCCCACCAGCCTGGGGCCTCCAGCTTCCCTAGCAGAGCCCCCAGCCAGGGAGAACCGACTCAGCTCCCCTCATGGCAGCATCAGGGCCTGTACCATGGACCTCAGGCCAGGACTTGGGGCAGGAGGGACATGCAGAGTGGCAGAGGGAAGGAGGAAGGAGGAAGGAGAGAGAGAGAGAGAGAGAGAAACAGATAAGAAAGGCACAGCAGAAAGATGTCGGAAGCCCAAGCTAAAGGCAGCCATGGGTGGGTGGGGGCGGTGCAGACTTGGAGGGGGCTGCCCAGCTCTCCCAACCCTCAATGAGCTCTGATTCAAAACCTCTGATTCTCGAGCTCCCCACAGCTCCCGTGACCCCTGGCTTCTGAGGGAGGCATAGGGTACAACACCCAGGGCAGAGCTAGAAACAGGTGCTCTCCTTGGGCCAGCACCTGATCTCACCGAGCCCAGTGTCCACTCTTTAGAGGTAGGGAGACGAGTGCAACTGGCCTTAACCTTGTTGGGAAGGAGGCGAGAGCAGGTGAAGTGCTCAGATCAGGCCTGACTCCTGGCCAGCACTCTCCTACAAGGCCACCAACACTGCCTGTTAAATGGTGTCCAGGAATCTGCTACTGGTGTGGGATGGAGGTGGGGGAGGCATTGCAGTTTGCAGAGGGAAGCCGGGCTGTGCGCCCCCTGCATGCTGAGCCCACCCCAGGGTTTATGTAACAGGCCCTGGAGTCGGCTGAAGCTGCAGCGTGAGCTCTTCACCAGAGACCTGCCGAGGGGACTCAAGTCACCCAGAGCTGGAGCCTTTTGGAGCTCACATTTTCCTCTTGGCCATTCCCGGGGCGGATGCTGGGCAACGGGATACCAGGCCGTGTCCCACAGCCTGGCCCCGACTCCTCTCCCTCCGCTGGGAAGGAGGAAGCCCAGAGCCAGCACCCCTTTCTGTGGAGTAAGCAGGCTGGCAATGCAAGAAGTGGTTAAAAATGCAAAAAGCTGTTGGTTTTGATAAAGAAAAATGCAGCTGCAACATCTGTTTGACTCTTGTTTGCAGCTTCATCAACGCTAAGTGGTCAATAAATCAGAGTGGCATGGCGTTCCGTTTCTTCTGGGGCTCTGTCATTAATCTCGTGCCAGTTCTCATGAAAAATGGAGGAGAGAGGCCGTGTGATAGTGAAAATGTATACATTACCCAGAAAGTCCTAATAGCATGTAATAGTGGCACACACCTCCCCACTTGCCGCGGGGGCACAGGGAATGGGCCTGTGCGCGCCAGCCGGGGAGGAGGGGCGCGAGCGAGAAATCAGTGTGGTTTGCAACGAGAGCCCATTCTATTATTGCATTTGTCACATTAGCGCCATTTATGCAGATTCTGAATGCCCGGTAAGCCCGATCTTCAGAGGCACAGCCTTCCCTGTACCTGGGTGCTTCATAAACAATGAGAGTAGGAGCCCGCGAAACAGGAGTGCAGAGCAGGCAGGAGGAAGGGCAGGATTTATTGGGGAATGAATAAATGATGATGGCAGGTGGCTCAGGGCTGTGGTGCCACTAGGCTGCAAGGCAGAGAAAAATCCTCTTGCCCGTGTCCCGGCTGCCCTGGGCAGCTGGGCACCTGTCCTCTCTGCTCTGGATAAAGGCATGAGGTGGGGGTCGATGGTCCCACCAGAAAGGGGGATGGTAGGGGGAGGGCTAAGCAGGCCCAAGGGCCTGGAGCTGAGGCCTGAGCAGGGTGGAAGGAGCTATGCTCCCCGAGAAGGGCCACGGTGGGTTGGCACCTGCAGCTCAGGTCTCCTGGGATCTGCCGGCCCCTGGAGGCTGCTGCCTCCCTCCTTAGTTCTCTCTTTCCTGCCACAGATGGGAAAAGGTGCTCATGACGCCAATGCATGGAGCTGCCGCACTGTGCTGCCATCCCTGAGCGTGTGCTGGGTGCTCCTCTGGGACAGAAGCAGGCCTGTGCCCACACACGCACCCCCCCAGTGGGCACTTCTACTGCCAAAGATCGCTTTCCGAGCGTCAGCTGTATCCTGTGCGCCACATTGAAGCCACACGTATGTTTCCTCCTTTAGTCTCTTCAACACTGATGGACACAGGTGCTACTGTTATCCCCATTCACAGAAAGGAGAGTGCGTTTGAGGGCACTGAGATTCAAATCCAGCCCTGAGCTCAGAGCCACTATCCCCACACCACCCCTCTGCCACCCTGGCGCTCTGCAGGACTCCTGGACACTCCATGGGAGGGCTGCACACTCTGCCTCAGTGCCCCGGTGGCAGCAGCCCAGTCAGTGTCGGTGCCAGAGCAAGAACGGGTCCAGGGTGCCTGGCCGGGTCGCGTGGGTGCAGGGAGCTGGTGGGAACAAGGAGAGGGCCGGAAGACTCCTGTGCTGGTCTGGAAGCTCCTCAGGGTGGGACCAAGGATGCAGATGTCCCTGTCTCCACGTCAAGGGCGCACAGTAGTCAGGACACCCTCTGTGGTCAGGCAGGGGTGTGCGGGGGAAGTGGGGGAACGGCCAAGAGGAACGAGACCTGGAGCTGAGCACCCGGCAACTAGAGGCAGATTCAGGTCCTCAAAGTTGGGCGGTTAAAGGAGAGGCAAAAAGAGAGAGCAGGGAGGGAGTAGGGGCCAAGAGAGGACCCCTGGTGCCCCCAGGAATAGGCAGGGCCAGTGGTCAAGCGGGCTCCTCCTGGGAGCCAGGCCCTACGTCATTGCTGAGTGTCGGGATTCCCCTGCAGTCGGCATGGCAGGACACACAGAAAACCTCCCTGTGTCCTTGCCAGCACTTGGCAGGGCCGGAGACTCCGAGTGATGACCAGCAGGAGGCTTGGAGGGCCCTGCAAGCGAAACCCCCGCAGCCCTTTCCGACGGCTGCCCTCATTAAGCGCGCACCAGCGGGAGTCTGGGGCCCGGCAGCCCTTCCCTGCTTTGGAGGGAGGCTGGGAGACTTAATTAGTTAATGTGGGTAAAGTGGTCTGAAGATGAAAAACCCTGGGTAATTGCTGAGTGCTGCTGCTGTTGTTATTACACAATTACCAGAATTTTCCAGTCATGGGAATATAGTTAAACAATTTCCACCTGGTGCGGGGTTGTGGGAACCACGCCGGCGTAGGCACTGTCTTGCTCTGCCTCCTCCAGCCTGGAGGCCACGTGGAAAGGACACACTAACAGTGGGAGACCATGCCCAGCATGATCCTGGGCACGTCCTCGACACCTAGAGGACGCCGAGATGAAGGATAATTTACCGTCTCCCTGAGCAGATAAAGACGCGTGGGCTTCAACTGGAGCCAGAGGATCCCAGCTGCTTGGACTTTCCAGAAGCCTCTGATATTGTTCTACCCAAAGGCCCCGGGAAGGTCAAGCTATTCTGGACGGACGTTGCCGGGGAGGACCTTTTATTGCGCAGCAAGACCTGGCTGCCCAACAGCACACGTTGGGTGGGGGCCAGGCCTGGCCTTATTTAAAATCGTTATAAATGATCTGGGGGAAGAAATGTCAATAAAATCTCCACGTTTGCAGATGACACTAAACTTTTATGGGTGACGGAGGCTCTCAGAGGTTGTACTGGTGGTAGAAGAGTGACAGATGGATCCCAACGCAAGGCTCGGGAGAAGCAGAGCCAGCTGCCCACGGAGGCTGGTGGGCCCAAACCACCGTGGGCAGACCCAGGGAGGCCCCCGGGATTCACAGCAGCCACTGGCCCAGAGCCGTGGGCAGAAAGGGTCCAGCCTGGAGACGGGGCACAGCCTGGGGGCTGGAAAGGCGGCGGCAGAGGCTGTCTGTCTTACAGACCTTGACCCGGAACAGCGTGCGTCGGGTGAAGGAACATCGACAGAGGAGGTGCAGGCAGCCCTGGGAAAATGGAGATTAGAGCTTTTCTGTCCAGAAAGGACAAAAGCAGAGAATGATTCAAGTCTCTTGGGTCAGAAAAGGGAGAAGGCAAAAGTGCTTTATCTCTGGATCCCCGAATGCTGAGAATAAGGGTTCCCCTCCTCCAGAGCCCAGGGAGGTAATTTTAGCACAATCAAACTACACAGCAGGCAGTAAACGTATGAGACTCATTATTCCAAGGGAGACATGGGCTGAAAAATGTAGAGAGATTTTTCTAAAATGGGTGACATTAGTTCGCAGATGGCCGGTCCTAAGGCGTTATGGAAGGAAATCGGGATGTTGGGGTCATCTCTCTCTGGGACCCAAATCCAGGAGGTGCCATGATGCTCGGTGCCTTCCCAGGGTGGAACTCAGGGCTGGGAGTGTCAGCCGTGGTGCTCGGCGTCCACCTATCCATTTGTCGCTTGCCAGAGACTTGTCAGGGACACAGGCTGCCTGTGCCCTGCAGTTGGCACAGCCCAAGCTTGGATGAGATTGTTGGTTCGTGTCCTGTTTGTCTCCTGCTCTCACCTTGAACTAATTTTTGATTTATTAGAGATCACTGCGACAGTCGCTTCAAGCAGCCCCGGGATAAGAGGACAGGGGCCTTTTGCTGGGACACAGAGAACTCCTACAGGGAAAAGGTCCTGCCCAGGTGCGCAGCCCTGACCTGGCAGACACCGAGGGCTGTGCAGCACAGGTGCTCAGTGAGCAGGTCTTGGAGGGCAGTGGTCTCTGCTCCTCTGCCCTCCTCTCCCCGCCTGGGAGCCAAATCCACAGCCCACATGGCCTCCTTCTCCCCAGCCTCAGAGAGGCCCTGCCTGTGGCTAGACTTGTCCATGTCCTCCCAGAAGGCTATAAGCTGAGTCCACAACACCCCCCATCTCTCCCACCTTCTCCAAGGACGTGTGCCCCAGTCCTGCTCCCAGGGCTAGTGTGCCCACGCAGAGCCCATTAGGCAGTGAGTCAACCCCATCAGATGACAATGGCACCACACAGTCATCGTGGCGTCTCTAGAGGGACTGATGTGCTCCAGAGCTTTTCCTGTCCATCTGCTCCCTCCACAGCTCTGGAGGAGGTTGGGCTTGTGCCACCATCCCCCCTGGACTGAGAGGTGCTACACGATGTGCTCATGGCCACATGGCTAATGGGAAGCAGAGCTGGACCCAACTCCAGCACAAATGGTGTTCTTTTGATAAAAGTATCCAAATTTTCTTTAGCAAACCAGCCACCTCCCTCCCACTCAGTCCAGGGTGGAGCGTATGACTCAGGCTGGCCAATTGGAGCCCTGCCTTCTCTGGGCCATGCTGATTGGCTCCAGGGTAGACTCATAGCTCCTCCAGAGTGAATCAGAGCTAATTCTGGGACTTTGGCTAGAGCCAGCAAGAGGCAGGGATGCTCTTTTCTGCTGGACTTGAACCTGGGAGGATGAAACCTAGTGCTCCTGGAAGCCATCTCTGGCCAGCACATGGAGTCCAAGAAGGGAGCTGCCTGGAGGAGGCAGAGCTGAGGGAAGGAGACACTATGCCTCGATGCTATTCATTGAACGCCTGGATCCATTCCTGTCTGAAGCCAGCACTCCCCAAGACTTTTCAGGAACTTGAATCTCTAAATTTTCTCTTACTCTGAAGTCAGTTCAAGTTGAATTTTCTTTTGCATCAACCAAGAACCCTAACTCCTTAAAAAAGCATATATTTTCTTTTTGCTAAGCCAGTAACTCTCTCTGCTATATAATTCAGACTGTCCTATGGTTACAACTACCACCACCCATATGATTACTGAGAACTATCACTTCTTTAGTCTTGTGTGTTTCCGGTGCTGGGTGCTAAGTACCTTGCAAGACTTAGCTTGTTTAATCCTCACAACAACCACATAAGGTAGGACTGATTCTGACCATCTCTACCTTACACACAAGAAATCTAAAGCATAAAGAGTTAAGCAACCAGCCAAAGCCCACCCTTGAGCCCACATCGTTCCGATGCTGAAGCAGCAAAGTGGTTGACAGTTGTGCTCCGGAGACCACTGTCTGGGTTTGATTCTGGGTTCTGCTCCTTCCTAGCTGTGAGCTTTGGGCAATCACATCACTATGCATCAGTTTCCTCAGCTCTAAAATGGAGAGAATAATGGTACATTTCCTGAGGTGGTTGTGAAGATTAAGTGAGATAAAGCATTTGGACAGTGCTTTACTCATACACAGCAAACATTCAAAACTGCCAGGTATCACTTGACTGACCTCTCAAACCAGTGTTACTTCATCTTGTGCTATTGCTGCAGACAAAGTTTCTCTACGATCTTACAGAACTTATATGTGGAGCAAAACCAAAAGGACTCAGACATTGCTTATTTGGGAGGTGTAATTCTTTAAGACGGGAGCCCATCTAGGCAAAGCGAAGAAATTCTTCTCAAACATTGAGGAAGCGTCATTGTGTCCAAGGGATGCTCAAGCTGTTGGAGGGATTTTGATGAGCGAAACACCAGCCATTCGCATCTAATCATAAAAACAGGATCTCGAAGATAATTCTTGACTATCCTCCAAATGCTGGAAGAAAATAAAGCTATATTTCCTTGAAAAGTATTCTATAAGTCTCTATAAATTAAAGAGATCACCACCCAACTCCATCCTGCCCCATGGCCTGAATGTGTGGGGGTCCCCTGGGCCCCTGGGACCATTTCTAGTCCTCGTCTGGATGATACAGGCAGCAAGTGCCTTGCAGGTCCTTGAGGAACTCCAGGCCATTCAAGCCCTTCTCTAGTAATTACCATTAACTTCCTGAATGCTTCATGTATTTTAATTTGTGCATGAAAGATCTTCAAGGATCCTACAAATCATGGGCCTCTTGGAACAGAGGATGATAAAGGTGGGGGAAACTTAGGGACCATCTAGGCCAACTTATCTAGCCTCTTCCATTTCCAGTTGGGACAACTGAGCCAGGAAGACTGTGACTTGCCCAGTGTCCCCCAGCAGACAGGGAGGGAGAGAAGACAGGGACTCCCTGCTGGCTTCCTATCCATGCTCCCTTCCTGATATTTGTGTCCATTCTGAAACTGATGATTGCACCCCGCTTGCTTTGCAGAGAGAATATGCAGAGGGGCAGAGCAGGCTGTCACACACCCAAAGTGACGTTTAGAACAAGGCTGGCTTCATGGCCAACATGCTCCTGCACAGCTTTGAGGGTGAATCGGGTCCTGAGATCCCTGGTGGCTGGAAAGGGGCCCTGAGCTCAGCTCCTTCAGAGTGTACCTTTCTGTTTAGCATCGTCCTGGTGGGGTCTATAGGATTTTTATGCTCTGGCAACTGTAACGGTGAGATTCTAGCAATTGTTTTAGAGGAATCATGATTAAATTGGGCTGTATGTTTTTTTAATGTGTTCCCGGTTCCTCTTTAGTACCTTGGTAGGACGAGATAACGAGTAATCACGGAAGTAATTGTGGCCCTCAACAGTTCATGTCTTGAAAGAGTGACTGGGGGTTAACAAAGCCACTGCAGGGCAAGGTTTGGATTAGAAAATACAGTTTTTCTTTTTGTTATTTTCTTTTTAAATCCCTCTTTATCTTCTTCCTTTCTCCAGTGGCTCCTGGAGCTCACTGATAACCTGTGAGCTTCCCCAGGTAATAACGGCCGCGGCACTAACGACACAGGCAAATCCGGGGCCGCCCCTCTGCAGAGCGGCTGCGGCAGGCCCGCCCCCGCCCAGAGCCTGTGCCCTTGCAGGAAGCACCAGCTTGTGCCCCAATCCAGCAGGCTCGACATCCTCAGTACCAACACTGACCCACATGCCGTCTTCGTCTATGCATCCTGAAACCGCTGGCTGGAGCCAAGCCTCGAGGCTGCCCTGGGCCAGTCCACCACAAACCCAACATCGCCTCCAAATGTCCCCTCGCTTGGCAGATGCTGAAGACACCAGTAGGGTGGGCGTCTATGGCCAGCAGGAGGCTGAGGGCCCCACTCACCCCTCTTCAGAGGGTGACAGAAAGGCCTGGCTTCCTCTGGGCATCTCTAAGCTTCGTGCTTAGGGACCGAGACCTCTGTCAGCTCGTAGGGACAGAACTGAGGCACAGAGTGATCATGTGGCCTTCACTCTCATGGCTCTCAAGTCTGAGGCGCTGCTGATGCCAGCAGAGAGATGTAACAAAGGGGTGAGGCTTTTTTCTTGGTCCCTGAGACCCCCACCCCTGTCGGCCCCTCACAGCCTCACCCACTCACCTGGCACCCGCATCCCGGCTGGCCTCTAGTCTCTGAGCCAGGCGCTCCCATCTGACTTGCAGAGCTATCTTCCCAAGCCCTGGCTCTGATGCACCATCCGCTGCTAACCTTCCATGGCTCCTCATTTGCTGGGAATACAACTCCACTCCTGATACCAAAGGCCCCTACGACCACCCCAATCCACCTTCCATTGGCACCTCCCCTGCCCCTTCTCATGCAGCCTGCTCTGCCACCCGCTCTGCCTGCTCTGCCCCTACGGCCTGGGATCCTCCCACAGTCCATCTGCTTGTCAAGACCCAGCTCCATTGCCACATTGTCCTCGGCGCTTCCCCTCATTCTTCCCATGTAGAAAAACTGCATTCTCCTTGGGACTTCCCAGCAGCCCTCTGCACCTCCCTTACAGCATCAGACAGTCCTGCCCCTTCCTGCTGACCTCTGGACACCAGGACTCCGGAGAGCAGAGTACGTGTCAGAAGGAGAGTCATTCACGGCAGGGGGTGACAAGTGTTGGATGGATCCATGGCTGGCTGACTACATCTGTCCTTGGGGGCAGTGAAGGCGAACACTCAGCCTGGACAGACCACTAGGGGGTGCCCCTGTGCTGGGGGCCAGGTAGCAGCTTTGGAGGAGAGTGAGTACATCTGCCGACATCCACCCATCGCTCTCTCCCTTCATCACTTCCGCCTTTGCTAGGGCAGAGTGAAGGACGCTGCAAAGCCTTTCTGGGAACTTCTGCGTGTGAGCTTATTTGAGTCTTCATTTTAACCTATTTCCCCTCTGTTTTCACCTGTGGGCACAGTGGTATACCAGGATGGTTTGTTCCAACCTCTCACACCAAGCCCCACTCCCCATCTTGGCCCTTGGGATCTTGCACTGAAACCACGGCAGGCAGCTTTCTTTCCTCCAAGCTCAGACGGGTCCCAGAAATCTCACAGCAGAGTTCTGGGTTGGCATTACCAACTGATCAGCACCGGTGTAAGGGACAAAACGTAGTCACCATCTCTGCATGTGCACACACACATACACATAAGCGCACACACACACACACACAAACACACACACACACACATGCACATACCCCTTAGCTGGGAGACCCACTGCTCTCTCTCCGTGTTTGTTTTTAGGTCTCACCACGGCTGCCTTGAAGCTGAGAAAACAGATGCCGGGCCGAGGGCCTTGGCACCAGCCCAGGGTAACTGGGACACCCATGTTTGCAAAGGAAGCATTTGTGAAGTGTGAAGAAATCAGAACAGCGCCGTTCAAAAACTGTGTTTAAATTTCACTCAAAATGTTCTATTTTGTGTTTGGGATAGAGTCCCTTTGGAAAAAACACTTGCTGGCATTTGCAAAGCACTGTTGCTATGGAGCTGTTAAGAGACGTTAGCTACCCGGGGATGGCAATTAATTGTGGTGGTTGTAGGTAAATCAAACCAGCAGCTCCTTTGGAGAAAGCTGTTGGGAAAGGAGAGGCTAAAACGCAAAGTTGAAAAAGTACCTCTTCTGATTGAGGATTTCGGATGCCTTTCTTAGCGATTTCTTTGTGCTTCTCTTGCTACGTAGGAGCAAGAGCACAGCGCTTGGAGCACATGAGAACACAGGCCTTCCCTGCAGTTAATTGGAGAGTCTGGAGGCTCCCAGCTCACCCACTCTCCAGCCGGGTGCTTTGAGGGGGGAGTCTCAGCCTCTCAGAGGAACAGTTTCCTCCTCTATAAAGCAGGAATAACCACGGTACTCACTTCATAGTGTATTCATTCATTCATTCATTCGACAGATCTCTCTCAAGAACCATGACATGCCAGGGACTGGCCTAGGTCTGGGGTCTACTGTGAACAAGACTAAGCCGAGCACGGAAGAAATAAGCTACGAATATTTGAAGGAAGAAGAAGGTGACTCTGGATGGTGCAAGGTGCAATGAGCACAAATCATCAGGCCGATGGGGGTGAGAGGTGAGAACCGCCAGGGAGCTTGGGGAAGGCCTCTGTGGACATGGCTGAGTTTGCGATGGTAAGAAGCTGCTGTGGGGAGCTCTGGGGGAGAAAAGGGTTCGGGCACAGGGAACAGTGATGAAGCTCTTAGGACAGACTCGGGCCCACAGTGAGTATCTGGGAAAAGGGCCACCCAAAGAGGGGGCACAAAGGTTGGCCTGGAGAGCCGAGAACGGCTGGTCAGGGCCGGGTTCCGCGATGGCTCTCTGTCCGCCTTGCTTGCCTGGCATCGAGCCTGGCAGCTGGCCCAGACCCGGGCTTGGCAAATATTTGTTGAATATGTGAAATGGTCCAGGAACACCTGCATGTTGAATGAACCTCTACGTGGAACTGAAGATTCAGTCTCCCCATGGAAGGAAATCCTCCGCATTTTGAGATGCAATGACCAGGAAAAGCCCATCCTAGCCATCAGGACAAAACACACGACTTTACCCATTAGGGAGAAAGTTACCAAAGTTTTAAGTTGTTTAAGGCTTATTCTGAAAGAACAATCTGTTTTGTTAGTTATTTGTTGAATGAAGGAATAAATGATGGGTTAAAATTAAGTCAGCTGTTTTCAGTAGCAGATACTAATTTTGCAATTGAAATAAGATAGAAAGAGTATACCAATATGTTATCTTGCTTACAGCCAAATGATGGAAAGAACTTGGATGTGGAATCAGTTCAAATCTCACCTGGGCTACTTGCAACACTGTGATCTCGGGCCAGTTACTTAACCTTTCTGGGCCTCACATCCCTCACTGGTAAAATGGGGATCCTCATGTCTACCTGACAGGGCCTTTGTGAGGACAAAGAGAGGGATAATGGAGGGCGCCCAACACAGTTCCCAGCAGGCAGTAGCCCCCCAGCCACTGATTAATGAATTAAGGAACAAACCAATCTCTGTCTCCCTGCACCCCCCGGAGCTCCAGAGTCATGAACTGAAAGAGCAAGGTCAGATTTACTGTGCCCTTTTTCTTTTGTTTTAGAGGTGACTAACTTTCCACTTGACAGCTGTTTCTGTAAAACTATTTGACATGACTACAATGTCACACGAGGTCACCCAGAGAAGACGACTTGCCTTGTCTTTAGCATATTCCCTCTAGAGGCCCAGGGGAGCCAAGACGTGGCAGAGCTGAGTTGGTGCCTGGAATTTTGCAACAAACCCCGGTGAAGTGAGAATCAAAGTGACCTTCTTGGAAGCAACAGTCCAGGGCCAGGCCATGTCACTGGCACCTCTGACCTGCTCAGGGTGGCACAGACCATTCCTCTTCCAGGATCTTCTGGAAGGGCCAGCATAGCACTCGGCACCCCCAGCCCCACTTTCCTTGTCATTGGCGTACACACCCAACGGTGGAGAGGGTGGAGCTGTCACCACCAGGCAGAGCACCTGACAGGAGATTAATTTCTGAGTTTCTTATTAAGTTTGAGGAGAGTATCTCTCTCGAGTCCTGCTGCCAGGACAAGGTTCACCAGGGCTTCCAGCAATTTTAATATTGGAGTTGGCGCCAATCTTGCCACTGTCATAAGCCAGCACTTGGCTTAGCAAATGTCCCAGGAGCAAATGGAAAATTCTTGGCATCTGAGACTGCAGCCCCATGTGAAAATTCTGCTGATGCTGACAGGTGACAGTGACAAGATATTCCGGCTGCGGACTGTCACCATGAAGTGGAAGGGCTCTGGAGCTCTTGGTGCCCACCACGGGCTGTGCTTGGACCAGCGGCACCTCTCCTTGTGGCAGCTCCTTCTGGCTGCCGCTTGCCCTGCCTGGCCCCTGCCCTGCTCTCTCCTGTTCGCCGGCCCAGTCAGGGCTCCTTGCCTCTCGGGGACCTTTGCCTCTCTCCACCCCCAGCCCCGGTGCTTCCAGCATCGGCCAGAACTTTGACGGATTCCATCCATGCCTCTGACCTTCCCTGCTTCTCCCTCTCTCTCCTGGCTCCACCTTCTCTGGCCCCATTCCTCCTGCACCTGTCCTCCAGCTGCCTCCTCTGATGCCGCTTCTACCCTTCTCTTGTCAGAGGACGCCTTGGCTTGGTCTGAACTGGCAGGTTCAATTTCTCAAGCAAAACCTTTGAATCTCTCTGACCCACTCTTGAATTGTCTTTGTTCCTGAGCTACGAAGCAGTTCATCTCAGCCTGGCCAAGGTTCGCCTGAGGGCCTTGCCCTCTAAATCGTACCTTCTCTACTCAGTCCCAGACATTCCCTCCACCCTCTTCTTTCCTCCCTCCTTCCAGCCCACGTTTATGGGATGTCACTCTGTGAGTGCTGGTGTGGATGCAGGATGGCTGGACAAACGCTGACGGCCTCCTAGGGAGATACTCATGTCCAACAAGGCAGAGTGGAATATATTATTATTATTTTTGTCTTTTTGCCAGAGGTAACAGAAAGTTTGGTGGGAGAAGGGAAGGAGGGTGATGACTGGGCCTGTGTTCTCCAGCTTCCAGTAACATCTGGTGGGTAAGCCATCCTCCTCTCTCCCCTCCCCCAGGGAGCAAGGCATCATGGGAATATCCTGGATGAACGCCAGGCTCAAATAAGGCTTCTCAACCTTGCAAGGAGAGACACTGGGGGTGGATAATTCTTTGCTGTGGAGGGCTGTGCTGTGCATTATGGGATATTCAGCAGCAT
Organism: Cheirogaleus medius; assembly: GCA_008086735.1. NCBI lineage: Eukaryota > Metazoa > Chordata > Mammalia > Primates > Cheirogaleidae > Cheirogaleus > Cheirogaleus medius. The sequence continues at coordinate 2,879,678 of VBSM01000529.1, read as the reverse complement.
CCCTCACTAAATACCAGCTGCATCCTCAAATGGTTATAACAAAACTGTCTCCAGACATAGCCACATGTCCCCTGGGGAGTAAAATCACCCCCATTTGAGAACCATTGGCTCTAATGGCCCCAGGTCCCATCCACTCTCTTGGTATCATATTGTTCAATGTTCAAGACTCCAGAAGGGATGGAGAAGAGTTAGACTGTCCTTAGAGGGAACTTAAAAGGTCTGAAACTAGTTCTGGTCTGTTCTGGGGTTCATTTTCTTGTTACTTTTGATTTTGTACATATACATTTCTTTGAAAGTGTTCAGCATTTATTAAGAGCATTACTGGCTGGGTGCGGTGGCTCATGCCTGTAATCCTAGCATTCTGGGAGGCCAAGGCAGGAATATCACTTGAGATCACTAGTTTGAGACCAGCTTGAGCAAGAGCAAGACTTTGTCTCTACTAAAAATAGAAAAAACTAGCCAGGTGTCATGGTGCTTGTAGTCCCAGCTACTCGGGAGGCTGAGGTAGGAGGATCATTTGAGCCCAGGAGTTGGAGGTTGCAGTGGGCTATGATGATGCCACTGCACTCTAGCTGGGGTGACAGAGTGAGACCCTGTCTCAAAAAAAAAAAAAAAAAGAGTGTTACACATATTATGGTGGATGCTGCTGCGTCATCTACACAGCATTTATTCCCCATCAGAGTCTTTCCTCCTCAATGTCCCCAGGAGGCTCAGAGGATGGAGCAGGTAAGCCTGATTAGCCAAGCGTTCTCCCATCTCTACATCCGGGATTATTTGGGAATGGGTATATGATCCAGTTCCGATCATGGGGTGAGAGAAGTGTGAGGGTTTCCAGGAGAGGTTTTTTCATTGGTAGGAGCTGTAGGATATCCCATCTCTTCTTCCTTGAGGCACTGACCTGTGTCATATGAACTGGGCTTGCTACAGTCATCTTGCTCCCAGCAGGACCATGAAGCCACCACTAACAATATAGCAAAGAATTGGTTGGTGACAGCGCTGAGCCCCTGAACGGACTAGCCCTGCAGCAGGCACTCCCTCCAGCTTTCCGTGCCAGGGATATAGGAACTTTTGTATTGCTTAAGCTGGTTTCAGTTGGGGTTTCTCTCCTTAGGTGCAGGAATATCTTGCCATGGCATCATTCAGCAGTGATAATAAATGGCAGGGGGAGAAGCTGGGCTGTAGTTTTCCTCCTAAGGCCTGGATCTCAATGTACCTTTTCACGCTTTCCCTGTCTTGCGCTGGGCACGTTCTGAAGCCCCACAACCTCAGCTGCCTCTCTGGCCCTAGCCTCACTGAGATTTGTTTTGAGATGCCAAATTTCTTGATCAAATTTGAACACATCTCTTATTTCCCTTCCCTATTTCTAATCTGGAATCAGGATAAGAGGGGAAAAAAACATTTCCAGAAAGAACGGATGGCTCTTCATTGAAACCCAAATAACATAACAGCTTTCAAACTGGCATTTGCAATTGGGCTGAGTTAACCTAATTCAATATCAAAGGAACAGGGAAGTTTTTAATTATCTCATTCTCATAATGGGAGAAGAAACTGGTTCCATGGGATGTAAACACCCTAAGACACAAGGTTTTCATGTAAATTACAATGCTCAACTTGAGCTGACAAGGAGAGGGGACATTTCTTCCTGTTTGATGGCATTCCCTGATGTGTGGCCTTTTCCTAGAGTCATAAAAAGGCAGTAAATTAAGAAGGCACTGTAAAATATCATCAGAACCGGCTGGGATCAACCACAAGGAGCTGAATTCCCAGCCAAAGCCTTGATAAGGATGGAGACATAAACAGCATAAAGCCAGGTTTGGGGGCAGAGGCTCCTGGCCAGGAGAAAGCAGACATCTTTTCCAAAGGTGCAGAGTTGCAGATCTGCACCTGCACACAAAGCAAGGTGAGAGGAGGCCACAGGATTGGGAAAAGAGGGCTGCCCACTCCTAGAAAAGGGTCCTTTCTGGTGGGGACCTGCTGAGGCTTGGTACCAAAGTGGAATCTGCTCTGGCTTGGAAGGCAACCTAGGCTGAGATGTCACCTTTCTATTCGCCACTCAGTTAACACTCTCTTGAGTCACAGGCATGGAGGCATGGAGATGGGAGAAGAGATAGTCCTTGTCCTCAAGGTAGGTGGGGGAAGACAGATGATGGGCCAACCATACAGTCTGACATGATCAAAGTCAGCTAAGATGACAAGGGATGATGGTAAGAATGCTGGCCCCAGTGGAGAAATGCCCAGGCTGCTGTGGGAGCACCGCATCTCAGAAGCAGACTCAAGTTCATCAGAACAATTCTGGAGCACCTACTGTGTGCATGGAGCAGGGCTGAGTTCTTGCCCAGACAATGCTAAGAAGAGCTAACGTTGGTCTGTGTGAGGCCCTGGGCTGCAGGCTTTAAGTAGCATCCTGGGTTGAATTCTTCTAAGAACCTTATCATGATCAGCCCCACCTCAGAGCTGAGGAGACAGGCTCAGAGAAGTTAGGGAACCTGCTCTGGTCACTGTTTCATGTTAGAGGAGCTAGCACGTGAGCCCAGAGCAAGCCCCTTTTGCCCTGGCCAGCCCAACTCCGATGCTGGACGTACGAGTGGCTAAGACTCTTGACTCTCCATTCACTGGACTCTTTCAGAATCAAAAAGATTTGGGACCCAAGAGAAAATTCCTCTGAGGAACATGATCCCTGGTCCTCTAGAAATAGTGCCATAGACCTTATATGTGTGTGTGTGTGTGTGTGTGTGTATGTGTGTGAGGGGTGTGATCAAAGTCCTCAAGGTGACCCTACCAGTGAGACATCTACCACTCCTGCTGTGTCCTCTCCTGAGGGTCCAAGTGTCTGATTAGCAGGGAAAGGTGCCACTCCAAGATGTAAATACACCCTGAGCCCTGAGGCTTTGGTTGTTTTGCTGAGACACTGGGGCTAGATGACTGGGAGACTTCTGGGAATGTCCTCAAGCTCCTGGAGCCTTCTGATCTTTCCCTTGGCACCAGCAAGAATCACCTCAAGCCATTTCAGGCAGAGGAGTGTCTACACTTTCAAAGTTTGCAAAGAAGGGGTTGATAAGCCCCTGAAGTTTTCCTCCTGATTCTCTGATGTGACACTTTTGTGCTCTGTCATCTCTTCCTTCATTGGAGTTGGAGAGGGGACCTGGCAGAAGAGCTCTCCTGATATTTAGAGACAGAATTGAGAGACGACTCAGCCATGACTGTGTATGTCAGTCACCTTGCTTCCGGGACACAGCCCCAGCAGCTGCCTGGCTGGAAATGAAGGTCAGAGCCACCAAAGCAGCCCGTGGCCAGACCTGGCTCCTTCTCTGGGCTCCTGGCAGTCACACTTTCCCCACGGGAAGGGCTATTTATAGAACAGAAGGAGCATTCGCAGCTACACTCATCCCATGAGCTCAATGCTCCATGTCTTGGAGGGAACACTTCACTGCAGGTGACACCTGTGCGATGGCAAGACTTATTTGGGAGAAAGATTTATAATAAACAGCCTTATTTTATAGAGTCCCAAATATTTGCACAAAAATGAGCCCTTCGTATAACTTGCTCCATTTATCTCCCTGCTGTCACTGGGTGTATCTCTCTATTACTTTATCTTCTAGTTCCTCCAGCTTCCTCACTACTTCTGCCTTCTCATTTCTACTGCAGTTGTCACTCTGGGGGACCCCATCTCCCCTCCCCTTCTGCCAGCTAGTGCTCTACCCCTACCAGCTCACACTGGGGACCCCTCCATTGCCTCCAGGATTCTAGGGAGCAAGAGGAATGTGTGACTGGAGAAGGGCCTCGTCCAAAAGCCTTTCCGTCACCTCCCTGGGGCCTGGCTTCCATTTCAGCACTCTGGATAGCGCTCCCAGCGCTGTTGCTTTAACAGACTTGGCCTTGGCCTTGCAAGCCTGGGCTGACCCATTTGGAGCCTTTTCCAACACCTTCCTGCCCCATCTCTTTGTGTTTCTAACATTACAAAGTAAACCCTGATTGGTTTCTAACCTCCACAACTACCTAAGACACAGACTCAACAGCAGAGTGAGCAGCGTATAAAAAAGAAGCAATTTTAATTTCAAAGTTCTGCTGACATTCATCGAGTGCTCTCAAGGTTTATACAAACAGAATGCCTGCTTGAAATATCACTTTGAATTCCGTTTGTGCAATGGCACCTGTAATAGGCTGCTGTTTTGGTTTCTCTCAGCAATGTGAGCCTTTGTGTTTTAATATTCAGAGGCACAAGGAACAAGGGAAATTATAGCTGGGGAAGCCCAGGCTCAGTTCTTCATCATCCAAGTTAAATTTGGCTGCATGGAGGAAAACATCCTTTTAAAAGGGCGGTAAATGGGAATAATAATCTGTTACGTTTACAAAACACTGAGTATTTTCAAAGCCCTCTCACATTCATTATCTTGTTAGGTTTTCACAGCAATCCTGTTCAAAACATTCCACAAATAGCTGCTGCAGGGCTGGGTGTTATTGGCAGACTCAGGAGGCCTTCTTGGCAAATGGAGAAACTTAGGCTGAGGGAGGGTAAGTAACTGGCTCGAGGTCACTCCATGGTGGCCAAGTTGGGCAGGGCAGGCCGCGGCCAGGAGGTGGCAATGCCAGCTACCCTGTTTTTCAGGCTGCCTTTGCCCCTATGCCTCCCCCATGTCCCCAAAGCAACCTTTCATCTCTTCTCCCATGGCACACACCTTCTGCAGACCCAGTGGCCACAAGAACCCCTCGCCTGGGCTTCTGCCCTTTTAGGAGAATTAAAGCCAGAAGCAAAAGGAGAGAATCCTTACAAGCAGCAATCATCTTCATCTGCTCAGCCTTGACTTTGTGCCAAGAAGTGTGCCGTACCCTTGATGTGTTTTATTTCATTTGACCCTCTTAACAATTCTGAGAATGTTTTTAGTCCCAATTTACATCTAAGAAAACTTTTGTTCAGAAGAGCATAGCTAATCAGCGTTATACCCATAGCCACACTCGAGCAGCCTGCTCCGGAGCCTGAGCTTCCTGTCACTATGCCCTATATTTACTTCCTGTTTGAGGCCAGGGACAGCTTATAGCATCAGCCAGAGGGAGGACTGGGAGGGGTATAAGGCTGCTTTGCCTGTCTTGTCAGCAGGCAGGTTCTTTGCCTTCTGTAGACTGCTCCTGGGATGGGGACCAGAGCATTGTAGGTTCTGACATACAGGGTCCTGGGGCTGCCCCTCTGCCTGGCATTGCCTTTGCCCCTTGGCATGGAAATCATGGGACTGCATGCTGTACATGGCCCAGGCATTCATGCAAACTTGCAATCACTTCAGCAAACATGTTTTTGTATGGATGAATGAATGAGTGAGTGAATGAATGAATGAGGAAAAAGGTCTGACTCTGCAGGTGTGCGGAGTGGGGCTCTGCAGCAGAAAGATAGCAGCAGTCAGGAAATGTACCACCTGCCCTGGCTCGAAGCCCTGTCTCTGGACAGAGACCCCTGCAGCGCCCCCAGCACATCCCAGCTCCTGGTGGGGGAGGTTGAGTGGGTACAGGCAGAGCCAGGGCTTTCAGGGGTCAAGGTGATGAGGAGGATGGGAGACTCAGGGGTGGAGGCCGGGGAGTGCCAGGGCCCGTCAGATAAGCCTGATTTGATGTTCATGGTCCAGCCTGGGCTGGGCAGGCTGCTGGCGGATTGTGCCAGGCTCTGTCTCTGGGTGTGGTGTCATTTATAGGTTCCTGAAATTTGTTGCCTTTGATAACAGTGACAAGCCATAAACATCCCCAAGTGAGGAGTGTTAATAACACGGGAGGCATTTTTTAAGTGGTGGCTTTGGGGAGCCTTCAGCGTGTCAGCGCCAATGGGATGGCTGTTGTCACTGTCATATATCTGGGAAGTTATTCCGGGAAGGTCGCGTGGTGACTCCGTTGTCATTACGCACAAAATATTTCAATTTTCCAGAATAGAGTCGGTTCTGGCGTCAATGAATCTTCATCTCTTCTCCTTTTATGTCTCCCTGTTTGTCTCTGGAGTCTGGTGTTGTGTGAGCAGGCGACGGACATAAACAGGGGCTCAGGCTAGAATGGGAAGCTCCATGCCACAGCTGTGATGGGGAGGGGTCCGGGGGTCCGGGGGTCCAGGGTGAGTCCCCAGGGCCCTTTAAGTGGACGGGGGCTGATGGGCCAGTGTAGGGCTCTGAAAGGAGCCCCCAACTGCCTCTGATCCCACCCACCCAGCCAAACTCTTTCCTGGATGCAGCCTGCATCTTCCTTTGCTCTACCTTTGCTCACATCATCACCTGTCCTGCCCAAATCCACCCCCTCTGTCCACCCATCCCTTGTGGGCCAGCCCGCCCCCGCCACCCATCCACTTCTCCGACTGAGAGACTGTGCGGCGGGTGATTCATCTGGCACTTAATCACTAGCTTTCCCAGGCCATGGCTCCCACTCCTGGCTTGGCAATGGGGCTTAAATCTTGTTCTATTTAACTTGTCCCCAATTTGTCACCACCTCCTCATGGGCAAGGACCATGCCATAAATGCTCACGCAGGTCCCGGAGGGGCCAGCTGTGGCCCGGCACCGCCACACATCCTTTTCCTCGAGGCCTGGCTAACCCCCAACTGTTCTTCTCCGAATCCTCACTGCCCACGGACCACCTGGCTGGGGGGCCTCTCTGTGTGCTTCTGATCATCGACCCAGCCCACACCCACCGCTTGGGACCCTCCCCCCTATTTGTCTGTCTGTCCCAGCATGGTGCCAGACACAACTAGTCTTGAATAAACAAGTGGATGAAGGGGCGGGGCTGAGTGGGGACCCTGTGCCTTTGCTCTGCATTTGGGTTCCACGGCAAACTGCTGACCGCGGGGCCACACATTAGTTTCTACGCACAGCCCCGGCTACACATGGAGTCAACAGAGTCTCTGTCCTTGGAAAACATACACCTTGTGGAGGGACAAGACTGGCCACATGAAGAGGTTCTTGGGGTGGAGAGGACCAGCCCACAGGGGCAGTGGGCATTCCTGGGGAGCGGGCACTTGCAGATGAGGAGGCTTGAGGCCCAGAATCTTTGCTTTCACAGGCCCCACGTGTCATTTCCACTGCCTTCTGCCCACCTGACCTTTTCTTTGAAATGCCTTATTAACCCACAAACTAGGAGCCCAGCGGACGGCCCCTGCTGTCTGATCCTGGCCTTGCTTGGAGTCCAGCCCCTGCCAGGTCCACAGTCTCTGAAACGCTAGCATGGCTACACCTAGCAGGCATCCCTCCATGTAGCCTGCGTCCCCTGCCTTTCTGGCCCAGTGAGCTCTGAGTGGGTTGGGCCAGCATGCTGTAGGCCAAGGCAGGGGGATGGGCAAGGCACAAGGCGGTGAGGAGCCCCAGCTGGCCCTGCTGGCTCGGCAATGGCAGTATCTTGCTCCTCTAACTTGGCCTCCCTCCTGGATTCATACGCTTTGGTCCAGACCCCTTGGCCAGGCCCCAGACCTCAGGCTGTGCAGGTGAGGCAAGGAGGCACTTGCTTGGGCACCAGATTTAAGGGGGTGCCAAAAAACTGAGTAATGAAGATAATATTTATTGCAATACTCTAACCAGGCCAGAGCGGCAGAGGTATTGGGGATTAACTCTCTAGTCCACTGCTCTAACTCTACAGAGAAGCTGAGCTGGTGGAAGTCACATGGCTACTTGCACAGAATCGGTGTTATTCAACGTTGTAGCCCCGTGTGCAATATGCATCTGGAGATTCCTTTCATTTAAGCAAGACTTGCTAAGCAAAAATTGGGTGCCAAGCCCTGTGTGGAGGAGCTGGGCAGGTCATGGTGACAGAGCAGATTCTGCCCTTGTCTCAGGGAGCTGACGGTCGGGGGACAAGGGCAAGAACAGAAGCCACATACCCCAGCTTTTCCCTGGGAACCCATCTTTGAGGTCTTTACTTGCTGAACTGGCTGTGTGCATTTGCGAGGGCCTCATGCTTGTCCACTGCTGCCGCTGCTGCTGTGTGCGTGTGTAGGTACACATGTGTGCGCATGTGTGCATGGGTGTGTGTTTGTGCACGACCCCTCGAGGGACTGTGCACCCCGGGAAGGTGGGGCTGGGTCTGTCTGTCCCCATAAGCTTCTGCATCCCAGAATCTGGTTCTCTGCCCCAAGAACCTGCTCACCAGGTGGAGGCTGCACTCACGGTTGGAGGAGCCGGGCACTGTGAGGAGACCTGGGGACCACCTGGCTCAGCTCTCGTTTTACAGATGAGAACAGGAAGGCCAGGAGAGGAGAGGCAATCACAGTAAATAATAATAATAGTATCTTGTTTGGACTCTTCCCACACGCCAGGAACCTCAGACCCTGGAGCACACTAGTGTTCACAGGCGCCCTGCGGGACAGCAGTCCCCACCTGGCTTTACTGACAGGAAGGGGGCTCAGGAACGCATAGCAACGCACTCAAGCTCACCCCACCTGGCGGTAGTGGGGGATGGTTGGGATCCGGGGGATCTGACAAGGGGCTTGTGCTCCAATATCCTCAGCAAGGTCACTAGGACACGTGGTGACAGCTGGGACCCTGGAACCCTGTTCCCTTCCCCAGCCAGTGCTGTGGCCTGGCTGGGGCCCCAAGGGAGGGCTGGTAGGCCCTGGGGATCCCTGGAGTCTCTGGGGGCTTGGAGGCCAGGGCCGGGGCTCCCTTCCTGCAGCCGCTCTGCCACCCGCTCTGAGGGGCTTTGATTTGCTGTTAACACCCAAAGTTGAACGGAGGCTTATGAATCATTCATGAAGGTGCTCCAACGAGATCATTATTTTGAGTGTTGAGTGTCAGGAAAACAGCGTCTGACGGGTAAACATGATGTCTGATGACAGAACAGCCGATGGGATGACCCGGCAGCCGGGCACCTGCCATGCTGCTGGGAATTTTTAAACATTAAAAAAAAAAATCCAACCCAGGCTCAGGGAGCAGGCCAACTCATCACAAACCCCTGTCTGTGGCTGCCAGGGCAGGAGGCAAGGTGCAGGCAGCAGGGCCGTGGTGGGGGTGCGGGGGTGGTGCAGAATGTCCTGGGAGCCCAGCAGCCCATTCTCTGCCAAGAAGTGACTCAGCACAACCTCCAGCAGAGCCCCCAGCCCAGCGGGGGCCGGGATACACCAGGAAACTCCTCTCCAATACACAGTGCAGGCCTCTCAGTCAAACAGTTTCTGCCCTAGCTTCCTCTTAGAATTTCCCAATAGAATGACCTTCTAGAAAAGGCCAGGCAGGGCCCAAGCTCCCATTGTCCACCTTGGCCCATGCCAAAGGCCTGCCTCCTTTTGGAGAGCTCCTGTTCAGCCACAGACCGGATCCATGGCTGGCTGAGGCCCTGGGGGCCCTCCCCCGCCTCTGGCTGCGTCGAAGCCACTTTCTAATGGATGACAGTTCGTCGATAGCTTCACTACCTGCATTACTTAGGCAGAACAAGGTGAGCCCTGGCTGTACCCTTGAGCTCAGATCAAATTGCTGGCCAGCAGGGAAGCTACAAGCAGTCGGATTTTCTAAGGAGAAAGAGACAGCAAGGAGACTGACAGGCCAAAGGGGGCTCCTGCTGGCATAGCTCCTTCCCTGCCACCAGCCTCTCACGGAGCCCCACTTCCCTTCTCAGGGGAGGGGGGACAGGCCCTTGTATCATCCAGTCTCAGGCCCCAGCTTCTCTCTTAGGCCTTCTCTTGCTTCTTTGGGCCCTGGCTCTTAGTAGGGGAAGTGCCAAAGACACATACCTGTCCCCAGAGGAGGACCGTCTGGCCCTGGGCATGCCCCAGGAACCAGGTCCAGGAGGCTCCACCCTGGCTCTGTTTAGCCCATCCCTGTAGGAATTTTCTGGCAGCACCTCCATGCCTCCCTCTGTCTACAGTGTCCCTCAGTTCTGTCAGGTTTAGGCCTGTCTGGTTGTCACATGCTTTCTGGTTTTTTGTACATCAGCTTCCTTCAGACCTGCTGAGAGGAGCGCCAGGGCCACCTCGGAGAGCTCAGAGCAGGGGGCAGGAGTGCCTGGGTCTGCAGCCAGGAGAGAGGCCCCACCCTACTGTGCATCAGCAGCACAGGCCGAGTATGGGTCCCCTGCAGGGCCACAGCCTGACACAACTGGGGAAGGGGCTCAAGAGCAACCACGGCAGCCTAGAGGTGGAAAGGCCCTCCAAGGTCCCTTCCAGCCAGCACAAGGACACCTTCTACCACACCCAGCAGGCTCCTCTTCGTGAACACTTCCAGGGGCAGGCAGCTTGCTCCCTCTCCAACATCCATTCCAACAATTTGGGTCATTACAAAATTCTTTCTTAACCTGAGTCCAAATCTACCTCTCTAGAAAATCTGCCATGATTTTTGTTTTCTAGATTCACAAAGGATAGGATTCCCCTCTTTAGGATGTGATAGTCCTTCAAAGATTTGAAGAAAGATTCATGCCACTCATCCATTCACATATTTATTCACCCATCTGTCCATTCATCAACCCAACCATCCATCCTCTCATTCATTCAACCACTCATCCACTCACTCACCCATCCACTACTCATCCATTCATCAACTCATCCATCCACCCACCCATCCACTCATCTATCTACTCATCCATTCATCCACTCATCGATCTAACCACTCATCTACCCACTCGCCCATCCATCTACTCATCCATTCATCAACTCATCCATCCACTCACCTACCCACTCATCTACTCATGCACTCATACACCCATTCACCCATCTGTCTGTCCATCCATCTGTCCACTCATCAACCCACCCAACCATCCATCCACCCATCCGTTCATCTATCCATCTTTCTGTCTGTCCATCCACCCATCCATCCTCCCATCCATCTATCCATGCACCCATATCCATCCAAACATTTACCTATTATCTTCCCATCTATCTACACATCTACCCACTCATCCTCCTATCCCTCCACAGATTCACTACCATCCACCTATCATCCTTCCGCCCATCAACCCATCCACTTACTCATCTGTTGGCTGTCCATCCACCTACCCATGTATCCTTCCATCCATTCATCCATCCACCCGTCCACACACCCATCCTTCCTTCCATTTAGCTGTATTGAGGACCTGTTAAATGCCTATACCACTCTGGGTATTGAAAGTTCCTGGCCTCAAGGTGCTTACTCTCCCAGTAAGGTAGCCATGTGACCAGAATCACACAGTAACATGAGTGCTCACCTAGAGGAATACAGACAGTGTTGGAGGCTTCTGCGGCTCCACACTCCCACTCTCTTCCCCCAGTGATCCCAAGGACTCCAGACCCCTCCTCACCCTGGTGACACATCTCCACTGATGGCTCCTGGTCTAGACACTGCCCTCTTCAAACTCAATGCCTACAGTTATGCTGGGCATTGTCTGGTGTGCACACAGTCCTCTTCCACCAGCGGTGGGCAGGCCAGACCTGAGGCCAGGAGGTGCTTATTCAGCTCGGAGGCCCGGGCAGGGCAGTCTCTGCCAAGGTTTGAGGCTGGGGGTAAGAGCCATCCTCCCACATCCCCATCCCCTGGAGAGGAGGATGTGCTCGTGCTTCGAACATGAAACACTTTCCTCTCAGCTCCTTCATAGATCATGTTGGTGCCTTTTGAAGCACCAGAGAACATTTCAAATGAGTCCCTGGTAGGCTCAGTTGAGAAGTTCTTTTGGCCACTTAAAATCTCAGCCTCTTAACGTAAGGCACACTGGCAGTGATTGCTCAGGAAAATCACATGGAAGCAGATGCAGCAAGTTTCTGGTTATTTATCTGCCAAACACAGAGGCCACTTTTCATCATGCTGAACTTTGAGAGAAGATGAAAGCAAGAGAATTGATCTGGACCTCCCGTGGGAGTGTCACATGTGGCTGGCAAACAAGTGCCATCTTATGGGAGCCATTTCCCGGCCTGTGTCATGCCTGGACGGCAGTTGTGGGGTCTCAGGCCCTTCTCCAGTCACTCCTTTGATCTTTGGCATCCCTTTTGCTGCTTTCTGAGCACCCCACAGAGGCACCTGGCAGCCTCTGCCTGGCTGGAAGGGGTTGGGGTCTGGGTCTGGGGGGTCTTGCTTCAGGACCAGGGTCTGTCCAGTGTCCCCACTGACTGCACTGGCCACTCTCCTCCCAGACCAACCAGGGCGACCTTGTGTCACATGACTCAGAGGGCGCCAGGCTCCAAGGGGGGCGACCCTTTGCTGAAGGCTTCCTGCAAGCCCCCTGAGGGCAGGAGGTCGGGGTTGAGAGCAGACCAGGCAGGGCAGACCATGGTGCCTGCAGGGGGTGGCCGAGGGCACTTGGCCATCTCTCCCTGTGATGGTGAATTTTCTGTGTCAACTTGACTAGGCCACAGAACCCAGATATTTGGTGAAACATTAGCCCAGGTGTCACTGTGAAGGTCTTTTTCAGATGAGATAAATCAGTAGGTTTTGGGTAAGCAGATGCCCCCCCTGTACGTAATGTGAATGGGCCTCAATCAGTCAGTAGAAGGTCTTAAGAGAAAATGACTGAGGATCCCCAGGGAAGAAGGAATTCTGCCAGCAAATGGCTGTCAGACCCGAGCTGCAGCATCGACTCTTCCCTGGGTGCCCAGCCTGTCGTCTTGCTCTGCAGAATTCAGACACGCCAGACCCATAGTCACATGAGCCGATTCCTTAGAGTAAATCTCCCTCTCTGTGCGTATATCTGCACGTCCCGGTGGCTCTGCTTCTCTGGAGAACCTGACTGATACAGCCCCACCCAGGAAAGCCATGCTCTCTTCCCTCAACCCCACGGGATGTTCAGGGGCTGCCCAGCTCCGGACCAGGTTCCCTCTTCTTTCCGGTGCAGGTCTTGGGGCCAGAGTCAACAATCAACCAACCAGCCGATAATGAGAAAGAATCACGGTGGTCCCTGCCACTTATCGAGTGAGTGTCCTGTGCAGGACACCATGCTAACACCTCACATGCGTCCTCTCACCTCGTCCTCATGTCCACCCCAGGCGGGAGGTGCCATCATCACTCCCATTTGCAAGCAGGAGAAAGGGAAGCGCCAAGAGGTCAAGCAACTTGCCTAAGGTCAAGTGCAGCTAGTAGCTGGTGGGGCCAAGACTTGAATCCAGCTTTGGCCGGGGCCCTTGCTCGCACATTGGGCTCTTGTCCTGGTGTTTATGGGGGAGCCTGGCAGAGCAGGTCAGTGGTGTCACCAGCAAGGAGCCAGTATCTTGGGGTGACAGAGAGGATGAAGATGCTAACAGAGACCAATGCCTGGGGATGAAGGGGGTGAAAGGTGGAGAGATGGGGACAGAACCAGGCCAGGCTCTGTGTCCTCAGGCTCCTGGGATTGCCAGGGGCATCAGCTCTGCTCCTGTGGGCAGTTACCGAATGCCTGTCACCTTGTCACTCTCTCCCACAAATAGAGACATGGGTGGGGGTAGGGGGACAAAATCTAAAATGCCCTGTCAACTTGAGTGATCCTCCCGAAGCTGGCTGCCCCTCATTGCTCTGAGAAAGGCAATGAAGCCAGGAGAACTAATAAAAGCAAGTGCCGTGGGCTTGACAGATCTGCGGTCCAGGTGGGTGAAGGCCATTCTGCCACAGAGGAAAATGGAAGATGGAGAGAAGCAGCCCAGGGAGTGAGTGACCCTGAGAAACCTGGCACCCACCATTTGTCTGATGAGTGGACACTCGTCACAGCCCCTGGTGGAGGGGAGCCCACGGCCCAGAGCTGTGAGTGGCATGGGGAGTATGTTGTGGCCCTGTGGATGGGGAGGTGGGCGTGTGGCCAGCACAGCACACGCACGAGTGTGTGAGCAGCATGGGGGCTGGGGAAAGGCTGGGCAAATTTGGGGTCAAGGAGCCTCCAGCCCTGACAAGACTTGTCCCAAGTCCCACCCACATCTTCTGAGCTGATCCCTTGTTCCTAAGCTCCAGCTGCACCTACCGTGGCACCCCCTTCCCTCCCACCCATGCGTACCTAGGTCCGTCACACACCCACACCTGGGTGAGGATGGGTGCGCTGCTCCACCCCATGGTGGACTGAGCCTGTCACTCACCGAGGCCTCCTGCTTCCTGGCAGCGGCTCCTAGGCGCGGTCAGATCCCCCCACAACCGCCACTGGGCTCTGCTTCCTCCCACCCTCACCTGCAGGCAGACTGGCCTTGTCACTATCGCAGTGGCCTCTCTCTGGCTTCCCACCCATCTCCAGGGACAGAGGGGCAAGGAGGCGAGACGGTGCAGGCTAACCTGCCGGGCACCCCCAGAATCAGGGAAGAGGCTGAAGCTGTCACCCCAGGGCAGCCAGCCTTCAGCCAGGGCTCACCTGGACACAACTTCCTGTCTCTTCTCTGAAACAACACCTCTTTTGGCAGACACTTTGCCTCCCTGGAGTCTGACTGGAGGAAAGGGCTGGGAGTGTGGGTGTCTGTGAGGAGAAGACCCCGCCAAGGACCGGGATGCTGTGTGACTCTGAGCAGGGACTTGCCCTCTCTGGGTCCAGACTTCCTCAGCTGTGGAGGGACGGTGATTGCTAATCCCCTCTGGCACAGACACTCCCTGACCTTTGAATCTCAGACCACAATGACCGCCCACACTGTGGAGGCAGGTGGGCCTCCAAGCTCGCTGAGCCTCAGAATCACCTTGGAGCACCGCGGGGCCTGCTCCCCTGAACTGCAGTTAGCCAAGGGAACCTGCACACTTCGCAGGCACCGCAGAGGCTGATGTGGGGCGAGGGCCCTCACTCCTCTGAGAATTGCCGCAGCAAGGCCTACACACCAGGCCCTCCACCCCACCTTGAGAACTCAGGACACTGTCCTGGCGGCTGGACTGGGAGGTGTGGCTGTGCAAAGACACCAGGTACCTGAGATGCCCAGGTATTGTGGGAAGCTCCACTAGCCTTAACACTGTGACACTCAGTTTCCTCTGAGCTCCGAGGCCTTGGGCAAGCTTCCTTCATTTCCCCAGCCCTGGGATGAGGCCAACCCTCCTTAGCTTCTTACTAACTGGCCTGGGCCTCAGCTTTCCCATCTCTAAAACGGGGAAATCACATCACTAGTTTCACCTTCTAGGGTTGTTGTGAAGACACAATGACTTAATAATGTCATGTGTCTGGAGTCCTGCCTGGCTGCACAGGGATCCCTGGAAACGTCTGGGCTCTGTGACGCCCGAGGAGAACCAGCCTCCAGATCCAGCAGAGCCAAGGGAGGAAACTGCTTCCCACCTTCTTCATTTAAAGAAGAACCAAATCCAGGCACCAAGTTTACACATTAATTTTGCTATAGACGGGAGAATTTAAATAGCTTCTAAAAGGTATTTTTAAAAACTGCTTTTCAATGCTTCATTAAAAGACTCTCTGCCTTGTCTTGGAGTCTCTGCAGCTGCCAAAAATACTATGAAAATTACTAAAATGCAGTCTACGTTGGCTCTGAAAGAGTTTGTCAACTTGCTTTAAATGATCTGAAAACCGATGACATGAGGTCTGGGACACAAGCGCTTGTTTTGATCAATAGGGTGCCCAGGGGCCTCCATGAAGAGCACCTCTGTGATTAAGGATCCTCCCTGGACACTGTGGACGCCCTTTCTGAAAGACTTGCTCCTCTGGGTTTACAGATCCCTGAAATGTTGGGGTGTCCCCGGCTTAGTCCTGGGAACCTCTCTTCTCTTCTTCAGTGATGCCACTCAGCCTGACCCTTGATGCCTTAATTCTTGTCTCAGGTCCTGACTTCACCCAATTCCAAACCTGTAGTGTCCACTGCCTGTTTGAGACATCTCCCCAGATGTCCACCAAGAATCTTGATGGCAACATGGCCCAAGGGGAGCTTCTGATCCCCCCACCTGTTCCCCGCTGGGTCTCCTCTTCTGAGGACAAGGTGTCACCACCCACCCAGTTCTTCAAGCCCTGAATGTGTCGGTCACCCCGGAGTCCTCTCTGCCTTAACTTCACATCCAAACCATCTGCACATTTGTCCACCTCCTTCTCTCTTCCCCCTGCTCTGCCCTGGTCGGTGAGGCCACCCTCTCTTGCCTGGACCTCAAGGGCCTTCCAGGCGGCTGCCAGGTCTGCCTCTTTACAAACATCTATTTTGCCCATAGCGGCAGGAGGGAGCTTTTAAAACACATCAATCAGATCATGTCACTGCTCTGCTTAAAATGCCTCCAAGGCCTCCCATGCACTTTGAATAAAGTCCCTGCTCTCTGCCAGCTCCCAGGCCTGAGAGGCCCCTTGGCTGCCGGCGGCTCCCCCTTGCTCAGCAGCCCCGGCCCCCGATGTCTTTCTTTTCCCTTCCTCCAGCCTTGGTGCCTTTGCACTGGCTGATCCCTCAGTCTGGAACACTCTTCCCCCAGGTCCTTGCAAGGCTCAGGCTGCTTCTGTGACATCTGTCACAGCACAAATGCCTCCTCCTTAGAGAATCCTTTTCTGACCCTTGATTGGGAAAGACCACAGGCCTTACCCTTATCTAGAATTTTCTTGTTTATTTGCTCATCTCCTTCTTCTTGCTGGCTCACCAGCTCCGTGAGAACAAGGACTCTGGGATCCCTAATCCCTGGAACTAGAACGATGCCCAGCACTCACTTTTCAACAAATGTATCTTGATGAACGAGTCAATGGACCTGTCTCAGCAACCTGCCCACCCACCTCTTGTGTACGAGACACTCACAGCTTCTTTACCTGGAATGTCTTGACTAGTGGAGTCCAGGCCTCTGCCGAGCTGCCTCTGGAAGGCCTGGGGAGATGCCACGGCCCAGAGTGGAGCAGATGCAGGAGCATCCCAAGGCTCAGATGGCAGCTTGGCATGATGGCTTTTAGGATGTAGGCGTCTGAAGCCCAACCCTGCCACTTACGCACTGTGGGACTTGGACAAGTTCCTTAGTTAACCTCTGAGCATCAGTTTGTCCCTCTAAACAGCACTCCCTGCCAAGGGCCTTGTCAAGGTTTAAACCTGGTATTGCATTTCCTGAGGTCACGGTGCCTGGCCCTGCCCTGAAGTTTAACAAAAAGCAGCAGCTCTTGTTCTTACTGCAGGTACTGCTGAGAGACCGCAGGGTGGGAGGGGTAGGAAGAACTCTTGGAGAATCTTCATTTCCAAGGAAAAGGCCCCAAGAGAGCCAGGTTGGCTTCAGTGAAGACACTCTGTGCCCCACATTCAGGGCGCAGACAAGCACACTTCTGACCTGATCTGCACTCCTGGGGGCCACCCACACAGTGTCCTCTGGACACCCAGTGCCTCCTCCTGCCCTGGTGGGCAGCTTGCAGGACAGCCAGGCCTTTCACATGGCCCTGTATCCTTAAGAGTACCCTCTCTGGTCACCAGGGAACACTCAGAAGGTGTTGGCCCATTCCAATAGGACACTACTCATGTCTCATGCCTGGAGCCGTCACTAGTCAGTCACTCACTAAACATTCGTCATGTTCCTTTATGAAGTGCGAGCTCACTCTGCTGCAAGGTGCTGGGATCTGACTGATCCCAGGCCCAGCAAAGGTGCCACAGGAGAGGCGCGCGGGCAGAAGAGATGTGAACCGATGAAGACCCATCTGCGGCTCGTCCTGAGAGCTAGGGGAAGGAGGGTGGTGGCGAGGACAGCAGGGAAGGACGCTCCAAGCAGGGCTGCTGCACTGAGACGGACACCACAATAAAGGGCAGCCACGGAAGACTGGGGAGGGGGTTACAGGCAGAGGGAGCTTGGCTTGTTCGCAGGAAGGAGAGTGAAGTGAGTGTGGCAGAGTGTGGTGCACCAAGGGCAGAAAGATCCAAAGTGCCACGCACGGGGTGGGTGGAAGCCGCGCTGTACAGGGGTGTTCTGGCCAGCGTGGTAATTCAGAGTTTAATCTGAGAGCAGGAGTCAAGGGAGCGATTCTGGTGGCCTTTTGGGCACGGGTGTCCCCTATTACCAGGACCCCTTTCTTTTTATTTGATTTGCTTAACAATGAAGAATTGATTAGAAGTTTTAATTGTTTCTAGAAACTTTGAGGCCCTGGAGCAGTGTGCAAAGGCCTACTTTAAATGTTTTACAATAACGGTCTTTTAAAAAATTCCAGACTTAATTTATCCAAGAACTTGTTAAAATTCCCTCTGTGCAGCCACAAAGGAATGCGCTTTTGAAGTCATTTACTTACCAATAAATTACAATGGTCTGAAATCATTAGCAGCAAAGTAAATTGTTTTAATTGATCTGAACTTCGTTCTGACCCGGGGACTCCGTTTCTGTGCAACTGCACTTTCTAAAGGTCTAAAATAACAAATTAATCTCTTTTGAATCCTGTCATCTTTGGATCATCCTTTCTCTGACAGACCAGGAAGGGGAAAGAATTTACGGTGTGAACAGTTTGCAGACAGCCCTGGATCTGCATAGGAATGTTTCAGTTTTGGGGTGTGTGGGTATGGGGTGTCTAGTTCCAGGTTACTGTTTTCATTACAGGGAAGAGGCAAACCTCAGAGAACCAACCTGTGTTAATGTCTCTTTTTTGTCCTGGGTTGTGGTCATATGAGTTGTAAGTACTTATTTGCTGGTTTGTATTAATATATATTTCCTGCATAAGAGCAATTGCAAAAGTAAAAATATGTTTTAAAAATCTTAGAGAGGCTTCCCCTGGTGACCTTGATTCCCAGACTGTTGCTTGGGAAAGACCTGGAAGATGTGCTCAGCAGCCAGCACAGTGAAAACTCCTCTCTCTGGACTCCTCCCTGCGAGGCCTGATACCCAGTGGCTGGTGGCTCTGGGGGTGTGCAAAGGTGCCAGGACCAGGACATGACTGAAGCTGTACTTTAGGACTCCTCTGGGTCCTCTCCCAAGTTAGTGCTGCCTGGTTGAGGGGAGGAGAGCTGGGTTGGCTGGCAGCCAGCTGCCTACCCTAAGTACGGCTAGTGGGTGGGGGCATCTCCAGCTGTAGCCCTCATGAACCACCCCCACAAGGTGCAGGCATCAAGGCCAGACTGTCCCAAGTCATGGTCCTGCGTGCAGAGACGCCAGCCCAAGGGCCACTGCAAGGTCCCTGAGGCTCCCTTACTCTTGTCCTCCAGAGCTAGAATAAGCTGGTTATATTGGGGGTGGTCAGCATCCATCCAAACCACCCCAGCCCGTGTCCAAGACTCTGCCTTGTCTGTCCTCATACTCTGGAGTATGCTGCTCTTCCTGCCTAGAATCTTCCTTCTTCCTATATCACTGCTTCCACATAAGAGGCTCAGGATCGGCCCTGGCCAGGGACCGCGTGGAGCAGCAGGGCCTTGGTGACTTGGAGCCATATATTAAACCTCCCAGAGGTGGCCTGGTTTTCAGGCCAGTGGTGGTGGTTTATGCTCCGCAGCCCCCCTCACCACTACCCCAGGGAGATGGGAACCCTGGGACCTCTGCACAGGCAAATAGTGATGTTGGGGTTCAGGGTGGAGACTTCCAGGACAAGGGTCCAAACTCAAGTTCTCCTTTCCAGGGCATGCTCGGCAACTCCTGCCTAGCTGGGGTGTGTAAAGAGCTGGAAACTCCCATCTGCACACAGCCCTGCCTTGTGCTGGCAGCAAGGGGGTGCTGATCAAACAAGAGGGGGCCAGGCCTGGAGCCACACGGCCAGGAGGGCAGCCGGGGGTCAAGAGTATCATAGTAGTTTATCTTTGCAGCATTGATGAAGGGGCCTCAGGAGGAAACTGTTAAATTTACAAGAGGAGGACGATTTACATTTCAGCAAACCCACCTCTTATTATCCCCGGAATAAAAGAAAAATCGTGGCAAGGGCTTTGGGGGTCAGTCCGGAGGTCTTGCCCAGTCTCCCGACTGTCAATACCATCTAAGCAGAGAATTTCTTTCCTGGACTGTGAGCAAACCGTGCAGGATGCCTGCAGGTGCTGAGCGTGGAAGGAAGGGAGGATACCTGGGAGCTGGCGGAGAGCTGCTGCTGGCCAGAACCGCCGGCCTGCACAGAGGGACAGGCCCACGCTGCAAGCTGACAGGCCAAGCGCCGACTGCTCTCACCAAGGGTACCTGCCTCCCCGGTCCCCAAGCATCCCAAAGTCAACCTCTGCTCCTCAACTTGGAAATGAAACAAAAATGTTATAGCAGAATTGGCTTGAGGACATCTGCCCCTGTAGCCTGAACAAGTCTGGGGGCATGTGGGCAGCCCTGCCTGGGCAGGGTAGGGGACACAGGGCCCCCAGGAAGAGGGCACCACCCACCCGTCCTTGGGGCCCCTCTCCCTGCTGGACCTGAGGACAGGCCTGGGTCCCACCTGCCTCCACAGGTACGACCCCTGGCCAGTGCCTGGCCGACTGCCTAGCTCTGCCAGGAGGAAGGGAAGGGACTGCAACATCCTGACCTCAGGGGCCCACAAGAAAGAGGAGCCTGGACCACAAGGGTCCTTCCCCAGAAGGAGGGAGCAAGATGCCACTGCAGTCCCCCTCCCCAGCCAAGCCCTAATCTCATGGAGGAAACAAATGTTAATGGGAAGCACTTAAAATGGAAAGGGAGTCTATTTCTCCTTAACTGTCTCTGGCTGCACAAAATTCTGAGAAGCGATTGAAGGTAAATTGCTTGGTTTTCAATTTTAAGCTGCACTTATCCAAGCACGATCAGTCTTCCCTGATCGTGGCAGAAAATAATAAGCGCCTGATGTGGGGTTGCCCTGGTGCCCAATAACACGGTGGGATCGTATCCCCATTTCATTACAGAAGACAGAGTGCGCTTTAAGCAAGTTTATTGATATGATAAATTGTCCTGTCACTTCCCTTTGGGTGAATCTCCTGCCCCGAGGCTGTTGGCCGGCTCCAGGGGCTGGCATCCACTGGCAGGGGGCAGTGGTCCATCTGGCCACACCTGCCAGGGGCCTGGTGGTAACCCTGGGGTTACCTTGCAGGGAAGGGATTGCATGGGTCACTGTGGCCAGGGCTGCTCTCATCACCCTGGCCTGGAACTGTGTTGCACAGGGCTCGAGAGTTCAAGGCTTGGGGTCTACCAGGCCTGGTTCCAACTCAGGCTCTGCTCTGTGACCTTGGGCACACTAACCTCTCAACATCCTCACTGTACAATGGAGTGGGGATGGCGGTGGCGAGGGTTAGACAAATTGGTGCATGCAGAGCTACGAGTGAAGTGTGATTACGAAGCCTGCAGCCTCCCGGGTTGCCAGGGACGACCCCCACACTGCGCAGCATCCTGGCCACTGGTGGGCCAGCCCAGTGACCATCCAGCAATGCGGAGGCTGCCACATGTATCTGAATGAATGAAGGAACACCAGAGCCAGGAACCAATGGGGAATAGAGGCTCTGTTTACCCAGAAGCTATGACTATCTGGGCTGGGCAGGAGGGGTTTGGGGAGGTACTGGGTGCTTTCTGTTCCCTTCCAGGAAAAACCATTTTTCACCTCTGAGTCTGACCTCCCAGCTCTGCTCTTTCAGGAGGCTTTTCTGCTCCCAGCAGCCCTTCCCTGGGGAGGGGGTGCTCCCCCCAGGTCCCTGCCAGCCTGGGAACCTGACCCGCAGACCCTGGGCCAGAGCAGCTGCAGGAGGAGAGGTTCCCGCAGAAACCGAGTGCTTGGGGGAGCCCAGGTGTCTCGAACCCATTTGAGGTTCTCATCTCTAAACACTTAATATGAAGATAAATGGATCTGAAAGGAGCATTTCCCCCTCAACCATGTAAACACGAAGCAGCAGACGGGTAAGTAACATTAGGCCTGACACGGGGAAGCTGCGAGGTATTACTCACCCTGATAAGTTTAATGTATAATTTAGAAACATATCATCAAAATGGGAAAAAAGGGAAGAACCTCTTAAATAACTCTGAAAGATATTCAGCTCTGAAATCACGGGCAGTTAGAGCTGGGGGTGTGCTGCAAACTGCAGACTCGCCGCAGAGGCACACCCCACACTTCGAGTAATTGGATTTAGATGGATCTGCGAGCAGAGCACGTTAGGAAGGAAAGATTCACCCTCTCCAGAGGTGGGGAGCTGGGCTAGGGTGGGGGCTCTGCTGGCACAGCAGGGCTGCCTGCAGGAGCCCTCTGGGTGGGGGACCTGCTCGCCCGCAGGCCCTGAATTCTCCCCGCAGCTGGGCGGATGCTGCTCCCTGGAGCCCTTGCAGCTGCTCTCCCTGACTCCTGCCACGGAGGCTCTTCCCTCTCACCTGGCCTGGGGTGGCAGTGGTGGGAAGTGTGCAGACAGATTGACAGAGTGGCCTGGGGACAGGAACAATTCCAGGGATTTATGCCCCTCCCCTCTTGGAGGAGCGGTGTTGGGTGCAGGTGGTATACAAGGTGGGCTGTGGTAGGGTTTGGGGACAGCATAAAGCCATTTTCTGGCATATCTGGGTGACTTTGGGTCCACAAGCCCCTGTTGGGTGGTATACCCTCTCCCTCAACAAGAGGGTGGGGAGCCCCCATCCACGCCACTGTTGTGCTTCTCCCACCGGGTAGCATAGGTGTCAGGAGACTCAGGTCCCAGCTCAGCCACCACGTGAGCCACATGACCCCTGCTCAGCACTGGGCCCCTGAGTCCACGCGTTCTCTGCCATGTCTCAGGGATGCTGATACCTCCCCCAAGTCCCAACCTCCGATGGTGTGAGGATCCAGTGAGAGGCCAGGAGACGGTGCTGGCCTGGTGTGCCAAGCAGGGGCACCCTCCCATCCTTTCCAGGGATTTCTGCCTTGGTGATGAGCTGAGGCAGAGGAGTGCTGACATGGGAGGGAGGCTGCAGGGCCACGGGCACTGGGGTGGCACCTTGGAGCAGGGGTTCACAGCGTGGCCACTGCCGCCACCCCTGGGCTTGTCCCGGCTCTCGAGTAGTCAGCCGCAGACAGGCCAAGGTGTTGGTGGGGTTTGAAAGCTCCAGGAGGTTTTAACGTGGCTCCAGGGTTCAGCACTGCACAACACCCTTGCCCTTGCCCTGCAGGACATGTGGACTTTATCTCAGGCCCCCGGGGAGAGTCCAGATAAGGTGTCTTTTCCTATAAGGAGGAGGACTCAGGCATTTGAAGCAAGGACATTTCCCTAATTTCTGGGGTTTTATCGCCAGAGTGTGTCCATAGCCACCCCTTGTCTGCTTAAACTCAAGCTGCCAACCCCCAGCTTGCCCTGCGATGTAGCTGCAGGAAGGAACTGCCCACGCTTGTGGGCACCCAGGTCCCCAGGGATGGACACAGCTGGCTGCCTGGCTGGAAGTGGGCACCCCCATCCCCACTCCTCCAGATACCCTGTCCCCACTCGTCCTTGGGGTCTTGTCTCCCTGGGAACTGCCCTGACCACCTGCCTTTCCCAAATGTCCTGAGGATTTCTGGCACGCACTCTGCCTTGCCTGTGAGCATTCCTGCCGAGCTATCCCTGCAGCACTGGGAACAGCCCAGCTGGGGTCTAGACATGCTTACACAACTGAACCCCGCACACAAGGGAGGAGTGGCCGAGAGAGGAGGTGGGGGCTGGCGTGAGCACAGGCCCTAAAGCAGGAAGCTGCAGGGGTGGATGAGCCATGTCTCCAGTTTGCCAGCCTCTGCCCCCGTCCTCTCCCATGGAGCTCCCACCCCAGGATGCACAAACGGGGGAACTCGAGTCCTGGCGATCCCCCTGTCCCTTGAGGCCCTCTGCTGTCATCCTCCTGAAGCCCATTCTGTGCCCATAGCCAGTGTGATTCCGCGTTCCTATTCCTCTGCGCTCACAGTGAAACCCCAAGCTCTTACAATGCCTGCAGCCTGGGCCCATCTGCTCCTGGTCACCTCTCCTACTTCATTGCCTCTTTGTCCCCTCCTTGGGCATGTGCTGGGGGTGCTGGCCTCCTGGCTATTCCTCAAACATGCCACGCCCACTTCCACCTCAGGGCCTTTGCACACGCTCTCCCCTTTGTCAGGATCGCTTGTCCCTGGGTATATTCACAGCCTGTTTCCTCACCTCACTCAGATCTCTGCTCAGATGTCACCTCTGCAGAGGACTCTTCCGGGCCACTCTATCTAAAACCCCCAGTACTCCTTCCTTTACTCTGCTATGTTGTCGTTACGGCATTTATCACTATCTGAAATTATATTACAGGCCCACAATCCAATTCCAAAATCCATAAAGCTCTGAAAACCAAAAGCTTGTTCATAACTCATTTGGTGGCAAAACGTGACCTGAACTGATGTGAGGCTATTTATAGCCTTGGTTCATCCCTCTTCGTGTGAATATTCATACCTTTTGCCACAGAAATATTAATGCATTTGATTATGGGGAGCTACTCCACACCCCGCTGGGGACGTTACATAATATATGGTCTGTGTACCACACTGAGTTTCTAAGATGCAAAGTCAGAAGGCTCCAACCAGTTTCTAAGCCTTGGCACTGGTTTTGGCATTGCAGGGCAGAGACCTCTCTGCTGGGGGCTGCCAGGCACTGCAAGATGTTTACAGCTTCCCTGGCCTCCACCCACCAGATGCCAGTGGCACCTCCCCCTGAGCTGTGACAACCAGTAGTGTCTCCAGACATTGCCAAATCACCTCCAGCTGAGGACCACTGGCCTAAGTACACCCGGCCTTAGGTGTTTCAAATAAGGGATTGTGGACGTCTCTCTAGTTATCTGTTTACTTACATGGAATGTAACTCCATGGGGCAGAAATCCTTCTGTTCCTTTCTCTGTGATATCCTCCACATCTGGTGGTGTCTGTGGCGGAGTTGGTACTTAATTCTGACAGTGTCTCCTTTGACCAAAACTCTAGTCAGCCTCTCCTGAGTCCTCTGCATGGCTAGATCCAAACACAGGCTTCCCTCTCTGTCCTTGTAGAATCCATTTAGAGTAAGAATCCTATTGTCATCTTAGCAGAAACCCCTCACTATTGGCATCTGACCACCGAGATATCTTATCATCCCCGCCTGCAAGTCAGTTTCGCCAGAAACCCTCATCCTTGGCCAGACTCTCAGTTTCCATCCACTGCCCCCGACCCTGCCCCTTGGTTATAAATCCCCACTTGTCCTTGTCGGCACTGGAGCCGAGGCCAGTCTCCCCTCTACTGCAAGACCCCGTTGCAGTCTCTGAACCTATCATCATGCGCCCCTGGGATCAAGAGTGCCTTACCGTCTCTAACAAGTGTCATGAAAAATTTTTTCTTTAACAATACATACTTGTTACTCTGGGAGGCCGAGGCGGGTGGATAGCTCAAGGTCAGGAGTTCGAAACCAGCCTGACCAAGAGCGAGACCCCGTCTCTAAAAAAAAAAAAAAAAAAAAAAAAAACAATACATACTTGTTGTGTAAAGAAATAAAGGAGTATATGGTTCCTTTAGCAGGCACCTGGGGGTCCCTATCCCAAGTGCTGAACGTTCTTCAAATACCTTCCTCCCCTGAGCAGAGTTGTGGACACCCTGTCCCATCCTGGCTCATCTCCAGGGGTGTGATAGCACCCCTAAGAGTTTGGGGCCCCAAGGAAGCCACACGGCTGACCTCAGACTGTTGATCCTCAGAGCAGTGACAACAGTCTGTGTCTACCTCTTGGGAGATAGTGCCTTATAAATGCTAGACACTCATCACTGTATGGAGTAGAATTTCCCTTGACCTTTTTGTGCACATAAGAGGGCCTCGTGGGTCAGGGCGGACTTGGAGAGGGACAGAGGCTCAGGTGCCCCACAGGGTCTGGTCATCGACAGGCTGTGGGGAGGAGGTGGGGGTCCTTGAGAAACTCTAGGCTCTGGCGTTTGTTCTGGTAGAAGGTGTTCAGGGCAGATTACACGGTGGGAGGGTTATAGGTCCCACCTACATTTCCGACCAGTGACATCCCAGCCTCTGCTGGCTCACTTCTGATGGGGGGGCTCACTCTCCCCTGGGACAGCCTTGCCCCCAGAGGACAGCTCAAACAGTTAAGGAGCCCCTCCCCTCATTGCGCTAAAATCCTGTAGCCCCCACCCGCTGGCCCTAGCCTGCTCCAGAGCTCAGGGCATCCTCAGGCTCTGCTATTTCACACCCATGAGGGGTGGCCAATGTCCTTGCCTTTCCCAGGACAGTCCTGGTTTCAGTCTCTGCACCCCTCCCCCTCCCCAAGGTGGGGGCACCTTCATCAGGGGTTTCTAGTTTGCTGTCTCCTCCCACGCACTCCCACACAATTTGGAATCACATCCTCTCTTCCCAGGACGCTCGGGCACAGGGAGGGGATCTACTCCAGAAGAGGCCAGACCTCCTGCTCAAAGCAAGCCACTCTCCACCCAGGATGTACCCAGTCTGCAGCCTGGACCCTTCCTAGCTGACAGCCACTGGAAGGTTCTGGAGAGTGTGCACCCCAGGCCAAGGTGACCACCCAGAATCCGCGGGCATTTGGGACATACTGAGCATGGAGAGGGTGGGAGGGGTTGAGGCCTGGGATGTAGCCACAGAGCTCACAGCAGAGGCTGCTGTTGTCCCCGGTGCCCATTCCCTTCTGTTTCTCAGTGTTCAGTCTCCTGGGTACACAGCCACCTGGACGGCTGTGTGACATTTCCCAGCTCCCATTGCAGCCAAGTGTGGCCATGTGGCTGAGCTCTGGCCTATGGGATGTAAGCGAAAGTGGTATGTGCAAGTTCCAGGACATGTTCTTAAAGGGAGGGTCTGTGACTCTCTCCTTCCTGGTGGCTGGGATGTAGACACGATGGCTGGAGTTAGAGCAGCTATGTTGGATCAGAAGTGGTCCCCTGGAAACTGTGGAACCACCCACCATACTAGCCCTTGACTGCCTCAGTTTACAGAGAGAGAGGTGAACCTTTATTTGTTGAGCCTCTGTTAGTTTCAGTTTTCTGCCACGTGCAAGTGAACTTAACCCCAACAAAAACTCCAGATCTCAGGCAGATCTTCTTGCTGGAGATAGTCACAAAGACTCATCGATGGCCACAC
The DNA here is from genome assembly GCA_008086735.1 of Cheirogaleus medius. Lineage (NCBI taxonomy): Eukaryota > Metazoa > Chordata > Mammalia > Primates > Cheirogaleidae > Cheirogaleus > Cheirogaleus medius. The sequence goes on along the minus strand of VBSM01000529.1, from coordinate 2,853,003 downwards.
TCCAGGGTGCAGGGCAGGGGGTGGGTGAAGGTCAGGGCAGCGAGGCCCTCAAGTGGGAGTGGGAGAGGATTGAGGAGGTCCGGAGGCCACGTAAAGCACTGTGCCCTTGCAAGGACAGAGAGCTCCCGTCAAATTGACAGGAGCCAACTCCTCTCTCTGAGCAGCTGCCTGGGCAATCGTTTATGGGAGCCGCTGGCTCCTTGTAAAGGAGGGCCCTGCTTTCCCTGGAGACAGGCTCCTAGAGCAGAGACTCCAACCTGCTGCTCCTGCTGCTGGCCTGCTTGTGGTGAAAGTTACAGAAGCTACAAATGCTGCCTTCGGTGCTCCAGGAGAGAGCAGCCCCAGAAAGCTACCAGGCAGAGAGAGAAGAAGAGGCAGAGGGACCCTGCTGGTATGCTATACACTTGTCAACCCACCCTCACGGGCTGTGCGTTTTTGTTAACCCTACGACAACCGTGTGAGAAACAGGGGAAGCATTCCTGCCCTCTTGTGACAGATGAGGAAACGGAGGCATGGCTTAATGGAGGTGCTCAAAGCCCCTCAGTACAGAGTCGGAAGGCAGAACTGAGCTGCTTGAACTCCAAAAACAGTGCTCCTTCCATTCCAGAAATCCAGCGAGAGGATGCCTGCTCTCCCTACGGCCAGAGCTGCAAAGGCCTGGGCAAGGGGACCACACAGGGCTGGCATGGAGGCTTGTCCCTTGGCCTTGGCTCTCTCAGCCTGGCCCATCTCTGAGGGCTCGTTCACAGCGGGAAGGAGGGTGACCCCGTTGGCAGCTCACAGGCCTCGGGTGGGCCTCACCTCCCGATTTCTGGCACCCAGCCCGGCCATTGTTTCTGTACTTTCTCCAAATTAAAAACTCATTGCTGCCCCTTCCTAGGTAAAAAGAGTTAATTTTCAATTCGAGTGCGTGGGAGGGTGTCCCCGGGGAACAGAGTAATGAAGCCGCTAGTGCTAGTTGCAAAACAAATAGATAAATCAATGTTTCAATTTTCTCCATGTGCGAGAACGGCCACTGTTGCTTAGCAATTCAGAGAACATTACCGTGGGCTCTTTCGAGGCAGCCATAAACGCCACAAAAGTTGCTGGGGTTTGAGCCATATTAGGGCAAAAAGCAAACTTATGTTCTCAGGGTGCAGCTGGCTGGAGCCAGGGAAAGGGCCGTTTCCAGGAGGTGCCCTTCAAACCCGTCCTCTCGCACACAGCACCCAGCAGGCGGAGGGTGAGACACACATGGACGGGCAGGCGGGGCAGAGCCAGAGCCCGGCTGGCACCAGGGTGCCCCCAGTGGGTTGGGGTTGGTTCTCACCATGCAAGTGAGGCTGCTCTGACCCTTCTGGGCTGTCAGGGCACCCTGGAGGAAAAAGTCCTGCCTTGCATGGACTCAGAGACCTCAGCCCAGCCCTGCCAGCGTGCCTCCAGCTTTAGTCCTGCATACAGCGAGGCTGCCAACCATGTCATCAGGCCCTGCTTTCCTGATCCAACCCTTCCTGTGGCTCCCCAGCACCCTGGCATGGAGTTATCAAGAACCACGCACTCTGTGGCTGCAGTTTACTAAGCTCTGCAGTCGTTTCATATTCTCAGCAAACTTTTGGGGGAGTTTCTATTATTATCCCCATTTACAGATGAGAAAACAGAGGCCCAGTGAGGTTTTATGACTTTCCCAAGGTCACATGGTCAGCACAGGGTATTTCGTACTGTATTTCACTAAGCACCCCACGTGTGGGGCTTGTGATGGGCACAGGCTTGGGAGGGATCTTGGCTGAGGAAGGGATACCCCAAGCTCCAAAGCCAATGAGTCAAATCTCAAGTTCACCTTTGACCAGCAGCTGAATCCAGGAGATGAAACATGGGAGGGATTTTGCACAGAGTCAGGCCTCAGAGCCTGGTGCCCAGGGACATTTGGCCTGTGGGCCACAGTAGCCTTTGGTGTCACCCAGAATGAGTGGTATTGTCAGTCTCTGACACAACTGTCCCAAAAAGTGGGAGGGCCTGACACTCGTTAGTGGCTGCTCCATGTGTGGGTGTCCTATCTGCCACCTGCCCTCAGGAAAAGGACCATGTGTCTCTGAGGTCCCTATAGTGTCTGCTGTGCCCATTGTGTAAACTTGTCATGGCTCTCATCAGCTCCCTTGCCTGTCTTCCCTCCCCTGTCCCAGGTGCCCCACACTCATAGGGCTCCCTTCTGGAAGGTTCCTCTCACCTCTCCATGTGCCCCCACCCCCAGCAGTTCTCAAGGTCCAGGCCAGATGCTGGCCCTCCCCTAGGTAACCCTGGTAGGACCCCCAGGTTGGGGCTCAACCAGACAGACCTTGGTGGAAGCTTCTTCGCTGCTGCCTCAGTTCACACGTCTGTCTCTGCTCTCAGTCTCTCTGGTCTAGGAAGCCCCGACGCCTAGCCCTGTGCCGGACCCAGAGCAGAGGCCAGACATTCATGTGCCAGCTGGCCAGGTAGGGCTTGGGTTCTGCTGAGCAGGTCCACCTCACCACCACTTCTCTCAGCAAACGCCACTCGGGTGCCACAGCCCAGACTCGAGAACTGCACCAGCCATGAGGCCAGTGGCCAGGGAGAAGGCCATATTTCTCCAGGATATAAGAAAGTGAACTTTAGAGGAAAATCAACTACAACTAAGGTCTTGGCTCTGCCACCCGCAGGTGCCAAGACCTTGGAAACTGGCCTCCCTGGCCTTACTTTCCCCACCTGCATGGTGGCAGGTGACACCAGCGCCTCAAGGTTCTCTGAGGTCATGCTGGGATGACCAGGGTCCTCCACTGATGCCACTACTGTGGTGACTGTTGTTGACCTGGTGTGGCTCTGCTTTCTTTCCGGAAGCCTATCCTAGGCTGGCATGACTGCCCTAGGCCAGGCTAGGGATGTCAACCATGCACTGCTCACAGTGTCCAAAGACTTGGGCCAGATGTCCTGTCCCTGACGTGAGGAGTATGAGACTGAAGGGCAGCCTAGGTACCACCAGAAAGTGCCCAATTCCCCCAGGCATATCCCTCTCTGTTCTTGAGTCGGCCACCACCCCCTCTTCAGCCCAAGGTCTCCATGTGGCCTCTTGATGCGGGAGGATACACCTTTCTGCCTGTTGCTCCTTCCATACATCTGGGGCTTCTGAAGGGGGAAGGGGACAGTTGTGTTGCCTGAAGCCCCCCATGGAGATGGTCTGAAAGCCTTTGCCCCTGCTGTAGGTTGAATGTGTCTCCCAAAGTTCAGGTGTGGGAAACTTAACCCCCATGCAACAGTGGTGGGAGGTGTGTCCTAATGACAAGTGATTAGGTTATGAGGGCTCCTCCTGCAGAAATGGATTGATGTCATTGTGAAGAGAGCAGGTCCCTTGCTCTCTCTTGCTGTGTGATGCCTACTGCCATGGGATGACGCAAGTAGGAAGACCCTCATGGGACGTGGCCCCTCAACCTTGGATTTCCCAGAGCTGTAAGTTACTCAGTCTGTGATATTCTGTTAGTGCACCACAAAGCAGACTGAGCCAGCCCTGCTCATGGGGCGTGGCCAGCCATTGCCAGGGGAATGGGAGCAGCATGGGTGGTTACATGTCAGTGAGGGCCGAGGGTAAGTGAACTGGCCTGTCCCCAGTGGTGTATGTGGGACCCAGTCTCCACACCATCTGGCCCCCGCCCTCTAGACAAGGAGCCTTCCTAAGATAGGTCCCTGCAAGAGCTGGGGATGGGAGGTGAGGCACCTGGCTCTGTTCTTGCTGCTCCCAACTGCCTAGAACACCCAGGACCTTGGTTTTCTCTTTGGGAAATGGGATGTCACAGAATTGTTGACACACATGACTCTGGAGCAGGCCACACCCCTATGTCTGACCCTCCAACAGGACACAGAGCTGGGGGTATCTGGGTGTGACCACCTAGCTTCCCTTAGTGAACTTTCCTAGGCTATGTTTCAAGAGAGATGCTAACACATGTGTGTAGGAAAAAAAGAGTCATCAGGTCCTCTTGGAAACAAAGGTTCACAGTCAAATGTGTTTGGGAAACAAACATGTTATCTCCCTGCTTGGGGATTCACAGTGTGATGTTAGCATGTTAAAGGGTCTGGGGAAACCCATCAAGCTTTGTTTTTCCAGTGTTCCCCAAAGTCATCTGACTGCAGAACCCTGTTTTTGTGGGACAGCAAATAACAGTGACCTTGAAATATAGTTTTGGAAATGATGCTCTAGGCCAGGGATTGGCAAACTATAGTCCTGGGCCAAATCTGGGCCCACCACTTGCTTTTGTAAATAAAGTTTTATTGGAACACAGCAGCCCATTCATTGATGCATTGTCTATGATGGTTTTCATGCTGTAATGGCAGAGTTGAGGAATTTATACAGAGACCACAGGGCAGAAAATTCTTACTATCTAGTGCTTTAAGAAACAATTTGCTAACACTTGCTTTAAACCAAGGCCTTACGAGACCATTTTGAAGAAATGCAGGCTGGTGTGGGTGTAAAGAGTACCGACCCATTTTACCACCAGGAGCATCTGTAGTTAGGAAGGAAATCTGATGCTAAGAAAAGGGCACCCCATATTCCAAACAAAACCCTGTTTCTGGGTCTGGATGGGACTTTCCTCCAGGAGGGCTGATGAGTGAGAATACTTGGAGCAGGTAAAATCTCCGATGATCACAGCAGCCATTAGAGGGAGCCGTGGTCTAGGTAGGGGACAAGGAGTAGGTGGCCTTGCCTCCGTAAGGGGGGCTGTGAGGGGGGAAGGGAGAGGTTGAGGTTTCTCATCAAGGGTCATCAATCTTAAAATAAATAAGCACAGCTGGAGGCAGTTATCAGTGATGATGCACCTTGCTCTACACACCAAATGTGCTTCTGGAGAGAGGCCACAGTCCTCAATGGGCACAGGTGACAGGGATCTGGGGATCATCCCCTCCAGGCCTCTGCTCTCAGGGCTGTCAGCACCAGTGCTCAGGGAGATGACCACAGTGTCCTGTCGATCCTTCACATGGATCAGTCGCCAAGTCCTGGAGCTGCTGTGCTCTCAAGGCCCCATAAACTCATCTCCTTCTCCACCTTCAGAGCCATAAGACAGATCCTTCTCAGCAACTGTCCAATATTTGCAACTGCCAATCCGCCGTCCTCCTGCCTCCCTGCTCTGGTGGGTCCTACACACCTGCCAGGCAGTCCTCTCTACAGTATGACTTTTGGGGTGTCATGCCCCACCCCCAGGGATCATCTCTGGCTCTCTTGTTAGTGCTGCTTCTCTAAACTGCAGTGCCTGCTTCAGTACTCTCCGTAACACAGCACCTCGATCCAGTTACATCTCAAGTGTCTTGGTCCACTCAGGCTGCTATACAGAATATCATAGTCTGGGTGGTTTATGAACCACGGAAATTTATTTCTCACAGTTCTGAAGGCTGGAAAGTCCAAGATCAAGGTGCTGGCAGATTTGGTGTCTGGTGAGAGCCCATTTCCTGGTTCATAGATGGCAGCTTCTCACTGTGTTCTCACATGGTGGAAGGGGTGAGGGGTCTCTCTGAGGCCTCCTTTATAAGTGCACTAATCCCATTCATGTAGCTTTGCTCTCATGACCTAAACACCTCCCAAAGGCCCCACCTCCTGATGCCACCACATTCGGTGATTAGGATTTCAACACAGGAGTTTTGGGAGGACACAAGCATTTAGTCCATACCACCAAGGCATTTAATATTCTCCCACCCGGTGCTGAGCTCCCTGCAGTGGGGCCTGTCTGCCTGCTCTCACCCTGACCACCCCTCTGCCACCTCCCTCCCTGAAGTCTCCAGGAGGCAGGAACTGGGCGGGCCCTTAGCAGTTACTGGGGACAGGTCACCTTGTAGCCAATTTCCCTCTCTAAGAAGATTCCCTTCAGCTTTCCTCTTCCCCAGGGGGCTCATTCAACAGAGATGCAGGTGCTGCTACTTAGCTGATATGATAGGTAAGTGACAAATGTGCCTCACCTTCCCCTGCCTATACCTGTGCAGACACTGCTAATCAATCACAGCACTCTTTCCTCTGAGCCAGAACTCAGACCACCCCTTGACAAATGTTATTAAAAGTGGTGAATCCCCTCTCACAAAAATCAACTCACGCTGGGTAACAGACTTGAACCTTAGGTGT
>VBSM01000529.1:2818458-2846812 GCA_008086735.1 Cheirogaleus medius | reverse complement strand
TAATAAAAAAAAAAGTGGTGAATCCTATTTCATGGTTTAGCTGGGGTGGAAACTGAGGCCCTAGGAGGGGAGGTGACTGACCCAAAGTCCCATGGCCATTTGAGGCAGAGCCAGGCTTAGATCTGTTCTTATCCTGGCCCAGGGCTCTACACATGACAGGCCATCTGCAAACTCCAGACCCATGTCTGTAAGTTGGATCCTGCCTCAAGCAAGCAGGAGACACTTAGCTCCACAGTAGCCTGTGTTTATGGGATGAGATCTGACCCCCTCTCTGCCTGTCTGTTTGGTGGGTGTGATTGTGGTACGCTAAAAACAGGGAGGTGTCCATCCACACAGCCAGAGTTGGGGCAGTGTTGGGGAGAGGAGTTGGATGTAGGGACACAGCCCGGGCTACTGACTCAGCGCACCTTGGCCTTGACTCTCAGCTTGTAGGCACAGGAGGCTCAGCAAATAACAACCAGAAAGACGTCTGCTGGCACTTACTGAGCACTTATCATTGGCCAGAAACAGAGCCCAGCACTCAACATAAGTTACTTCCTGTGCTCCTCACCACTGTCAGGGGCAGCAATATTAGCCCGTTTTACAGACGATACTGCAGAGGCACAGAGAGAGAAGCAGGATTTTGCTGAGACAGAGGCAGGGGACATGAGTGAAGCAGCAGCCCAGAGCGCAACATGCTGGAATGAACACTATTATTGGTCTACACTGCTGTCCTTGCCTGGCGAGGCCCCAGGGCGGGTCTGGGGCCTGTTTAATGAAACTGGCAGTCACACACCAAGTTGGCTGGAGTGTGGGAGAGCCTGAAGCCCTTGCCTCATTGCAGCCGACCTGACCCCTGGCCTCTCTCTGCCTGACTCCTGAGAATCTAACGACATTCCCCAGGAAGGCAGAGGGCGAGGGTGGGCTGGTTGGCTTGGCAGTGGACAGCGCTGCCCGGGGAGACCTGCCTGCGTGGCATCAAGAGGGAGCTGAGTAAACAGCCATCTCTCTCCGGAAAACAACGCTGCTGATCCCGGAGTTAAAAATAGAGGCATATCGATCGGGGGCCTGTGCCCAGCGCAAGTTATCAAGGCTTCATTGGCAAAATGACTAGCCTGAGTCAGCCCCTCAGGTAATTTATTTTTCCACTCAGCTGGCCAGGGAGCATCCCCCGCACATCCTGGGCTGTGCAAATGAGGTGCCACATGTTCCCCAGCAGCATGGCTCTCTTGCCAGGGCGCCCCAGCCCATGGGTGGGCAGGGGAGGCTGCCCTTCCTTCCTGGCTTGGTCCAGACACTGCCTAGTTTCCTCAGTAACTAGTACCAGTAACAACTGGCAATGTATGCTCGGAAGGACCAGATTTCAGCCCCAGCCCGTGGCTCAGAGCTCAGCACGGGGCTCCTGTTACTACCTGCCTGGCCTCACTGGTGGGGGGAGCCCCGAACCCTCTCTCTGCCCTGATATAATAGAAGTCAGACCAGGCGCCTGCCCTGGGTGGGCTTCAAGCTTCCTGGAGAGGATCCCAGGCCATGGGGATGAGTGAGGGGACCAGGCACTTGCTCATCTGCCAAAGACCTGGAACCATGTGGTTTTGGAACCCATGCCTTGCCTGGGAGTGCAGGTTCCCCCTCCATGTGGACCCCTTCAGGCTTCCTCTTCCCCAGGGCATCACATCCATCTGGCATGCAGGTGTCATCACTTAGCTGGTATATTGGGCTGAATAGTATCCGCACAAAATTCATGGCTACCTGGAAGCTCAGAATGTCACCTTATTTGGAAATAGGGCCTTTAAGATGAGGTCATGCTGCATTAGGGTGGTCCTAGATGCAACAGCTGGGAGACACCCAGAGACACAGCGCGAGAAAGCCTTGTGGAGACACAGGCAGAGATCAAAATGATGTAGCTGCAAGCCAAGGGGTTCTGGGGACGGCCAGGAGCCACTAGAGGCTGAGAGAGGCTTGGCACACATTCTCTCTCAGAGTTCCCGGAAGGACCCAACTCTGCCCAGACTTTGATCTTGGACTTCTGGCCTCCTGAACTGAGAGAATAAGTGCCTGTTGTTTTTAAACCACTCAGTCTGTTACAGCAGTCAGGGGTCAACATTCCCTTCATAGAAATGCCACCAAGGCCATGCCAAGATGCTGGGAAAGCAAAGGCAACCCCTCTACCTCCTGGCTTGGAGTCAGAAGTGCTGCAGCTGACAAGCAGTTCACTTTCTAAATCCTCCATTTCCTCCACCTAAAATGGGAACAATAATCCAACCCCGCGTGTGGGCTGTGTCCACCTGGGTGGAAGAGCTTTGTAAACTCCACAGTGCAACCAGCTGCGAGGGTGACGGGGGTCCTGGGGTGCAGGGCTCTGGTGCTCTGAGGGTTAAGTGGGTGCCTTGGCAGATGTTTCTCTCCAGGGATCCCAGTTTTCCAGGAATCCCCAGCGTGCTAACCCTACTCCTGTGTGCTGCTCCATTAGGTTTGCCCGATGCAAGGACTTGAGCCCTGTCCAGGGGGCTACAGCGCAGAACCAGAAACATGAATATGGCTTAAAATGAAGACATTGCTTCCTGGCAGAACACAGTCAGGAGGAAGGCAGTGGTGAGTTCGTGCACTGGCTGCCTGTCCTCCAGAAGAGCTGGGGCTGGGCTGGGCCTGAGCTGGAGGGAAGGGGGACATCTGTACAAAGAGCTAGAGCACAGACGTGGTTTCTTACCAGTCTGGGCTCTTGGCTAGCCCTGGCAGCCTTTCATTTTTGTCTTCCATTTCTCTTCTGTCTCTGGCAACTTTCCTTCCTGCTATGGTCTGAATGTTTGTGTCCTCCCCAAAACTTACAAGCTGAAACCTAAACCTCAAGATGACAGAATCAGGAGGTGGGGCCTTTGGGAGGTGATTAGGTCATGGACATGGAGCCCTCATGAATGGGAGGAGTGTCCATATAAAAGAGGCCCGAGAGAGACCTCTACCTCTCACCCCTTCTACCATGTAAGGACACAGCGAGAAGATGGCTGTCTGTCAGCCAGAAAGCCATCCCTCAACAGACATGGAATCGTACCTTTATTTTGGACTTCCCAGCCTCTGGAACTGTGGGAAATACATTTCTGTTGTTTAAAAGCTGCCCAGATGATGGAATTTGGCTACAGCATCCCAAATGACTGAAATACTTCTCTTTCCATAAGGTGGAGGTGATGGGTGTGGATTGTCGCAGGGCACTTACAGGCCAGGCTCTAGGAGGGATACCTGCCACCTGCCACGCCATTTAATCCTCACAACCTCTAGTGACTGAATGACTACCCCTGTTTCCCAGCTGGGGAAACTGAGGCTCAGAGAGGTTTAAGAGCCTCCTGACATCACCCAGCCAGTTCACAGGGCAGCCAGAGTTAATTCCCTTTTCTGACTCTCAGGCTCTCTCTCCACTCTGAACGCACCAGGACAACACTAATTTCCCCTCCTGGGTGGGAGGTGGTGGAGAGCAGAGGTGAGGCCCTTCAAGCCCACCTGGGGAAATGGGGGGCCCGGCAGGGTCTATACTGACACAGCAGGAGCCCAGTAGGACTTTGGCCTTGGTGGACAGGGCGGTGCCAGGCTCAGAGAACAAACTGGATTACCATCAGCAAGATTCCCACTGAGCTCCATATTTAGGAGAAAGTTCAATGGCACTAAAGGAATTTCCTTAATGAAAAGCTGATACCAGAACAGTTTCCATGGCCCTGGTTCGGGTCATATGCAGCCCTGCTCCCCTCAACTGGTGGCTGCTGACATCGGGGCTGGCCCTTGGCGTGAGTTCAGGCTGGCAGGGTTTTTCCTGGCTTCCCCTCCCCATGTTTCCTCCCTCTATCCTCCCAGCCCCGAAGTGCTAGGTGCTCCAACCTCTCTAAAAGGGCCCTAACTCCTGTTACAGTGTAAACAACCTATGGCGGAATGTGGGGACCCTCTCAGGGAGGCTGCATCTCACCAAGGATCTAAGAAGAAGTTGGGGAAAGAACCCCCCCTGGTGAACTTCAGGATTGGGTCAGAGGAAAGAGGTGGAATGAGGGGCACCTGATCCTGCAGGGAGCTTTGGGATCCACAGGGGAGTCCCGGTCCCCTACCTGAGGACTCAGTAGGATTAAGCAAGTTGGCCTCAAGGCCTCCCAGGATCCCTAACTACCAGAGCAAAAGCCATTTTACATCAAAATACTGTCTTCAATAAAGCAGTGAATTGGATATATCTTCTTAGAAACTTTTCCATTAAGACGTTAAAGGGTTAAGGCAGGGTAGTTTGCTGAGCGGGAAAACTCACTTCCTGAGTATTTCCTGACTGATGCCGGACCTGACCATGGCAGCTGGGATTGGGGCTGCAGGGACTGGGATCCAGGATGGTACCATGGTGGTGATGATGGTGATGGTGATGGTGATGATGGTGGTGATGATGGTGATAGTGATGATGGTGGTGATGATGGTGGTGGTGGTGATGATGGTGATAGTGATGATGGTGGTGGTGGTGGTGATGATGGTGGTGATGATGGTGATGGTGATGATGGTGATGGTGGTGGTGATGGTGATGATGGTGGTGGTGGTGGTGGTGATGATGGTGGTGATGATGGTGATGGTGATGATGGTGGTGGTGGTGGTGATGATGACAGTGGTGGTGATGATGGTGGTGATGGTGATGATAAATATTTATTGATCACTTTTTATCTGTCAGGAAATATTCTAAGAGTTTTCCAACTCTCTTAATCCCTGCAATAACCCAATTAGGTAGGTGATAGTATTATCCCCATTTTACTGCTATGGAAACAGACACTGAGAGTTTAGAGGAGTTAGTGGTGGCAGAGCTCGGCTGTAATCCTGGTTTGTTTAGGACCAGAGTCCTCCCTCTTCACCTGTCAGTGGGTGGTAAGTGAGCACAGGTGTGAACTCCATAGACTGCCCATCCAAGTCACCCAAGCAGCTTATGAAAATATAGATTCCAGAGCCACTGCCAGACTCTCTGAGGCCACGGCCTGGGGATGTGCATTTTTCATAAGGTCATGGGCTGATTCCATGCACACAATGCAGGACCCTGGTGGGGAACCGCCGGGCAAAAAACCCACCAGGAAGTCAGGGTGGCACAGGGGTTGGGGGCCTACTGGCCTGTCTCCAAAGCACATGTCTTGTCCACTGCTTTCCCTGTCATCAGCCACCACCTGTGCAGATGCCATCGCTGTCCTGCTGCAGCTCAGCTGAGAGCTTGTGAATATTCCAACCTGCTCCCCATCACTGCTTCTGCCTGCCATTCAGGCGTACATGTGTAACTGCGCATCTAGCATGGTGGCCCTCTCTAGATGGCCTTCCCTTATCCTCTGGGCTCTCCGTGTGCGTGTCCTGCTTGCCCGGGTCCTCCTCACCACCACGTCCTGTTCCCTGTGGGTGTGACTGCCCTGCTCTTGGGAGGTGCAGCTCTCCTGACCCCAGGGCTTTCCCCTGCTATCCCTGGCTGCCTCCTTCTACTCTGTTAGGTCACTGGAAATGTCACCTCCACAGAGGGACTTCTGGAGCCACACTCCTGGCAGTGGAGCTCACCTCCAAGTTATTGTGCACACTCATGGTCCCCTTTTGCGGGGTGCTTGCCCGCTGGCCTCGTTTATGTACCTTGCAGCTGTGTGCTCAGTGCCCCTCTGCCCCAGAGTTTGCCCCAGGCTGAGCCACACAGGGGACCACACGGAGTCCCCGCTTTCACGATCTGCCATGCCTGTTGGTTTTCAGTCCCCCCAGCAGGAGGTGAGTTCCATGAAGACTGGCCTGTGTTTATGCCCGTGTGGGCGCAGAGGGGCACTTGGGAGTCTGTCGAGTGAATGACGGTGTGTGAAGTGCTCCCCATACCAACTGCAAGGATTTGGGGCTTGGACAGGTCTCCCCGTCTCAGGTGCCCCTAGGACTGAGCCTACCAGACATAGAAGAGCAGGTCTGGGCATCTCATCACTTGCACCTCGGGACATAAGGGGCCTGAAGCTAAGAGACTTACTAAGTGTGATGTAGCCTGAGAGGGACCCAGGGACCTGGGCACCCAAGTAGGCCGATTGGTCCAGCTGGGCTGAGGTCTGGGCTTCACATTGGCTTTGACCGGGCCTGGGAAGCTGTGACGGTGAGATTTCCTTGGAGCTATGGCCTCTTGTTTGTTGCTTAGGCCTAGTTCTCTCTGCTTGTTGACAACCATAGGAGGGAGGGAGGCAAGATGGGGGCTGGCGGGAAGTTTGGCAGGGGCTGGGCCAGGGTCTCTTTGGTATTCTGAGCGGTGCCTAGAACTCAGTGGGTGCTTAATAAATGTTTATTATGAGCAATAAAACCAGTCTTATTTACACCAAGCGTTTCTCCAAAGGCTGCTTTACATACTTAAAAATAATCTTCGTCATCTTTTCCAATATCCTCCAGAGATAGGGTAGACTCTTTGCAGTTTACAAAATGAGGGAAAGGCTGAGAGAGGGACAGTGAGTTACTTGGGGTCACAGGGACCCAGCCCAGCATGCTCCAGGCCCCTTGTCTCCAGTCTCTAGGGAGCACAGGACACAAGAAAATCTCCCTTTTCTTTCTAAAGTAGTTTCACGATGCTATGGACTGAATCAAGAGCTCCCCGCAAGATCCATATGTTGAAGCCCAGACACCCAACATGACTGTATTCGAAGAAAGAGCTTTTAGGAGGTAATTAAGGTTAAATGAAGTCCTGGGGGAGGGGTCCTAGTCCAATAGGGTTGGTGGACTTATAAGAAGCAGAAGATCCTCTCTCTCTCTGCTGCATAAGGACATGACGAGAAGGGGGCTGTCTGCAAGCCAGGAAAAGAGCCCTCACCAGATCCCAACCACGCCAGTATCCTGATCTCAGTCTGCTAGCCTCTAGAACTGTGAGTAAATAAATGTCTGTTTTCTTAGCCACCCAGTCTACAGTGTTTTGTTATGGTAGCCCCCATAGACTAAGACACAAGGGCAAGACAGACAGGGCAAAACAGTCTCAGAATATATCCAGGAATTCCTTTCCCCAAGGAGTTTCATGGAGTGGCCAAGGCCTCCAGGCTGCCTCTCCCCAGCAGCAGGACATGGCTTTCCTGGGATGTCTGCCAGGTGGGCCCAGGAGAGTTTGAGGGAGATGTCAGGTCCCACCTAGGCTCTGCCAGCTTGCCCTGCCCAGCCACCATTTTTTGTCCCTGCAGAGCTGGGACCCCTGGGTAAAGCCCAGCCCCTGATGTGGATGCAAAACCCTGTCCTCTGCTCACAACCTCGTCCCTCTACCAGATGGGCTGGAAGCCAGGTCATCCCTGGGGCCCAGAAGGCTGGGTCAGCTGCCCAAGGCTGGCTCCCCTGGGCCCTGACTGGCCCCTTGCTCCTGGCTCAGGGCCTCCTCTTACTGCCCCACAGCCTGCCTTGCTCCCTCCCGAGAGGCCCATGGGCCCTGAGGCAGTGCCATCTCTCTGGCCCTCCCTGGGTGGCTCTGTGGGAAGGAGGAGGGACAGGAGATTCTGGCAAATGGGGGTGGGGGTGGGGGAGGGGGTGGAGGCACACCCAGGTGGCACAGGGTGACCAACAGGCCTTCCCAAGAGCCACCTCTGGATCCACAGCCTCTCTGCTCCCTACCACGTGCACCCCGTCTTCCTGATTGTCACCCTGTCCTCATTGACCTCTCAGGCTCTCCCATCTGTGTCCTTTCTGTTTTCTCTCCTCTATTTTCTCACTCCACCACTTCCTCCTTCTCCTGCCCTAATTTTTTCCATATCCCTTTTTTTTTGTCCATTGTCTCTCGTTGCCACCTCCCTCAAGTCTCCTCCTGCCTTGGTCTCCTCTCCTTCCCGTCTTGCTCCCCCTCCTCTGCCCCATGGGCTTCCCAGGGCCCCTCTGTCCTTCCTTCTCAAGCCCTCTCTCCACTCAGACATGGGGAGGGCAGAAGGGCTGGAGAGCTTCTTGATAATGGCTGTGTCTGGAGATCACATGCATGCACACACGCATGCATGCACACACATGTGAACACGTGTACCTGTGCACATGCACACTCACATAAGCACACACACGAAAACATACATGTGCACACACAAGCGAACATATGTACATATGCACACACTCACACAAGCACATACGTGAGCACACATACATGCACACATGTATTCACACACGAACACACGTACATGCACACACAAGCACACACATGAATACATGTACACAAGTGAACACATGTACATGTGCACATGACACACTCACACATAAGCACACACATGTGAACACACATACCTACACACACTCACACAGCATGCACACCCACACATGAACACATACTCCCAACTCTTGTTTGCTCCTTCCCACTTTTGGTTCGCGGAGCCACCCCGGGAAACGGGGTGAAGGAGGCTGCTTTCCAACAGGGGTGGGGAGTTTAAAAAGCTTCTGGATAAATAAACTCTCAACCACTTGCACAGACAAAGGTGCCACCCTAGATAATTACTTTTCAGAGTTCACTGTAAATCGCAGAATGTAAAATCCCAAGCAGCTGTTCCTCCCACAGCCCCTTACAAATCACATCAGCAGTGATAATCCCGTCAGGGCACCATCTCCGGGAAGGGGAAGATTAGAGCTGAGTTAATGTTTCCTCCCCAGGGAGCGACTCTTGCCTTGGAGGCCGCCTGGCAGATGAAGTGATGGGGGCCCTGCCCAGCAGCCGGAAGTGGAGTGTCTGGGAGGACCAGAGACCAGGAGGGAGACACAGAGGGGAGGACATGGGACCGGCCATGGGGCTGGCTGTCCTGACGAGCCCCACAGGCTAAGACTCAATTTCTATTTGATTCTCATTTGAATTCTAAAAACCCCAAACCAAAAGGGCCCTTACAGATCATTCATGTAACTCAACTCCTGGGTCTGAAAGTCCAACCACACCCCCACCCCTGCACGCCGCTCACCCCTTCCCCGCTTCCCCCTCTCTGTGGTGGGCACTGCTGTGTCTACACGCTTCACTCAGTTCTCTCTAGGTCTCCTTTCTAAAGTGCAGGACCATGGGCAGGTTTTTGGTTTGCTTTGTTTGCAGCGCCATACACAGTAGGCACACAATAAATATTTGCTGAGTGAGTGAATGAGTCCCCACTTTACATAGCCACATAGCATTTGGCAAGTTCCCGAATCTCTAGGACTCAGTTTCCCCAGTGGGCATAACAAGATGTGCAGTCCCAGAATGCCGCGGCCACTCCGTGTGTCTGAGCGCTGTCGCCATCCCTCAGGACTCAGACCACACGGCCACGAGCAAATGCACCGGCTGCCATCCAGTCTTAAGCTGACCTCCTCGGTCCCACTGTGCTGCAGGCCTCAGTCCTCTTTCCTCAAACCAGGCTTCTTGAGGTGCACCTGGGCTCCCCCAACCAGTCCCCACCCTGTCCCCCAGTCAGGCCAAGCTGAATGCAGGTACATTTCCCACAGCGGCACGGATGACCCTGTGACAGCCTGGCACATACTTAACATCCTGACTCAGAGGACATCGCTCATTTGTCCCTATGTGTGAGGAAAAGCCCAGGGCAGAAAGAAGCTGGGGTGCTGGGATGGGAGGGGAGGACCCTTCCTTGGTGCCTGAGGCTGCTCCTGGTGACGAGGACACTGTAGCTTGGGGCTAAAGTTGGTCACACTGGGGTGTCGGGGGAGGGGGGACAGGAGTGTCCCGAAGACCTCACAGGCTATGGCAGGGAGCACCAGAGAGCATTTCTGTGATGGGCCTCACAGCCCCTGACCGAATCCGGATGTCAGGATCAACTGGGTGGGTGGACGCTGCACTCCGGCTAAACATAGCCCAGGAGGCCCCGGGGAGCTCCAGAGCTGGCGCCGCTGTTCCTGGGCTGCAGGTGAGAGTGTGGCGGGGTCAGAGGGCCGGCTGCCTGTCTCGTTCATGGGCGGGCTCCTGGCAGCCCGGGGAGGGTTAACAGCAGATGCAGAGGACACCAGACCCTTCTCCACACATCTCTGTGCCAGCAGAGCCAGATAAGCCATCTGAGCCGAGTTGTACAACTCGGGTATCTCTTCAGACGGCCA
Source organism: Cheirogaleus medius (assembly GCA_008086735.1). Classification (NCBI taxonomy): domain Eukaryota; kingdom Metazoa; phylum Chordata; class Mammalia; order Primates; family Cheirogaleidae; genus Cheirogaleus; species Cheirogaleus medius. The sequence continues at coordinate 2,836,834 of VBSM01000529.1, read as the reverse complement.
TGGTGACATTTCCAAAGAGGAGGAGATAACATTTCTGGGACGTGCAGGCATCATGACAGCAGGTAGGACAGCCTGTTGGGGCTCAGGTAGCTGTCAAGGACAGCAGCGGCTCCACTCGCCAACCCGTGGGTGGATGCGGAGGGCCGGGCAGAAGTTTTAGCATCGGCGCAAACAAAGCTTAAATTACCCAAACTGCTGCAGCCTTCCTGGTCTGCAGCGACAAGCCGCTGATATCAAACTGAGTTATGCCTCTCAACTATGCAGGAAAGCTGAATTAAACAGCTTAGTGCCTTTACATATTCAAACCAAGGCAAAGCACCATAAAACAGGCTGAGTAACAGTTGTCTAATGCACATTCCTTAAACTTTCTGTTTTTGCTGCTACAATAGCAGATTTGGGAAGGGCAGGAGCTCTGGGTGCGGGGCCTCCATACAGGGCAGCTGGGACCTGCTTGTCTTGGCATGGGAGAGGCTGGCAGGAGGCAGGCATGTGTGGGCAGGGTGGCCTCTGGCCTGGCTTTTCCTGGGGCACAAAAGCTTCCTCTGAACACCATCTCCAAATCATCATCTTGGCCTCAACCTTTGATGGGGAGAAAGTGCAAAGAAAACCTCCTGTGATCTCCCCAGAGACTCTGCACCTGCTCCTCTGACCCAGAACACAGGATTGGGCAGATCAGGGAAGCAACGGAGCTGAGGAAATTGGGTGGCTGGTGACAAACGCAGGTGGAGGCTGCCTGAGGGTGCAGACAGGTATGAGGGCTTATTCTCTCCCATCCATAAAACATTTCTCCCTCTGGGAAGTAGCCTGGAGAGTCATTCTAAAGCTGTGGCCTGGGGGCTGGGAAGGGGGTGGGCTCTGACGGGCAGTGGCCCTGTATGCTGAGCCCAGGCCTCCGCCCCGTGGAGCCAGCACTGTCTGCGAGAGCACCTGTGCAAGCTGCCCTGCTGTCTTGTCTGACTTGTGCTTCTTTCTGGAATTCTCTCCCAGCCCAGGTCTAGGGTGGAGGGTGCTCACAGAATGTCGGGGTGCAGTGGGTCTGCCTCAGCTGGGACACTGACTCCTGGGGCTCAGCTCTGGACCTGAGGAGTATCAGTGCTCCTGGGCCCCCATGTGATAGGGGTAGGCTCAGTGCCTGCGGACATCGCAGGCACCCTCCAGTGCAGACCCCTCACCCTGAAACCGGTCTGTGGCTTTAACAGGCCCTCTGCAGAGCATGAAGCTTTGCTCCATGGGAAAATACGAAGCTGGCAGGCAGGCTCCCTGCCTCCCTCTGCTCCCTGATCCTTTAATCTGAGACTATTAAAACTTCATTCCACTCCTATTGGTAAACCATCAATCACCGTCACCAAGCAGCCCCTGGCTGTGGGAGCCTGGCGGGGGAGGGCAGCCGGGAGGGCAGGGGTGGCTGTGGCCATCCAGGGACTGGGGTAGGAGGGATGGCCGGAGAGCCTCCCCTCCCTGGGCACAGCCACGGCTCCAGAGGGCTGTGTGCCCTTGAGAAGGACAGGGCTGTGGGGCGGAGGGACAGGATTCAGGAGGCCCGTGTCTGAGGTGCGCGGAAGGTTCCAGGGGTGGGGAATGGCCCAGGGCCCTGGGAGTGCAGGGAGGGCTGCCACTCCAGGCATCCTTGGTGGGTGGCAGCAGTGCCCACGCCCGGTCTCCCGAGCCTGACAGTGCCATCAGTGCCAGCTGCCACCTCCGTCCTGGCCTGCTGATACTGTGGGGAGACTTGGCCTTTCTCTCTGGGTGGCTCCTGCTTCCTTCCCAGCTCAGACACCAGCCCTGCTGCCCCTCCTCCCCTCCCCAAGTAACCCTGGCCAGCAGGCAGGAGGGACGCTGTCCGAGACCTGGCCCTTTAAGGTTAACTTACGCAAAGGCAGCACCAGCTCAGTGCTTGCAGGATTATGGGTCTTTTTCTTAATTAAAAAAAATCCAATTAAATTAAGATATCAGAACTAAATAACGCTTGAGTCATTAGTGTGACTTTTATCTTAATGACTACAGCTGCCGAAATCCTTCTTTAATTCTGACGGCCTCCTGCCACCGCGGCAGGCGCAGGAGTTTTCACGGAGAGGCTGGGTGCTACAGACAGGGGTGGGAGTGACCTGGGAGCCCCTGCTTCTCCTGTGCACCCCAGGCCTGATGGGGGGGGGTGCGGCTTCCATGTGTTGGGGAGGGGGTGCAGGGTCGGGTGTTCTTTCCCATCTCAGGGACTGTGTTCACTGCCCATCAGCCCCGGCAGACTTAATCCACGCAGGCAACTTTGGAAGAAACAACAGTGGGTCCCTAAATATATTTAAGAATTTTCTCCAGAGGAGGGAAGACAGTCCATACCTCTCCACTCTGGAGCCAGTGGAGTCTCCATCTAGACCCTGCTGAGTGCCCTACTTTGGATGGGTCGGGGGCTTTTGGGCCCACATCGAGGGGCTTCTGCCTTCCTGCAAATTCCCCATAACCTTGGTGACCCGATCCCCTCCTCTTTCCCTGTCCAGAGGGAAGCGCCAGCCATTTCAGCACTGAATCTAGTCCCACCAGGAACAGAGGCAGCAGGCACAGCACATGCCCACGCAGAGCCAACTGGGGCGGGCAGAGCTCTGGAAGCAGGAGATAAGAGTTTTCTGGGACCCCACGGGCTGAAGGGGATTTGGGTCACAGGGGTTGGCTGGGAGTAGACACAGAGCCAAGCGTGGAGGAATCCCAGATATCACTTCATCCCAGGACGCTTCCGACACAAAGGCAGAGAGAACTGAGAGCCCCCAGACTCGCAGGGCTGTGGGTGGGAACTGCTCAGAGCTGATCCGGTGCCCCCACACCACCTGCCCCACTGCAGCCCAGTGGTGGCTCTCCCTGACTTCTGCTCCGCTCCTCTCAGATGCCCTGAGACAGAGAAGGCCTTGGCCACACCCCCAATGCCAGACCCCAAATGCCTCCTGTTGGCCCCCCTGCCAGAACACCGTTAGGACCTGCAGCTGCAGACCCTGAGGCCAGGGACCCTGTTGCCCTGCATCTAGGCTAGAGTCTGGCACACAGTAGGTGCTCAGTCAATACATGGCAATTGGCTGAAGGACCGAAGGAAGCCAGGGGAGAGACGGACCGAATCTTCCCGCTGAGCTCTACCGTCTTGCCATGAATGTGCATAATAATTTTTAAAGCAATAAAAATTGCATTTTCACTGCTTTTCTATTAGAAAATAAAGGCCTGTAAAGAAAGAGGCTATGGAACATTCTGGATCCTAGAATGTCACAGCTGGCAAAGCATCCAGCCCAGATCCTCACTGTCCAGCCGAGGAAGTGAAGGCTTGGGGAGGAGAGAGAGCTGGTTTGTGTGCCTGGTGGGGCTCTGGACCCCCAGTCAGGGCCCTTTTATGCCTGATTACATTCCTGCTTTCAAACATGCAGAACCTGGCGGGGTCTATGGCAAGGCTGCTTAGCGGCCAGGTCCTGAGGAACATCTATGCTCGGACAGGTGCAGAGAGGAGAGGGCAGGCCCTGGCCCTGGTCCTGAGTCAGCAGAAGCCCTGAGACAGGGGCATGGCTGGAAGGGAGAGGACAGGAGGAAGACGAAACCCCTCTGTACTGGAATGAATAATGTCTGCCCCAAGTTCACGTCTACCCAGGACCTCAGAGTATGACCTTAATTGGAGATAGAATCTGTGCAGATCTCATTAATTAAATTAATATGAGGTCAGACTGGATTAGGGTAGGCCCTAAATTCAACTTGACTGATGTCCTCATGAGAAGAAAAAAATGTGCAGACAGACTCAGAGACACACAGGGAAGACATTATGTGACGATGGAGACAGAGATTGGAGTGACGCGTCTACAAGCCAAGGAGTGCCAAGGATGGCCGGCTGTGGCCAGAAGCCAGGAGAGAGGCAAGGAGGGAGTCTTCCCCAGAGAGTTCAGAGACAGCGTAGCCCTGCCGACACTTGGCCTCAGACTTTCAGCCTCCAAGACTGTGAGACGATACATTTCTTTGGTTTGGGGCCATCCAGTTTGTGGTACTTTGTTACAGTGGCTCGAAGACACTAATACATCCCCCGGCCAGCATTCAGCGGTGGAGAAAGGGCCCGGCCCCGCCGCCACCAGCAGGCCCTCCCACCCGACCCCCCAACCTGCCAGTGCTGGTTCTGTTGCCTGAAATTGAATATGGGAGCCTGGGAGGTGGGTTTGGGGCAGAGCCGAGTCTCCTTGGGGCTGGCCCTGGATCACGTTTCTAAGTGATCACAGCTGAGTGTGAGAGCAGTGCGGGAAGCACAGAGACACACGGGGGCTTTCCAAGAACACCAGCCTAGCGCCTGAAATCCTGGCCTTTCTAATTGCGAGAACTTGATGCTGTTGAGCCTCCCGAGATTCCATGCTGTGTTTGAGTGTGTCCCCTGAAGTTCACGTGTTGGGAACATGAATCCTAATGTGATGGTGTGTGCGGGGGTGCTGATGGAAGGTGCTTGGGTCCTGGGTCCACTGCCCTCAGGAACGGACAAATGTCATCATTGTGGAAGTGAGTTTGCCATCTCAGGAGTGAGCCCCCCTGCCCCGCCTTGCACATGGCCCATGTGATGCCTTCTATCACATTATGACACAGCAGGAAAGCCCTCCCAGGTGCTGGTGCCTTGATCTTGGACTTCCCAGCCTCCAGAACTGTAAGGAAATAAATTTCTGTTCTTTATAAATTGCCAGTCTCGGGTGCTCTGTTATAGCAGCACAAATGGCTGGAGAGGCTCCACCTCCGCTTCTGAAGAACAGATGAACAAGAATACCTTCCTCCCGAGGTCACCATGGGGTTTTGCTAACCCTTTTGCGATATTTATTGAATGCTGCCCAGAGCTGTGCCCTGCGATCGATGCCGGGGAGGCCCTGCTGAGTGCTCCCTCTGGGGAGGCCCCTCTGGGTCTAAAACTCACCCCAGTGAGGCCCATGTGGTGAAGGAGGGAAGTCAGGGTCTCAAGGTTGCATGGGGGTGAGGAGGGGAGTGGGGAGGGTGGCCCAGGCAGACGGATAGAGCATATTCTAGAACATGCATGGGGCCAGCATGTCTGGAGTATGGGGTGGGGACACATGGTTTGAGCTGGGGCTTGACAGCAGGAATGGCCACAGTGGTCTTCAACCTTAGAGCGGAAGTGAGGATTTTAATTGGTAAGGCTGTGTGTGTGTGAGCATGTGAGTGTGTGTGTGTGCATGTGTACACAGATAAAATGATCAGTTTGACATTTTTTCCATTGTTGTCTGCTGTGCAAAGAAGAGTCTGGAAGGGCCAGAGCATACTCAGGACAACCTTGGCAAGGGTCTGGGGGAAGGTGAATCATGCTGTTTTATTGTCTGTATTTCTGATCCTTTGACATCTGTGGCCTTTCTGACCCTGGAGACCCTCCCAGGGCTAGCCAATTCCTAGGGATAGTGAAGGACCTGCCTGGGAGCCCCCTTTTCATGCCAATCCACCCAGAGCCCACACCCAGCACTTCCTCCAGCAGGGTCTCACCCCAGGGTCACTGTCACCTGCCCCGATCACCCTAGGGCCAGGTACCAGACAACCGGGGCAGCCCTTTGCCCAGTGCCCACAGGAATGACTCCCACTAGCCACCCCGAGCTGCTCAGCCTGCCTCACCGCCCCTTCCTGCAGAAACCGCAATAAATGCTCTGCTCACATTTCCCCCTTCCCCCTCTGCTTCCCTGTGTGGTGAGGCCCACCCTCCTCATGGCTCTGTGAGCACTACACTTCCTTTCCCAAGACGTTGTCTGCTCACCTGTTGGCCTCACCTCAGCTGAATGATAATAAAACTTACATTTAAAACAGAGGGACCCTGGCAGCTCAGATGGAGGTGGCATGAGTTGGAGAAAGTGGTTTGTTTGGGTTATTTAGGAGACACGGTGGACAGGCCTGGTGGTGAGTTGGAAAGTGGCAGAGGCGGGTGTGAAATGAATGACTCCTGGGCTTGAGGCCTGGTTTGGGGGACCACATGCTGGGTGCATGTCTGGGGCGCTGGAGCAGATGGGGACACTGGGCTGCACGTGTGACTGAACCACCCAGGGAGGGAGTCAGATCTCAGAGACAGAAGGAGAAAGGGCCTTTCCAGATGCTCCGTGGGAGACAGGCCCTTCCTGCCTGCTGCCAGGAGCAGATGCCACCAGGCTCCTTGGGATGGAGCTCCAAGTTTGTAGTTCTTGGGAGACCCAGGCCCTGGCCTGTCTGCCCTGAGGAATGAGGGTAGAGTGGCCTCCGGAGAGTACAGCCCTGAGTCCCCAGAAGGAAAGGGAAGGAAGAGGAGAAGGGTTGCTGGTGGCTGCAGGGGAGGGCAGAAGAACCTGGGGCCCAGTGGGGGGAGGGAATGAAGGGCCATTTGCTTGGATTCCAAGAAGATCTCATCCTAGCTGCCCCTGGGTCCTATCTAGATGCACCCCAAAATAAGCACCAGCACTTTAAAAATGGAAACACATGCTCCTTTCCTTTTTGTAGAGGTTTCTGTCACTCAAAGCTGTCAGTTTTCTCTGGTTCTAAATAAAGGAGCATCTAGGGGCCCATAAATAGATTTCCAAAGCCACAGGGCAATCTGGCTCCCAGAACAGAACAGTCCCTGTCCTGCTGGGCCTCCCAGGGGCTGCTGAGGCACAGCCCCCTTGGCTGGAGAGCAACCCCGGCTTCTCTGGCTGCTTGGTACTTGGGAATATCTGGGAATATCCTTGAGGTTCACAGTTTACTGTGAGGTGCCAGCTTTTGCACATCATTACCCTGTGTTGACAGAGGCAGCTGATAACTCTGTGAGCCTTGTTCTCACCTCCATTAGCAGATTGCTTGAAAAAAATCAGAAAAATTCTGCTCTCGGAGTGGGGCCCGCATCCTATGACTTGGAAGTCAGCTGGGGTTTGTTTCTGCCCTAAAGAAATCTGGCTCCTCTTTTGGGGGGATGGAGCAAACCAAGGCAAGGGGTCCCAAGAGCTGGGGCAACCTCAGAAGGTCATTGAAGCCCAAGTCCTCGGGGAGGAGGAAGACCCCAACCTGCGATCAAAGGCGGATGTGGCAGAGAGGGTGGGAGGAACACGCTAGGGGTTGGTGTGAGGCTGCAAATGGCAGAAACAGCAAAGGTCAGAGACAACCAGGCTGAAGACAGTAACAGGAGGTGGTGAGAGCAGGGACAGCAAATTGCTTCCATCTTGTTTACCAGCTTCTACTGACAGCTGATGGCTGCAGGGCCAGGCTGAGAAGGATTCCAAGCTGCGGGCAGGTTCAGCAGGAAAACGTGCTGCAATCCATTAGTAATGTCTGCCCTGGGCACATGATGGAGAGTTGCAGCTAGTGGAATTGTTATCCCTGAGTTTAAGGCAAGTGGCTCAGAGCTAAGATGAGGAAGAGCAATGTCATTCTCCAGAGCACCCCTTTCATGTGACACCTGGCACGTGGGGCTGACGTGAGGGAGGTGACTTGAAGGAACTGCCTGGCTCTGTGCTTTGTTTGTGGTCTCTGATGACTTCCTGACCACAGAGGCCAGCGTGTCTGTCTGACTCACAGCTGTGCCGCCAGCACTGGGAGCAGTGTCTGGCACATAACAGGCCCCTTGCACATCTGCCAAGATGAAGGAGGAGGGACCACTTCTGGGCAAATGCTAAGCCAAGCCAGCAAGGGAGCAGAAGGGAGACTCCTACCCTTTCTTTATGCTGAGGTCATTTTCAGCTGCCACCACCCGGGGCATCCTCAACATTCATTTCCCTCCTCCTCCCTGCAGCGTGCGCTATAGTAGAGCTCAGACCCAGGAATTCTAGAGTGCAGAACCCATCACTTTATGCCATGCTGGGAGAACCCGAGTGCAAACTCCCCAGAGAGGGGGCGGGGGCAGTCGCACTGGCCTCATAGCTTAGCACAGGGTGACAATCATTTCTGATGTTAACCCCTGCATTGTGGTGCTAGTTCAGGCCTGTCTCACTCATAGCTGAGACAGCCCTGCAGAAAGTGACCTCCCTTCCTTCTTTGAGTCCCATGCCATGCTCTTGACTGCACATGAGAATTTCTCGTTGGAGCTACGCGACCCAGGGTTCCTGGCACTTTGCCCAGAGATGTCTGGGAAGCTGCCTTTTTCTTTCCTGGGGCTTAAACCAGGGAAAAAGTTTCTCTCAGCTTCTTTCAGCCCCCACATCCGGGCCTCCAGGAAATATGTGCAGAGCCAGCTCTGAGCCACACTCTGTGCACAGATTGGGGGCACCAGAGAGGGTCAGGGACTGAGCCCCAAGCTTTGCTTCTTTCTTGTGTTTTCAATCTCTTTGTTGACTATACCATGAGCCTCTGCAGGGAAGACCCAGAGGGTCGCTGCCACACTTCAGCCCCAGCACTTGGTAAAACTCTGCCGGCTGCTGGGACAGATGTGTTTGGTTTCTCTAAAGGGCTGATTCCTGCATATCTCCCACTTGTTGCCAGCATGCCCTCCCTCTCTGCCACCAGGCCCCAATTCACTCATTCATTCATTCACTCGAGATACTTCCTGCATGCCAGGCCCGTTCTCACTACCAGTGTTAGTGCAGCCCTTGGGCCACTCTGGAAGCCAGTTAGATTGTGGCAGTTCCCAGTCCAGCTTCAGAGGCTCCTCTGTCCTCCCAAGCTGGACGGGGAGGGTTTGCCACAAAGACTTCCCCACTCAGCTGTTGTTTAGCATTAGTAGAGCAAGAGTTGCTCCACTGGTTCTGTGTTTATGTGACTGTCACCTCCTGGCTCCCCTTTGACTGTGTGGCTGTCACTCTGAGCACATAGTTCTAGGGGCTGTGACAGAGCCTCCGTCAGCTCTTATCCACAACTCCCTGCCTTGCTGCATTGCATCATCGGGGAGCTGTGTGGGCTATTTCAGAGCTCAGAGCCTTTGACTGGGAGGCAGGAGAGCCAGACCTCACCTATTCTCTGTTAAATGAGCAACCTCCTGGACACATGTGGGCAGTGACTCAGGGTGGATGGCAGGTGCACACACAGGAGCATCCACCAGACACTACTGCACAAGCAGGGTCTGGCCAAAGCAGGCACATCCACTGTTCCAAGTGCAAAAAGCTGGAAATGGCCCTTGGAAGAAAGGAGAAATGGAGCCATTGTTGCCTGTCCTTTTGCTGGGTGCTCTGCATCACACTCTGCTGCATTTTGCAGACGCTGAGTGGGGTCAGGGGTCAGGGGTCCTGTCCTGGGACTCATGGGTTCAGGGATGCTGCCGCATGAGGTGTGGCAAGGACATCATTTCCTTGGCTCCAGAGTCAGGCTGGGGGTACAGGGGGACCGTGGCAGCCTTGGGAAGGCTACCTCCTTGGAGGTGGGTCAGTCCCTCTGGCCACCACCCCTGCTCTGTCAAAGGAGGCTGGGGTCCCCTGGGGTGGAACCCTAGCTCCACCATCACCTGGCTGTGGGACCTGCAGCAAGTCAGGGATTCTCTCGGAGCTGCTCTTTCCTTATGGACGTGCCTATTTATAGGATTTTGGTGGGGACTAAATGAGAGGATATTTTAAAGTGCACAGCCTTGTGCCTGGCCTGGTCTACACAGGGCTCCTGTCCTAGTAACTCTCCCTCCCTAGGGTCTTCCCTGTGCCTGGCTCTGTGCTGGGCCCATCAGGACTACAGGGAAGCCTAAGATGTGGTCCTTCCCTCATCCACCAGCCAGCAGGGAAGCCCCGAGAGAGCCGGTCAGGGAGCACACCCAGCAGCAGGGTCAAAGCCAGGGGCAGGCTCTGAGGGCCCCAGGAAGCCCAGGACCTGCCAGGCCCCACTCCTCAGGCAAAGCTGTTGAGGGGTCAGCCTGCTTCACACCCTTCCCTGGAGTGTGAGGAAGCTTTCTGAGCCACAGTGTCCTCCAAGTAAGGGAGGGGGCTGCTGGGAGCCTGAGGTAAGCGTCTGACCCAATGGTCACAGGAAGCTGCCTGGAGGCCCATGGTTTGCTGGTGTGCCAGGCAACTTCAAGCCCATTCTGTTGCAAATGGAAAGAAGGAAGGAGGGTCTGGGAACTAGGTGGGGCCTCCCTCCCCCATGGTGGTCTGTATTCCTTCTCCCCCACAAACACTCACCGAGTGCACATGCACACACATGCACACCTATGTATACACCCTTCAGCTCTGCAGCCTTTGTCAGTTTTCAGAGCCCAGCTGGGTCCCAGAATGTGGTTAGCATCCTCTTTCCTCCCCCTTCTCCCCTGGTGGGGGAGCCTGGCATGATGGGGGCAGAAGGGGAGGTACCTGTGATACTGGTGAGCACTTGTGCCTGAGCTTCCCTCCCTACAAGGGTGAAGGTCACCACTGGCCTTTCCAGGCCGGTCCTGCTCTTTCCCAGACCTCTCAATGAGGCGCCCAGGTATGACAATCCCTGCATCTGTCCCAGCCAATAATTTGGCAAGAATCCATTAAAATTAACTGGGGGTGATTTGCCTCCCTCTGAAGTGAGATTCCTCATGGGGAGGGGGCAGAGAGTTTGGGATGTATATGTGCTGCTGCTGGGCCTGGTAGAGAGCCCAGGTGGGAGAGGGCCAGGTGGGAGAGGGACCCAGGTGGGAGAGGGCCAGGTGGGAGAGGGCCAGGTGGGAGGGGCTGAGGTGTGAGGGCCCAGGTGGGAGAGGGTCAGGTGGGAGAGGGGCCCAGGTGGGAGAGGGCCAGGTGGGAGAGGGGCCCAGGTGGGAGAGGAGCCAGGCGGGAGAGGGGCCCAGGTGAGAGAGGGCCCAGGTGGGAGAGGGGCTAGGTGGGAGAGGCCCAGGTGGAGCAGGCCAGTAGAAGGCGCTGGGCACCCCCACTGAGAGCTCTGGAGCAGGGACACTCCAGGTGGAAAGGAATGGAGGGGCCCCCAGGCTGAACTCCCTTGCCAGGACCCCTAGGACCATCATTCAGTCCTTTGTCTCCCAGACCAGGGTCTCCAAAGAAGGGTCTGCTCTTAACATCCATCCCCCATTGATCCTTTGCTTCTGGCTTCAGTTTTTCTTCCTACCACTCTTTGGAAGCTATAGATTCAAAGGCTTTTGAATCCAGAGTCACTGGGTTGGCTCAGTTCTCCCCTCCTGCCTCTGGGCACACTCAACCTCACCCCAGCCCCACCTAGAAACTCACCCCTGCAACGTCTCCTCTGGATTCTTCTCCCTCCCCACCCCTCCTTCCTTTCCTCTGTCAGATTCCTCCATGTCCTCCTCTGGGGTGGGAGCCCCAACCTCTGTCTCTCCTGTTCTTTTCCCCATAGATGCGGTGGTCCCTGAGACAGGGCCAGCCTCTTCCCTGAAACTCCCAGGACCTCCAGAGCACACCAGCTGCTCCCTATGTCCTCGAAGAACAAAACTCACCCACCCGGACCCTCATGTTCTTACTCTGAGCTTTTTCTTCTTCCCACAACCCACATCGCTTTCTGACATGCTAGAGTTATTTTTTGTTTTCTGTTTGTCCCTCCGGCCCAAAGGGGCCTTTGATTTATTCACTTATGAACCTCATGCATCACTTGAGAACACTGACTAATTGATAGTAGGTCCTCAACAAATATTTGTCGGGTGGAAAGATTTAAGCCAAAGCTGGGCAAACCCACAACTGCATTTTATCCAAAGCACTTTTTCTACAACTGGACTCTCTGAAAGCACCCCAGGGCACCAGAGAGGAAATGAGTCTTGCCGCTTCTGACACATTTGCTGCCAGCCATCTGTGAAGCTCAGGCACCAATCTGGGGAATTAGGATGAGGGAGGTGGGCAAGGGGCTGTTCAGTGGGAGGAAAAGGTCAAATACTGTCAGCTTCCTCCTGCCACCAGTGCCAACCCAGAAGAAAATAAAAAAGGACCCTGTGAGCCCTGAGTAGAAGTCTTCTTCATTCTAATGAGCCTTGTTAGGGACTGTCCCAGTCTACAGAAGAGGGCAAGGGACCAGAGGGGAAGTGGCGAAAGATCAGTTAGAAGCTGTAGCTGTGTCCTTGGCAAAGACGGTCGAAAACCACAGAGCAGACCCAGAACTGTGCTTTCTTGGTACCTGATACATAGCATGACCACATGACCTGGTCACCACCTGCGGCCCAGTGTAATTTTCAACTTTTATTAATTATAATTGTTAATTATTATCTCTCTCTCAAATTTATATGGTTACTTGATCAGCATGAATGCTCACGTTGACTATCCTTAAGTCACAAGTAGCATATGCCTGGCAGGTTGTTCCACACTGCCTGTTCCTCTGTCCATGGCAGACATTGCTGACCAATCTGTCACTCTTTCCCCTGATCCTGAAGAAGCCTTCAAAATTCTTCTTACAACAGCATTAAGGGCATATGGATGGGTGAGGAATAGGTCCACACACTACGGTGCCCTTGCAAGGGGTGTCAGAGCTCAGGCAGGGTGAGGAGAGTGTCCACTTGGGGTAGTAGAGATGTGAGATTGATTGTGTACAGGAGACTGATTAAATATGTAAGCCTTTTTAAGGATAATAGGAGACAGTGTTCTTCTAATATTGGAGAAGATAGTTAAACAATTATGGAAAGAGAGAAAATGAGAATAAACTCTCTTGTGGTATATTAGTTTACTATATCAGGGTGAACTAATGATTTCAATATATCTACTTCTCTATGTAGAAATAAATACAGATGTAAATGTGTGTGTTAACACACATATATATGTACACAGAGAGAGAGAGAGACACAGTTGTTCCTTGGTATTAATGGGGGATTGGTTCTAGGACCTCCTGCAATACCAAAATCCATGGATGCTCAAGTCCCTGATATAAAACAGCATATCAGTTACCAACTCCAATATAACCCATGTCCATCCTCCCGTGTACTTTAAATCATCTCTAGATAACTTATAATACCTAATGCCATGTAAATTCTATGTAAATAGTTGTTACACTGTATTGTTTAGGGAATGACAAGGAAAAAAGTCAGCACATGTTCAGTACAGATATGATTTGTTTCCTTGAATATTTTTGATCCATAGTTGGTTGAATCCATGGATGCAAACCCCATGAATATGGAGGGTTAACTGCATATTCATTCATACACACACACGAACACACACAATACATATATTCCCCAGCTCTAGCCACTGAGAGGGGCTTGGGAGCAATAACATCCCAACAACAATGAGCACACCATTGCCCAGATCTTGGCTTCTAAATACCACTTTCCAGTAAAAGAAATCAGGGTTCTCTGGAAAAATGGTTGATACCAGGAAAGTACAAGATTTGCTTGGAACACCTTGTTCAAAAAGCAAAGAAGTGCTCATAGAATGATGGGCTTATATGAAATGACCCATAAGCCAGCTTGAATGGGCATCTGCCAACCAAATCTGAGACAATTTGAACATTGAAATAAATAACAATAGGAATGGATTATAACCCATTGAATAAAATAGGAAACTGAGCCTGGTTTCATGCTCCGCTTCCTTATTCTTGAAATTCTTAATAATTTTTGAACAAGAGATCCAATGTTTTCATTTTGCACTGAGCCCCACAAATTATATAGCCAATCCTAGTTGTGGAAGATTCTTTCCCACGGGCATTGAGGAGTCAGAACATCTATGACAATCGAGGGACTTTGTACCAGGTCTCACCTTTCATCCCCACGGAAATTAAAATTTCGGTGTGTGGTTTCCTTTGTGCCTAGCTGTGCTGAGCCTGAGAATTGCCACAAAAGGAGAATATTCCATATAGCTAAAGTTTACCCTTCAAAAACTGTCTTGATCCATTTAGTGTTACTATACCAGAATACTTGAGGCTGAGTAATTTATTTTAAAAAAGGTGTTTGTTTGGCTTATAATTCTGGGGGCTGGAAGGTTCAAGACTGGGCAGCTGTACCTGGTGAGGGTATCATGCTGCTTCAGCTCCCAGGAGGAAGTGGAAGGGGATCCGGTGTGTGCAAAGAGAGAGGAAACAAGAGAGAGAAACTGAAGAAGCCAGAGTCTTTTTAACAACCTGTTCTCTCAGGAACTAATTCATTCTCATAAAAGTGAGAACTTATTTTCTCAGAGGATATTAATTTAGTCATAGGGCTCTGCTCCCATGTCCAGACACCTCCCACTAGGCCCATCTCACAACACCAAAACATTGGGGATCAAATTTCAACATGAGCTTCTTGGGAGACAAACCATATCCAGATCACAGCAAACACCAAAATGTATATATTATTATGGTCATTGTGTCTCACTTATATTACTTTCTATTTGAATCATGACTTGCTTATGCAGTTATTTTTGTTTACTTTTTCTTTAAATTTCTACTTGTCCCTCTCATTTTTTTCTTCAATTTTGAAACAATCACAAACTTACTAAAACGTTGAGAGTACAGTTCAAAGAAACTGTTTTCTGAACCATTTAAAAGTAGCCAACCTGATGCGCCATCACCCTCCAATATTTGAGTGTCCTTTTCTTACCAACAAGAACTTTCTCCTATAAAACTGTACCCAAACTCTCAAATCAGGAAGCTAACACTGAAGCATCACTACTACCTAATCCTCAGTCTTCACTTAAGTTTCACCCGTTGTCCCAATAACGTCAGCATCACTATTACATTTAGTAGTCATGTCCATCGGTCTGTAGCAGTTCTTCATTCTGTCCTTGAATTTGTGACCTTGATGTTTTTGAAGACTACAGACCCAGAATCCGGCTCTTTTCATGACATTTGTCACTGGCTGCTGTTTTAAGAATTTGCCCTTCTGTAATACTTAGAGTTGAGATGAAAGACTCATTTACAGGGATGTTCTTCAGAGTATTATTTATAATGCTGAACCCTGAAGCATTGCAAGTGTCCAACAACAGGGAGTAACTAAATAAATTATGGTATATCTATAATATGGAACATTATGTAGCCATTAAAAGTCATGTTTTAAGGAACACTGAATGACAGGGAAAATGCTGTTATATAACAGTAAGTGAAAAAAATGCAAAACACTAAACCGCATATCACATTACAAACTTTGTAAAAAGAAAAATATTCATACACATGAGTATAGCAAAAAGACTGGCAGGAAATATACCAAAATGAAAACAGGAGTTATTTCTGGGTGATACAATTATGGGTGATTTTTATTATCCCTTTAATACTTTCCTGTATCTTATAAATGTTCTGCTATGAGCATATCTAATTTTTCTAATGAGAAAAATATTTTTATATATTTAAAAATAATGTATTCATTTGTTATAATGGGCCTGTTTGCTTTTGTAATTAAAAATTTTTAATTAAGAAAAAAGCAAAGTGGAAACAAAGGCCACCCATGATACTAATATTTATGGAAGGCATCCTGTGTCTGGGTGGGACACTCGGTTCTGGAGGAACCAAGCAGTGAGAAGCAGATGGGGTGTCTGATCCATGGACTTAGAGAGTGAGCAAAAGCGCAAGGCAGTGTGGTCATTGCCAAAGGCCTTCCAGGGAGCTCTCCTGGGATCTGGCAAGACCCAGCACCTGCCAGCCGAGCCTGGAGGGTCAATCAGGTGACCACAGAAGGAACGACAGAACGCTGGGGTGGGGGGCAGGGTGGGGTAACATGCCTGTGTAACTTCTGTGTGTTTCAGTAGTGCATGCTGGGGAAAATGTTTGTTAAACATATTACCCTTTAATAAACTATAACTTGAAAAGCAATGGCAGGTTCTAAATAATCAATACCACATTGTAATAATTTCAAGCAAACAGAGATTTATATTCTGTGCACCTTGGATGGCAATTACTTTATTCTTCTAATATACTTGTGAATGCTGCTTTATTTCCACTTAAACCAATTTGCTTTATTGACCAAATCAAACCCTGTGGCCATAATATCAACCCTTCTCCCATCTTCTAACTCAGCAAATCCAGTTCCCATCGATAATTAGGACAAGGTTGGTGATTTTTTTCCTCAAAGCCAAGACAGCATTGACGAGATGTGTCTAGAGCCATCACATTCCTGTTCTCCCTTCTCCCGGCCCAGGAAGGAATGGATAGGGGCTTGACCATGCAGTGACACGGGTGGTCACAAAGCAAATTCCAAAGACTCCAAATATGAGGATGTGGTGGGAAGGAACAAGAAAAGGAAAGATGGGGGAAGGAGAGTGAGAGAAAGAAAGGAAGAGGGCTGGGAAAAGGGGGCACAATCTGGGCTACATACTGCAGGAGCAGTGAGGAAGATCACTCTGTCCTGCTCAGCACAGCCTCCACGTCCTTTTCTGGCAAGAGCCAGTCTGCAGGGGACCACGAACCCTTTAGTCGATGCTCCCGGGGCAGGTTGGAAGCAACTCACTGGGACGTGCTATTAGCTAAAGACCAATGACCTACTCCCCTCCCCGCCCCCCCTACCCCCCGTGTGGCAGGCAAGAACTTTATGCAACTAATCAACTAATTCATTCAACTTCAGAGAGGTAGGTCAAAGCCTCTATGTTTTAGTCAATTAATCAAGGGCCAGAGTTTCACTTGGCTTCGGATCTCTGCAATAGTTTTCTTGACCTTTTTTTGACTATATAACTATCCCTTAGAAGCCTTTAACTTACGGCATTTTTCATCCTCAACCGGCCTGTGCATTCCAGCCTGCACTCTGGGAAGGGCCAGCAATTAGGCTTGTGCATCCCGGTTGGTGTCCCTGAGAAGCAGCGGCAGGAAAGAGGCACTAATCCAGCCGCTGTGCGGAGAGAAAGCTGCACAATGTCTCCTGCACCAATTCCCCATGCCCTGCACAGTGGACACCTCCTGAACGCATGGCCAGCCAGCTGACAGGTGCCTGTGGGCAGGACCGCTGCCGTCCCAGCTGTGCTCTCCCCAGCGGGGCCGCTATTCTGGGCGGTGGGGCAGTAGGATATCTGAGATGCTCAGCTAGGAGCTCAGGAATTTCATGGCATGACTTTGGGTTAGGATGCTCCTCTGGTAACATCTGAGTCCCAAAATGAGGTCATTCTCACTAAGCTCTGCCTGTACTCAAGTTCTAATGCTGGGCCCCACCCTGGGCCCCCGAGACTGGAATTCCTCTGAGTCTTCCATCCCTTCATCTATTTCTCCATTCATTCATTCACTTAATTATTCATTGAATCCCAACTATATACCAACACTGTCCCAGGTACTGGGCACATAACTGTGAACCAGGCGCTGCTCTCACAGTGGGGCCAGATCACGTCCACAGACTCACAACGCACAGCAATATGTGCAATGTCAGGCATGTATAGAGCTCAGAGGAGCCCAGGGGAGGACATGGCTAACTTTCTGGAGGGTGAGGCTTCCTGGAGGAGGCAGCATCCCAGCTGGGCACTGAAGGTTGAACGGAAGTTTGCTGGGCGGCCCCTGTAATAGTAGAGGTGAGCCCAGCAGAGGGGGCTGCTTCCTCCCCTGCCTGGAATCTCAGCGCGAGGTCAACCTTCCACCAGGCTGTCTAGTACTTCCTTGACATGTGACCTTGCCTATTGGGTACTTCTCATGTCTGCTCAGGGACCTTCCACGTTGGGGCTGCTGGTCTCTAGGCCCTGCCTCCCTGTGTCTGCCCTCATTATTCCTTGCCAGGATTTCTGTGAAACCTCAGAGGTAAGCAGACCCAGCTGTGCAGACACACACATGTATGAAGTAGGCCAATTACCTGCAAGAACAAGGGCATCTTAAGTGGAGTTATTTTGACACTGTTCCACTTTGCACATTAAACATGGAGGAATCAGGCAGCTTATGCCGTGCAGTGCACAACCCCAGGGGGCGCCACTCCCACAAACTGCCGAGTGGTGTGCCCCTAGAACAGTGCAGTGCAACGGCCCCGAGAAGGCTATTCTTCACTTCCACAAAGAAATATGCTGTATGCTTTCTCTTGAAACACATGGCCCACTTGCTCTATCTTTCATTTCCTACTTTTGAAAGAAACCTGGGTAGAGGGAAATATTTCTCTAAGAAAAACCACAGTGCAGGCACCATGAGAAATGGTAACGGCTCCTTGGCCTGAGCACTGGGGACACAGTACATGACCATGTGGCCTGGGAAGCCAGATGGTCTCTGTCCTGTCTTGAGGGGCAGTGGCTGTTCTTCAACCCCTGCCTGTTGCAGCCATGTGGGGATGTAGGCCAAGGAGGCTAGGACTTCTGACTTTTTAAGAAATAAATAATAAGTCTGGGTTTTTGTGTGAAATTTCCAGATTTTCATACGTTACACCCTGGAAGGCTGGAGGGCCCCACGTTTGCAGCCCTGCCCTGGAGGGTGCAGGCTCTGTGCACTTGGAGGCTGTAATCTGCAGGAGGAGCTCTCAGCAAGGGGAGGACCACAGGGGGACAAGGTGGGCTGGGACCTGGGATTCAGGCCCCTCTACCGGGGCTTGCCAGGAGGTGGTAGCAGTTCAGAGCCTGGGTACATTTTCTAGATGTTCAAAAGACTGGAGGCCAGGGAACCCCATCAATGTCAGAGCAAGAAGTCAGGGCTCACCTGCACCGACAGCTCCACATTGCCTGGTCTGAGCACAGCCTGGTGCGTCGCCATCACGGGGGGGGGGGGG
>VBSM01000529.1:2806130-2816720 GCA_008086735.1 Cheirogaleus medius | reverse complement strand
AAAAGACCAACACTCACCCACCGTGAGCTACCCTTGCCAAGGCATGCTGTTTCCATACCTCGTGGCAGTGCTTAGGGTTCCTCTGGGGTAAGCCTCTTTGAAAGATGCCCATGGGTCTCAAAGAACTAGGGCCTGCCTGGGCTGCTGCCTCCTGGGGTCACCGGCTGTGGTCCAGGGCAGTGGCCATGGGAAGGGACGACACAAGGTGGCTGAGGTTTCCCAAGGACTTCACCAACTTGCAAGTGGCCACTCCTTCCTGGTGCTGTACCCCAGAAAGTGCGACTGAGCCATCCCCAGAGCCTGGATGTCCCAGAGACCCTCTGGTTCTAACTTCAGGATAATGTCACAGAGCAGGTCCTGAGCCACCCATGTGAGGGTCAGCCTGCCCCTGCAAACCAGCGAGCTTTCTCAAAGAAAAGCCTGGCTGGGAGAACAAGGGGCTCGCTCCTTGGGAACCACAGCTTCTGGAGGGGGCTCTGGAGGGGCTCTGGGCTCCCAGCAGATATCACCATGGAGGGCTCGGGGGCCCTGCTAGTGGTGCTGACTTCAGAGGACATGTGCAACCCTTCAGAGCCCTGGTCACCAGAGCCATCCGTCCACCTATTCACTGGAGTTCACTGCGTTCTTCCTATAGACTCAGCCCCACCCTGGCGTGGGCTGGCACCCTTGTGGTCTTAGTGGCCTGTGGGTGGTTGCTTGGGGGCAGCCTGTGGTCCCCACATCCCAGCCATCTACCCCCAAGTGACTCCCCTTTCTTGAGTGGAATTCCCCCCCCTCTCCTGCCCAGGCTTCTCCTCCCCCAACCCCCGGCTTCTATTTCTTTTTGAAAATTGAGACAGAGTAGTTTGAAAGGGAGCAAGGCAAGCCTGCTTTACACGTCCCCGAGGCAAGCTCAAGGACAAGCCATACAGCGCTTTGGGCTGGCCTCTTTCTAAAGTTGAGGACTGCTAGTGGGACCCCAAACCAGCCCAGAAGAAGCCCCCCAGACCCCAGTTCTGCCACCTGCAGTGTATGTGGTCACAGGTAGGAGGAGGAAGAGTCCCCCCTGGGGACTCAGCTCCCCTCTGATGTCACTGTCAGCGGTCGCAACCCTGGGCAGCTGCTGGCATTTTGCAGAGGAGGAGGGTGAAGGCATAGGGCACTGGTTTAGGGGGGTGGAGAAGGCCAGGGCCACCCCATGGGGCCACACCTCAGCTGGGCTCAGCTGCTTAGGAGGGTGGTGACTGCAACCTGTTTAAGTGGAAGTGGGTTTTGTATGAAATGTGACGCAAATTCATCTGGACAATTACTACACCATCATAAGCGGCTTTTCCTCCTCGGGTCTGCGGCAAGCTCTCCCCATGTGGCAGAGAAGGCACTGGGGTGTCAGGAAGATTTAATTCCTCCCTTTCTAAAATGAAAGCTTGCAGAGGGATGTTGATGCAAACTAAAAATAGCCCCACCGCCCCAGCCTCGGCCCCCAGCCAGCCTGGCTTTGCTGAACATTATGATGACTCTCACGTAAGGGAAAGACTAATGGATTTCTTCCTTGCGGCAATTAAAAAGTGATTTGTCACACCCCAAGATGTATGGCTTTGTATTGGCAGCTATGAGGCTGCGGGAGGGTGGGGAGAGGAACAGTGGGAGGGGCCTCAGGGACAGAGCTTGGGGGCTCTGGTGGAGCAGAGCAGTTCAAAGGCAGGGTTTGGGGTCAGGGGAAGGCTCCAGGCCCAGCTGGTTGGGCTTGGCCACATGGCCTCTAGAAGGCATGTTCCTGGCCTCGGGGTCTGAACATTTCCTAATGCTTGGTCCAGCTGGAAAAGTCCAGGATACCTGGGTCCAGTGCCCCTGGCCATCCACAGGGAGCAGAGTTTGGCTTAGGTGCTTCCACTGGGCAGGACTCCCCACTTCTGCCTTCCTTTTGGGGTTAACTTTGCTCCCCTCTTGGTGTCTCCTTTGGGGAGAGACCAGTTAGACTGAGAGCCTTTCTGCAGCCCATGGCTCACTCACACCCCTGCAGGGTCTCCCCCTCGTGATGAGTTTGAGGGCAGCGAAGGCACATGCAGGGGACCCAGCCCCCTCCCTCTCTGGGGTCAGCCGCCTGCAAGGGCAGGGTGGGCCTGCTCTCCACCTGGGTGAGGCCTGGGGGAAGGGCCTGCCCCAAGGGAGGGTCTGATGGAGCCAGGCACCAGGCAGGGCAGGTAAGACCCTGAGTGATTCTGGGGCCTGGTTGGAAGACACTTGGGCATGTCCCGACTGCTGCCCCACACCTGGGCACAACAGCTCTGTTGGGAATAAAGCCAGGAGTTCATCCCAACCCCCTTACTCTTGTTTCTCTTAATATGTCTGAAACTCAGGTGAGGAAAACAAGGGGGTAATTATTGGGACCCTCAGCACCCACCTGGGCCTCCCCTCTGGAGTTCCGGATGAAATCCCACCTTTCCTAAAGAACTGCCCATGCGTCGTGCTGGCCCAAGGGGAGTCTCATGTCCCCAGCTCCAGGGGCTTTCTAGTCGGCTTCACCCTTTTCACACTCAGCACATGTGCCCTGTTGGCCTCTTTCCCATCAGTCCTTCTCCAACATGGATGAAACACCCATCCATTCACTCATTCCTCCTCCTAGGAGCAACTTGGCTCCCATCCTACTGCTTGCCGGGTGATTGGGAGGCCAGAGCTCTGGGGAGGAGATGGGGCCAGCCAAGTCCTGCGCTCTTGCAGGTTCCGGTACCTGAGTGGGAAACACTTGTCGATTAAAGAAAGAAGCTGAGATGATGGGGGTGTGAGTGACAGTCTTGACTGGGTGGCACCAGTGGGCATGAGGGTTCCCTCCACTGAGAGTCTGACGGCCACAGGGGAGGAGAGGCCTAACGGAGATGCCCAGGGACACAGATTTGGGGGCAGGTGGCCCCTGGTGCTGCTGGAGCCACCTACTGCCTTTTCCTTCCTTCATTTTGTCCCCCCCAACCCCGCTTCTTCCCACTCCTTTCATTTCTTCTATGGCATCAAACATCCAAAAGACAAGCTTTACTTGAAGCTTCAAGAATGCCAGCAGTTTGGGACATTTTGTATGTGGATTTCAAAAAATTTCTCATCTGCTCAAAAGCCAATGTCTAGCACAAGGGTTCTGGGGCTGCCCCAGATGGACACTAAGAGAGATGGGAGTAGGACAGCCTGACAGGCACATAGGGTGACCTACTCCATCAGGGTCCTCTGAGTCTCAGCTGCTCTAGGGACCACAGACCTGGCACGGAAGAGCTTCATTTATCCTGCAATGCTGCTCTAAGAAGCCCTTTGCTTTTGGGCTGGCATCTACTATACAAGTCTGCCAGCATTAGTTCATTTAACTGCCCTTGTCACCCTGTGGGGGTGGGTGCTATGACTACTCAGCCCACTACAGATGAAGGATGTGAGGCCCTGGGGGCTAGAGAACACACAGACTTTGGGACTTTGGTGGATGCACAGTGACATCAGGCAGAAAAAGATGACTCATATCACCCTCTCACCCACCCTTCCTTCCTTTCTTCCTCTTTCTTCCTTCCTTCCTTCCATTCACCCATCCACACTGCCATCCTTCCATCTTTATATTTATTGAACATATTAAGAGGTCACTGTGCTGGAGATAGTTTAGTGAATAAAAACCCAAATCCATGTTCTGTTCTATGGATACAGAGCTTATGTTTGGGAGGGAATAACAGTGCACATTTAATGAGTCCCTACTGCGTGTCTGGCAAAGCGGCAGAGACTTGACTCAGACCCGAGTCTGAATACTGGTTTTGCCACTCACCAGCCGTGTAGCCCTGGGCAGCTCCCTTAACTCCTCAGACCCCCGGATCCTCATCTATAACCCACTTCTGAGGGATGCTGGGAGGATACCCGGGCTACAGTGGACGGTAGCATTTGTGAGGCTCCCTGGAGTGGCTTGATTTTCATAAATCGTGGAAACAAATGCATGTCCCCAGCTGCTGGGGACTGACCAGAGCGCCATTCTGCCTTGAATCAATAGACTTAATATTTAATAATAATCCGCTGAAAGGCACTTTGGTCAGCTCAACGCATCAGTGCCACACTAATAACAAATTACTTCTTAAATTATTAGCCTCGGTTCCTTTCATGAAGCTCTGGCTAAGTTTGTAACAGGGAGGGAGAGGACAAGCTGGGGCCAGCAGCAGCCCCAAGCTGAGGTGGGGCTTGCATAGGCTGTAGCCATATAGGCCTGTGTCCTCCTGTGGTGGTGGCCACAGATAGGCACGGGGGCGGGGGGTGGATGTGGCTGCCAGGGCCCCGGAGATGGGAGGGTGGCCAGGGCAGTGGGCTGAGTCACTGAGCCCACCTTGTGCAGGGACATCCACCTCTCCTGGGCCCAACAGACCCAATTTAGCTCCTGGTGGGCAGCAGGTGAGCACACTGGGGGTGGACATGGTCAGTAGACCCACCTCCTGGGATGCCAACCTGAGCTTAGAACTTCATGTCCAGCCTGTGGCCAGCATGTCACCACCAAGACAACCTCCCTTCTGGGGTCATGCTTCATCTTGATCACAGTCGCAATTTATCAAACACCTACTATGTGCTGGGCTTTACATTATGCCATTTCCATTAAAAATCCAACCACATCTTTATGAGTGAGAGCTAATTTCCCCCAATTTTCAGATATAAATATTAAGGTTCCTTGTCCAGGGTCAATAGCTTGGACCTAGCAGATCTGGGATTTACATCCAAGCCAGTGGGGCCCACAGTGAACATTTTTAACCTTTAGATGGAGGAAGTATCACAGAGCAGCGGAGAGCATGAACACTATGCCCAACTACAGTGCAAATCCTAGATCTATCATTCACTTGCTGTGTGACCTCAGGTAAGCTACTTAAGCTTTCTGTGCCCCAAGGTCCTCATCTGTGACAACAATGGTCTCTACCTCAAAGGGTTCTGTGTGGACTAAGTGAATGGACAGTGTCAGCACAGGGTGGAGGGCAAGCCAGGAGGAGCTGTGACTGCCCTCTCTAGATGCCCAGGCATTAAGCACTCTGTCTGCATCACTGCCACACAGCTCATGTAGGGCAGAGAGGAGGACAGAGGACCCCGCTCATGCAGAAGGAGGAAGAATGCAGACCACGCCACCCTACATGGGGAAGAAAGTGGAGGCACATCCAAGGTCACAGCGACCTTGAGCCCATCTCTGTCCCACTCCTCCCTGCCATGAAGCCATGCGAGTTGGCTCACTGGCCCATGCTGCCCTGCTCCTCTCGACCCCAGGAGCCACCCTGGACTTCTGTAAGGTGGCTCAATCATTCCAAAGCTCTTGGAGGCTCCACTAATTCCATGCCCACAAGAGGGCTGTGGGATGGGCAGGACCTGGTGAAAACTCCCTGTTCGTGGGAAGCTGAGGCTTCAAGGAATGCGCCGACTTCCCTGGGGTGTAGCAGCTAGTTACTGGCATGGGGGGAACCAGCCCTGTGCTGGGATTTCCTCCCTGCTATGGGGACCAGAAATTGTGGAACATATTCTCACAGACATTGTCAGGTGCTTCAGGGCAGAGAGTGGCCTAATCGTTCTGCATACACTCACTCACCCATCCATCCACCTCTCCACCCACCCATCCAATAGCTGTTTCCTAAATGCAAATTCTGGCTTCCTCACTGCCTGGGTGCAGTGCTTGGCCTTAGGGTCCCCAGCTGTTGGTTAAGTGTGCCGACCACCCACCATGAGGACGTGTGCCAGGCCCAGCAGACACTCACAGCAGAGTCAACACTAATCTACTCCAAGCTGAGTAACCTGGGCTCTTGGGAAGGAGGCCAGGCCTCTGGGGTCCTAGAGGAAACTCCTAGTTGTACTTTTCTTTAGAAAGAAATTTTTTTTTACTAAAATATTAGCTGTTGTTATCTGTAACAGGCCTTGACACTATTTGAATTTAAAATGATTCCTGTCTACTCTATCTGTAGTTTCTGAGTTTTCATCAGTAAACGTGGATTACCAGCATTGTGACACAGATGACAACAGGGTGAGATGGTGACTCCCCTAGACCGTTTTCCTTGAGGGTTGAGCCCTGAGTCTTTACTTTTGTGTTTTTTAATTGCCAAAAAGGAAACACAAAAGTGTGGAAACGCTTGGGAACTAGGTCGGCTGCTATCTTAAACCTACAGCGAGTGAGGCTTCACTTTCCCACCGGGCAGAGACTGTGAGGGGAGAGGGCGGGCTGTGCAGCTGCTAGTCTAGGGTGGGGGGCTCTTGGGCCCAGGGGTGCTGCAGTGGGAGTGGGCTTCCTGGCCCCAGGGCCCTCCTCCCTTCCCCACCTGCTGGAGCCTCCTTGCTGTTTGCCCCAATCTCTAGCTGTTTTCAGAAGGAGAAAGGGCTTGGAGCTGGGGCTGAGGCTGGGGCAGTGCAGAGAAGCACAGGCTGAATTTGTAGGGTCTGAGAACCACAGTCAATCATGGGGGGCTCTCAGGTAAAGAGCCCTTTCCCCTTAACCACCTGGGGGCATGAAGCCAGACCTGCTTCTGGCTCTGGATCTTGGCAGCTTCTTCTAGTGGCTTCCAGGAGGAGGAAGTGCCCCGGCTGTACCCGATACCATGACATTCCGGCCTCTTTTACACCCAAGTCAACTGTGTTATGTTCCCTGCTACCTTCCCTGTCCGGGCATCTCTCCATGGCCAGGCCATAGGCCCTTGGCTCTGGTCCTCGCTCCCTTAAGCTTTCCTGTCCTAGGAGCAAGTTTGGGCATCTCAAAGTCCCACCAAGCTGACTGGGACAGCTTCTCCGTGCTTTGAGGCCAGAGGTTGGCCTGGGGCTGCCCATCTTCTGGATTTGTCCTCCAGCTGAAGAAAACTCTCCAAGGGCGGATGGATCATCCAGGGGATGGCAGCTGTGGGCAGAGACCAATACTATGTCACAGCTCACAGCATGGCTTGCTTCAGATTCTGACCTGTCACTAACCGGCAGGTTAGGTCAATTTTTTGAGCCTCAGTTTCCTCCTCTGAAAATAGTGACGCCTCCCTCATGGGGTTGTGAGATTAAACAAGATAATCATACATAAAGCAGGCCATGGTGGCGGGAATCAGTGGTGGCTTTGAGCTTCTCAAGATGCACAGAGTTGGGCAGTCCTGGGGACCTAGCTCCTGGCATGGGAGGGAAGCTGCTGGTAGCTGGGGCAGGAAAGAGACAGGTCTGCATGGGCTGGTGACAGTCTAGGGTGGGAAGACCTTCTCAGTGATCAATATTCCTGTTGGAAAGGCCAGTTTCTCAGAAACACAGGCCCCAGCAGCAGGGTGAGGAAGAAGGTAGTTTAATGCCCAGTGATGCAAAGAGAGCCAATTATTCAGACAAAGCCTCTGGAGGCGGCTAGCCCAACTGGGTGGGGCAGTCACCCAGCCCCATCTGCTATTGGAGAGCCAGAGCCTCCTCATTTGACCCGGGCCCCTGAGCAGGCCCTGGCCTGGCCTTGGGAGGTCCTGAAGATGCCCAGATGGCCATCTTCCAGACCCAGGCTGGTGTTCTCCAAGTGAGGGGCTGATCTTGGCCCTCTGTCACACCATGAAGAATGTGTCCTTCACTGCCATGAACTGCTGCCACTGACAGTAGTGTCTCCTTCGGTCCCTCATCCTCATATCTCTGCCCCTGGTCCCTCTGCCTTCCAAATAGCTCTTGGTGCTTCCTTTTCAGCCCCCATGAGGCCACCTAACAGCAGTGGCCAGGGTGCAGTGTCCATGGCCTGGACAGACCTGGCCTCCCCTACTGCAGGGGAGGCCCATGCCAGCCTCTGTGCAGTCCATACAGACTACAGGAGGACAAGAGCATGCAGTGCCCACGGGCTTGGTGCAGGAAGGGCTTAGCAAGATGTAGGAGGTCCCAGCTGGAACTCTAGCCCCAAGAGCCCCTGGAGCCCTAGGACATGAGGTCTGATGATGTGGGGGCAGGGCAGGGTGGGGAGCCCCTCATGCCTCTTTCTGCTCATGCCTAGAAACCTCTTCCCTGCATTCCTTCTGTCCTGTGTGTCCTTCAGTTTGTAGCAAAAATGTCCCTTCCCTGGGAAGGCTTCCTGTCTCTAAAATTCCGATATTGTGTTCATCATGGATTTTTTGCATTAATTTTGATTTTTAAAAATATTATATTGAAGTTATATTTTGGCTTGACTACTGGTTTTTTTTTGTGCCCCATTAAATTTGCCCCCAATGCAAGTGCCTCTCTCTCCTCATCTGAATCCTGATCCTGCCAGGCCTCTCAAATCTGGGTGGGGAGCTCCCACAGGCCCTGGGTTTGTGGCGTGAGGGGACCTGCACTGTCCTGCCCACCTCCCCTTTCAGACCGTGAGCAGCTGCCTACCTGGCCCTGGGTGGTAACCAGCATCTGAGTAGCAGGTGCTTATGGAGGGAGTGCCTGCTGATAAGGGCTGTCAACCCTTGGCCATGGCCTGAGAGGGAGGAGGGGCAGTGCAGGGAGCAGGGGAGCTGGGTCATGTCTCCAATATTCAAATCAGTACGAAGTCGCCAGTATCTCTTGATAACTGCTATCATCTACCAGGATGGGATTGTTCTGGGGAAAATGAGCCTCTCTCTCCTCCCAGGAGCCGGCCTGGTGACGCTCAGAGCCGCCGCTATGCGGAAAACCATCCACTCGGCCACTCTCCAATTCTGTGAGACTCTGCCTGAGGACACACTGATACTAATAACATTGTTATTATCGAAGAGATTTGCATTTAGAGGAATTGTTCCCTTGATTAAAAAAAAAGAAGAAGAACATCAATAGTACATCATCTTGTGGCTGTGGAGGGTAGGGAAACTGGAGCGCCTGCAGAAGGTTCCAGCATCAGGGCTGGAGCTGGGCTGGGGCGAGGAGGCTGGGTCCTCTGACTGCTGTGGGCTGGAGGCTCTGGTCGTGCGCCAGGGTTGGTAAGAGGGGATATGAGGGCCAGGGGGGCTGCTCCCACCTTGATTCAGGCAGCCAGTAAGGGAGAGGGCTCTGGAGGGCTGTTTGGGATGCATGTTTCCTGGAGAAAGGAAATGGTAGAGCTGAGCATCTGCTGGGGTCACAGCCAGCCCTGACCATGCTTCGGAGAGGACGGCACAGGCCAGTGCAATGTGGTGGGGCTGACGTGGGGGCAGGGGGAGTTTGGGTGTTAGACTGTGCTTCTCAAGGGTAAAGTATGCAGCCCTGCACGTCTACACCGCAGGCCCAGCCTAGAGGGCTCAGGGCTTGCTGGATGAATGAGCGAGGGAAGGCATGAATGAGCCAATGGCCTGCACTGGTGTGGTTTGTTAGGGCTCCTTTCTCTGACCTGGCTGGGCACACCGCACAGGACAGGGGGCTCAGTTGGGGGGAGTGCATCCATGCAGCAGAAGATGGGATTGAGAATCAAAGGCTGGGGCTGGAAGCTGCAGACTCCTTACTAAGATCCAGTGAAAGTGTGGGTATGAAAAGCAGCCCTGGGTATGGTACAGACTGGTGGGTCCCAAACCTTCAGGTTTTACAGACAGCAAAGTGTAGTAAATGACTCCTCTTGGCAAGTCAGGAATAGAGGGAAATTATCTCAACTTGATAAAAAGCATCTACAAAAACCCTATAGCTAACATTCATTGAAGGGCAAAAGACTGAACACTTTTCCCCTTGAGAAATGGGGCAGAAATGTCTGCCTGTACCACCCTTACCCAACACAGCATAGGAAGTTCTGTGGCAACAAGGCAGGAGAAAGCAGTAAAAGGCACACCCATCGGGCAGGAAAAAACACAACTGCCTCTGCAGATGACATTATTGCTTACATAAAAAAATCCCAAGAAATCTACAAGAAAACAAAAATCTCTTAGAACCAATGAGTTCAGTAAAATTATAGGATACAAGATCAACACCAAAAAATCTATGGCATTTCTATATACTCATAATGAATATGTGGGAACTGAAATTAAAAACACAATACCATTTACAATAGCTCCAAAGAAAATGAAATTCTTAAGTGTACACTTCACAAAACACGATGTACAGGATTTGTACGCTGAAAATTACAAAATGTTGATTCATGAAAATCAGAGTACTAGTAAATGAAAAGATATACCTTGTTCATCGATTGGAAGGGGCAATGTAGTGCAGATGTCAATGCTCTCCAAATTTCTATATGGGCTTAATACAATTCCTATAAGAACTGCAGCAATATTCCTGATAGACATAGAAAATGTATCCCATAATTTATATGGAAAGGCATTGGCCTTAGAATAGCTAAAACAAGCTTAACAAAGACGAATAAATTAGGAAGACTCCCTCTGCCTGATACTGAGGCTTTCTGTGAGCTACAGCAGTCAAGACAGTGTGATAATGTTGGAGGGGTAATAGACACATAGCTCAGTGGAACAGAACACAGAGCTTAGAAATAGCCCCACACCAACACGCTCAGCTTATTTTTGACAAAGGTATGAAATCGATTAAATGGAAGAAGGCTGATCTTTTCAACAAATGATGCTGGAGCAATTGGACATCCATGGGTCAGGGTGGGTGGGGGGAAGAAGGAACCTTGACTTAAACCACATGCCTTATTCAAAAATGAACTAAGAATGGATTATAGATTTATTTATTTATTTTTTTTAGCAACAAGGATATAAAGGTTTATGATAGTGTGAAGTGTTTTGGCAAGGCAAA
>VBSM01000529.1:2781676-2806030 GCA_008086735.1 Cheirogaleus medius | reverse complement strand
CCCGGCTAGAGTGCCGTGGCATCAGCCTCGCTCACAGCAACCTCAAACTCCTGTCACCCTTGTTTCTTAAAGCTGAATAGTACTCCATGGTATACATATACATTTTGTTGATCCACTCATGTATTGTTGGGCACCTGGGTTGTTTCCACAACTTTGCAAGGATTATAGATTTAAATGTAAAATTATAAAACTTTTAGAAAAAATGAAAGAGAAAACATTTGGGATCTAGAGCTAGACAACTTGATGCTGAAAGCATGATCCGTAAAGGGGAAAGTTGGAAAATTGGGCCTAACCAAATTAAACACTTTTATTTTGCCAAAGCTCACTGGAAGAGGATGAAAAGACAAGCTGCCTGCAGACTGGGACAGAATATCTGTAGACCACATATCCACACAGGACTCGTATTGAGAATATAATAAAGAACTCTCAAATTCAACAGTAAAAAGCCAAGCAATTCAGTTACAAAATGGGCAGAAGACACAGATATTTCACCAATGATGATATAAGACAGCAAATCAACTCCTAAAAAGATGTTTAACATCATTAGCTTTAAAGAAATGTAAATGAAAACCACAATGAGACATTACTACATACCTATCAGAATGCTCAAATAAAAAACAGTGACAACATTAAATACTGGTGAGGATGTGGAGAAACTGGGTCCTTCACATACTGAGAGTGGGAATGTGAGATGGTGCAGTCACTCTGGAAAACAGGTTGGCACTTTCTTGTAAAACTAAACATGCAATTATCACATGACACAGAAATTGCACTCTTGGGTGTTTATCCCAGAAAAATAAAGACTATATTCACATGAAAACCTGCATGTGATGTTCACAGCAGCTTCATTTGTTATAGCCCAAAAGTGAACACCCAGGTATCCTTCAGCAGGTGAATGGTTAAACAAAGTGTGGCACACTGATACCACAGAATACTCTCGGCGATACAAAGGCATGAACCAAGGACACGCTCAACAGCTTGGAAGAATTTCCAATCAAATATCTTGACTGTGGTGGTGGATACACAAACCTACACATGTGATAAAGTTGTATAGAACTAAACACACACACGTGCAAATAAATACAAGTAAAACGGGGGAAAACTGAGTAAGGCTGGTGGATTGTGTCAACATTCTGGCTGTGATATTATTCCGGCGTTTTACAAAATGTCACCATTGGGTGACCGGGCGAAGGGTATACAGGGTCTCTCTGTATAATTTCTTAAAAACTGCATATGAATCTACAGTTATCTCAATAACAATTTCAATTAAAAATGGGGGAACCGACAGGGATGTTGCCTTTTAATTTTGCCAAGTAAGTCATTAAAAAACGATCACCCCATCGACCGTCATCATGCTTTCATAAAAGAAAGGACATTTTAAGTATCATAAAAGAAGGAAGGTCACAGTCTCAGAATAAAGGACGGTCCTTTTAAAATGAACATTTAGCTTATGAAAAGCTCAACACATTTTTCTTCTTTTTCTCATTTCCCCAGGGACTGATAAGAGCTTCATCACAAGCTATGAAGGATTGGAGACCAGCATTTGGGAGGCACTAATATTAAGTAGTGGTGAGTTATGTATTACTTTTGGGAAGGTGGGGTGTGTGTGTGTGTGTGTGTCTGTCTGGAGGGGTTTTTGTAGTGCCTGGTGGTGCTCAGGAAGGCTGGTCTGGGTATAGGCCATGATGCTCTGGAAGGTACTATAAATACCTGGGGAGCGAGAGGGGGGGAGGTGCAGGGCCACTCCTGGACTGGAGGGACCTGACACCAACACCCCATCCCCCATTCTGTAGCAAGACAAAGGTGACCGAGTGGCCCTTTGGGTCCTCAGAGTGGGAGCATGGGACAGCTGGGACTGTGAGGGGAGGGGCCGCCCTCAGCAGCAAGTGCTCCCAGCAGGGTGACCAGTCGGGTGTCCCTACTCCCCTGAAGTTGCTGTCCCAGCAATGCAGGTGGATAACAGGTGCCTGTGTGCTTCCCCTCACAATGGGAGAGACACTTCCTTTCAGCCGGACCCTTTCCATGGTGTACCGGAGTCTGCCCTATGACACTCAGGACGGATGGCCTCGTGAGACTGGAACTGATGCTGTGCTTTGCTGGCCCCAATTCCCTGCCAAGAAGCTTGTACTCAGCACTTCCGAGCGGGGCCTCATCCCAGGGCCTGGCCACAAATCCAGTCACTCTCAGCCCCAAGTTATTCCATGTGGCCAGGAATTGGATTTTGCCCCGCCAGCTCCAGGACAGTGGTAGCAGAACTTTATAGAGGGGAGTCCCTGGCAGCAGAGGCCATTTGTTGTCAGCCTGCACCTGCTTGAGGTGTGCTGACAGACACCAGCCCCGCCAGATACCCTTTGGACACAGGGCAGGGCTTTGCTGGGAGTTCCCTTGAGTGGACTGTTGTTCGGCTGAGGGTCTGCACCGGCCCCTCACTGTCCTCAGGTGGAATGAGGAGCACACAGAAGGAGGGTGGCGGGGACAGAGGTGCCCACAGCCAGTGTGGGGCCCTCTTCCTGCCTTCCTATGCGAAACAGCCATCTGGAGACAGTGCTTCTTCCTTGTCTTTGGAGCTGTGGCCCAGAGGCCCTGACCCTGATGCTGGAACTGAATGTTTCCTAAACAAAAGTGTGTGTTTGTTCATCCAGCATTCACTCACTCAGGTAGCACCTGCCACATCCCAGGCATGGGAGGGAACCCGTAGAGCAGCAGCTACGAGCTCAGAGTCTGGAACTAGCTGGTGGGTTCCCACCCAGCTCTACCACCAACTAGTTATTAGGCTTAACCTCTCAGTGCCTCAGTTCCCTGATCTGTAAAGTAGAGATAACTGCCTGTCTCCTGGGCTTTTTTTTTTTCATTTCAGCTTACTATGGGGGTACAAATGTTTAGGTTACATATATTGGCTTCCTGGGCTTTTGAAAATCACATGCTTTAATGCAGGTACACAGGGCCCGAGAGAGCTAACTCTCAAAGAAGGTCAAAAACAACCAAGCACATGGCCTGAGCTAGACCCTCAGACACAGAGATGACAAGACATCATCCCGGCCCTAAAGAGCTGTATAGCCTGTTAGTATCCAGGATGCGGTTCCTGGACGTGGTTCCTGCCTGGCAGAGTGGGGAGATATTTGAAAGGTTCGTTCCTGGTTCAGCTGTGGAAGTTCTGATCCCATAGGAAGGTGGAAAGGCCCAGGACTCTGAATTTTTAATAAACTCTCAAGTGCTTCTGAAGCAGTGGTCCACAGACCCCACAGGAGCCTGGTAGGGGCAGTTCCAGAGTGGGCCCAGAGCAGCCTCTCTTTTGGTTTTGAGGCATTTTGTGAAGAAGAAGGAGGAGGAGGAGGAGGAGAGGGTGAGGAGGAGGAAGAAACGGGCTAGGCAGGCAGGAGGCTGAGGCCGAGAGGTTATTCCACAGCAAAGTGCTGGAGATAAGTTGGGGGCTGGCAGGTAGGGGGGACAGGGAGCTCTGTTGGGGAGCTTCTTTTTCTCTCACAGGACAAGGAGCCTCTGAAGACTCTTGGGGAGGGGAGTGACATGAAGTGATGTGTTTCAGAAAGATCTCCATTCTCATGACATGTGCACCAGGGACCAGGGCAGGATGGCTGATGTCCCCGAGACCGGCAGGGAGACGAAGACAACACAACAGCCAAGGGCAGAGGTGAGAAAGATGGGGAGGGAGGTGGCCGTGCAGAGAGAGGGGCAGGGACAAGCTGGGGACTATGGAGGAGGAGAATGACAGGCTTTGAGTTGTCCAGATGTGGGGGCACTTGTCAGGGAGAGGGGGCCCTGGAGGAACAGGCAGGACAGGAGGGTAGGACAGAGGTGAGCCCAGCATCACCCTCTGCCGTGGGAGGGCATGTCTGGTAGGCAGCAGGACCTACCAGTCCGCAGCTGTTGGGGGAGTGTCAAGACTGAATTTTGAGATTTGGGCATCACTGGCCCAGGCAGTGGGATGGCAGAGGTGGCTCAGGGAGGATAGGGATGAGGAGGGTCCCTGGCTAAGGAACATTCAAGGAAGATTCACAAAACCTAGTAGAAGCCCTGCCTCCAGCTCCAAAGATCCCTGGACTCCTGGGAGGGGCTTCCAGGCTTCCTCTCCATGTGAGGGCTCCAGGTGAGTGGAGCTCGCTCTGCAAGAGGGCCCGGGCAGGTGGCCATGCTGGAGAGCCACCTGCAGAGGTGCCACGAGCAGGAGCTGCCCTTTGCCAGGCCTTGCAAAAGACCTCTCCCACCACCCACCTCTCCTGGCCTCTGCCCACCTGCCAAGGCCCCAAGGAACCAGGTGAGTGTCCTCCCTAAGCTCCTCCTCACCAGCATGGGGCGCCACGCCAGCATGAGGGCACCTCTGGCATCTCACCTGGTAAATGAGCTTCTGAAGACTTGAGAAGACTTCTAATTAGCATCTGTTTATTATCTCAACTTTAATTGCATATTAATACTTTCTCTTCCTTTTCCCTTTCCTCTGGAGCAGCTGTCTGTGGCAGTGGAAGGGGCAGGAAGGCAGGGAGATCTCCCTTGGGACAACCTTCCTCTGCTCAGGAGGGTTCTGCTCCTGGCCAGGGCCTGGCCCCCGCCCCCACCCTGGGCACTGGGGCTGGCAAGCTGCAGCCATCACAGGCCATTTCTTCTGGGGCACATCACAGGGGCATCGCCAGGTTTGACCTCAGAAAGGAGGCTAGTCCTGGCCAGGCTCCTCCACCCACAGGCTGGGGTGTGGCTCCTTACTGGTTTTCATTATAACATTTGTCTTCTAGAGAGGGAGGCAGTGAGGGACGGACACTTTCCTTTTCAGGAAAAGTGAACTGAATGGAGCTGTAGGACATACCCTCCTCCTCACATGGGGTCATCCTGGCCCTCCTCCTGGAGCCGGTGCTGGGTGGGCCTAGGTCCCCTTCTCCTGAGTACAGGGTCATGGTGACGGCCCAGGTTCCTGCCTGCCAGGCTGCCCAGCCTCACGCTCTATTCCTTAGCTGCCTCTTACAGTGAGGGGCATGTGTGACTCTGCCCCAGGCAGCTGCCCTGTGGGAGGACTTTGGGGACTCCGCAATCAGCCTTCACTTAAATAGACCCCTACTCCTGCACCTCGTCAGAGCTGAGACCCCAGCCTTAGGGCTATCAGGCACCTAGTGAAGTTGGTGTGGATAAGGGTCAGGCCCAGGTGGGAGGGGCCCATGGAAAGGACAGAAGGGCCACATCAGGAAGGCGGGGTCCAGCCACACCTCTGGAAGGGGCTTCTAGAAATCTGGGAATCCAACTGCCAGCTTCATTTTACCAGGTTTTTACTTAAATTTGTGTCAAAAAGATGGTCACAACCAGTCCTGGGAATTGCTGCAAGGACCCTGAATACCTGACATGTTCTTGCTAAACAGAACCTGGTTCTCTGGGACCACCGCCACATTCATTTCTCACATCAGCCCTTGCCAGACTCCACTTAGCTACGCAAATGCCCTCTCATCCTGCTGGGAGAAGCTTCTCCAAGCCTTTGGCTTGCAAGTCTCTGATGGCTCTGGGACTGCCTGAGCTTAGTAAGCAATGGACTCAATCTCAGAGATGGCCCCGGGGCAGACCAGAGTCCAGGGCTCTTGAGCAGGGTGCACGAGTGGCCTTCCAGGCCACCTTGGGTGACTGTCACCTTCCATGGCAGGACTTCTCTTTATAAGACCTTGGCTCAAACCTCTGCTTGGGCTCCCCTGTCTGAAAGCACATCCCTAGGACTGAACGGAAATCCTATTCTCTCTCTAGTGGGGATGCCAAGACATGGTGTGCGGAGCACATGGTTGTTGCTCAGGGTGCCTCTGACCTTGAAGGTTTAAGGACCAGCCCCAGATAGCACCCCCTCTGCCAACCAGCTCGTCTGGAATCACCCACTGGGAATTTACCTAAGCCCTCTTGAGCTTTCATATGTGTTTTACTTATTCCTTCCTTTGGAATAATAAGATTAAAAGAGATGATATATACTAAAGTGCTTTGTAAACTGAGAATTAGCACACAATGACTGTGCAGAAGAGGAGCTAAGATTCAGCAGAACCTGCTAGATGCCAGGCTCTGTGCTGGGTCCTGTGGTCCTCACATTACTCAGAACAGGGTTACTATACCCATTGCACAGGTTGGGGATAGCTTCAGGAAAATGAACACATTTGGCTAAAGTCGCAGGTAGAAGTAGACTCAAGCTTTTTTTCCCATGAGGAAGAATTCATCCAGTGACCCAGCAATCCCATCTCTAGGAGTCATTCCCAGGGTATGACCAACATAGAAAGGGTCTTGTTCCCAGACCAACACAGAAAGGGTGATTAGAAGGATCCTGGTTATTAATGATGAAAAATTAGGAATAATCCAAACATGCAATGATCAGAGACTGGTTCGATAAATTATGGCATATTTGCAGAATGGCATATAAGGTAACCACTAAAAAGGATCACACAGATATGTATTTTTTAGCCTGAAAGATGCTCATGAGATGTAATTTGGTGATAAAAAGCAGATTACAAGATAGCTATGTGCCTAAAGAGAGCTTAGAAGTTCATACATTAACATATAAAGAGTTATGATCTCTGGATGATGGGATTTCATGCAATTTCTATTACCTCTTTTTTGTATGGTTAGATTTCTAAACATGGATTATCATTAGAAAATAATACTAGAGCTATGGCCACTTTACAAAGAGACCATTAAGGGCCCCCCACACAATCTCTTCACTGGCAGACACAACTTTCTTCCATTTGTCTAAAAATATGCCACTTCTCCTTCAAGTGGGGAGCAGGTCTGGGACACTTGTGTGGCCCTCTGTGGCTCTTTGGGGTGTGAGAGCCTTGGTCCCTTCTCCTTTTCCATGTGGCATTTTCTGGATGGTTCCCTGGTATTCCTCCTGTCCTGACCGAGGGAATGAGGAACATGGGACCCTGAAGGGGCTGGGCAGGAAGGACTCTTGGGGACCCATCTGGTCCACCTCTCCCCTTCCTCAGCTGCTCTCCTGTCAGCCTGGCCATCTGAAGGGTTGGCTCTGCAAGGCTGCACCAGCCTGGACCCTGGCCAGCGAGCAGCCTGGCTGTCACTGGCTGCCCCCATGGCCCCTGCCTCCTGCCAGCCCCCAATTCTACAGTGTGACTCCAACAGGAGGCTTCAGGACAGCAGAACAATTTAATTCCTATTACAGTATAAAAATTAATAACATTAAAATGTCATGATCATCCCACACTAATTAAGCATCTAATGAATAATTAGCTGTGGACACATCTGACATTTTTGGTCATTAATTTGAGCAAGTGTTTTAAGTTCCAAACAAAACCCCTCTGTGGTGGAGCCTGCGTCTCTGTGTTAAGTGGCAGAGACTTACAAAGTCAGCGTGCATTCCTGCCCATCAGGAGCTTTGCTGCTGGAGGCAGGAGGGGCCCGGGAAGGCTGACACAGAGCAGACCCTCTCAGGCTTGTGGAGCTCCACTGGGGAGGACGTGACGCACGGTAAAGACTGATGCAAAGACTCAGGGCCACATGTACCGGAGCCCTGGGTTTTGAGCCACCAGGCTCCACAATATCTCTGCATCGGGTGTTCCCACTCAGAGGCTGAAATCAGGCAAACTGCCCTTGTCTGGGACCCATGTCTCTCTGACCAGTTGT
This sequence comes from Cheirogaleus medius, assembly GCA_008086735.1. Classification (NCBI taxonomy): domain Eukaryota; kingdom Metazoa; phylum Chordata; class Mammalia; order Primates; family Cheirogaleidae; genus Cheirogaleus; species Cheirogaleus medius. The sequence continues at coordinate 2,798,425 of VBSM01000529.1, read as the reverse complement.
CCTCTGGGCCTGTCTAGCATCTCAAGGAAGGAGACAAGCCCTGGGGTCTCAGCAGACCCTTGGATCCTGGAAGAGGTGAAACCAGGTCTTTCTGAGGCTTGGGCGCCCCTCAGTAGGGGGTAATGGGGGAGGTGCCTGGGAGCCACTGGAGCCTGGACTCTCCATTTGCCCACTGGTGGCTCCCACAGGGCACTCGGGAGAAGTCACCCTAGCCAAGAGGCAGCCACATCCTGGCAGGAACCCTAGCCCAGGTTTACACCTCAGCTGTGCCACCACCACCATGTGACCACCATGGACTGTGCCCCTGGGCAGGCGTCGTGCTCTGTGCTCAGTACTCGCATATTTAAGCCCGTGAGGACACAGGGCACAGGGAGGTTAAGTGACTCACCCAAAGTCACATAGCTGGAAAGTGGCAGTGCCCAGATGAGAACCAGGCAGTTTGGCACCACAGTCCAAGATTTGGACGCTGCTCCTGTGGCCTCTTTCTTCCTGACCTCTTTAAGGAACCCTCCCAAGGTCACAAAGCAATGAATTGCCAGAGCCTGACAGAATCTGCCTGGGAGTGGTGCCAACAAGGGGCTCCTTGGGATCTCCCCAGGTGGAGGGAGGCCACATGGCCAGTCTGGGCCCTCGCAGCGGAGCAGGAGGCAACAGACATTGTGTTCTGGTTGTCGTTCCAGGACTGTCTGAATCTCGGCCATACTTCTCAGCCAGTATGCTCTGCAGCTAATAGAAAGGGTGCCCTGGGCAATAGCTCTGGGTGGACATCTGCACCAGGTCCCGGCTGGCTGACCAGAAGCACCCATCTCTGTTTGCAGCTCTACCCACTGGGGCTTTATCTTGTAGCTTGGCACAGAGCTCTGTCTGTCTGTGTTTTCTAAATAAGCTGTTTCCATGCAAAGGGTCTTCTTTTTCTTCCTGGGACAGATCTCACTCGTCCTCCAAGGGTCTTCCCAGGAGGCCACACCCCAGCCCTCCCCAGCCCCCAGTGTGCCCTCTGACACGTTCCCAGTGTTCCAGGCTGCCACAGCATACAGTAGGTGCTCAAGGGATGCTGATGCGATGTGGAGTCAGGACCCTCCCCCACTCACACACTTCCCTTCCCAGCTGCCTGGTCCTGTGGGAGACCCTGGTGGGGGCATTGCTATTCTGCTCAGCGTTCAGGAAAGTCCTTTTGATTAGCTTCCTCTGGGGGTGGGACACAGGGCTGGCTGGAGTGGGGGTATCTAAGGGAATCCCCACCTCTCTCCCTTGCCTGGGGGGCTGGAAGCGGCTTCTAGGCAGGGGATCCAATCCAGGTGTGGGGGCCCCTCCTCTCTCTGGCGAGGAGCTCTCTCTTCACCTGGATGTTGTTATGGGTTGAGCTGTGTCCCCGCCACGCCCCTGCCAATTCATGTGTTGAAGTCCCCAGTACCTCAGAATGTCACCTTACGTGGAAATAGGTCCACCGTTGATATAATTAGTTAAGATGGGGTCATATTGGAGTAGGGTGGGCCCTGATCAAATACGACTGGTGTCCTTATGGAAAGGGGACTCAGAGACATGGACACAGGAAGAATGTCATGTGAACAAGAAGACAGAGGTTAGAGTGATCCTTCCATAAGACAAGGACTCACGAAGGATACAGCGAACACCAGCAGCTAGCGGTGAGGCATGGAACCAACCCTGCAGCACCTTGAACTTGGACTTTCGGTCCTCAGAGTGGCAAGACAGTAAATTCTATTGTTTCGCCTCCCGGTTCAAATTGCTTTGTATGGCCCCATAAAATGCATATAGGTATCTACAGACTTCTCAGCTTGAAATTCCAGGGTAGCTCTCCTGACCCTGCGAGACACCATCACTGGCTGCAAGACCTCGAGTCAGCCTGGAAGCTTCTTTCTCTCCCACATCCCAGGTACTAGCAGACCCAGTGGCTCTGCCTGAGAATACATCTAGACCCCGGTCCCTTCTTACCACATCAGGCCCCCACTCTGGATGTCACTATCACCTCGCGCTTGGGATCATTGATAGCCACTCCATGGTCCCCCCTTCCACCTTCGCCCTATGGTCTCTCTCCAGTGGAGAGGGGGTGGGATGCTGGGCAGAGCCACTGCAGCGCCTACAACCAGAGGGGGAAATAAGAATGTGTTCCTGCCAGCCACAGAGATTCTGAGGCTGTTTGTCATGCAGCAGTGTTGCAGCAAACCTAAGTCACTGCCGCCCCCATTTGAAATTGCATCTTGTCCTCCCTCCAGGAGACCCTCAACCCGCCCCTTCTCTTCCTTATCTGGCTCTGCTGTTTCCTTCCCAGAGCACCCATACCTCCTACACAGCATATAACTGATTGTTGTGCCTGTTCTTCAGGGACATATCCTTGCTGGAGGGCAAGGCCTTGTCTGCTTTGTTCTTTGGCACATTCCAGACACCCAGAGTGGTGACCAGCACAGAGAAGGTGCTCAGTAAACATTTTTGAATGAATGAATGAATGAATGAAAAGCACTCTCGTGGGTTGATGGCTTGTGCTCATCTCCTCCTGGGCAGGGAGTCCCTGAGCAGCAGCCGGGACAGAGTCAGGCAGCCCCAGGACGTGGCTCCATTTGTCCAGATAAGTCTGCTCTTCCCAAGTATGGACCAGAAATTCCAGGAAGCTCAGAAGACACAGATAAAACAAAGAGAGCTCCCTGCAGACCACCATGTCCTGTGGCTTGTGTTCTTGTCCCTGTGGTTCCCAGGGGATGGTGTACAAGGTACTTCCTGTGCAAAGCAGAGCTCAGGGACCAGAAGGGGCCCCTGGTCCAGTCTCTGCACGGGAAGCACCTGGCCAGGTTCGGGGGAAAGGGAAGGTCCAGGAAACCTCAACAACCTTTTGGGGTCTGGCAGCAAGAGCCTGGTAAGAAACTGCCTATGCCGAGGTCAGGACACACGGATCAGCACTGCAGAACTGTAAGTGGCTGACTTCCCTTCTGCCTGACCCCAGGGTGGGGACACCTGCAGTGGCTGGAAAAGTTCCCAGATGTTTCTTGCGACAGAGAAACAGCCACAGATGCCTCTCAGAGACACTGGGCTCCCCAGAATGGGTTCCTTGGGGCTAGTGTCCCTAAATAGAGCTTGTGCCACAGTGGTAAGGATAATTACCAATCCACAAATGCTTACGTTCTTTAAAGACATCAAATAGGTTACATTCATTATTTCTTTTTCTTATAACACTTAATACATGGATGTCTCTCCCCATGGCACTGGTGAGAAAATGGATACTCAAGGTCACAGAGCTACTCAATTGTCCCTTCAGGATTTGAACTCGCGGCTTTCTGATTTCAAAGTCTGAAGGTTCCCCCAATGGCACCCTGTGTTATCCTGGTTTAACTGAAAGTTGATAAACCAACTAGGGAAGATGTCCTACTAAGCAGGAAAGGGGTAGGCACAGTCCCTGCCTGAGGGATGTTCAGCTGCCCGAGGAACAAGGGCCATGCACAGTAGCTGATCTGCCCAGCCTATCGCGGGTGCCGAGGGCCTGGACGTGGCATGGGTGTCTTGGGCACCCGCAGAGAGTTTAAAGAGGGGAGACGCCAAGCTCCTGAAGCCTTCTCAGGAGAGGCAGTGCTGAGTGGGGTGAGGATTCGGACAGGCAGGTGGGCAAAGTGAAACTGGCAAAGGCACAGCCACGGGGACCCCGAGCACAGCCCTCAAATAAAGGGAGGAATTACAGAGCCTGTTTATAACCCAGGACACCTGGGAGGCAGAGAGGTGTTGTGCCGCAGGAGGACAAAGGTCCTGCTGTCTCCCGTTGGGTAAGCATAATGGGGAATATCGTTTTATGTGGTTTCTGGGAAGCCGGGGAAAAGGCCACTTGTGTAAACCATACATTCTTGTCCCAAGAACTTAAAAGATCACTGAGAAGATTCTTGACCTCATTTCTGATATGTCACCGACAGATTCTGAAGCCCTCTGTGTTAAGTCCTCCCCCTTCCCGGCTCCCACCCAGGCTGGGCTCTGTTTGGCAGTTGGCCAGAGCTGGGCTGTGTCCCCGCATCGCCGTGGGAGGGCTGCACCGGGTCCTCCTGACCAGCGAGAAGGTGGCACTACCATTCTTCTCACAGGACAGATGAGGTCCTGGGGCCCAGTGAGGTGCATCAGCACCAGCAGGTCTGGGAGGTGGCTGGGCCACCAACACCAACCAGGGGATCTCTGAGCAAAACAGCTATCTGGGCTCTACCCCAGGCCAGTGCGACTGGAACTCCTGCCTGGGGGCAGCACCAGGCACTGGTGTTTTTTAACAAACTCCTCAGGCCTAATAACTGTTGCACTTTAAAGCTTCCACTTTCCAAAACTTTAATGAAAATGGGGGTGTTATGTCAAGTCCTACAGTATCAAGTCTGGAGTCTCTTCCTAATGTTAAAATCAGTCTGCGATGTAACTGTCTGGTCACTGGGTCAGGCCTTGCAGCAAGGGCCCCGTACAGCCTGGGAGGAGGTATTTTTTGCAGGATGACTTAGGAATGACAGTCAGAGTTTTTTGGCCCAGGAGACTTGTTAAGAGGCAGGAGCTTTTCCCCTTGGTCACTGGCCTACGAAAAAGCGACCTGGCCTCACTGACTCATTCGAATCCTTTATGGGCAGCCACTTGGACCATGTGGCTCCCTTAGCTGGCAGGAGCGAGGCCTGATGTCCACATCCCCTTGTTTCAGGACGCGGAGCTGTCCTGCCCCAGCTTCTCGCTCTGCCGGACGTCAGACCTGGAAGGAACCCAGCAGCACGGTCCAAGCGTCGGGCCTCGGCGCATTTTTATGACCAAGTTATAAACCTCTGAGAAATGGGGTTTATAATGGAAACTCTGACACCACCTAAAATATTGCAGCACTACGGGGTGCTCCTAGAATACGGCTCTAATTTATAAACCACTCAGGGATCCTGGGCCATTTTGAAACTTATAGACAATAATCCAGAAATAGAGTAAACCAGGAAGGAAAAAATGGCACAAGTGTCGTGGACTATAAAGTCTGTAGAGGCCGACAGTTCAGAAATCAAACCGGTGTCACAATGTTTGGTCTCTGTCCTGAATCTTGGTCCCCCCCACCCCACTCCCAAGTGTTGCCCGGTCCTGATGGAGGCGGGTGGCTCTGTCATCTGGCCCGAGCTGCTCTGTTCATCTTCCAGTGGTATTTTTAGCACGAGGACTAGATACAGTGGGAGAGGGAAAAGGTGCCGGTGCTTGGTTTGATGTAATGGATGCATTTGTAAGAAGGTTCCAGTGCACTCTCACTGAAATTGCAGAGAGTGGTGAAGGAACCAACTGTTCATGCACAGAGACGCCAGCTTCTCGCTATGTGGCGGTTGCAAGCGCTAGCCCTGCTCAGCCTCCCCAGGGAAAAACCTCACTTACAGGGGCCAGTCTCCTGCCCGGGGGATGCGTAGCAGCTGGGGGAGCTCCCAACAGACCAGGAGGGATGTTCAGGCTTGCCCTGCCCACAGGCTTTAGCACTTGGGCTCAGGCCACGGGCACTTTTCACTTGTTTTCAGCCCTCCACAGACCTTCTCATTAGCTGAGTGTGTTGCAGAAATCGGGAGGGGAGAAAGGCCCTGGAGGGTCTGTTGTGTTGATTTTTGCAGCAGGAGAAGTGGGTGCTGGTGCCTCCCTCCTCAAGGGCCAGGACTGGGTGCCCTTGTCTTTCTGGCTTTCTCCCCTGTTCTGGGGCTCCTGCCCTCCCTCCATCCCTTCCCTCCATCCTTCCCTCTCTCCTGTCCGTCCCTCTGTCCATGCTGCTGACCTTTCCAACCTCCCTCCACTCTTCTTTCCAATCCTTCCCCACATTCTTCTCTCCCTCCTCCCCTTCCTCCCCCACTCATTTATTAATTCCAATCAACAAACATTTTCTGAGCATTTTTCAGGAGCCAGGCTCAGTGCTGGGTGTGGGGACATGGAGGTGATCAAAGAGCTCTGGTCAAGCAGGGGAGTCACACTGGTAAATGCATAGGTATGATAAAGTAGCATTTCCCACCTGTTTTAATCCAGGCCCCTTTGTGCCAATCTTTAACACCACATGAGATTTTAAAATAACTGTCATGACTAGCAGTAAATCAAAGTAACAGAACTTTCAAGGAGACTTTTTCAAAGTACACCAGTCCCACATCGCAGCTTCCAGAAGCCTCTTAAATGCCTCTTCTGGTGGCGGTGGCATGGAGGGTCCCTCCCCACCACTGGCACTTACTGGCCGTGACAGGGGCTGCAGAGGGTCTGGGGGAGAGAGAGCCTGGCCCTGCCATGCTTGGAGCATGAGCTCAGAGTCAGCCCCAGTCAAAGCCCAGCTCCACTTCAGAAGGGCTCTGGGCTCCAGTGTCCCCATCTGTAATGTAGTAACTACACTCATTCCTACCTTATAAGGGTATTGAGCAGATTGTGAGGTAACAAGTAAAGGCTTAGCTCCTTGTCCAGAACACAGCTGAGTGCTCCACAAGCCTCTCTGGTATTGTAGTGACGTGTTGAAGGAACAGGTGGGCATCGCAGAGAGAGGGTGCAGGGTGCTCAAAGGCCCTGGGGCAGGAACCAACATTCAGTCAACAAACACGTGTTGGACAGCTGCTGTGTGCCAGGCAGAGATGCTACTGTGTGACCAGCTGGGAAGATAACAAAAGCCCTTCCAGGAGTGAGGGCAGAGTGTTAGGAGGCTGGTACAGGTGACAGGTGCTGCCTACTCAGAGCTTAGATTCCCTTAGTGAGGTGAGATCAAGGTTCTACTTCTATCTATATGTGGTCTGTGGGCCCCCAAATTGCCAGCAGCCCCGGGAGACCTCTGGGCACTGGGCCTCTGCCTCTTGCCTGCTTGGGTGTTGGTGTTTGTAGCTTCCCTCCACCCCCGCCTCCCTCCTTCCTGCACTCCCGTCTTGCATGGCTCCTCGGAAAATGCAATTTGAGCCAAGCCACTTTCAATTACTGTGATGCAGTGTTCTGAGCCCACGAGGTAATAACGGGCCTGTTTGCCCTCCTGGGAATGTTTGGGGTTTTCCAGGCGCCAGAGGAGAGAGGAAAAGGAAGTGAAGCTAAGTGCTGCTTGGAGGAGCAAGTGACTCCGATAGACCCCAGGGCCAGACGTGGGCCCCTCCCCACCCTGCAGGCTGCAGGCACCCATACAGAGACCACTCCCCAAAAGCGGAGCAGCAGGGTGGGAAGCACTGGCCTCAGCCCAGAGCCTGGAGAACTTGAGAGCTGGGAGTGTGTAAGTGTGTTCGAAAGGCAGTAAGTATGTGAGTGTGTGAGTGCGTGTGCACCTGTTGGGTGGTGGCGTGGGCTGGCATCGTGGGCTTGCATGGGCTCACCTGCCCTCCTCTGGGAACCTGGGACTCCGTCCCTGCTCCTCTGTCCCTTGCAGCACTTAGAATATTTTCTTTGGTTTCTGGCATGTTTATTGCATTCCTGTTTCTTGCTCCAAACCCTGATGCTGAAGCCCAGTGTGACCAGTGAGGCCACGAGCCACCCGGTCCCCACTGGTGGCCTCAGCCTGGCTTCCCTGTCTGTGATGCCCCCTCTGCCTTCCTCCCGGTCTGGGCTGTCTTTTCCCACCAGCACCACATGTCCTGCTCCTCTGCTACAGGCCTGGCGCTGTCTCATGAGGCCAGCCCACACGTGGCAGACCCTCCATAAACACCCCAGTCTGAGCATTGGGTGAGAAGCACCTTCTTGTGGTGGGGGCACAAGAGGCAGGCAAGGCTGCACAAGTGGAGTGACCACACGCCAGGTGTGCCTGCTGGGCCCTCAGCCAGTGCTCGCTCCTATATCTCAGGGGCCCCTGAGCACTGGGGCAGAATGCCTGGGTTCAGCCATGTGCCCCACCCCAGGAATGGTGTGAGGGCCTGGTGGATGGGTCCGTCCCAGATTGAGTTGACCAAGAACAGGTGGGCCCTGATCAGCAGGCTGCAGCATCTCCCTGTTACCCAAGGATGTCCCGAGGTTGTCTGTCACTGCCTCTGTGCTGTCTCATTTGGGCTCCAGGTGGGTTATCTCCCAGCCCAGACCCCACCATGGGAGGGACACCTCCTCCTGCCCCCAGAGCACTGCCTGGCCCACATAAGCTGCAGCTCTTGGTGGGAGCACAGGTGGCCACAACGGGCTTGTCTGCACAGCCCAATTCCGCGCCCAGCAGTGTCTGGGCAAGTGTGTTTTCCTCTTACCACTTTCTTCAGTGGGCAGCTCTGGGGACGTGGAAAAGGGTGGGCTGGAGCTGAGGGTGGCATGCTATGCCCGTCCTAGTGTCCCAGGACTGTTCCAGTTTTGCCCTGTGTGTCTGCATCCTGGGAGACCCCTTGGTCAGGACCCAAGAGGAACTCAGCGACCGCAGTGGTCACAGCAGCCCTTAGAAAGCAGGGGCCCCCACCTGGCTACCAGGGTGGGCAGTGGTGCAGCTGCAGCCCATCCTCCTGTGGCCATGAGCCAAAGGACCCTGGAGCCCAGGCAGGGTCCTCTCCTGCCTCTGGCCAGCTGGTGTGCACAAACATGTGTGCATTTTGTTTCCAGGTGAGTATTATCATGCACGTGCCCATGAGGCACCTGTGTCCTTGTGCTGTGTGCACCAGAGTCTTTATCTTGGAGTCAGCTGGCAGAGAGACCAAGAGTTTCTGAGGAAAACTAGAAGCTGGTGGACTGAGGGGTCCACACTGCCTGGGCTGGGAAGCGTGTGTAGGTCCCCTCCCTCCCTGACATGGGTCTGTCTAGCTGGGTCCCTGGTGCCAAAGGGAGGCAAAGCTCTGTGCCCAGGCCAAGCCGGATGTAGTCCCCACACCTGGGTGCTGAGGAGCTGCACCTAGCAGTTCCTCTGGGCCAAGAGAAACTGTAGAGGGTGCATGGTCCTGAGTGTCACCTGAGACCTCTTGGGCAGCAGAGCCGGGCAGACCCTGTAGTCAGCCCATACCTGTCTCCCTGCAATAAGGGCGCCCAGCAGCAGTTCTGAGTGGGGCATGGAGCCAGCCTGCCAGCCACAGCGCCCTAAGAACACGCCACCCGCACACAGAGGCCTTGGGAAGGCAGTCATGGGCCTCTCCTGCCCAGAAGGCCCCTCTGGCTGCTCTCTGGGATCAGGCAGTTTGCCTTGTCCTCCTGCTGCCTGGGACCCAGCTCATTCTCCCTCCCAGTCTTCACCCTCCATGGTTTTGTCCCCTCAGATGCAAGTGAAGGGCAGTGGAGGCCACTCAAGGTTGAGGGGACGATCACACTTGCAGGGAACTCTGACGGGAGGTGTGGCCAGCAAGGCCGAGTGTCACTGTGGATTAGTGGGAGCGAGCTGCACACCGGCAGGCTTCCCCACCGTCTGACAGCTGCATATCTGAGAGACAAGAGCTGCTCTGGACCCAGATAGAAACAGAAACCTGCCAAAACAGAGCCAGGCGGTTTCTCAAGCTCCTGGGAAAGCCTCTAGGTGGTCTAGACTTTAGGGTTTGCTCACCACCCAGCAGCTTATGACCCAGCCTGGCCACGGCCCAGGCCCTGGCTAAGTGCTTCACCATTGCTGCCCCGGTAGGGAGACGTGTACACCACAGGTACATAAGTGGGAAAGGAAGGTCGAGTTCCTCACTGGTGGCCCGTCTAGCTGGTAAACACTGGAGCTGAGACTGGGTCCAGGTCTGGGCCTCACCACGAACGGATCTTCCCTCTGGAAGCCAAGTGTGAGGACAGTGACCTTTCCCTCCCCTTGGAGTGAAGGCAGTTGGCTGGGGACCAGGCCAAAGAGATCTGGGCCAACTCCACGGGCTTCTTCCTGGGCCAGCTGTATTTCTCTGGGACACAAGGCTGCTCACTGCGAGGACAGCACTCTCTGCATTGTGACCTGAAAGCCCTCTCGTAAGCGCACCTTTGTCCGAACATTTTCCCTGCTCCATCTGCACCTTCTGTAAGCATAGGCCCAGGCAGGCGGGCCTGCCACGCCAGGGACCTTTGTTCTTGGTCCCCAGCCCTGCCCGTCCAGGTGCAGCAGAGCTGGCCGCACTTTCCTGATAACCTGGTGCTGTATCACCAGGATGAAGGCTGGGCCGACCAGGGGATGTGCCTGGGTTTTCGTGACGAGCCGGAGGGGCAACCAGCAGGCTCCCCCACCCCATGGGCCGCACCATCCCTCCCACATCAGCCTGCCGCCCCCTGGCCTTGCCGCCTGTGCCAGGCCCTGGCTAAGAGGCGAGAACAGAGAGGGGAATGGACGTGGCCCGTGCTCAGAGGGAGCTTAGCTTCTCATGCCTTCCCCTCCACGCCTATCTGAGCCCAGTGTGACCCAGGGGTTGCGCAGCAAGGGCTGAGGGGCAGGGGCTGCGCCTCTCTTCAGCCCTCCAAGGGAAACTCTTATCTGTGTGCTGAGCAAAGAGAAGTGTCAGAGGATAATCACTGAAAATTTATTATACTTCCCCCCACTAACCACAGTAAATTCATTTCTATTCCTTCACTGACTTCATGTCTTCATAGGCAGCGGGTCCCCGTCCAGGGCCCTCAGCTCGTTATGAGGCCTGGATTCCCTGCGCTCCAGGGCCCTGGGGCTTAGCTTCTTCTTGGGGTCAAAGGCCAGAAGCCCCCACTCCCTGCCCTGGAGAAGAACTCCTGCCCCTCCCTGGGGAAGCAGAGGGCTGACTGCGATTTCCTGGGTTGGGCGTGGGTCCCTCTTCCGAGGGCTCCCTCACTAAAGAGGCCATTTGCAGACTGGAGCTGAGCTCCTGCCCAAGCCAGGGACCAAACGAACACTTGGAATTCGTAAGGAGATTCTGCTGAGCTGCCGGAGCCCATCAAATTTTTATTGAATGCATTTCCTCTGGAGAACTTGTGTACTAAATCCTGCCTAGGCTGTATTAGAGGAATAAAAATTCCATGCACAGACTTGACTGCAAATGTTCCTTCCTAGAGCAAAGGACACACATTCTGAAAAGCCACTTCTTTGCACAGAGGCTGGGCTTGAGCTTGTCCTTGGCTAGGGGCTGGAGGGATGTGGAGAATGAGGCCTCCAGAGGGCAGGGTAGGGGGAGACCACCCTATGAATTCTAACCAGCCCCTTCCGAAGGCTTCTGTTGACCTTGGACCTGTCCTGGCAACCTGCTCACTGCTGTGCCGTATGTCCTACCTCAGAGTAGAAAACTGCCAGCCACCTTGCTGCAGCCTCCTCCCCAGGGAATAGCTGAGACACTGGACCCTTTAGCTGCCCCCAGGCCCTCTGCAGACTTGGAGTCATGGGCTTGCTACAAACGCTGGGGGCCCAAATGCCCTCGGCTGGAGGCCCTGGGTGCTCAGGGAAGACCTGCAGCCACTGTGGACCCCTGTGGACCTGCAGGCAGCTGAGGCATTTGGGTACAGCAGTGTCCACCTATCATATAATCGACTCGTTCAGTACGAGCACCTGAAATGGACGAGAAAGCAGGAAGAGGCACAAAGAGAAAAGCCCAGAGCAGAGGGGTTGCCAGATAAGATAGAGGGTGCCAATTATACTTGAATCTCAGATAGCCAATAAATCAGTTATATAAGTATATCCCAAATATAAAAAATTGTTGTTTATCTGAAATTCAAATGTAACTACGCACCCAACACTTCTATTTGCTAAATTTGGCAAGCCCGCACACTAGGCTCCAAGGTTTACTGCACAAACCATCCCCGTCCCCTTGTCCCACCGAGACCCACACCCCACCAGGCACAAGGCCAATGAGAGGCATCTCTGGCGAGCCCTCTCTCTGTGATGGGCTCTAGGAGATGGAAACCTGAAACGCAGCCTGAGCAGCCGAGCAGCTGGGCGGCACATCTGGCCCAGGGATCCTGGGACCCGGTGGTTGTTCCCGGACCTCCCTTCACCCTGCCAGCCAGGACCCGGCCCACACATCTAATTCATCTCAACAAAAGTCTGCCTCCCGCCCTTCTGGTAACTTTTCTCAGACTGATGCCTGGCTCCGAAATTACTGCTGACTGGAAAGACAGGGATGGGGGCAGCTTTCCAAGGAGATCTTCCCCAGAGGGTCTTGGAAGAACGCTCTGGAATCTGCTTACTCAGTGGTACCCTCTGTCTCAGGCCCTTTCCTGGCCCCCAGCAGCGGCCCATAAATATGCAGGCATCAGGGACAAGCTGAGACACCTGTCACAGGTGGTGATAACCGGCTTTCCCAAAAGGCCTGTGGGAGGCAGCCCTGGGCCACCTCAATTGACGATCCCACTTCAATCCCCAGGAACAGCTTCCCAGAGTTTCCTTCCAGGACCCCTCTTTCCAGTCAGGTCTGATCAGTGAGTACGAAGCCCTGGTGTTTATGGTCTGCAGAGGCGTCACCCAGACTTGCTGCTTTAACAGGGCAAAGGTAACATACCTGTTCCCTCTTCTCTGAAGCTAACCACACACCCCAAGGGAAAGGCAAGCAAATGCCAGTCCTGTCCTGGCTGGAGCCCATGCACACTTGGAGCCTGGGCATTTGAAGCTAGGCTACTAGGAGCAGGAAGGTGGCTGACAAGGGAGAGCCCTTGAGCAGAGGCTGCTGTAAGGGAGGGCAGAGCCCCACACACCTGCCCAGAGAAGCAGGGCCACGTCCTTGGGGCCAGTGTGTGCAGCATGGGCACAGGAGCCTCAGCTTTGCACAGAAAGGTCTCCACATGGAGACTGGGCAGGAATCAGCCCTGCAGGGAGAATTAAACGCTAAATTACCACACACGCTCACACACAGCCTCACATACACACAACCACATTCACATACATGCACACACTCATATACATACGCACACATGCTCAATGCACAGCCCTGCTCACATACATGCACACACTCAATGCGCAGTCGTGCACACACATTCACATTCACATACATGCACACATTCATATACATATGCACACACTTAATACACACACATTCACATACATGCCCAGACTCACACATATGGCACACACACACTTACACTCACATGTACACATACACACTCATATCCATATATACACGCACACGCTCCCAAATACACACACATACATATCCACATGCTCACAAATCCCCACTATCCTGCTGATCATCACTGGGAAGCAGGAAGACATGTCCTTCCTCCCCCACTACCACCACAGCCTTCCACAAAGATGCCCCAGGAAGGACTGGACCATCCCAATATGTTCAGAAGAGACCCCCACCTGAAGCACTGAGGGTCTTGAAGGGGACCCAGCTGACGAAGCCAGCCTTTCTGGCAACTGGGTCTCTTCTGTCTGCCTGGGCTGTGGGTAGGATTAGAATTGACCCAATTGGTAGAATTCTCTGGAGTGAAATGATCTCCCGTTTGTGCCATGGTACTTCTCTCCTGGGCTCTGAGTATGTGTGGTCGTCTCTCCAACCAGGTAAGTCCCTTAAGATGCAGTGCAATGGAAAATGAAAGTAATAGTGTTCATGAAAGTATTACAGGCAAGAATGGAAGGTGCCACACACATGATGTGAGAGATTACTGCTCTAGAATCACACCAAGAACATGCCGGATGAACCAACAAAAGGTGGTTTGTGGATACTGCACTGCGTGCCAACAGCAAAGGACAATACCGAGGGCTGCCATTCCCATTCCCTAGACAGCTGTGACTTGTCCAATGTTGCTTAACCACTTTGGTACCAGTGTCGACTATAGTCGATAGCCACAGATGAACGCGCACAGTGACTTTAGCTGACAGCCATGATACGACTTTTCTAATTTTTCATTTATCAAAATAAAATTGTGAACATTTAAAAATAACGTAATGAAAACATATATGTATATGTTACCTATTCTGATTTACATTACAAGTAAAGCTGTCTGTAAAGTAAAACAAGCTTTCAGTGCTTTAAAGCTTTCCTCATCACACAAGAGCAAAACGGATTTGTCGTCAATGCACAGCACAAACTATCGTGCGGACTATGAGTGCCAGCTGTGGGCAAGGTTTCGCGGCCAGTGAGCACTGTACCGAAGTGGTTAATGAGTGAGGGGCAGAGCCAGAGGTGATCTCAGCTGGGCACATCCTTTCCTCCTGCTCAGACAGCAAGAGGTTCAGAGGATGGAGGGGCTTGGCCCCTGGGTGGGCTGTTGACCTGGGGGAGGTGGCTGGTTTCTAGCTTTAGGCCTCCTCAGAGACAGGCAGTGTCTATCTGTGGCAGTGTCTGTGATGGGCCACTATGGCTGAAGGTATGAGGAGTAGAGCCGCACAGGGCTCCATCTCCCCAGTGTGTGGGTGACCACTGGCAGCTTCTTCTACCTGACAGGAGCCATTCAGCAAATGGCCTCAGGAGAAGCTGCAGCTACTTTTCTTTCTGCTTATCTTGGGTGATAAATTTAATGTTCAGTGAAACTGAGAGGACAGTGGCCATGGCTATTTGTCCCAGCCCTAGGTCCCCTGGGGGTAGGGACTGGTTTGGCTTCTACACCTTTCTCCCCAGCCTATGCCACTTGTGCTTGGCCAAGGAAGGGCGCATGTTTCTGTGGATGCTCAGGATGAAGGTCGAGCTTCCTGACCGTGCAGTGACCGCAGTCCTGGGAGGTGGTGCTGAGCCACAGGGGCCTCCCCTCAGCTGAGCTTGGGGCCAGCAAGCTCTCAGGAAAGACTGGACCACAGCCTGCTGGGAGGCAGAGGGATGGATGACACAACCTCCCAAGAACCTTCCTCCCAAGGGGACAACAGGACAGGGGCAGGGGATGCTGTTCTCTGTCCCTGCCTTTATTTCCAAATCACCCACTTTTTAATTATAGCCAATACCAGCCAGGCAAGGCCAGTCTTAGACACTGGTGATTAATTCCCAGGGAGATGTTGCTGTGGCTGTGGCGTCTCGGCACAGTGGTACATCCAGCGACCGGGGTTTCCAGCTGAAGCTGCAGCCAGTGGAGCCGACGTCTGCCCTGTCTGTTGCACGAGGATGTGGACACACATGTGCACACCCTGGCTGTGACAGGTTCTGGGACGTAGAGGGTGCACGTGGGTCTTGGCCCTGCCTGCATTCTCATGCTCTTGGGGGCTTACTCCCACACCGAATCCCTATATGCAGCCCATGCGACACCGGGAGAGTCATGAGCTTGTGCGATGGAGCACACAGCCCCATCTCAGGGAGAGGTCACTACCGGCTCACACATCTCTCCCTCGCTCCTATACCTCTTCCCACGTGTGGAAGCTTTTCAAGTACAAAGAAGCCCCCAGCCTATTCAGGCTGTCTGCGTGAGGCTGACACCAGGCAAAGACAGCTGGGGAGAGGATAGCTGTCCTCAGAGCCATCCCTCCAGGCCCAGGCGGCCAGGTGGCACAGCTGCTCTCCACTGGCTCCTGGGGAAGCTCAGAGTTCTGGCCCTGGGCCGGGGGGAGAGAGGAAGTGGTTCCCCAGTTCTGGAGGGAAGAAAGGAGCTTTCATCTACCTGAAATTAAATTATAGCCAAGAGCACTCTGAACAAGACCAAAATAGATAACTGGGACCAAGCAGCCCTGCTATAAATTCCCAAGATTTGCAGGCTTTCCTGGACTGGTTTATCCTTGAGAAGCCCTGGGAGTACTTTTGTTCGAACAAGATCTAGGGAACTCCAAGTTAAAGGGCACAGTCTTCCTGGTTAACAAAACCCTTGTTAGCAGAAATCTCCCTGATGGACGCCCAAATCTGGGGAAAGGAATCGTCATTCCACGCCTGGCCTGGAGCCCATAGACACTTCAGTGTGGCTCCTTCTTTGCCTGGAGGGAGCCCAAGTGTTTAGGGTGTTGCTTCTGCCCCTGGGATGCTAACAGGCTTTGCACCCTAGGAATGAGAGGACAGATGTCCAGTGCCCTGACAACCTGACTTGGGCTCTGCCTGATGGGGCCAGGAGGCCTCAGGCCCTGCCACGGCCTTCAGGGTGGACACAACCTGGAAGTGGGCTGGTGGCAAGGGCGAATTGCTTCTGGGAATGGCCTTATCAGGCTCTGACGTCATAAGGAATTCATCACTTCCTGTCACCATCTTCACCCATGTCCCCAGCTTGCTCCTCCCCACAAAGAACCCCGACGCTGCTGCAGGAGCCAGATGACTCTCATCATGACAACTGATGAACAACAAGGCCCAAAGAGAAAAATTGCTAAGCAGTGGTTTGTAGCTCGCTCCCTGGAACACCCCAGATCTCTCGTCTCTCATGAATATGTGGGCTTGCCGTCTGGGTAGAAATAATTATCAGGCTGCTTAATTATTGATAAGCTTGCATCTCTTACTCCTCTGCAGCAATCGAACACCAGTCTGAAGAGATGGAGAGAGGGTGTTCAAAGATGGGGGCTGTCATCTAGGGGCGACAGCATGGAGGTCAACAAAGGCTTGGGATCCTTTGCTCTGGCCAGGAAGCTGGAGTGGGGTTGGGCTGAGTCACCCACTGTCCTTGGCCCCCACTCCCAGGGCACAGGAAGCAGGGCAGGGCCACATCCTCAGCCATGGGGCAAAGCCAGCCTGCCCTCCCGGCCCCGGGCTTCTGTCTCTTCCTTGTCCATTCTCCCCCAACCCCGACAGCCTCCCTGGAGTGCCCCTCTCCATGGCCCAACTCCCCAGGCACTTCCAGAACCCTCCACCCCCTTCTGGCAGACGCCTGCAGCTCTGGAGATTGAATTCATTCATATTTCCAGGTGCTGTACATTCAGATGAGGTTCTTCTTCCGATCTCCTGCCCAGGAAAGGATAAATATTTCTGATCTATAGCAAATGTGTTTTCCTTTAGCTAACATCTTGGCAGGCAAGTATACTAATCTCTCAGGAAAATCTAGGGCCTGAATAGCAAGCAGATTTTTTTCCCCCTGAACAAATAAGAAATTCTGAGTTGCTTTTTTAATGTAGCCTTTTTTTTTTTTTTT
>VBSM01000529.1:2705738-2781576 GCA_008086735.1 Cheirogaleus medius | reverse complement strand
GAGAGAGAGAGAGAGAGAGAGAGAGAGAGAGAGAGAGAGAGTGTGTTAGTTTTCAAGTCCTCACAGTGATGCATAGAAGTTGATGTATCTCTCTTTTACTGCCATGGAAAGTTCTGTCCACCCCACAGTGCTGCCTCCTGAGCCACCTGGGCTGGAGGCAGGAGGTGGTCCACGCTTGCTCATTGTGCACACCTGAGCGGAAGGTCCAGGCCTGCAGAGGCCAAGGCCAGCTCTTCTGAGCTTTTACAGGGCTCCCGCCAGGCCCTGCCCAGCTCCACCACAGGCCCCACACTGCCTTCCCTTCATCCCATGCACAGGGAAGCCGTGCTTTCTGCCTCTTTCACTCTAAAAGGTGAGTCTATGCCCCCTGCCCTACTCACACGACATGATGGGAAATATCCCTTACCCAAGAGGACCTGTCCAGCACTTTCCAGCGGGGGTGGCCACGGTGTTCTCTTCGGGGAGGGCACCCCAGAGCCAGATGGGCATAAATCCCACCCTAGGCAGATTCCCCTACTCCACGTGGAGCCAGGTGGTTGCCATGAGCCTCCTGTTCAGAAGCTCTAACCAAGTGAGGCGACATTCCCACATGCATGACGTGGTGACCAAAACTTCCAGGTGAGCTGGCCTAAGTCGAGAACACAGATTTGACAACAGCATGGGTCTTTGTTTTGCCAGAATACCAAAGGCTCCGCAGAAGGGAGCCCATTAAGTCTGCATTTTCCATCATGGAGCAAGTAAACAAACCCAGAGGAAGAGCTGCCCATCACCGAGCTGGCTTCCCGACAGGAAATGCTATGAGTGACTTAGTTTTTAAACATTATTATCCTCTTGAAAGCAAAAGATAAAGGACGCCTTGGAGCAGCCAAATTGCTTTGGCTCAAAAATCATTTTAAATACCATTTCCTTTAACAAGCCTACTGCCTGGGCAACGGATCAACACTATTCATTTTAACCTTAGTCAGTAGGAAAAAAATCACCCAAGTGCTTGTAATTATTTAGCTCTCTCCCTTCCTCCCCACCCAGGCTCGTTAGCTAATGACCAAAACAATGCACACCCACGGCCTATTTTAAACAATGGAACATTCGGTGGGACATGCAGAACATATCCAGAAGCATTTTCCCTCAGTAGACTCTAAACCCAAACGGAGGATTCAAGGTTATTTTTGGCCTTTTCCAGAAAGTGATGGAAACAGCATCCCTCCCACCCATTGGTTGTGTTTGTGGAAACACCAGGTTAGTGTGGGAGCTCACCTGGGCCATTGAGAAAGTCCCTGAGGAGCCTCATGAACGGTACAGACGGCAGAGGAGCCGGTACGCCTCCACCCGGTTGCCAAGTGTGGGCCAGCTCAGGCTAAGGTGGGGAGGGGACCAGGGATCTCTCAGGGTGCCACACAGGCAGAAATGCTATAATTAAGCTTGGAGGAGTTCAGATGTGCAGGTGGAACATGTGCTACAGCTTCCTTTTTTGTTTTGGAAAGGGAAAAAAGGAGTTTTCATTAGGTTATTTGCAAACAAATAAAGAAAATACAAATGTTCAAAGTAGATGACACAGAACAGAGACTGAGTGGGTGGAACGGAGCTGGAGTTGACCGGCTCTGTCTTGGGCGGGTTGAGAGACACAGCACAGAGGGAAACGCCTTCACTACCCAAACCAGAGGGGGTTATGTCCTCAGCCTGGAGGCTCAAGGTCTTCCTGGGAAGAGTAGCCTGCCCAGGAAAGGGCGGCAGCTCCTGCCTTGAGCATCCAAGGAGGCCATCTCCAAAGACTCGATTCAGGAAGTGGGCACTTAGTCCTCACAGCCAGGTCAGAAAACCCCCTGGGGCAGGCGGACCTTCCAGCACAGACCCCAGCAGGAAAACCACCATGCCTGTCCCAGGACCTCTGGCCACACCAGCCACTCGCTGGCGGAGGGGCACCTTTTGACATCACTCTTGGTAACGACAGTTTGGACTTCATGGAGGGCTGTCGTGTTCTGGGCAGATCGATCAATACCGGAAACAGTGACTGCATGTTCCTAACTGCATCTTTTATGGAAGTCAGTTCTCAGAATTGTCCAGAGTGATGCGAAACCAGGAAGCACAACGGGGATGCTGGGCATCAGATTTACCACGAGGACAGTCGGTCCTGGTTTGGGAGTGTTCATGCCCACCATGCTCTGCGATGTCAACCAGAATGCTTGGGTCACTTCTAGAACAGAGAGTAGTCCCCTGAGGCACAGGCTGGTCACATGGCAGCGGGCTGGTAAGATCTGATATCCAGGCATGTGTACATTTCCACTGGAACCCATGTGCCCTCCTGCAACCGCTAAAAGTCACCCCATCTGCTGAGCTGCCAGAAGCGAGCTGATGACGCCAGCAGCCAGCCACCCCTCTGCTCAGGAGACCAGGCATGGAGGTGTGTGCAGGGACATGTCCCAGCCTCTTCTAGGTCGCAGCATGCTGGCTAAAGGCTGTTGACGTGGAACTGCTGTCTTTCCAGGCTCTGGCCCTGGGGGGATGGAGGCTGGGAGAGAGGGATGAGCAACTCCCTCTCCTGCAGCCTCGGGGGTGGGGCAGGAGAGGCCAGAGTGCCCCACTTTAACAGTCTTGATGTGTGAACATCTTTATTTACAAAATGGACAACAGATAAATTCAGGGTGATTCTTTGCTTTCCAAAGGACTGGCCACCAGGCCCCGTTGTGAGTATGTGTCATTATCGCTGTCCCCAACTCAGACTATGAGCTCCCAAGGCCTGGCTCACCCGTGTCTCCAGAGCCTGGCATGACACCTGACCCCTAATACTATGCATTGATGCCTAAAGAGTAAGCTCCTCCAGCACATTGAGGACAAGATTCCAGAGCCCAGCAGGAGGCCTCACTGGCCCCGTGTGGAACTGGTGTGCATGGAGACCATGCACAGCCTCTTTCTGAAGAGCTACCTCAAATCAGCCATGCTGTGCCCTGACAGCTCTTTCCTTCCCCACAAAGACCCCATGAGAGACCGCTCAACTGTGAGTTTGAGCTCTTCAAGAAGGTACCACAGCGTGCCCCACCTAGATGGATCTTCAGTATCTGGAAACAGGGCACAGAAACCAATAGGCACATGCCCAGGGGACAGCAGGTATCACCACCCCTCTCCCAGGCTGGGCCCACCCCACCACCAAGGGGTTCTCCTGTGTGCAGGAAGGCCAACGAGCCTGGCTATTCCTGCAGGCCATGGATGTAGGGGAGTCCCAAAGGGCCGAGGCAGGTTGGGCCAAGCAAGGGTGGCCCTGGCAGAGCTCGGAAACACATGAGAGAAGGAAGAAGAGGGAGGTTGCAGCAGAAGAGGGAGGAGAGAAGGAGAACGTGGCAGCCTTACACCGCCAGACCAAGGCTGGGGCAGGGAAGCTTAGTCTGCTCTGGATCCAAGTCTTCTTTTCTGATGTGAGGAAACTGAGGCCCAGAGAAGGCACAGAAAGCTGGCATTTTCTGTGTGCCAAGAAGTTGCACAGGTGATTTCACAAAAATTTTAAAAGATCCCTGGGAAACAAGTCTCAAAAGATTCAGAAGCCTGCCCAAGGCCTTATGGCTGGGTGACAAAGGAGAAATCTCTATGGTGAAAAGTGGTAAGGAATCACCATGTGGCTTGGGTGCCACTGTGTGGCATCTGGACCACAGATAGCGACTCTCCCTGGGACAGCTGTCGCCTGACACCCAGGAGATGGGAAACAGCTCCCTGACATGACTCCTTACCACACACAACACAGGGAGACCAGCGTCCTGTGCACGCCATGGGGGCACACATGTATTACAATACATCTCCATCATGGGCAGGCAGAACATGGGCTGGTTCACTGTGCATTGTTACTGAAGGAACGGAATAGTAATTGGCATGCTCATTGTATGAGTGAACGAGTGAATGAATGAATGAATGAAGACTCCTAGCCTAGAGCTTTAGGAAGGCTAAAGCGCATGCTGGGCCTTCTCCTTGAGGAGATTTTATTCCTCAAGTCCAGAGTTTTGAATAAAGGTATTTCTATGACCGTTCAAAAGCCCTAAGTGTCCACTTGGGCCTAACACAGGGGAGAGGAGAGGTGCCCAAATGTGTCATCAAATCTCCATCATGAGGCATTCCCTCAGTCCCTCAGTCCCTGGACACAGTCCTCACCAGGCTATAGCTGCAGCAACACTGCTAGGTGAGCTCTAAAAAGGGACAGAGGTTCTATAGGGCCACGGGTCGGCCCCCACCCTGGGACATGGACCAGTGGGCCCTATTTGGGACCATGACCTCTAACTCTAAGTTTCCTGGCCTTTGGGCTGTGAGAGAGGCCATGAAGAGCTGCCACTCTCAGCGACCTGGCCTCAACACAGACACGAGAGCTCCCTGCTTTGTGGACTGTGGAACCTACATTCAACTGGGAAACATTTTCTGTTTCTAGTACGGCATCTGCAGGAGAGGGTGTGAGGCAGTGTGTGGCAGGATGAAGCAGAGGGCTGTTTAGGGAAACGATCACACGCTGGACTGCAGGGCCAGTGGCCTAGGTCAGACCCCACAGGGAGCCTGTTCAGATAGCCTCTTTCCTTCTCCTGTCCTCTTTGGAAAGGAGGCACGGAAGGGCTTCCAGCGACAGCACCTGGCAAAAAGGCTGGTACAGTGGAAGAGGCAGCAGACCCAGAGGCAGACAGCGGAGGCGGCCCTGCCTGTGCTAGGGGCGGGTGAGAACACCCCCAAGGAGCCTCCCCTGGCAGCTCCCGGCTGGCATCCACTGTCTGCCATGAACACCTAACCTTCTGTCCTATTTTGCAAGGCCAGGCTGTGCTTTTGACCCTTCAGAAGCATTTTTCTGCGCTCGTGAGGCCTGCGTGTGGCGGCATTTGGTGGTTTGCCTGCTCCTCCAACCCAGGCTATTCGGGTGGCAGCAGGAGCAGGCCACAGGCTTTAGGTTTGCCCTGGTGTCCACCTTCCTCACAGAAGCAGGCAGGGGGCCATCAAAAGGAAAAGCCGGGGAACAATGTGAAGTCAGCAGAGGGGCTGCGCCAGGGCAGGTCTGGAGCCAGAAGGAGTAGGACTCGTGCTGTAACTGCCCCCAGAACCTGCAGGCCCCCCGCTCACATGTGCCTTCCCAGCTAGTTTCTGAGAACAACGGGGCCTCGGTGGGACTAACAGTGTATCAAACTCTCCAGAGAGAAAACACTCCTTCTGTGGGGTGTGTTTAGCCTTTGAGGTGGCATTTATCTGGGCTCGATGCTTCCCCGCTCATAGCTGGACACGGGGCCCTGCGTGGCCGTGTGCCCCGCAGGCTCTATGTCCCTCCTTGCAGAGGCATCAGAGCCCACGGGGCACTGGGGGGTGGTAGAGTGTGTGCGTGCGTGTGTGTGTTTATATTTGTGCATACATGTGTTATATGTGTATGTATGTGCACTAATGTGTGATGTGTATGCATGTGTACCTGTGTATTATGCATGTACACATGTCCATATGTGTATATGTCTATGTATATATATGTGTGTGTGCATGTGTATGTATGTGTATGTATGTGTTTATATATGCATATTATATGCATTACATATGTATGAGTATATATGCATCTTATATGTGTGATGGGTATGTTTGCATATGTGTATGTATAGATATATGTGCATGTGTATACATATGCATGCATGTGTGTGCATGTATGTATGCACATGTATGTATGTTAGTATATATGTGTATATATGCATATTATGTGTGTATATGTACATAAAATATATGTATATTTTTGTATAATATATGGAAGTGTAGGTATATAATGTGTGTATTGTGTATGGGCACACATGTGTCTGCATGGGTGCATGTGTGTCTGTATATACATGTATTATGTATGCATGTGTATGCATGCATGCATGTGTACATGTCCATGTAGGTATATATATGTATATTGTGTGCGCATGTGTTTGTGTGTGTGTAGGTGTGTATATGTGTAGTGTGTGTATATGTGTGTGTGAGTGACGAGATGGGCAGAAAGGTGTAGAAATAGGCCACATTGTCCTCCCTGACTCCACCCCCTCCCTAGGTGTCTGTGGTCCTGAGGCCCAGGGAGTGAAGTGGGGGACAATGTGGACTCCTTGAAGGGGTGAGTGCCAGTGACCAGGGTCTGGACCCATCCCTGGCCACTGCAAGCCCCCATCCTAGCAAGAACACGCCTGCACTTTGGTCCAGTCTCACAGTGGCTCTGGCTCCAGCCCAGGTGCCACGACTAGAGAGGCTCTGGTCACCTGAGTGGCTCCTGGGCTGACCACAGCATCCAGAGAAAATCTGCACAGTAGCTAGGAAAGGTCTCAGCAGAAAGAAAAGGGAGAGCTCTGGGTCCAAAGGTAGTCATTGCTTTCGTCTCCCTCAGAGGAAGTGTGGGGAGGTGACAGCACATGACCATGGCTCAGGTAAATGGCTGAGATCCTTGTGCTGGGTCTAGGTGTCCTGAGGCAGAGCTGCAAAGTGAGAAGGCCTTGGATGAAACAGCAAAGAACCCCAATGGGAGGGAGGTGGGAGGCAGTGAATGGACAAAGGACAGGCTGGGTGCCCAGTGTCCCCTCCCCTGGGGCTAGCCAGGAGTGCTCTGGAAAGTGCAGCCTTTGGGACACTCTCCATTTGCTATAGTCCTGTTTCCATTCTTCAGTCAAAGACTGAAATCCTACGTAAGCCAGGCCCTGCGCGGGACCTGAGAAGACACCGCGTCCCCAGCCAGTCTTACAGGTTACCTACACCCAACATCTGGATGCAGTTTCCTGTCAAATCACCTGTTAGGGACAGTCATGCACATGGGCCAGTCCTCAGTGGACATCCAGGCAGAGCTGGAACTAGGGTGAAAATTTCATGGGGTGGGTGGCACCCAGACACTCAGCCATAATGATAAATGCTATTTGATAAATCAAAATTAATGCAAAAATCCATGATGAACAAAATGTCAAAATTTTAAATAAAGACATGGTCAGTAGGACTGACATTTCCTTTTTCCTTAAAGCTCTGATAGGGCTGAGCACAGCCCCAGAGCTGGGGGTGGCTCGACCCTGAATGAAGGTTATTACCCCAAAGTGCTGCCTTCTTAGACCCCTCTGCAAGCCAATGACTGCTGGGGGGCCTTTGAGCATTTGCTACAGAAAATGAGGAATATGGAACATGTAGATCAGGAGAGACTGCCTGCCAGTGGGGAAAGAACCATTGCTATCGGAGCTTCTGCTTACTGAACACCTACAATGTGCCACATAGCATGGTAAGTGCCTCATGTGTGAGGGCTTTTTTCTCTCCCAACAACCCCTTGAGGCAGGAACTACTACCATCTCCATTGTACAGGTAGGCAAACTGAGGCCCAGAGAGGTTAAGCCACTTCCCCAGAGGAGTCAGGGGCAGAGCCTGCTGGGAGGGCAGGTGGAAGCCCCTGCTGCCTCTGGCAAGTTCTCTCCAGAGGCTCTTAGGAGGCAGGGCCTTGCCTCAGATCTGTCTCAGGGAGGTGGAGCCCCAGGGAGGAGAGACTAGGCTCACCCAGACTGTAACTTTGACCATCAAAGTGGAACCAACAATAACATCACAACTACCCTGATGAAAGGTCCCCTTGGGTCATCCCAGGCATGGGAGAGTGAGAGAGTCTAAGACTAGGCCACAAGTCTGAGGAAGCTGAGCCCTGCAGCTGCTGTAGGATAGTCAAGTGACTCACACAGGGGAACAGAGACCACTCTGGGAGTCAGGTCTCAGATGCCCAAGGCAGGCCCTGTTCAGCGTCAGAAATCTCCATGGTGACAGACTACTCACTCATCCCACTGGTCCCAGTGGAGAATCGAGAGGGAGACCCTGCCTTTCATTCCTCAGGGAATGAGAATTATTAGTCTTGGGCAAGGGGTACAGAGGCCCACACAGGACCTGTGAGGTTGGACATGTACTGGAGCTGGCTCGTACTGGCTTAGCAGAGCTGCCTAAATGTTGCCAGCCAATGGACATTGCGTGGGTAGCTTGAAGTCAGCTACAGTGGGAGTATTTATACCACAGAAAGTGGCAAACGCTGCCAATCAGGAATTTGTTTTTCCCAGAGAGCCAGCCGATTATTAGGCATTTACCAGTACACCACTGCCTTACAAGACAAAATCTTAACATCTATGAAAATCTGCCATCCCGTAATTTGCCACACTAACCAAGGGGCAGGTGCATGTCTCTTCCTGAAAAAGGCAATCGTCATCCCAGACAGCAGTTATACCTGAATAGCTGGGAAAGCATGATCCATTGCTGGCAGTAGAATGATCTTTTACCTAATTAAGCTCGACTTGGGCCAATGTGGTGAGTGTGCATTCTTTGATTAGACACCAACAGTGGCGGCTGGGCTGCATACTAGGCTGAGAAGCCGGCCTGGAATGCTAACCACTCGGTGCATTGCCCACAAGCTCTAGGTAAAGGGGCATCCCAGAAAGAGCCTCGGCCTGGCAGTGAGGAACTGGGGTTCAAGCCCATCCCTTCTGCTAGTTTGTTAGGTGCCCCGGGTAAGTCATTTGGCTTCCCTGGGTGACAGCTTTCCTATGCTGAGCAAGGGGCTAAGGTCCTGCTGGTGCCGCCAACAAAGCTGAAACCTCCAAAATTGAGAGGGGCTGGCTTGGTGGGGGCGGAGTTACCAAGACTCGGTGTGGGAGCTCTTCTGGACCCCAGACTCCACCCAGGGGCTTAGAGCCCAGCAGGATCCCAGCCACTGAGGATCTGCCAATGACACTGACAAGATTGACAGAGCCTCCCCAGTCCCAAATCAGCAGGGTCTGAACCCCTGTTGTTGTGGCTCTCTGCCCGGCACTGCCCATACTACTTAACTTTCAGGCTATGGCCTTGGCTGGAGAGGTGCCATGCCCAGAACTTTCACCTCCCCCGGATGCCCCCAACAGCTGCTGCTTCCAGAAAGCAGAGAGCAGCGGCGTGGCAGGGAGCACGGCTGTTGGGACATGTGGTGTCCGTCAGGAGGGTGATGGGGATGAGGCCTCCTCCCTCCGCCCCCTTGGGGCATTAGGAGTGACTGCCTTGACACACCCTGAGAGATGGGTGCGATGGAGACAGAGGTGACACATGGCAGACTGCAGCTGCCTAATGCATGCATAGGCGGCCATGGTGTCTAGTCTCAGATGTCGGGGGATGCAGGGAGGGCATTGACTAGGGGCTGTGGGGATGGGATATGGCAACCAGGGGAGAGTTTGCTGGCAGAAATTTGAATCCCAGCCTTTTGGAGGCAATAGAAGGTGCTGGATCCAGGTCTGGGCAGTTCTAGGGACGTTCCTGGAGTTACGGGGCAGGCACGTCCCATGGAGAATGTGGACCCAGGTTTAGCCAAGGTCTTGGGTCCTTGGCCAGAAACAGATGCCTGGTGGGGCAGAGTGTGAGACTCTGGTGACCATCAGAAAGAGAAGGACCCAGGACTGGGGTTCTGTGAGGCCTAGCTGGGAGTGGGTGGCTCTGCCAGCGATCACGTGGTTTGTAACAACATAACAGCATGGTAAGAGTAGCCACGGTTGTTGAGTGCCTGCCTGTGTCCAACTCTGTGCAGAGTGCTCTAAAAATCTCTTCAAATCCTTACAACTGCACCGTTCTGTGGGCAAGGAAACTGAGCCCCAGCTTATGAGTTAATTAGCCCAAAGTGACACAGCTCCATGCAGTTTTAGAACCAGATCAGTGTGACTGCCAAGGCCCCAGCCTCTGCAGCTGCGTCAAAGAGGCCCTTCCAGGCCCCCCTGGGGTGTAGCCTTAGCCTCTTGGGACCAGAGTCATTTTGGTAAGCCTGGTGAGCCACTCACGAGGGAAGGTGGGCCCTGAGGTGGGCACCCCTGAGCCAGGTGCTCACCCGCTTCCCACACGGGGTCTGGCCCAGGACGAGCCGGTGAGGGCCCTAGAACACCAGCTCATGGCCTGCAAGTGCCTGGCTTTTCTCTCTTTTGCTTGGTCAGATCCAAAGTGACCTGGGGTCTGCAATATTTCGGCCTACAACTAAGTTGGCACCTGCTACCTGTGAGTGGCTGGACTAGGCCTAGGCAGAGCCAAGGTGGGGCTCCCTAGCCAAGGATCAGGGAGGGAGCAAAAGTGACAGCAAGTCCTCTGCCACAGTAGGAAGGGGGTCAGGAGGTGTTTGTGTTCAGGCCACTAGAGTGGCAAGGGCAGTGGTCAGGCCACTCCAGGAGCAGCTCCTGGGTCCTGCTGCGCCCCTGGGCTGTGTGCTCCAGCTCCGTGTGCATCTGAGAAAACCTCGGACTCAGCAGGAGACTGTGGAAAGGTGAGGTTTCACTCCCCAGGGTGGGGTGAGTCTCTCTTTGTTCTGTATCCCAGTCCTAGGCCCCTGTCCCCAGGGTCAGCAAGATGCTGGCTGTCACCTCCCTCAGGAAGACAGGGCCTCAGGGACCCGAGGGAGAGGGCAAATCCTGTAGCCTCCTGCTCCTGTGCCTGCCCATGGATTTTGTGGTTCTTACAAAAGGGGGAGAAGCTTGCTTTTTCTTCCCAGTGGCCTCAGCTGCCATCAGGGAGCCCCAGCCCTTGTCTCTGCCCTTCCTCAGAGTGGGGGAAAGAGCTCCCAGAGTTGAGGGCCCCCCTGCAGCCATCTCCCCTGCAGCCAGGCTCCTAGGCTGCTGTCTCTGGCTGTGGTGGCCCCTTGCACCTGCCATGGGGCCGGCTCAGCCTCCTGTCTCAGAGCTCTGAAGCCCTCTCGGGCTATGGGGTGAATTGAACAGCCAGCATGGGCCCTGGGCCCCTTGGGGTTCACACCATCCCAGTGGGTTCCTGGAGCACCTGTGTTGGGGACCTGAGCCCCAGAGTCACCCTCTCACCAGCAGAGAAACCAAGAGCACAGAGAGAGCAAAGTGGGACCCCATGGAAGCTCATTTCTATGGTATTGGCAGTGTTTTCCTGAGAACTTGGTCTCTAAATTAAGAAATCTTTTAACAATTCAGGATCAACAAACATTTCTTCTCTGGATTCCTTCTCAATCCTCCAAGCTAAACTCACAGAGAATTCTCCTGTCTCATGTCCCCAGGGTAACTCTGCCTGGGCTTTCCAAAGACTCTCTGATGCCTTAGTTCTACCCGAGGTAAGGCCAGTTTAAACTGCATCTCTAAAGAGCAAACGTTCCCCTCTTCAGGAGGGATGGAGAGAGGAGGGGACACAGTTGGGAGAGGCTATCCATTCTGACATCTTTACCAGGTTCTGAGTCTTGTACGTGCAGGGCACAGCCAGGGCCTCGGAACAGCTGTGGGGGAGTCAGGAGGAAGCCCAGGCAGTAGTGACCTTGTCCTGCCCTCAGGAAGCCTACATCCTGGATGGGGTAGACAGCATTCACACTTGTTCAACAACACGCACCTGTGTGCTAGACACAGTTCTAGGCCCTCGAGATGCAGCCATGAACACAACGGATGATGTCCTCACCCTTATGGAGCTTCCTTTTGAAGGATGGGGTTGGGGTTGGGGGCTGGGGGCCAGGGGTAGACAATGCATGAGTAACACAGTGGTGTTACAACAACATGAGGAACAGCCAAACACTGAGCGAAGAAAGCCTCCCCTGAGCACATACACTGTACGACTCCATTTATATGAAGCTCTAGAATAGGAAACATTAATAGTGGAAAAATCAGAACCTTTGGGAGGTGGAGGTGGGGACTGCCTGAGAAGGGGCAAGTGGGAACCTTTTAGGGTGAGGGTAATATTCTAAATCTTGATGTGGACTTGGATTATGATTAGTGTGTGCATTGATTACAATTCACCAATTAGTACTTAACATATATGCATTCAGTTGTTTCACTGTGTATACACTTTGCCTCGAAAGCAAAAGAGGACCTGTACATAAACATTGAACTTTGATTTGCGTGCTGAAGGACTTGGGGGCAAGTGTGCTGTGTCTGCCACTTACTTTGACATGGAGGAAAAAATAAATAAGATGGATTGCTGGATAGGTGACACAGAAGCCATAAAACAATACAGCCAAAGGTTAATGGTAGAATCTGGGTGGGAGGTGTATGGGTGCTTGTAAAATTCTCTCAACTTTTCTGTATATCTTAAACATCTTGTTGTCAAGTGGAGTGGGGGCCAGAGAGGCTGGCCAGAGAGTGAGGGAACTTTAGATGAGGTGTCTGGTGGGCTTCAATGAGGACTGAGCCCTGAATCTTAGCATCAACCACAGAAGATCCAGGTCAGCCTCCAGGCAGGAGGAACATGTGCAAAGGCCCTGCGGCAGTACAGAGCTGGACTCCTTGAGGAGCAGGAAGAAGCCGGCACAGCTGGAGAGTGCCCAGGGAGGTACAGGGTGGGGCATATGCCCCAAGAGGTTTAGCAAGGCAGAGTTCATTGGGGACCTCCCCGAGAGTAAGGCTAAGTCCAGGCCTGGAGGAGAAAGAAAGCCGAAGGGGTAGGGGAGGGACATGGGAAGTGAGCAAGGGCCAGGACACCACTTGCATCTTCCGAGTACTGCTAGGTGGGGGCAGAACATGGGCTGGAGGGAAGCTGAAACCGAGGGAGGTGTTTGGTGACATGGGGACCAATGGGGTGCCCTAGTGATGGCAGACAAGTGCAACGTTAGGAGAGGGCAGAATTGCAGGAACAGCAAAGAAAGACACAGGCAGGACGATGGGGAAGGTGGGAAGTACTAGGTCCAGGGACTCCTGGCTCAGGACACCTGCTGGGCAGCACTGAGCACCCAGCACCAGCACATCTCACACAACAGGCCAAGGAGGCCCAGGGAAGGTACAGCTGGGCTCAGGGCTGCCTTCTCCCAGGGGCCAGGTGGAGAGGGAGGGACAGCCCTACCAATACTCCTCACCACCAAGAGGGACTCTGCCCGTCTGGAAAAGGAAAGCAGAAAGCCCCCCAAGAGGTCCTGCCCCTTTTGGGGGTATTGGAGACAGTAAGTAGTCTCCTTGGGGACCCCTAGATCCTAACTCCAGGAGGAGAGCAGGAGAACCAGGGGGTGGGGCGTGAAGAGCAGTGATACCTGTGTACAACCATGTGCACCTGTGTGTACCTGTGTACACCTGTCTAGCTAAAACCATTTGCCCTGAGTCTGGAGTGCCTTGTGTGTGTCTCACATGAGACTACCTACATCCTGAGAGAAAATGAAATAGTGACAGTGCTAAATGCAGCGATAGCACCACGCCACGGGACCTCCTTGTTGAACCAGAGTCTGTAACATGCCCGTGTAAAGCAACGTCACCAGCTGGGCACAGCTGGAGGCCCGAACAAGCTGCTGTCCACACAAGGAGTGTGTCACCAAAGATTTGCATCTTCCATTTCACGCTATCAAACTGCATCTGAATTTCATTCTTAGCCCTTTGAGTTCCTTCAGAGGCAAAATAGAAAGTGCTTCCTTGAGGCAAACTTTTGTCTTTTGCTTTGGAAACCACAGTTTCCCCTTTCCAAAGAAGATTAGGATATTAAGGACAGAATGTCAGCCGAAGATTACATGAAAAGGATAATTAACAAAAGCCCCATATTATAAGCCATCTAGAAGGGAAATTAAGCAGCTTTTGCACTCCCTCATCTTTGAGAGATGTTCTATGGAGAGGAGTGGGAATCGTTGGCTTGATAAATAAAGATAGCGACCAAACTATATCACCCATTGTTCTGCCTTTATATTAAAAGCAATTGCTTAGCCAAGCTGACAACACACACTGTAGAGGCATAAACCCCTCTGCAGACAGAAGGATTAAGAGACTGACAAGTTCTGGATAATAAGACTAATTAATAATTTCCATCTCTAAGGAACTGCAGCTCTGGCAGCTTCATCCTTCCTCTGTCTCCTGGTCAAGTCCCCCAAGGGGTGGGGACAGAGGAGAGTTGGCAGGATAGATCATGCTCCCTGTCACAGCAGGGCAGGGTGCCCAAGGGGCTTGGGGACAAATGGTCAGAACTCAGAGCTTCCATCTCACTTAACCATATGCCAAATTCCTGCCTAAGACCACAGAACAAACTAGGAGATGGGGTTTCTAATCATACAGTTGCATCAGACAGACCTAGCATTTTTCCATTTGAAAGGTAGGCTGGATGGGACCTTCTCAGTGGACCACCTCCCCCAACTGCTGCCACATCCACCTGTCCAGTCCCCTAGAGTGAAAGCCATCAGAAATAGTCCTGGCAGGGCAGTGACAACTGCTACCTCTTCCTAGGGGCTGCTGTGTGCCAAGCATGACACTATGACCTTTGTGTGTCTTAGCTCAATTTGTCCTCCCAACAACCTCAGGAGGGAAGTATTTTATTTTATTTTACTGAAAAAGAAATAAGATTCAAAGAGGTTGATTCGCGGCCGATTCATGTGGCTGTTAAAGGTGCAGTTGAATTCAAATTGTGGGCCCTGGTGGCCACGAGCAGGCAGCCAGGAGGAAGACTTTCCTGACACCCTGGGTCTCACCTGTATGCACAGGTGGGAGCAGAGCATCCCCTCCCCAGCGGGCTCTGGCAGCACAAACACCTTTGGCCCCACTGCAGGCTGCAAGCAGCTGGGCCTGAGCACAGGAGACCCCCTGGGTTCCCTCCTGCAAGATACCCTCTGAAAACACCACTGGATGTCCCCCTGTCCCCCTGTCTCCAGAGGAGGGGTGAAGTAAGGGATCAGGATGAGAGAATCTTCTGGAAAATGTCCAGTGACTTTCCTCTGAGAGGATGATGGCCATTTTGGGAGGACTGACATATTTTCTGTAGGCTTTAGGTAGGTACAGCGGTGGCCTTGGCATCGTAAATTACAATCAAGCAAAGATGTCTAAGAAGGAAATACTATCCGCTCTGCTGTGCAGCCTTGGCAAGGGTCCTGAAATCTTAATGGAATTGAGCAATTTTTTGCATAGCACCATAAATTCCTAGTGTCTACCTTATCTCCTCATCACGTTATTCAAAGGACATTAAATGGAGAAAGATGTGGAAGCTGCGTTGGAATAAACCCGGAACCAGGAGGCAGCTCGAGAATCATCTGCCTGAAACAACCATTCCTCCTCTACCTCTTTCCCAAACTCGCCCCTTCCCCGGCTGCAAAAGGGCTTTGCCATTTACAAGTTGTCTGCTAGAGTCCCCCCAAGGAAAAGCCTTCCAGATGGCTAATAAGACGGAGCTTTGTTTTCATTATCTCTGGCCCGAAACCTTCCAGACTAAGTGGCTTCCTCCATGTCACCTGGCTGGCACTGCAGCCCAGGACACCAGTCCTGGTGGATTCTTCCAGGATAGCCCTGTACTAGGTGTGCGGAACTGGAGCCCATGGCAGCTGGGACCCCACCAGAAGCCTTGTAAGCCCCACTGACCCCTAGGCACCATGGTCCATGCCTGCCTCATGTCAGGAGGATGTGGAAGAACATCCCCTCCCTGTTTCTTCCATCCTTCAACTTTGGGCTCACCTCTTTCTCCAGGAAGCCTCCCCCAACCACCTGGCCTATTCTGTGTCTCCTCTGGACTCATCACATTGACCAGCTGTAGGTTCCACATACTAGGCTAGGGTTAGAAATGGCTTTGATGCCACAGGGTCCTTCACCCGCTGCTCCATGTAGGGGTCTGCCCCAAATGCACAGGGCCTAGCCACTCCCATCCCTGAGTTGGAGGGGAGTGGGCTGGCTCAGTGCCCCTGCCAAGGCCCATGTGCTCTGGAGAGCGGTCATGGTCAGCCCAGGGGTGACAGCCAAGGGTGTGGAATAAAGAAGCCTGGCATCAGACCCCAACCTCACAGGGACGCAAATGGCCAGGGGAGGAGAAACTCTGGGTTTGTGGCCAGGGACTGTCAAACTCCCTCTTGTCCCTCTTAGCATCAGGACCCAGTCCCTATGAGGTCAGCACATCCAGGGTCTGTGAGCTCTTCTCCTCTCTGTACATTGCACATGTGTGCCCCTTGGGCCTGACCATTGTGGCCTGCAAGCTCCTGAGGTCAGGGACCAGGCCTGTTTAAAGGGCTGGGCCAGGGCCCTGCCTGTCCTGTGTCTCTTGAGGTCCCTTATTCTCCATGACCTTTGGTTTCTTCTTTTGTGAAACACTGGGATGCTTTCACCCCAGGCCTGATTCCCTCCCAGGCAGCTGTGGGAACCAAAAGACGTGAGACTTGGAGCTCCTGACCATGCTCAGTGGCCACCCATAGCCCAGGACTGTGGTCTCCCGAGCCATGTGCAATGGTGAGCACATGTAGGGAGGACCTCTGTTCCTGCCCATCCATACATGACTTCAGCCACGTCCTCCACTTTTCATGGCCGAGGGTAACACACAGTGCTTGTAAGACCAAAGACACCAGGGCTGGACTGAACGCTTGGCTCTTATGATGTCACATCTGCAGGATTGGCCCAGAGGATCTGGCAGGCCTAGGGTGCCTCCCCCTCCCCTCTGATGCAGGCACAGGGGCCAGCGCCCCTTGGGCAACAACTTGCCTGCCTTCCTTGAACTGCATGTGTCAAAACACCCCCCTTGGGGGCAGGGTGCCAGCCTGGCAGCAGCACCTCCTGTTGCTCTAACCCCCGTGCATAGCCTCATTGCTTGTGAGCCCTGCGGACGCTCAGTAATGTATGGTGCTGTTACAGGCCCATGCAGAGAGCAGGTTCCTTAATGCTTTATTTCCCAGCCACTTCTATTTTACCCTGATGAAACATAAAAATGGTTACTGAGCAAAAAGCCTCGGGTATTTTTTATGAAGCTATAATATTCTCCATTTTAAGAAAAGATTAAAAAAAAGAAGAAAGAAAGGAAAAGAAAGAAAAGAAAGGATGTTGTGTTAAGCTATTTTATGCATCTTAGGGATCCCTGCCGGTGGACGGTCCGGCTCACCCTGAGTGGAGGCGTCTCTACCACTAGGACCAGACTGAAGGCGGGGGGTGGGTGAGCATGGTCACACTATTCTGGCTGTTGTGCTCGGGCTTCCAGCACCTTCCTTGGCCTAGCCCACCACCACGGTGATCCTTCCTGAGGATGGTCCCAGGTGGGGCCACGTGTCCAGATGGAGTGGGAACGTCGCTGGGGGAGGCACTTGGGTTGCAGGAGAGCTGAACATTCTCTAAAGAGATGTCAAGTCTGTTTGGGGAGTGAGGACATTTGCTACAAGGACAGTGCCACCATGGTGTGTCCTCCGCTCCCTCCTCTGTACGGGCTGCAAAGGATGGCGTGAAGAGAAGAGAGGTTGCCTGTGCCCGCTGGGGTCTTGTCCCGCTCATGCTTTGAGGGGACTGGCGTGGCCTGTCTCAGCCTTGCTGTGAGAGATAAAGGGGGCTGGAAGGTGGGGAAAGGAGTCACTGAAGCTTCCTCTGGGACATCAGGGTGTCAGCTGACAGGTCTACCTGAGCTGTTATTCATCGAGTGCTGGCCCTGTGCCAGGAATTGGGTTCCATTTGAAAGGCACTACAGTAATTTGTATTTAATTCCCACAGCAGCCCTGTGTAGTCGATGCTATTATTATCCGGATTGTACTGATGAGGAAACAGAGACCTGGAGAAATGAGATGAACTGCCCAGAGTCACACGGGTGGATGGGTGTGTGGGTGCCTCTTAGGGTGACCCCACCCCCACAATTTTAAGAGTCTACACACCATCCCAAACAGTGGTGTGCGTCCACAGGTTCTGCCCCTGCACACACCATTTCTACAGGATCCAGCCAGCAGAGGCTCCCAGATAGGCAGGAAGCAGAGAGCAGCCAGGTGAAGGGCCTGGCAGCTGTCCCGCTTTTGTGACCTGGGATAAGGTGCACAGCCTCTCTGCTTCTCAAACGCCTCATCTATAAAAAGGGGTGATGAGGGCACCACTGTGGACAGGCAGCCAAGAGCAGTGATGGGTAACCTCAGAGTCACACCTGGGTCTGCTCCCATTGGCTAGGTGACTGTGGGACTTCTCAGAGCCTCAGTCTTTCCCTGGTGAAATGGGAGCACATGGTAGGGGTTTACTGCCATCCAGGAGTTAGTGCCGGCTGTGGTGCTCAGGGTGGTCTGGCAGAGCGAGGACCAAGATCCTTGGACTCTGAATCCAGTGTCCCACCTAGTCCCTCAACTGCTAGGCCTCGGAGCGCAGCAGGCTGCCCTGTGTCAGGCGTGCAGGGGCCCCTCCCCACCCAGGCTCCCCAAAGCCCAGGCTTCCTGTCTTCCTCACAGCCATATGTGGCCCCGTGGGACAGCCACACTCTGGCCCCAGCACAGCCCCCAGGATGGGCAGGGAAGGAGCCCCGGCCGCCTCTGCCCCAACACGCGGGTCTCATAGCCAAACAGCCTGGAGAAGGACGGCAATGGCAGACCCGCGGGACACACCGCCTGCTTTACTCCAGCACAGAAAACACTCATTAAGCGTTTTAGAGGACAAGGGCAAAAAGAAAAACACTCTAGAAACAGAAATAGTTTCCAAACGAGTCGTACAGAATCTGTGGGAAGTCTGGCCTGAAAGGGGGGCTGTTCCCTGGTGGGGGTTGTCAGGGGAGAATGTGGAAAAGGATGGAAGGTGGGAGGCCAGAGAAAGGGCACAAGAGGAGGTCAGGGAGCCCTGAGCCTCTGTGGCCTGCTCCCCGCCACCGTCAGGAAACCCCAAACTGGGGGACAGCTTCTTGCCCCCTAGAGCCTCCTCCGCCCAGCAAGGCTCAGGGCCTGGTGGCTACAGCAACAACTACTCAGGCAGCAGGAGCAGAGTCCACAGGAGTCAGAAGGCCGGAGCCCTGCCTGCTCCTTAGCTGACTGCCGGGCGGCCCTGGGCCTGGCTTTGCTCTCTCTGGGTCTCAGTGACCCTCCTAGAAAATGCAGTGGTTCTGCTCAGGGGAGGTCAAGGGCCCTGCCAGCACAACACAGAGTGCCCAGCAATGCTGACAATGCAAGCAAAGGCGGTATGCGTGCCACCAGCAGAGACGGCCTTCTCGGGGCCTCCAGCCCTGCCCAGCTGGAGAAGTGGGCTGAGCTCAGGTCATCTGGACCCAGAGTGGCCTGAGGCGCTGCCCGAGCAGGAGTGGCCCACTCTCTAGCACCACCAAGCCCTCTGGGTGGCCTTACAGCATGCTCACCAGTCATGGCAATGCCCTCACGCAGCCGTGGACTCAGTGGGCTCAGCAGCCTATGTTGCAGGGGCTTCTTGCTGTCCTCCTTGCTCACATCCTGATAGGATATTTGTTAGCAATGAAGAGGCGAAGGGAGGGAGGGAGAGGGTATTGGGCAGGAGACTGAGAGACTGAGACTGAGACACAGGCATGAAGTAGTGCCCTCCCCTGAATGCCCTATGACTCAGAAACTCGAGGTGCCACATCAGCTCACAGGCCAGCTGCACAGAACCGCGGCCCTGCCTGATGCTGACGCCTGCCCTGTCATGGCTGGGTCCCTACCTCAGGGAGCCAACTTTCTAGCTAGAGAGGAAAACTCAGGCCTCTGTGGGCAGATGTCCCCACTGTGCCACATGGCCTTGAGGTGACATCAGCTGGAGAACCTTAGAGGGCAGGGTGGCAGTCATGGCAGGCTGGCAGGGGGTGGCCGCCGCGCTAAGGCTACAATGGCAGGGTGGGGTGGGGGCTGCTCCGTGGAGAAGCTCTCCTTCACTCCTTCCCTCCCTCCCTTCTTCCTCCAAGCACTCATCCTTTCTAGAAGTCTCACCCCTGCCATGGGCTGAGGGGGCACAGCCAGCCCATCACCCCTTTCTGGCGCCTTGTCACGCTCAGAGGACCTCTGGCTCAGGGGCTGGCATCTTGGCCGCCTCCCTTCTCTGCTCCCACGGTGGGCACTGCCTAGACACCTTCACTCCCACCCAGTCCTGGTTCTTGGTGATTGGTGTCAGAGACAAACTTGGGCCAATTTCCATCTGAGCCAGTATCTCATGGCTGCTTTCCCATTTAATATCAGAGAAATTAAACCTGGCCATGCCGTCATTATCCTGGTATTGTAATTAGCACCAGAACAAATTGCCCTGAGTGGCACCGGCTACTGCGTTAGCGCTCAGCTCCAAGCAGGATGTGCATTGCACTAATTGCTTTGGTCTTAGCTGGTAACCTCCTATTGCCCGCCCAGCGCAGACGGGGGGAGCTGGAGACCCCCACACCCGTGTGTGTTCCCTCGTTGTTACCTGATCACAGAAACGAGAGTGAGGGTAGAGGGCACAGAGGAGTGGGAGGGAGTGACAGTGCCCCAGGTGAGGTCAGGGCGAGCGAAGAGGCCCCAGCCCAGCTGGGAGAAAACCCAGTCCCTGTGATGCCTGCCTTTTGGGAGACTCCAGCTCTCTGCCAGCTGGAGGTTACAAAACACACACTCCTAACTCCCCTAGGTGAGTCTCTAGCACACAGAGGCCAGGGAAGGGAGAAAGAGGGAGGCAGGATTGGGGTGGAGGGGCAGGACCCTTCTCCTCCTCACCTGGCTGGGAAACCAGGCAGGGGCAGCTGAATCTGAGAGGCGTGTGGAGTGAGTGAGTGCAGTTTGGGAGGAGATGAGCTCAGATCTTGTGGCTGCTCAATGATGTCTGATTTCACAAAAGTAAATTGGAATTTAAAAGCCACGAGACGTGATGGGACAAGGGGAGGCAGGCGCAGGCGTGAGTGCAGGAGAACAGGCCTGGGGAGAAGTCCGCCTTCAGGAGCAGGTGGCAGGGCTGCTGGCAGGATGCCAGCTTTTGGGTGCTGATTGGCAGCAGGGTGACAGCTGGGCCTGGGGGGAGAGTATACCAAAGAGGTCCTGACTGGGGGATGTGAAAACCGAAAAGAAAAAGAGTCAAAACCAGGCCCAGGGGGTTGAAGGCCCAGATGGGAGTTTACAGGGCTGCAGGCTGCCTGGGATAAATGGTGTTTCTCCAGAAGCCAGATTTGACCATGGGGACTCAGGGACATTCTCTGAAGCTAGAACCCCAGGCTCCATGCCTGCATTTGGTGGAAGAGAAAATCCTCTGCCAAATGCTGAAATGCCTTTGGGTCAATTCCTATTAGCAAGACAGAAAGTATCATCCCATGACCACGTTAAAACACCCCTTCACAAGGACAGAGGTCTGAGCAAGTAGAAAACCAGGTGCTACCACATCACCATCTAAGAGAGACAGAGCCAGGGATATTGACAACAAGGCAAGGTGCCGGGGAAGCAGCATCTTTGCAAATCAGCACGTCCCTGGACAAGCTCGAGCGTCATTCGC
Organism: Cheirogaleus medius; assembly: GCA_008086735.1. Classification (NCBI taxonomy): domain Eukaryota; kingdom Metazoa; phylum Chordata; class Mammalia; order Primates; family Cheirogaleidae; genus Cheirogaleus; species Cheirogaleus medius. The sequence goes on along the minus strand of VBSM01000529.1, from coordinate 2,760,559 downwards.
TAATGAACTTGCTAAACCACAGACAATTATTTCAGGAAACTGAGGAAGAATGGAAAGGGCTCGAGGGCTGGGGCTGAGTGGAGCCCATGGCTGGAGAGCCTTGTCTAGGCTGTCTCAGCCTCCACTCTGAGACAGCTCTGGGCCTGCAGACACCATCCAGGCCAGTGGCTTCTCTGTGCTCCATGGCATGTGCAACTCTTTTCTCCCTGAACACATGCCGTGGAGTTGGGGGCTTGCTTCCCCATCTGCCAGGCCCCTCCAACCACACCCCCCAGGTCAGAGAGATCCTTAAACCACCCCAGCCTAGGGTTTTGCTAACTTGTGGGAGCCTGGTGGGAAAAGCCTCAGGCAGCAGTGCCTGAGCAGAGGCAGTAGGAAGAACTTAGGGTGATGGTGCCAGGCTCACGCGGCATTGGTTCTACAAAGAGCAGCTGCACATCAGAGCGTACACTTTGAAAAGGACCTAGGTCCAGCCTGACTGGCTGGATCCCTCGGACCTTCCCTCCCACACAGCAGCACCTTCCACTGAGCAAGACAGCTGGGTAATGACGTCCAGTTGGCCAGACGCTGCGTGGGCCTCCACTCTGACCCACCTGTGGCTCAGCACCACTGTGCACAAGCACCACGCACAGAGATCTGGGTGCCAGGCCACGCTGCCTTGGGAATGGCCAGCACTCCCAGCATTCACCACTTGCAGATCTCACAAATCAATTACCGAACTCCTTCCCCCACAGCCAGAGGTTCCTCCTCTTCCAACAGCCGTGCTATCAATCCGACTGTACCTGGCATGCCCCTGGAAGCATTTCCCTCACATGCCTTGCACGAGAGAAACCCACGAGAGAAAACGAATTTGTAGCTTTCGCCAACAGGCATGTCACGGTCAGGGGCAGGAGGCTCAGTTGTCTTTCTTATCCTCGTCAAAAGGAAACTGAGGCACCTTGGAAGCTTGAATCGCCTACGTTTATTTCTCACTGGGTGGGCGAGGGCTAGCCCTGCCATCAGGCATCTCCCCTTCCTGGCACCTGACAACACCCGACCAGCCACCAGGCTGGGCTCAGCACACACAGCTGAAGTCTCTCTAGGAAGCTCATCAGGGCTCTCAGCCCAAAGCTGCGTGGGACCCCATGCCCCTCGGTGCCCTCCGCACACCCTTCCCGAGCACCAGTGACAGAAGAAGAATCCAGTCCCAGCCACCTACCTGAAGGAGCCAGTAGCACCTCCGGTGGAAGGTGGGGATGATGGAGGAATGGACATAGCAGCCGTACAAGCACTAGGGAGAAAGGAAAAACGAGAATCAGTTGGAAAGAGGGAAGGAAGGAAGGAAGGAAGACGGCGCAACAGAGAAGGAGCAAGAAGGGGCCACAGTTGCTGCCAGTGACCTGGAGACCAAGGCGCCTGTGCGTCTGGCCCCAGCTCCAAGACTAAGGTTCTGGGTCAGCACCTAAGAAGCACCATGGGGACACACCAGCTAGTGGCAAACTGGGATGGCAGCTGGGGCCTTACACTCCTGGGGGCCACAGAGGCACCGCGAGCCCGGGACAGCCAAGGAGCAGGGAAATGCACACACATGTACATTTGCCTATAATTTTAGGGGCCAGAAGTTGCTCTGTAGTTCATTCCTAGAGCCTAGGTCAAGACCCTTTGTGTACAGGGAAGGACTGAAGGTTACAGAATTGATCAAAACACACCAACACACACATGCTCCAGACCTTTCCTGGCCAGGGGGGAGCACCAGGCCTGGCTGGGTAGCCCTGGCTGACATGAGCCCAAAGCTATAGGGGACAGGGTGGGGTAGGGGGATGGGGTCGGGGTGACACTTCTTAGGATTGCCCTCCAGAGCCTAAGAGACCCTTTTTGCACATCTTTGATTGTTCATTTTGAATGACAGTTTGTTTATTCATATATATACTTTTAAGTATAAATATGCATCTTTTGCAGATGGATTTGGTTTTGGAAAACAGCCAGAGGCAGGCTGCAGGATAAGGTGGGTGTGGATTCAACTGTCAGGAGGAGGGTTCTCAAGGGGCCCGTCACCCAGACGCGGGTGGGTGGGGACCTCAGGGCCTGCGAGTTTGTGAGGAAGGCCACGCGGCTCTGCTTCTGGGGTACTGCTATGCACACCGAGTCCTGCGCTGTGGGGTGGGCTTGTGGGTGAGAGAATAATCGATCAGGGCCCTTTCTCACCAACTGGAGGCCTGAGTGGGAGGGAGGGGCCCAGTCCAGATGGACCATCAATTTGGAGAGAGAAGTCTCAGGGCATCTGATGATAGGGGCCCACACCAAAGCCAGGGCCAAAACATTTTCTTTTGGAGCCTCCAATTAATTCCACACTGGAATGATTTCCCTTCCATTGGCTCCAGACTTGCCTTTCAGCTTGGTGGGGCAGAGAGGGGCGGAAGGGCCCACAGATCCATGCAGGACGCCCAGTGGGAAAAGGCCTCTGTCTACCTCTCCTAGCTCACGTTAATCTCACTGTCCTCCCCCAGGCCCCAACACCCGCTCTCCAGAGAGAAATGCCAGCAGTTCTGCATTTAAAGCTTTCATCGGATATTATTTACACGCCCAAAAAGACCGAGTGCAATTTGGTTCGACTAGGAGTCTGTGTGAGCCCTGCCTGTCTGATTAGCAGAGTTGAAAGAGAAATCATTTTGGACTATGGGACTCTGGCTGCAAGAAAATCAGATTTCAATGTGTTAGAACTTTTACAGATTGCTGTCAGCTGGGACTTAAGCCCTGTATAAACCAAGCAAACAAAGAGGAAATTAATTTAAACGATTCCCTTGCAATTCTTGCCCACGAAATGTATTTATTATTAAGAAGGCAATATTCTTTCTTGACTTTTCTGGTTTCCAAGACACTGTGTTTTGTTTTTGTTGTTTTGGTTTTTTGATGACTCCTCCTTGCCAAAGGAGACTCAGGTCTGGACATTTATGCAAGCGTTTGGTTGCCAGGAACAAGCAACCCACCTGTGGCTCAAGTCCTCTCTTTTCCTTTGGAATTTGCATGCCCGCAGGCAGTGTCATTGCTTTGACTCATGCAGTGAGCCGGAGGGAGGGAGACAGGATTCATTGAGGGAGACAGGATATCGAGAGATATTTCTCTTGTCCTTTGAAACCAAAGGGTCCACCTGCTCTTTCCCTCACTTTATTCCTCTTTATGCTTTGCAGCCACCTGCCCTCTTTGCCTGCCTCGTTCTCCGTCCACTGCCTTTTTTCTGATTCGGAAGGAACATGGTTGATTTTCACCATCGTTTCCCCATGCGATTCGCTGCCTGCCTGTCTTCAGGGCTCCAGCACTCTGGACCCCACAGTCAGGAATTGGCGAGAATTTGCCAAACCCCTACTCCATCCCCTCTGTGAAAGTACAAGGGAAGAAGAAAGCACGGGCCTGCTTTCCGCAGAACCATTCCGACACCTCTCTCACTGGCAACCCGGCCTCCCCTGAACCGCCCAGAACAATCCCATAAGCAAAGTGGAGTTAAAGAGAAAAATCACTGTTTCTACATCAAGGCTCATGCATTCTAATCAGAGGAACCCTTGGGACCTCACTCAGAATCTAGTTGCTCTATTTTTAGATATTCCTCTAGCCACCTTGGTGATCCCGCATCTCTGGTCTGAGAAGCGCAATTTCAGGAAAGCAGGAGGAGAGGCGACTGTGGCTAGAGGCTGACCCCTGGCTGACCCCTGACAAGCGCAAACTGCGACAAATGGCACCAGGGGAAGAAAGGAAAAAGCTACACCAAGAGCCCCATGGACTCGAGTGGCCTGAGGACGTTGCACTCCTTCCCATGCTGCCTTGCTGAGCACACTGGGTCAGCCCTGTGGTTTATTTACCTGTCTGACTTCCCGGGCCGGGGGCTCCTGAGAGCAGGGAGCCTTTGATTTTTTGAAAGAAAATGGTCCCATTCTCCCACCCTGGCAGCCCCAAGACACAGGTCTCTATAGCCTGGTGCAAGGAAAGCCTCAGGGGACAGTCAGTATTTAACTTTTGCTTGTGGCATCCTGAAAGCTAAGGACTTATAATAGAAAACAACCTTGAAAAACGGCTCTACATTTAGGCTTAAAGGGTCAAGCTTCAGTTTCAAGGAAAGGGGACTTGGGTGGAGTGGTTGGTCTGCTGTCCCTGTAGGGGGAGTGGCTGGTCTGCTGTCCCTGTAGGGAAAGAGGCTTACAGTAATCCACTCCCACTGAAGGGCTCACAGAGGTGGATCTTGCTTGGGGTGGGAGACACGGTTTAGAGCTCAGATGGTCCTTGTCCTTCCAGGCTGTAAAATGGGTATAATCCTAATACTTTCTTTTAGGGTGGCTGTGAGGGCTGAGAGCTGATGTGGCAATGGGATGCTTAAGACGGTCCCTGGATCCATGTGCAGCCACATTAGTTACTGTCACTGGAGCAGGTGAAAGACGGGAGTCTGAGGAGGCTGCCAAGGCTTGAGCAGGCATGGCCCAGGGGAGAGAGTATGTCCAGTAGCAGGAAAAGCACACAGAGGAGGACAGGAGGGGGACAGAGAGTGGGCTAGGAACTATAAAAACATGTAGATGGATTGGAGTGTAAAGTGCACAGGGGTGTTAAAAAGGGTCAGATCACAAAATGTCACAGCAAGGAGGTTGGCTTTACCCTGGAGCAGTGGGAGCAAAGTGATGCCACGACCACATCTGCATTTGTGGGAGCTTACTGTGGCAGCAGTATGACCAAGGGACAGGGGCCGAGGAAGACTGGGGCACGAGGACCCGTCTGGAGTAGGTGGTCCTGTGAGTCCAGGAGGCATGTTGGGGCTGGGATGGCAGCAGTGGCAGTGAGGATAGAGGGCAAAGAACACATTTGCCTGGTGTAAGGATCATACCCAGCTTTCTGACTAGACAGGTGGGTACATAGTGGTCCCATTCACTGGGACAGGATTCCCTGCAGCAGGCTGGAGGGGAAGGCTGATTTCAGATTTCTACTTGGTGACTTTGAGGAGCTCTAAGGCATCCAAGTAGAGACACACAGAGTGCAGAAAGTTGCAGAGATCTGGTGCTCCAGCTGGGCTGGAAACAGCCTGGGCATCATTAGCATAGGGACAGTGTCGGAAGCCAACTGGGAGGCCAAGCAGCCCAGGAGTGGGTGGCATACTCAGGCAGGTTTCCGTAATGCAGAGCCTTTTCAGGCAGACGGAGCAGGTATGAACTTGCCAACACACAGAGCAGCCAGCCCTACTCGGAGTGTGTGCGACTGGCCTGCCTCCTGTGGGCCCCTAGCCCTCTCCCCTTTCGTTGCCCCACGGCCCTGCCCTGCCACCATCCCTACTTTGTAGTCCTTTCATCGGATTCCAGTCCACATGACAATGTCATTACCCAGCCAATTGGGGATTAATTGCACAATATTTCATGAGGCAGCGTATCAAATCCATTCCCTTCACCCACTGATCAAAAAAGCAATCAAGTTTGTCTGTAACGATTTGTGTTGTACAAACTCCTGGTGCCTTTTGATCAGATTCTTGGGGTCCCCTGGGGGATCTCTGGATTAAGCTTTTCATCTGGGACCACGACATGGTTAGAGGGAGAGCCGCATCCTGGGGCTCGTGGAGAAATCCACACGTTTGTGAGTGGGAGTTGTATGTGCAAACGCTTGGGGGGTGTGGAAATGTGTGGGTGGGTTCCCTTGTTTATGCATGTACAAAGAAAGATAAAGAAGAAGCAATTATAATTTTTTTTGAGACAGGCTCATTCTGTCACCCTGAGTAGAGTGCAGTGGCATCATCATAGCTCATTGCAACCTCACACTGCTGGGCTCAAGCAATCCTCTTGCCTCAGCCTCCTGAGTAGCCAGGATTACAGGCATGCACCACGCTACCTGACTAATTTTTCTATTTTTAGTAGAGACAGGGTCTCACTCTTGCTCAGGCTGGTCTCCAACTCCGGGTCTCAAGCAATCCTCCTGCCTCGGCCTCCCAGAGTGCTCGGATGACAGGTGTGAGCAACTAGATATTTATAGGAAACCCAAGAGAACTTCACCCTTTAGATGAAAGCAGCCTTCAAATTAGTTATATTTGGGTAATTAAGGCCTGACATCTTCCCTTTAACATGGCAGTTGAGCAAATAAGAATTTTTCTGTAAATACTCAAAATTGCCTTTATGACATGATGGTTTTTTTTTTTAAATAGAAAAGAAAGATGAAATTACAAGGGAAACCAATAGCAAACCGGAGGTCCCTTCAGTTCAAAGGACATGCTTCGTACAAAGAAAGTGACATCCCCAAAGGGAGCCTCTTCCACGGAGCTCCTCAAATGAGTCTCTCCACAATGGGCTGGGCTGCCATGGGGGGATTGGGGACCAGAGACAGTCCATCAAGATTTGACACCAGTGGCCTCAGTGGGCCAAAGAAGGGGGGCACCCCGCTTTATTAGTGGGAGGTTGGGATACAACCGGGCACTTCCCTTCCTGCCCGGCTCTCAGTGCCTTCTTCCAATGCAGCCAATTCCCTTTCTCACTTTTTCAATCTCTCTTCCTCTGTCTCTGTCTCTCTGTCTCTCTTTGTCTCTCCCTCTCTGTCTGTCTCTGTATCTCTGTCTCTCTCTATCTCTGTCTCTCCCTCTCTGTCTCTGATGCACACACACCCTCCAGTCCTTTCCTTCCACCTCCTGCTGTCCCTGGGGAGAGCCAGGAGAGGCCCTGGCAACCTACCCAAGGCAGCCTGAGCACAGCGGGCTTAGGGCACGGTGCCCTGGAGAGCAGAGGGGGCCAATGATCCATGTGGGCCATGGCGCAGCCCCCAGTGCCCCACTCAGGCTGATTCATGGGCCCAGGCAGGCCTTGAGCCCCCAACCTCCAGGCTGTGCCTCATGCTGCGCCGCTCACCAGGACGGCCCCTACTGCCTTTGCAGACCTGGCTCCAGCTCACCTCCCCCCCAGGAGCCATCCCCACCCGGTGGCCTGGGAGTCAGAGGGGGAGTGGGTGCCATGGTGCAGCGGAGGAGGGGGTATTACATGCACTGTCATCATCATTCCCTTCTCACCCCTGCAGTGTGGCTGCACCATTGCAGGGACTGTCAGGCTTTCCGTCAAGGGCCAGATTGAAGAGATGTTCAGCTTTGGAGTCAGACAGCCTCGGTGGTCACTGCTCACCTCTGCCCTTGTGGGACCAAAGCAGCCTCCAATGATGGGCAATGATGGATGCGGCCGTGTCCCAATAAAACTTTATGATGGACAAAGATACTTGAATTTTACATGACTTTCACATGGCATGCATATTATTCTTCTTTTGATTTTTTTCAACTATTAAAAAAATGTAAAAACCATTCTTACTTCATAGGCTATTCAAAAACAGGTGGTGGGCCAGATAAGGGCCACTTGTCAGATTGGGAAAAGTATGAATTGTATAGTCCTTTTTAAAGTTCCCCACCATGATTTTCACGTAACAGGTATTCAGTAAACTTTGCTTGATTTCCACATGACGTAGATATCAAAGCAGGGCAAGAAAGGAGAGCAAGGCCTAGGCACATAGACAACCACAGACTGCATGTGCAACATACAAACAAGGTGTTGAGCAAGTCTTTTGATTGTACTTCATTTAGGATGTTTGTTTCCTGGTCCTGAGTCTGAGCATGCAAGACCCTCTTCCCTTGGAAGAGCAAGATGCCCTTACCGCCTCGTCCTCCCAAGAGGTGGTCTCTCTGGGGAAAGCCCTTTCACACTGTCTTCTGGCAGGGACCCCCCAAAAGCCAATGGCTTGCTGTTGATGTCCCATCCTAGGAAAGTGTGAGCCCAGCCTCTAATTTCATGGATGGCTAGAAAATCCATCCCTGACATTGCTTAACAGGTCTCTTTAAAGCTGCATTATCCAACTTTGTGGCCACTAGCCACATGTGGCTCTTCAAGTTCAAATTTAAATGCAGTAAAATTAAAGCTTCCATTCCTCAGTCATGCGAGCCACATTTCAAGTGTGCAACAGCTGCATGTGGCCAGCGGCTACAGTACTGGACAGCACAGAACGTTCCATCAGCACAGAAAGTTCTACTGGACACGCCTCCTCTAGAGAACACAAGTTAGGATCCAATTCAGAGATGTTTGGCCAAGAGACTTGGAGCTCGGGACCCCAGGGGCCCAGATTTGAGGGAGTCAGGGCTAGGGGAAGAGGACGTGGAGAGCTGGAATGTTTGAAGGTAGGCACTTGTTATTCTACCTGCCCAGGCTGAATCAATCAGTGGGGATGTCCCACAACCTCTGTGCCTTCGAGGGAGATACTTGTCTTCCCAGCCCTCCCCTCTCTAGAACCTTCTCTAATGCAGGGATGATACCTGCTGGCTCCTCAGACTTAGGTATTTACCAGCAAATCTGCATCTATAATGCTCCCTTATGGGGGTCCCTCTGCCACCTCCTCAGCACACAGTCCAGCCGCAGCCCCAGCAGCCAGGCTACCAATGGTGGGGGTTGGGAGCCGGGTTAAGCTCGTTGTGGTGGCCACGCCACAGGGCTCCCCTCTCTCCCACTAGACAGGAGACTGTTTACACCAAGCCAGTCAGAGTGAACATAGATTTTTAGGTGCTTGGTTTATCTCCCTTGCTGGTGTCCAATGCACACAGTACAAAGACAAATAGTTTTTAAAATGTGTCATGGGTTTAAAGGTCAGGGAAGAAAAAGAAATCATAGAAGGGGAAGGAAAGCCTACTTGGAAGATAATAGTTTGATCCTGCCCTGGGGGAATGACTATGACAGGCAGGGGCGGTGGGTGAGAGGCAGATGCACCCTCCCAGAGGTGCCCCGCTGGGCTGGGCCTTGGCTCAGATGAGCCAGGAAGAATGGAACTCGATCTCACATGAGCAGGATCTCACTGCAGCCCTGGGCCTGTCTTGATCCCTGGTCCTCCAGCCCCCCCTAGCCTCTAAGCCAGCAAACAAGACCAGGTCAAGCAGCCCTGGTGCTGAGTACAAGGACCCAAGATGGGGCATGTACAGCCAGGGAGGGAAGAGGACTTTCTCATTCTGAAGGTCAGCATAGTCACCTGGGAGGATGCAGCATTTGTGATGGCCAGGCAGATAACAGGTGGAACAGACCAGGCCAGGTGGACAAGACAGGAATGCTGACCAGAGACCAGCCTGGGCTTGGGGCGGCCCCTCCCCCACTTTCTCATCTGAATCTTGCACACAGGAGGAAGCTGGGGGCGGAGCTGCAGAACTCATGGGCTGTTCTGTAGAATCTCCCCCCGGGGACCCATGATGAGCGGCTGGCAGATGGCCTGTGTTTGAAGCAAAGGCCTGTGATTTTATGGCCCTGTCCTTTTCCACTGGCTCGGACTCTGTGTTGAAGCAGAGTTGCAGGAAGGACCCTGGGTCACTCCAAGAACCGACAGTTACAGGAAGGACTCTGGGTCACTCTGAGAACTGACAGGCCAAGTGCAGGCTCATGGCTAGAACTCTGGCTCTGACCCCACCACCTCTGCCAGCCCTCTCCCTCCTCCCTCTCCATCTCTCATTTTGGTCCTCTCCCGCTACAGTGGGGCTGACTTTATGTGGCAGCTGTGACCTGCCTGCTGTGACCCAGGAGGAAGGAAATTCTCTCTCTTCCAGATTTGAGATAACGGCACCAGGGAGGGATTCTGACCCACCTGGGCTGTGAGCCCAGCCCTGGGGACTGCCTCACATGGGGCAGAAAGGTACTTGAGTGGTTCTCCCAGGGCCTCAGAGAGGGCCTGTTTGCAAGAGCAGGGGTTCGAGTGTCCTGGTGTCTACTATGGACAGAGCCACCAGGCTCACAGAATGGGGTAAAATGTGGCTCCTTTTTTGTCAATTGCTTGACATCTCAGGAAGAAGTAGGGGCTCTTCAAAGAATGGGTGGTAGTGAAAACCTTCCAGCACCTTCCAGACCTCCCTAAACCAACTGCAGCTGTAACAAGGCACAGAAGGAGGTACAAGCAGCCCCACTGTTCCCCAGGGCATCCCGAAAGCCAAAACAGCCCCGGGGAGGCCTTAGGAAGATCCTGAGTGTGGACAAGCAGCAGACACAGCATGGGGCTCCTCCCACCTCATTCTCAGGCTGCACAACCAGTCTGCATGGAGCATCGGCAGGGAAGACCAAGGCCCAGATAGGCTGAGCAGTTTGTCCAAGGTCACACAGCTGGGAATAGGCAAAGAAGGATTCAAACCGAGCCTTGTCTGGCCCCAAAGCCCTTGCTCCTTCCTGCCTAGCGTGCCACCCCTCAGAGCCTGGCCTAGATGCCCACAGTGTTGGCTGATAGTCAGTCTTCCGCAAGGCCCACCTTCATCAGAGACAAAGGGAGGAAGTACTGGGACTGCTCCCGGACTGTCCTCGCCGAAGGATTTGGTTTGTATTAATCTAAGATTAGACCAAATGATTCAATTCATATGCTGCCTGCAAAAGCACTGGGCCTCAGAACTTGTTAAATAGTGAATTGCTGTAAAATGAGTTTGAGCTAAATAGATTGCAGTCTGGTTCAGCCTCCAGGGCTGGGTGACAGCAGAGATTTGGAATATTAGATCATCATTGACCAGGGCTCTAGCCGGCCCCTCTCCTAAGACAACAGGCAGTGGTGTCTCCCAAAGCAGGTTGAGCTGTGGCCCTGCCATGGCAGGGCACGGAGGCCAGAAAGCAAGGGGGCTGGCCTGGACCCCTCCAGCCCCAATGTCTTTGGGTTAAGCAGGCAGGTGCCAGCCACAGCCCAGGCCCAGGTTGCCCCAATGGGACTAGAGCCTCCCCTGGCTATAGCCCTTGAGCACTGTACTTTCTTGGGGGACTACTCTGGGTAGGGGTGAGCAAGCTCCCAAAAATTAATTCTCCAGAGCTCCCCAAGAAAGTAGCTACCTCTCAGCCTGGCATGCTGGCCAGCCCTACCCTTCTATCATGGTAAATAGGTTTTTCTGCCAATTAATAAGTGCCTGTGCTTGTTGCTGTAGAGGACCCAAGAGGACAGGGATGGTGGCTCTGTCAGGTACCTCTCTGCCATCCTTGAAGGAGGGGCAGTATGGATCCCTCTACAGACACAGGAACTGAGGTGTGTCAAGCTCAGGTGTCAAGACTTTCCTTGGCCAAGGTCACAGGGCTAGAATCTGAACTCTGGTCCCTCAGCCTCCAAAGCCTCCAGGTGTTCAGCCCCATCTCCCTGGGCAGAAGGCCTGGTGCACACCCTGGAGGGATACATGGGACCAGGTGGCCCAGCCTGGTTGTGAAGATTGGGTCTTCCAAGGTGGAGGAAATTTAGGGGTAGACAGAAACCAGCAGGGCCAGCAAAGTTTGCAAGGCTGGCAGCCCCCCTCTCTATCTCTACTCCCCACCCCAGGTCAGGAAGCGTGCGAGGGACAAAGATAAAAGAACCAGGCAGTGCCAGACAGGCCAGGGACATGTGCATGCTCCACCCCAGCCCCTGCAGAAAGTGCCTATGGGCCCCTAGCCCCTAGAGATAGGGAGACCCCTGGCACCTGCATCAGCAAGAGCTCAGAGGAAGGGGTGCACCCTGGGCAAGCAGGGACAGCCAAGTAGACCACCCAGGAAGGGACTCTGTAGGGAGGGAGGACAGGTGGGCTCTGGACTGGGGGAAGGAGGAGGGCCCCTCCCACGCCCCCGCCCAGTCTGGATTAGGTGCAGTGGTGAGAAACCCTGCAGGGGGGGATCATGGAGAAAGGGATGCTGGTTCTGAAGTGGGAGGCTCCCTCAACTTCTCCAAATAAAGTTCTAGATCACCTTTACAGCACAGGCCCTTGCAGGGGCTGGGAGGGGACCTAAGAGGAAATACGAGCAGAGACAAGAGTCAAGGGGAACAGTGAGCCCTCCAGAAAGGGACCAGGGGATATGCCGGTGCTGTCCCAGGGTCACTGCTAAGCACCAGCACCAACCCGCTGTCCCCATGTTGGTGCCTGCCTGCCTTCCCTCACCCGGGTGCCTCCCCGGGAAACGCGGAGCATCTGCAGGAGAAACTCGTCTAAATAACACGGCTGCTGGCCTAACGATGACATGAGTGAGGAAGGCAATAAAAATTAAATGAACTTTTAGATAAAAAGGTATAAAAATCATGTTTAAAGATATAAATAAAATCCCTAGAGCTTCAGCTTTATTGTTTCTGGGGGGTTCCAAGATTAATAAATTAATGGGCATAAAATGGAATAATAGCTAAAAATTGATAATAAGGTAAATTTAGATTTAGAGAGGGAGTTGATCCAAGTCATGAATCTCAAGTCAAGGCCAGGAGGGTGGGCGGGAGGGCATGGCGGCACTCAGCTCTCGTGGTCTCACTCCATGTGGGCTGTTCCCGCCAGCTCTGGCTCTCTCTGCTTGGGGTCAAGCCCAGGTACCTGGCTGCCCTCAGCTGGTTTTCCTGTCTCTCAGGACCCTCAGCTAGGCCCATGTGGGCCCCTGCCACCCCCAGACTAGCCTAACAGCTTTGGGGGAACCTGGCAGCCCAGCCATTTGACCTGCACTGGCCCAGCCAAGCAGGTGTTGGAGACCAGTATCCTCCATGTCTCAGAAATATGTCCTGACCCATGGGCTCCCATGGGCCCGGATGAGGGACACTCTCTCTCTCTGCACTAGGAGTGCCAGGTAGCTCGGCTCTGCCATCCTGCCACCAGCAGGAACCACCCTCAGCATGCACCTGTATAATTTTTGTGCAGTTATCTCCCACCTGCAGGTTCTTTTTCTTTTAGCCTATTTCACTATATCTGTGCTGTTTCTATCTCAAACACTTCCTTAAAATGCTGGGCATAAATAATACATAAAGTGAAATTTCCTTTCTCTCATCAAAGTGTATTGCTGAGACCTCTTCCTTGGAGTCCTGCCAAGTGGCTGGAGCTGATCTCGAACATGGGTTACACTGAGATGGCCTGCCTTCCTCTTCCGCTCTCCCCTCCTCCCTTCCTCCACCCATCCTTCCTCCCTCTACCAGTAGAAAGTTCCTCCCTCCATTTTCTACCAGGTCCCTGCCTTAGGTGCCAGGATTCTTGCATGGACTCCCACAGTAGTTCTGGTCTGGTGCCAATAGCCTGTTAGGCCAACTTTGTGCATTTCAGCCTGAGGGATGACCAAGGGTGACACTGAGCCTCCTAAGAAGGCGGGGGCTGGGCCCTCCTGTGCCCAGAGTCTTCACTGCCCTTTTCCTGACTCCTCCTCCCCTCCTGCCTGGGAGCAGAGGGAGAGGGGGAGTCTACGCGGTCCTGCCCCAGCACCCTCAATCCCAGAAGCCATCCAGAATGGCGTGGAGGGAGAAGTACTACCTGGAAATCAGCCTGTCTCCTCCTGCAGGCAGGTGGACACGGGGCTGGGGCTGCCCAGAACTCCTGGCTGTGATGACAGCTCTGCTCCAGAGCCTGCTGGACTTCCCCTCCCCAGCCCGCCCCATCCAGGCACTGCGACACCCGACACAGCCAGGTAGCCTTCAACACACAGGCTTCGGTGTCTGTGAAGGAATTCTTGCTTAAAATAGGCAATGGGGTTTTGTTTATTAGGAAGGTGGAGGGAAACACCGGGCAGAGTCTGTGGCTATGTTAATGTGAGGCTGGGCTCCCTGCCAGGACATTAAGTGAAGTCCAATTCCTGAAACCAGCTTTAATCAGCAGATTTTTAAGGTTAGAATTACTCTCTCCTCTCCAAGGCTTGCCAAGGTTAATTCAGGCCTGAGCATGCAGAATTAATGGGCTGGACAGAGGGAATCGGCCTTTTTCCGATTTTTTCTCAAGTTCACAAAAACATCTCTACAACAGAGAAGAGCCAGCAGGGCAGAGCCTTCTGGGGAGGGAGCACCCCCAGGGTCAGGCCATTGATCTGAGAGCCGGTGTCAGAAACGCACAGGAACAGAATCACGCCAAGCTGTGGCTCCTGCCAAAGAAAGACTTGGGGACCAGCAACAGGTCTCATCCTGCAACGTGCTGAGCAGTTCCTCCTTGGGAACCTAAGTGCTTCACACACTGTGGCTTCCCACTCCCACCACGCATGCTCTGGGTGGTTGCAAGGGCCTGAGCACGCCTGACCCGGGAGGCTCTGACGGCACCTAGTAGGGGCAGGAACCTGAGCTAAATCGCTCAGTCTTGCTGCGCCTTGATTTCCTCATCTGTAGAATGGAAATAATAATGATAGTAATAATAATAATGACACTTAACTGCTACCAAGAGCAATCTCGGTGATTTAGCAGGAAGAAGGGCTGTGCACCTGTGATCCTGGACCTCCTTCCTGAAATGCAGGGCGTGAGGAACTCTGGCCCTCGCAGCAAGAGCAGCAGGAAGAGGCAATGTCCCCAGGGAGCTCTGTGCCCTCAGACCCAGCTGGCCAAGGCCTTCTGCTCAGTGCTGCTGTCCGGCAACAGCCTCAGGAGGAAAGAGTTGAATGGGGGATGGGGCCCTCCTCATCCTTCCTGACCAGGCAGCAATGCCTGATCCCCAGCGGGAGGCCGGGGTCCTGGGGGAGGTGTGGGCATTGAGCCAGACCTGGGTTTGGAACTCGCCTGCACATCTTGATAGCACTAATGACTGTGGTGAGGGACTTGGTCTCTCTGAATGTCAGCATCCTAGCTAATAGAAAGGGGATGGAGATGACCCAATTGTGCAGGTTTGCTGGACTAAATGGCAGTATGTTTTTAGCAATGGGCATGTAGGGGCTCTTCAGTAAACACAAGTCTCCTCAGTTTCCCCAGATCCAGGCACGACGTCACCGACCCGCCCACCTCGAGATTATTATATTCCTGACATCCCAGCTAAGTGAGGGCAGGCTGACCTCTGGCCCTTCCTCTTTCCCCAGCTTCCTCGAGCAGCCAGGGCTGTTTTAAAATGAGCAGCAGCTGCCCAGGACTCAGGAGCCCTGCCTGCTAAAACATAGATAGAAAGGGGGAAAGAGCCAGCAATGCCCTCGGGGACACAGCTCTGGGGAGAGCAGGGCAGGCTGACTGGACCAGCCTGCTGGCCAGAGTGTGGCCCTCATGCCTGAGACACTTTTGTGACAGCCCCCCCTCCTACCCCACCAGGAGTGTCCCTGCAGGGCCAGCCGCCCCCTAGGACTTGAGCCAGTGGGGGAAGGTGTGTTTGCCTTTGTGCCTGGGTTCCCAACACAATGCCCAGAAATAGTTCATCCGTATGTAAAATGCTGAAAGGGCTGCCTTCCCTGTGGAAAGGCCCAGAAGTGTCCATGGCAGAGCTTCCTTTCTGGCTACTGGTTCCTGGACTTGGGGCCCAGGAGCGTGGAGATATGGGCACCTGGACAGGCCACTGGAAGCCGTCAGGCCCAGCCCTGACTCTGCAGATAAGGGGGAGGTAAGGGGTGGGGGTAGGGTGGGACCTGCCCAAGGCCACATTCACCTCCATGTGGCTTACTCAGCTACGTACTTTCTCAGTCAGCTTCCTCCATGAACCTCCCAGTCCAGGGAACCTGGGCCACCAGGGACATGATCTGTGCTTCAAGAACCAGGGCCAGCTCAAAGAAGCTGCCAGGAGCACGAACTCACCGAAGCTTCTCCTAGGAGCCAGCCTGTCTCAGCAGACCAGACCAGGACTTCCCAAGAGGCAGAGATGGGGTTTTATTTCATATCTGTTTGCTCGGAGCCCAGTAGCACTGGCCAACTGGAAGGCTATTCAAAAACCACTTTTGATCTTTATAGAGAAAACATGCCTATCCCTTAAAAAATTAAACATAGAATGACCACAGGACCCAGCAATTTCACTTCTAGGTATGTATCCAAAAGAACTGAACACTGACTCACACAGGTACACACACACACGTCCATAACAGCGCATGTCAGTCATCAGAGGAATGGATAGACATGTGGGCCATCCACACAATGGAATATCCATCCATCAAAAGGATCAAGTACTGTCACAGGCTACAGCACAGATGAGCCTCGGAAACATTACACTAGCTGCAGAAGCCAGACACAAAGGTCACCTACCACATGATCCAGCCCATACAAATACCCAGAATAGGTAAATCCATAGAGTCAGGGTGTAGCTTGGTGGCTACTAGGGGAAGAATGGGGGAATTGCTAATGGGTGGGGAATTTCCTTTTGGGGTGGTGAAAATGTTTTGGAACTAGATAGTAGTGATGGTTGCACAACATCGTGAATGTACTTAATGTTGCTGAATCGCTTACTTTTAAAAGGTTAATTTTATGTTATGTGAATTTAACCTCAATTAAAACAAAACAAAAAAAAAGAAAATGTGGCCCAGGCACAGACGAGGGACAGGAAATCTACCCTACCCAGTCCCTAGAGAAGCTGCCTCAGCAGGCATGCACTCCCTGGGGCAGACAGGGCCTGGGGAGAGTCAGTTCGGTCTGTGAGTCTACCTGTTCAGCTGACTTGAATTTGCTGAGCACCTATTATGTACCAGGCCCTGTTCCAGGTGCTGGAAATCAATGGGGACCTGGAAGCAGCAGGTTCTGTCCCTGGGGCTCAGGTCTGGGGTGGGGGGTGGGAGCTGCCTGCCTCTGGGGTCCCCTCCGTGGTCAGTTTCTGAGGGGCTCAGTTTCCCAGTGGGGCTGTCCTTCCCTCCTTATGGGCGGTTTCCGCTCTGCTGAGTGCCTGCACCCACGCGGGTCCCTGGATCTGCACACCTGGCTTGGAGGAGCTGCTGAATAATGGTGTGTTGTTGGGACCCAGCTTGGAGGAAACCAGGAGAGCTGAGGGCACAGAGCTGAAGTGACTTTCTGGGTGGGCTCATGGTGACCTGTCCCTCTGCAGCTCTGTGGCCAAGGATCTACCTCAGCTCAGTCTCCAGCCCCAGGCTGCTGTGGAGAGTGCATACAGTGCTGGTTTGTTGAATGAAGAGGGAGCTCTTCCTCCCCATCTTCATGGGGCTGCATGTTCTTCTCCATCTCCCCAACCTGCCAAAGCACCCAGCACACAGTGAATGTCTGGAAAAGCTCCTGAGGCCAATGACCAAATGAGGGAAGGTGGCTCAGCTTCTGTGAGCAGGGACGGAGCCGAGCTGACTCATCCCCCATCCCAGGGCAGAGTCGAGACCTTCCTCAGGCTGTGACAAGGCCCCCTAATCCCTGTGGGAAGGAGATCCCTGTGCAAGGCAGTGCCTGGGGGCTGAGCTGCCTTGGGCCCTGGACAGCTGCAGCTCTGCACACTGAATTAGAGCCTTGGAAACCCGCTTTTGAACCCTTCCCTGTAAGTTCTGAGCAGCTCACCAGTGAGAGGCACAGTCTGCAGATGAGGACATAATGCCAGTGGCTCTCAACTGAGCCAGGCAGAGGGGGTCAGGACTGGCTCAGTGCTTTAATGGGGCAGTGCAGGAGGTTCTGGGACCTGGAGCCTAAGTGCAATGGGAGTGGGGGCTCTGGGGGCTCGGCAATGTGTCCTGAAGTCTGGCTGCGGATCCTACATCTGCTACAGCAGTGCCCTGCCTGGCCTCTATAATTGCACCTACTCCTCCCGAGCCAGTGCCTTCACCACCCGGGAAATAACAGATGGCCCTGCAGCCTCCAGGAGGAGCCCTGGGGGTGCAGGCAGGGACCCTGCATTTAGCTGCTCCTCTGCCCCACAGGAGGGGCCCTCGCCTTTGGTCCTGCATTTCATCTGCCTTGTGATGGGTCTGTGGGCTCCAGAAAGAGAGAATGCAGTATTTTAAAGTGTGTAATGACATGCAGGCTGCATGTGGTACAAATTTCCTGGATGTATAAAATGGGAAAGAAACAGGTTTTCTGTCGCCTGCAACTATTCGGCAGTGTTAAAATATGACGTGTTGGAATCCAATATGCTGCTAACCTGAGCGGGGCGGTATTGAATCTTGCAGGCAGAGAGGTAGGCTGGTGGGGCCTGCAGCCCCGGGCACCTGCAGGTAATTCAATCCCACCTGCCTCCAGTTCTGCATCTGGGCCCTCCCTCCCCACCTCCTGCACCAGAGGTGGGCCGAGGTGGCAGGGGCTGCCTTCCCTCCTGCTGTTGCTCATGGCAGAAGTCCCTTGCTGACACCACACTTTCTGTGTTCTGGATGTTTTAGGGAAGTCTACGAAAGTTGTCCCACTGGGCTGTGTCTCTGGGCACTGTTGCCTAAAGAAGTGTCCTCGTAGGCTGGCTGCTGGAAGGACCAAGAGTGAGGGTGGGTGCCCAATAAGCTTCAAGGAGGGAGTTAACATGCCCACTGTATGGATGGCCCATCCGAGCCTTGGAGGGGCTCAGGACAGAGGTTCAGACGCAGGGCTTGCTGGACTGTGGCCTCCAAGTTGGTGCCCATGGTCCTTGTTGGTGCCGAGGGGATGAGGGGGCCACGTCCCCACTGGGCTGGCCAGGGGGGCTTCACCCTTGGCCCCATCTCCCCAAGCAGGACACCAGGCCTTAGGGTAAAATGATGGCAGGGCCAGAACTTGAACCCAGCCCCGTTGCTCCCTCCTGCCCTGAGCCACCTACTCCCTTTGTGGAGTGTGCTATATGAGGCCTTTCTCCCTCGGGGTGCTTTGGGCAAAGAGTCTAGTATATGGTTATCCCTACTTCCTAGGGATGGTGGCTGAGGGCCTTGGAAATGAAGGACCCATGGGCTGTGGCTTTCAGCTCCCACCTGCTCCCAGCACCCCTGCCCACTGCCTCAGGAACCCGTCTGCCTTGCCTGGGGGTCCTGGACTGCTTCTGAGGAGAGTCAGGGACTCTATGTCATAAAAATGCTGCTCGGTGCCATTGGGTACAGCTTCAGTTGAGAAGCCCCAGCCCTACCCTGATGAAGGTCCTGGCCTGCGTCCCCTCTCGACATAGCCACACTCCTAGGGTTAGCCTCTTTGCTGCTGTTTTCCTTAAAAACATGCAAACCACCATCTTTCCTACTCAGCAGTGGCTCCCTGCCGCAGTCCTGTGCCTCTAGACCCTGCCCTGGTCCCAACCCCATAGTGCCCAGATGGGCCATGTTGGTGTCGATATTCACAACAGGTTATTCTCTGTGTTGGGAAACAGTTTGCTTCTGTACCTGGGAGCCTTTTCCCATCTGTGTGTGCAAAGCAGCCTGCACAGCTTGCAAAACAAGCAGGCAGCCCACAGAGGGGCCTGCTAGGGTCTGAACATTGTATCCCCGCAGATCCACATGCTGAATCTTCACTCCCCAAGGGGATGATATTAGGAGGTGGGGACTTTGGGGAATGATTAGGTCACAGGGACAGAGCCTGCAGAAATGGGATTAACACCCTTATAAAAGACAACCAAGGGAGACCACTCACCCCTTCTACCAGGTGAGTTCACAGTGACAAGGTGCCGTCTGTGCACCGGGAAGGGGCCCTCACCAGACACTGGATCTGTCTGCACCTTGATCTTGGACTCCCCAGCCTCCAGAACTATGAGAAATAAATTTCTGATTTTGTATATGCCACCTGGTTTATACATTTTGTTACAGAAGCCCAAATGGACTAAGACAGGCCCCACCCCCAAGGAGGGCTGGCTCCTGCCCAGCTTCCAGCCTGGGCGCAGAGCAAAGGATCTCTGCAGGGGGCCTCAGCTGAGCCCCCACCTGGAGGCCAGTTCTCTCCTGGCAGATGGTCCTTCCTCCAGACAGGCTCAGATGTGTTTCAGGCCCACTGAAGCATAGATTTCATGCCTTCCTGTTGGCCCAGGAGCCTGAGATGGCACCACTTGCAGCAGGTGTCATTCGTCAGGATTCTGCATGGAGAGCCTCCCCCATGCCTGTGCCTGCTGGTGGCGAGCCCATCAGTCTGTGTGGCCCCAGCATTTGCCCAGGGAAGGTGGGAGACCTGGGCTTGGGCTTGGGCTTGGCAAAGCCCCAGGACTGGAGCCAGGGGGAGGAATGAGGGGTGGCAGAGGGGCATCTGCAATCTGTGGGGTGTTCACTGGGAGCCTGCTTCAGAGTATGGGCTCTGGGGGCAGAATGACCAGGGTGTAAACCTGGAGTTATTACTGTGTGGCCTTGGGCAAAGAGCTTAGCTTCTCTGCAGGCAAGTGTCTGACTGTGAAAAGCAGAGAATAGGCTCTACTTTGCCCAGCAGTGAGTCTGGCCTGGGATGCACGAGGTGGTCCCTCAAGTCTAGCATGTGGGCCCCTGTTGGGAGCACCAGCCCCACCCTTCTCCCAAGAAGGCAGGAAATGATGGGGTCCCTCCCCTCCAAGGGCTGCATCCAGGTTAGGGAGGTGAACAAGAGAACCCCCAGGCAGAGCCGGGAGGCCTGTGGCAATAGCAAGGCCATTCAAGTCTTTGCTGTTCACTGGGGGCTGAGCCCCAGGACCTGCTCTACATTCCTAGTGAGTGCCAGGCGGAGGTGCCAGAGCCAGGTCTCCACCCCCTAGCCTGGCACCGTCTACCTGCCCCACAAAGCCAGGATGGGCATTGAATGGCAGCTCCAAGGGGCAGGACTGGGGATGGTCTGTGGGGGGCCGGAAGCCTGGGGTGAAGATGGAGTCTCAGTCTGGGCCTTGAGGGATGGTCCCCCACTGCTGGGCTTCAATAGAGGCTCTGCAGTGAGGAAGCTGGGGGCTGAGGAGGGGGAGTCCAATGTGGGCATGGCCCTGAGGCCTCTAGGGAAGACACTGCGGGGAGCTGGGGGCTGGCCCTGCGGAGGCCCAGATCCAGCGCTCAGCAGCTCCCCCATCCACCTGTGCTCCACCCAAAGCCTCTCAGGCCAAAGGCAGACCCCTCACTATCGAGCTGACTTGATTCTCGAATTCCTCCTCCACCCACTCTGGCCTGCACCCACCATCCAGGTGCATCAGGTGCTCTCCAGGTGCCTTTCCTGTACGGCAGTGCCCTCCACCAGGGCATTTAGTCCCCGCTGCGCATCCTGCAGTGCCCAGGACAGCCCCCACCACAAAGAATGACCTGGCCCAAATGTCAAGTCCCCTGCCGACCTCAGTACTGTACCTGGGAAGTAGGAAAAATGGTGGTGGGGAGGGACCCACCCCAGTGCCTGCCCTAGAAAGCTGTACATACCCCTTTGGTAGACCAGATGCCCTCACAAGGCACAGCAGGGCCACATGCACATTTCCAAAGAACCCCAGACAGACACCCCTCCACACTCCCACAGGGACTTCAAGGGCTGTCCAGCCTAGATGCTGGTCTGACAGAAGGTCCCTTTCACATTATCTCCTACACATGGCACACACTGGGATGGCACAACCTGAAAGGCCACCCCTTTGGCGGGAGAGGCTTCCTCACAGCCCTGCAGAGGTGCTGCCCCTGGAGCGGAGCCTGGCCCACGTGGTGGGTCCTGCTCCCCTGCCGCATCACATCACGCCACGTGAGCCCCATCTGCCACTTCATCTCAGCAAGCCTGTGGCCACCCAGGTCCTCACTGTAGCCAGGCTCGTGTCCCCGTCCTGGCCTCCCAGCCCCTTCTGGTGACGGGATTCCCTGCGCCGTGGGACGGGAGCCCCATTCTCACTCTTTCTGAGCCTTCGTCAGGCCAAGCAGCTTTTGTGATCAAATATTGTTATATTTACCTAAGGATCTGTTAGGAAGCAATTTTTGAGATGATGAATATTTAATGAAATATTTAAATATTTAATAAGAACTTTTTCAAACCTGACTTAATAATCCATGTCATAGGGAAAGGAAAGTGGGGGTCGTGTTTTAACATTTTCACTTCCTCTAGTAATCTCGGTGTTTGCTAGTCCTTTTTTTTTTCTGCAGCAGAGTTTTAATTATGCCCAGTATTCCAGAGAGAAATTCTTTTCTCATTAAAACTTAACTCTTGCCAACAGCAAGGTGAGTGGGTGGATGGAAGATGCGTCTAGTTGGAAAATGTTTGGAGCTGAGAGGGCCTGTTGGGATTGTCCACCCACTAGCTCGACTCCTTCGTTTTCCACATGAGGAAGGTGCAGCCTGGAGCAGCCACAGCCTCACTCAAGGTTGCACAAGGTATCTGTGGCCACACTTGTGGGACCTGGGTCTGGGACCCCCATATTCTGGGAGCTCCAGTCATGACAGCATCCTGAACTCTGAGAGTTTGCTCAAATCAAAGCTGACATCAAGTGACATCTCCCAGCCTCGGCCCCTCCAGCCCTGGACATTTGTAGTAGCAGCAGGTTGAGATTTTCATCACTTAGAAGGTGACCATAGACCTTCCCGAAAGACTTCAAACCGAGTGCCAGTGTCTCCTAACATGAGGGTAGATGTGACTGAAGGCCAAGTACGTCCTTGCCCTGTCCTGAGTGTCCTCACCTTCTCTCCAGCTCCTCCAGTGTCAGGTAGGCTTGGGCTCCCTAGCCCGGGGGTCACCTAAGTCCTCCCACCATGGAGGGGACACAAGACAGCTCCCCCTCCCTCCAGGCTGAGCCCCTCCCCGGTCCAGGGTCACCTCAGGTGGTTTTGCTCTGCCTGGCTGCTCACATTCTGCTGGCCACCTGGGCACCAGCCTCTCAGCAGCCCCATGGGCAGTGGGGGGCCCTGGGCTGGCCAGCCCCTCAGACCTGGCTCCATCCACACCCCCTTGGGCTTTCCCTTTCTCACCAGCTCTGCCTCTGCCCTCACCTCTGTGGGACCTTCCTCAGTCTCCCCTCGTAGCAGAGGGGTCTCCACCCATCTCTGCTGGGACCATCCCAGGAGGTCTGGTTCTCTTTCTCACACCTTTCCCTCACACTTCATAGCCCTTTCTCTGGTCTCCTTCATCGATACTTCCCTCCATCCCCATCAGTCCGATCTACGCCAAGTGACTCTGCATTCCCGGTAAGTTCAGAGTTTCTTCAAACCCTCCAAAGGCATCTTTCCCACCTCCCACCTGATGCACAGAAGTAATCACTCCCTCCTTTGTGCCACAGAGGTAGCTGGAACGTGCTTCTATCATAGCACGTTTTATTCAGTGTCATGGGCTGTTTCTCGTCTGTCTCCCCTGCTAGGCTGCAAATTTTACAAGGAGTAGGGAACATGTCACACTCATTTCTGTATTCTCAGGGACTGGCATGGTTTTTGGCATACAGCATACAGATGCTCAGTTGTTTGCTGAATGAATTGTTGAATCTCTGTGTCTTTGCACGTTTTTCTTTGTTTTGGGAGGGTTGGGGGAGAGCTGGGTTTCTATGTCCAGTGAACTTGTTTTCATCCTTCATGGTGCTGCTCAAACACCTAATTCTAACCCTAACCCTAATGATCTCCTCTCATCCAGCCCTAATTCCCCCAGGCAGAAGTAGATGTCCCTTCCCTGGTGCCCCCAAAACCCTTTGCTCAGTTTACCATCACAGCAGGGCCAAGACCTTGCTACAGCTCCATGATCTACTTCCCAGTGTCTTCCTTCCCTAAGCTGGGCCATCTTTAGCATATCTGCCTCCAGCCCAGCCCAGTGCCTGAGGAGGAGGGGAGTGGCAGACAGAACCCTGGGCTGGGCAGAGCGCTCTGTAGCAATGCACTGCAGCCTGACCTGCCTCCTCCCCGTATTCCTCAACACCTGTCAAGCTGGCACCAGCCCATCACGTTGCAGAAGCTACTGTGGCCAGAGAAACCCAAGCTGAGCTGCCAGACACCTAGGTAGTCCATGGTGCCAGGCACAGAGTAGGTCCTCAAAAAATACTTGAGATAATCTTGGGTTCTAGGGCAAAGGTTGTCTGTCGCTGGGGTGCTTGGGTACAGCCCTGAGGCCACACTCCAGAGGAAGGACATGACAGATGAAGAAGTGACATTTTTAAGACGGTAAGTCTTTTAATAAGGAGTCTTTAAATATTTAGCAAAACAGTGGAAGAGGCCAATTCAGCCAGGAGTGATAGTTTTAATCTCGCTGAGCACCAGCGGGTTTCCTCCGAGTGAGGGAAGCAGCTTCTCTCGGCTCCCACTCTGCCCTCCCACCCTCTCGGAACCCTCCCAGTCTCTTCTGGAGGCTGGAGGAGGGAGCTGGAGGAGGCTGAGCTCACTGACAGATCACAATATCTGGGCCCAGCAAGACCGAGAATGGCTTTCCTGGACCTATGTCCAGGCAGAGGCCTGGGTAGGAGGCTGGGTCTTTCTCCTTCTGGCCTGCTTGGCTGGGCCCCCCCTGCTTGGGATTCTGGAAAGATGTCAGGAGGTAAAAATAAACAGAAAAGAAGGTACAGAGACCTGAGGGACCCTGTCTGGAACCCCAGTTCTTCCTTTTCCCCCAATTCCCACATCTATAAAACACAGATCTGGCATTGTCCCATCCAGAAAGGCCCCTACCCCTTGCTCTGGGCTTCCTTCTACCCTGACACTAACCCCAGGGCATTGGAATCATACATCTCCCTGTCCCACTCAACACTGCTAGAAGGCAGGGCTGGGTTCCCAGTGCCAAGCAGGAGCTCAATAAATGTTAGTTATTGTGCTAGGATGGCCCAAGTGGCAATCTCCAGAAAACACTGATTTAGGTACCCAGGGCTGGGTGGGTCTCTACCCTACCTGCTCTCTCCTGGCAGGGCCATCACCATCTCTATGTGCTTCCAAGGCCATATTAACTCAACAAGTATTTGCTAAGACCTGCCATGTGCCAGGCCCTCAGCTGGGCTAAGCACGCAATGGGGTCCAGAGCAGACCTGGTCCCTGCCTCAAGGGGCTTACACGCCATGGAAGGGGGAAACAGGCATCAGGCAGATTGTCACACACTTACAAGACATGAATCTCATGTGTGACCAGGCTGTGAACTCTGCAGGGTTGTCACTGGGGGCTGTCACCTGGGTGGGAAGCAGTACACTCGGGCTGGGAGCAGCAGTTCTGTCGGAGTGAATGAGCTCAGTAAGTCAGGAAGAGTGTGGGGGGACCACAGGCAGGAAGAAATATGCAAAGACTGGGGACAGGAAGGACATCCATGTGGCTGGATCTAGAAGGCCAACAGAGAATGTGGCACCCGAGAAGGTAGGGTGCTGGCAGGGCGCAGGGATAACACTGTCTTACTCCTTGTTCACCTCTCAACACCAGTACAGCACTGGCATATCACAGATGCTCAATAAATATTTGTAGAATAGATAAAAAGTGCCTCACAGACATTAGCTCATTTAATCTTAACAACAACCTATTGAGATAAGTATTATTAACATCCGCATTTCACTAGCGAGAAAATAAAGACTCTGGGAGGTTGAGAATCTTAGTCAAGTCATATACTGAGTAAACCGTGGAGGTGGGATTTGAACCCAGGGCTGATCTGACCCCCAAACCTACATTCTCATCTGATGTGCGATTTTGCTTGAGCATCTTTTTCCAGACAGCTTTCCTCTCTCTATTGGAGCTGCTGCTACCACCTGCATGGACACAGCCCAGCCATTGGTATGCAAACCTGCATGCTCCCCTACACAGGCTGCCTGCTCATCTATGCATATTTCTTTATTAAAATGGGTATACTTTAATCTCAGTCTAATTTTGTCTTTAGGGAAGCTCTGTCCCCAGGCTGCCTGCAGCTAAAGCCCTCAGGAAGCAGGCGCCTACTTGTGATTCAGGCCGTCACATCGATCTGTCAACACGTTTGTCTCCTGTATCTGCCATCTCTTATTTATAATCCCGCTCAGATTAATGAATGACAGTAGTTCTCATCACAGGAAATTTGATTAATCAATTTAAGTGCTTAATCACCACAGCCTTGTTGAGAGCTGAACATAAGGGATCTCGCTTTGATGTAGATGAATTTCAGAAAGAAGTGGGAGAGTAGAAACAAAATAGTCAGCACTTCTCCTTGAAAACACAAGGGTTGAGGATAGCTCTGGGGGATTCCTAGGGGGTCCCCAGCAGCCAGAGGTGGAGGCTCTTGAGAGAGGACTGGTAGATTCCTCAGGCACGGGGCAGACCTCGGCAATTTCCGAAATCAAGGCCTCCCTTGGGCCCTGGTTCTGCTCAGAGTCTGAGCTTCGCTTTGGCCAGATAAGAAGAGTAGGTGGGCAGTGCAGGAGAAGCCATTTTGGTCTAAGCCACTTTAGTCTAAGTGCAAAGAGAAGTGGGCATGACCCAGCCACACTGCAGAGCCTCTGGACGGAGTGGACTTGCTTTTTGTGCAATGAGCAGACAGTGAGGGCTCAGGGCTGTTTCCTACCAGCTGCCGCCTTCGGCAACAAACTCACTCTACCTTCTGGCCTCAGCCCAGGGTGCTGACTTTACCTGCAAAGCTATCCCTTCCTGAAAGCTAATCCAGGAAGCTAATCTACCACAGCTCAGGACTGCCTCTCCCAGGTAACTGATTTAGACTATATCCTCCCCTCTTCTCGACTCCTATGGTTTCTGACCCACGTGCGGCTGGCCTTCGCCACCGAGTGTTCACATCTCTTAACTCTCATCTCCACCACCACAGAGACGGCTCTTTCTGAGACTGGCCCTGAAATTGCTCTCTATCCCTCAGGAGTGGCCCAGCACCGGGCTGTGCATATAGCAGGCACTTAACATAATAGCAGCAGCTTTTACTTTCTAAGTCAACAAGAAATGAGCATTCGCTGGTAGTTTTTTCAGCAGGGCGTCACGGGTGCATGCCGCTGGGGACATGTCAGGATGCTGGGAGTGGAGGGTGGTTTGGACAAACATGCTCAATATTACATCATGTTTCATTTTTTGAACCTATTATTATGAATTACAAATCATGGAATAGAAAGCTCAACAACAAAATCATGGCTGGTGGAGGAAC
Source organism: Cheirogaleus medius (assembly GCA_008086735.1). Classification (NCBI taxonomy): domain Eukaryota; kingdom Metazoa; phylum Chordata; class Mammalia; order Primates; family Cheirogaleidae; genus Cheirogaleus; species Cheirogaleus medius. The sequence continues at coordinate 2,734,120 of VBSM01000529.1, read as the reverse complement.
TCAGCTCATGGAAGATAGGTGCTCAGGGGTGGCCGGGCCGAGGGCCCACTGGGAGAGTTTGAGATGTTCATCCAAAGGCCACGGCATACAACCAGGGTTTTGAGCAACAACAGGACCAGTAAACCTGAGACAGAACCAGCTTCCCAAAGCTGCTGGGAGGGCAAAAGGCAGGAGGCTGAAGCTCCCACTTTCTAAACATTTATTGGGTATCTACTACATGTGGACTATGTTTATTGTCACTTTAATCCCAAAGCAGCTCTATGAATTAACCATCACCATCACCTCTGGAGACCGAGGTACGTAGAAGCGATGTCACCGGCCCTGAGCCACAGAGAGTGTGAGAGAGGAGGGCGGTGGGCTGACTGTCCTTCTGCTGTGCCCGGCCCGAGAGCTCCCAGAAGACAGAACCAGATCCCCCCTGCTCCCACTAGGGACCGCACCTTCACCTGCTGCTCTTTCCAAGGAAAACAAATGTCTATATCTGACAGGTAAAAAGGAGCATGCCTCATGCTGTTTGCAGTAGCTGCTATACAGAGAAAGGCTAATTTTGGAAACAGACTGTTAAAAAATATATCCACGCTGAACGGCCCAATCAATCAAACACTCTAGATGCAGATTCGCCGGTGCCGTGGGCCTCCTTCCCAGCCGCAGTGTGGCCCTGGCCAGGCCTCCCTCCCACTGGAGCTGCCCCGGGGACCTTTGCCCTGACTCCAGTGTTCCCAGGCCCCAGGGGATGCACGGGAGGTGGCCGGTGTCTGCCTGCTGACCAGTCCAGAGGTGGCTGTGGAGACTCAGATTGAAGCCGTGTTTTTCCCTGGCCCCGAAGTGAAAACCTCTTTCCTCCAGGTGTTGGGCACAGAGCCCAAGTCTCCTAAGTCCCAGGCTGATGTCCCAGGTAATCGGGGCACATGCGAAAGACCAGCAGGTGCCCGCCAGTGCTGCCTGCTTTCTGGGAGCTTCTTCTCTCCCTCGCCACTGAGACAGGGCTGCCGGGCCTGTGCAATTCTAGAGAGGATTCTGTGAAAGGACCTCAGAGTTCTCAGGGCCTCCTTGTTTTACAAATGAGGAAGCCAAGGTTCAAGAAGCAGCGCACATGGACTGGACACTCTGCACCTCGGAAAGCCCCCTGGAAGGCTGGGCTCAGCTCTCTCCCTCCCTTCACCCTCTCTCCACACCAGGGGGCTCAAAGCCCCTCACCCTGGAGGCCTGCCTGCTCATGTTCCCACTTGCTCATGTCTCGAGGAAGTTCTAGGTGAAGACCAGCCCAGGCGGGGCCTCCTCTGAGGGCCTGGCAAGCGGTAGGCTCTGCAGATGCCCGAGCCTGTGAAGCATCAGCGCAGAGGGTCTGCATGGGGAGCCACCCAGGCCTGCATGGGGGTGAGTGGGAAGGGACACTGACGTGCTGGAATCCGGTGCTAGACCGAGGAGACGTGCCTCAGTGCATGGCCCATTTAGCCTGTACCAGCGGGGGTGGCCAGGGAGGTTTCATCTCTCACTGCGGAGTTTCCAGGGAGGGGCCAGAATCCAGACAAGGAGGGATTATCAGAGTCACAGCCAACAACGATCCAATGTGGCCAAGGGGACATGGGCCTGCCCACTCCAGAAGCGGTCAGTGGCAGTGTGGACACAGGCAGAAAGCAGCATGCCAGGGAGTGGGAAGCCTACCCTACCTGGGTCCTGGCCAGTAAGGGTGGGGCCAGACCCAGGCTGCACCCCCACAGGAGAACGGCAGGGCCTGGACGAACCTCAACCCTGGGAGGTGGGGGCTCTGGGCCTGCAGCCCCACTGACTACCTGCCTGCAGCCAGGAGCTGCCCTCTCATGGTGACTTTCCCGCTCAGCCCAGCACTGAGCCCTGCTCCCAGGGCCCACCTGTGGTGGGAGGAGCTGAATCTGCCCCTTCCAGTTGGGCTTTGTGCCCAGTACTCTCAGAGGCCATCATTCCAGCCTCACGGAGATGCTAAGGCAGGCTCTGGATTTCACAGATGGAGAAGTTGAGGCAGACAGCTGGCCAGAGCTTTTTGTTGTGTCAAACCAGCTCCATGACAGCAAGGCAGGCCATCCAGGTGCCACAGGCCAGTTCTTTCTGCTCCACCAGGACCTTGGAGTCCTATAAGCTGTCTGACTGGGGGGCATTCTGCCTGGTCCTGCCTGCCTGGCCCTCGGAGGTGACCAGCAGAGGAAGCAGCAGGGCAGGGCACAGATGAAGTGCAGCAGAGAAGGGAGAGAAACTGTGAGCCAGGGGCCTGGCCACCTCCCGGACAGCCTGCCACAGCTCCGGGGATGGATGATCCCTCCTCCTGGGGCATCAGGACAGGCCTCAGTGTGTGGACAGAAACTCTCTGCCCAGCCCAGGCCCCTGGAGGGCCTCCGCCTCTCCAGTGATGTTTGCCCTGAGTGACCAAGACACACTTCAAGTCACACCTGTCCCTCATGCCCAGCCCTGTTCACTTATCACTCCAGCTTCTTCTAGAAGGGTTTGAAAGACTCCAAAGGAAGCTGTGGCTTTCTGGAACAAAGTCCTCTACCATGACTCCATCATCCGAACATCCTTTGGATGGTGTCTTGCTGCCCCTGGCCCCTGCCTCAGGGCCTTTACCTGCCCAGGCCCTGCCCACCTGCCTGGGGTGGCCCCATGGGCTGCAGCTCGGGCAAGAGCTGGCACCTCCTATGTGTCCCCACCTTCACCTCTGTCCATCTTGAGGTTCCTCAAACGCCTCTCACTCGATTTCAGCTCACATGTCAGGCTCTTGGCAAGGCCTCTATTCCCCGTCACATTAGCTCATTCATAGCTCTCGCCCCACTTAAGAGTTTTTTTTAAATATTTGCTGACCTGTTTGGTGTCTGACTTCCCCCTAGTAAGCAAAGCCCAGGTGGGAAAACCTTGACTGTGGTGCTGCCTGCTGTACTCAAGTGCTGGACGGTGCCCTGCATGGAGTAGGTGCTGAGAATGCTCAAATGATCACGTGAACAAGCCTGCTGGCCCCAGCACGCACCCTGCAGCATCCTGTGGGGATGCAGAGTCCCCAGTTGGGGCCCTCACACCAGCCCAAGACTGCGTCCTTCCCTTCAGATCCAGGGATGGAGGTTTCCTAGGGGATGGGTTTGCTTCTTTGCTTAAAAGTCAGTGGTCCCTGTTGTGGGCTGAACTCCCCCCAGCCCCCACTCGTTTGTTGGAGTGCAAACTCCCAGTGCCTCACAACGTGGCCCATTTGGAAATGGAGTCATTGCAGATACAATGAGTTAAGAGGAGCTCCTGCTGGAGTAGGGTGGGCCCTGATCCAACGTGACCCGTGTCCTTGTAAAAAGTGGACATTTGAAGACAGACACATGCACAGGGAGTGCCAAGTAAAGGTGGCGGCAGAGATCAGGTGATGCTTCCATAAGTGAAAGAACGCCCAGCATGCCAGCAGCCAGCAGAGGCTGAGGGAGCAGCTAGGACCACTTCTCCCCCACAGCCCTCAGAAGGAACTGAACCTCAGCCTCCAGAACTGTGAGACAATACGTCCCTGTGGTTTAGGCCACCGGGTCTGTGGTGCTTTGTCATTGCAGCCTGAGCCGACTAATATGTCCCTTCATGCAGGTGAGATGCTACCCACAGGCTGCAGCCAGGGGGGCCGGGCTGGCTGTCTGGGCTGCCAGAGACCCGCCTCAGGTGTCCTGTGGCCTGGAGAGCCTGTGAGGCCTCACCTGTTTCCTGCAACTGCCTGTTCCCCTTTCTTCTCTGGTCTTACCTGGCCAAGCCTGCTGGCTGAGTCCCCAGGGGCTGGGACAGTGAGGACTGGGAGAGACCTTCCTACAAGGCAGATGTGTCCTATCACTTCCCTCCTGGGACACTGGGGACTGGGAGAGACCTTCCTATAAGGCAGATGTGTCCTATCACTTTCCTCCTAGGCTTTCCGAACAGGTCAGGATCCACCTGCTGCTGTGTCTGCACCCGCGGCCTCCAGCCCGGCTGCCCTCTACATCCCACAGCTGGACTGCAGGGCCGTCAGCTGTCTGCCCCCAGAGACCCCACCCCAGTGCCATCCTGGCATCCAAAGATGGAGGATTGCAAGTTAATAAGAACCAGCCCTGGAGGTAATTAACCCTTTTAGATGCTGCAGGCCTAGGAGGGGTAGTCCAGGAATCAGCCTTCAGGTGCCCCAGCACCCCGGAGCGGGAGCTGGGATGAAGGGCCAGGCCTCCGACCTCACCTTGTTCCTCCCATGCCGGGCTCCCATGAGCCCTGCGATCTGCAGGCAGAGGAAGGCCCAGAGGCCCTGCTGGGCCCAGGAGGCAGAATTTTAGAACTTCTCTAATCTGCAGGAATCAGAGCAAATTCCTCCAAGTGGGCCCGGGAAGGTATCCTAAACCGTTCTGTGCTGGAACCAGCCTGGAAACCAAGGTTGCATTTGGTCCCAAGGAGAGGGACCCATAGCACTCAGATGTCTCCCAGCTTCAGACACCCCTCCTCCTGTCAGCGTCTTCTCCCCCTGCCCCTCCTGGCTGCCTCTTGCCTCCCAGACTGCTTGGAGAGCTCTGTGGCAGCCCTGGGCCTAGGGTGAGGGCAGAGACATTTCTCCAATCAGTATTCACATCAGGCTGCAGCGTGAGCTGCCATAGGCAGAGTCTACTGGATAAATAATGGGCTGAGAAAGCCCAGGCCCCCTCTCCTGCTTGTAAATCAGGCTAGTTCTCTGCTGCAGGCGCAGGGTGGTGCCACAGGGAGTTTCCCGGCTCTTTCCTCTGCTCATGGGGCACCTCTTGTAGCTGAGAATCCTCCGCAGGGTCCGGCACAGCCAGGACCCCAGTTCAGAGGCTGTGAGCACAGGGCTGTCCAGACTCCACCAGAGGCAAGGGCAAGGGCGCGGGAGGACGGGTGTAGCCCCCTGAGCTGGGCCCTCTGCATGGGCCACCCCGACCCCAGACAGGTCAGTCCATGCCGGTGTAACTGCGCACTCCCAAGGACAGGCCCTGTGCACAGCTGCCCCTACACTGCACTAGGTTGAGAGCCCTGGAGAGACAGAGTCCACCATGCGCTGCTTTCCTCAGGGTGATGGAAGGATAGATGACTCTGCTCTTGGAAAACCAGAAGGTTCTGTTTCAAAATATCAATAGCAGCAGGGCAAGGGCCCAGCCAGGGCAGGGATCCCAAGGGGAGAGGAACTGGCGTCCCAAACTTGGAATTCCAGAGCTTTGGAATTCTGGGATCCTAGCCTGAGCTCATGCCTGATAGAGCAGGGATGAAGCAGGTACAGGGCCTGGTCTCTCCACTGGACTGTGAATCAGCAGGGACAGGCACACTGCTGCAGTTTGAATGTGTCCCCTCCAGAATTCAGGTGTCACCAGTGTGATGGTATCAAGAGGTGGGGTCTTTTTAAAATTTTTTTAAGGCACGCATGAAAATGAGGTTTATTGAGGAGAGAAAGGATTATAGGGCAAGAACAAGATATAGGTTTACAGAGCATGGTACATACACCACAGATGACGACTGGACCCATTGCTACAGCAAAGGGAGGGCAAAAGGAAGGATGCAAAAAGAGCAAGAGGTGGGGTCTTTATGAGTGATTAGGCCAGGAGGGCCCCTCTCTCGGGAAGGGGATTAACACCCTGTGGTGTTCAGCTAGCCTGCCCTCTGCCTTCTGCCAGGGAGGACACAGCACAGTGGCCCCCACCCGACAAGATGCCAGCACTATAATCTTGGACTTCCCAGCCTCCAGAACTGTGAGAAATAAATTTGTTATTTATAAATTACCAAGTCTCAGGTGTTCTGTTACAGTAGCACAAATGGGCTAAGACATGAGATATCAGACTCATTTTAGAGCACCCAGTGTCTAGGGCAGGTCCTAGACCATAGTAGGGGGTCAGGGGCCATTTGTTGAATGAATGAATGAGTGAATGGTGCTTTCCTCCCAACCCCCAAGAGTGGCCAACCCATGGGCTGCCCAACCTCCCACTGTGAGAGTGGCCCACACAGTATCTGCCCTGGCCAAGGTGGAGGAGGCAGATGTCTGTGCAGTGAGTCAGGGCTCAGGGACCTATCCTCATCGCCTGCTCCCCACGGCTCCCATGTCCTGCAATCTGGTGAGGGGGAGGGGATACAGCTGCTGCCACTCGCTGACCCCTGGGGCAAGAGCAGAGAGCTCTGTGTATGCTCAGAGTTTAAGGGGTGGACTCCTCTTCTCTGAGAGCAAGTTTGGAAGGGAAAGGAGACAGAGCTAAGGGCTCCAGGAGAAGGAAGGTGTGTGGAGGCGGCATAGGGGTGCATGGTGAGGGCAGGGTAGTGGCAGAGGCCAAGGTCCAGGTAACACTTGATGCTTCCCTATCCCTGTGCGCTGTATGAGGAGAGCTGAGCCTGCTCCACTGACTTTGGGGCTGAAAGCGGGGCCGCACGCTGTCCTAGACAAGTAAGCCTCCCTTTCCTGCACATCCCAGATGCTGACACTGAGACAGTCAAGACAAGGAACATTCCCATCACAAGGATCCCTCCTGTTGCCCTGTTTAGCCACACTCTCTTCCCTCCAGCCCACCCCCTTCTTAACTCCTTAACCCCCGGAGGCCACTAATCTGCTCTCCATGCCTATAATTCTGCCATCTCAACAATATTATCTAAATGGGCTCATGTGGTCTGCAGCCTGTGGGGACTGGCTTTTTTCACTCAGCAATATTCTCTGGAGAGTCCCCCAGGTGGTTGCAGACATCAATGGTACACCCGTTTTTCCTTCCATCAGCGAATCATATGGCTCAGGCAATAGGAACCAAGTATCTCTCAGCTGTGGGTCCCAGGGGCCAGCCATGCCCAGTGGTCGGAGGGAGACTGCCTGCACCCTTCTGAGAAGCCGATTTCACCAAGGCTGGGGGCCTGTTGGGTCTGGAGACAGATCCCCCTGTGGCTGGTGCTGGTGCTGTACGCTAAGCGAGGCAGGTCCTGGCTGGGTCCCGCTGCCTGCCACCCACTGCTACCCATCTTCCCAGCTGGGCTCAGCCTGAGCACTGACTGCAAGAGCGAAATAAACAAGGCCATAAATAATTCTCTCCTGGTAGAGCTGAAGGCAGAAGGCCCTGGATAGAGATAACAGGAGAGGCAGGGCCACAAGGGGAACAGCACAAAGGCAGCTGCTGCATGGGAAGTTGCCAGTGCCCTTCCGAGGGCCAGCATGGCGCCAAAGGGCTAATGCTGCTCCAGGCCCAGTGGCCTCAGCCTAGACTGAGGCAGAGCACTGGCCTTGGCCCCTCACTAACCCAGCCCAGCTGTGACCCTGCCAGGAGCGTCCTCTCCCAGAGGGAGTCCCGACTTCTCAGGTCATGCAGTCTTCTCTCGCTCATCCCCTGCAGCATGGAGAGTGGTCTCCCTGCCTCACGCCCCCGCCGCTCCCAGGACACCTCCTCCCATCCCTGCGGATCCTCCAGATCACGTGAAATGCCCACGGAAAGCCCTCCCATACTGAACTCTCTGGGGCACCCATTTGTAGTTAGACCTGGGTTCAAATACTGACTTCGATATTTCCTGGCTAGGTGACCTTGGAGAGGTCACTTTCCCTCTCTGGGCTTCGTTCTTATCTGTAGAAGGTTGATGTCATGTGTGGCTCACAAGGTTGGATGAGGGTTAAAAGAGGGAGAGTGAGCATTCCTGGCACCTGGCACATACACAACAAACCACAGTTCTCATGGCTCCAACTTTCCCCGTGTACCCTGGTTTCCACACCAGTCAGCCTGAGTTCTAGCCTGCTTTGCAAGAGTTGTTCAATCTCTCCCCAGGTTTAGGTCATATTCTCCAGAACTAACTGCAGGCTTCATGAGGCTCAGGGTTGCCTTTGCCCGGTTCAGGGCTCAGGTGTTCTCTGGCGCCATCTGTATCAGTGAAATACCTGAGTGCTGCTTTGTGCTGGGCACCAGCCACCATCCAGCCACTGGAGGGGCTGGGCAGCCAACACACAGTCGCTGGCTCTTGGCATCTCAGAGTCTGGTAGGGTGAACGGCACCCACACTACATGTCCCTGAGCAGCTGACTTGGGGCTTTGGAGATCAGGAGTGGGGACAGGAAGAGGAGAGGGTGTTTCCAGGGGCTTAGGTATCAGAAAAGGTTTACAGAGTTGGATCTCAACAGTCAGGAGGGACTAGAGTAGCTCTAGGAAAGGGTGGAGGAGGTGCTCAGCAAGGGTGCAGGGGCAAGAATTCACCTAAGGGGTCTACCTAAGAGGTGCCATGGCAAGAAGAAGTAGATGCCACCAGCAGGCTTAACTCCCTGGCACCCACCCCAAAGCGGCTGTCCATTCAGGGAGAGCAGGTAGGAATGCCCCCTCCCTCCATCTGCAAAGCGGGGCTGCCCAGCATGGAGCCTAGTCCATTGCAGGGTGGTCTTCCCAGCAGGTGGGGCCTGGGCCTGCCATGGGCCTGGGGCTGGAGGCACAGTGGGTCACCCAGAGGACGTGACTGGGTCCTCTGGGGTGGAGTCAGCTGTGATGGCCACCTAGAGGCAGCCAGGCTTAGTCAGAGGCTGTGATCAAGCTTCTCGACTGGGCTTCTCGGGGATTCAGCTGCTGTCGGGTCCTGAAGGAGACATCTCTGGGTTCCCAGAATGGCCCAAGGCAAGGAGACTTCGGGATTGTTGGAATTGTTTGCTCTCAAAGGGCTGAGCAGGTATCTCTGAGTCGGCGGCAAGCTGCTCTCCCTGAATCCCCATAAAGTGTCCTGCATTTCCACTAACTCATTGATCCACATGCTTTCCCAGGCCTGAAGATTTCTTAACTGTCATCACAAGGTTAGAAGAATTGTGAGTTGGAAAACTATGCAGCATATTAAAGTCAGGCTGAAATATTGCCACAATACAGAGAAATATTTTATATTTATTCTCTTTTAGAAATTGTTATAAAGGGAATATAATGAGAATGTTGCAAACGAGTAGAATATTTTCTTCTAACCTGACAATAAAAATATGTCAAAGGGATGCGTGAAACTCTAATAGGAAACACGATGGGCCTTGGAAGTGCAGGGATTTAGCAAAGATTTTACTTGGTGCCTTTACTGGCCCACAGGGCAGAAACAGAGACTTCTAGAGAAAGCTTCCCTGTGGGTGGACACTCAAAGGATGGGAGAGGATTGGAAATAGTGTTCTACGTGCCAGATCAGGGCCTGGCACTGCTCAGATGACAGAGAGGGTTGCACATACCTGAAGGCGTGAAGCCTTGCTGGGCCTCAAAATGGGGAAACATACCAACAGCCCCGTCACCTTCATCCCCACCATCCTCATCATCGTTACCACCACCAACAACAGATTTACCATCATCATCATCACCATCATCACCGTGCTAATTGTTTACATGTGTGGAAAACTTATAATGTGCTGTGCACTATGCTACATTTCAAACTCACAATAACCATATGAGCTACTCTTATGTTTATCAAATATGAAAACTTATATTCAAAGAGGTTTTGAACTTAGTCAAGGACATACACCCAGTAGGTGGTGGTGCTCAAATTGAAACCCAGGTCATTATAGCTCCAACATCTGACAACACTATGTTTCAAATGAAAGAGCCTTTCATGGAATGGGCAAGCCCTCCAACAAATCTCAGGATGGAGAGGAATCTTCCCCCTTAGAGGCCTTTGTGCTGGCTGTACCATCTCAGCCTATGGTATGTGTGTGTGTATATACACACACCTATACATGTATATATGCACATGCTCAAGCACACACATATACACACATACACAATACATACACAAGCCATGTGTGTATATGTATACACATACATGCATGCACAATACATGCACGTAGACATACGCATATACATATGCACACATATATACATGCACATATGTGTATACACACACCACATATGTGCACATACAATATACACATACACATATGCATGCATACAGACACAAATATATACACATATACATATATACGCACAAGCACATATACACACATACATATAACACATCTATACATGCATGCATTTATAAACACATGTACATATATAAATACACATACATATATACATACATATCCACATATATTCATATATACACATACATGCATACGTCTATACACACAAATATACATATGCACATATACACACGTATACACATATATACACATACATGTATATGCATATGCATATACACAATACATAAATATATACACACATAAGTATATGCATACATATACATGTATACATACACAAATATACACATATACATACACATGTACACATACATATACATATACACACATATAAAACATGCATACACACATATACATATATACCTACACACATACACATGCATACATACATGCATATGTACACACATACACACATGCATACACACAGACACACACACACACACAATGGGCTGAGATGACATGTCATCATCATCACTGTCAGCAGACCAGAGAAAATTCCATTCGATAAACACCCCTGAGCCCGTACAACGAGCCCGGCACTGTGGTTAGCTGAAGGAGTTGGACGCGCAGAGACAACCTGTTCTGAGACAAATACTCGAAGGCCAGGCAACACACGTCCTGGGATGAAGGAATCATTCTGATATGGCACAGGGGTGGCGGGGTGGGGTAGCCTTTAGGAAAAGGAGGCACTTGAACGTAGCTTTGAAGGACTGATACAATTTCACCAGATGGGTGAGGGAAAGGGGACAACATCCCCATGGAGCGGACAGTGCAGAAAAGCAGAGTTTCAGCCAAGAGTTTCAAGCAACTTCGGAGTAGGACCTCTGGGGAGGATGGGTGGGGGCCACTGTTGGGCGGTGAGGCTGGGCCTCCACGGCCAAAAGCCCTACCTGTAATCTACACGGGGAGGGTTGGAACTTGACTCTATGTGCTCTGGAGAGCCACCCAAGGCCACTGAGCAGGGCAGGGTCATGAGGGCCACCCAGTCCCTGATTTGGAGATCGGCCCTCAGCAGAGTTCCAGAGGTGGCACAGTGTGCCTTACAGGGGCTTCTGTCTCCTCCTCCTTTCTGAGTGTCCCGCCCAAAGAGCCCACTAATACAGCACGTAGTTACTGAGCAGCCCCTCCATGCTGGGCACTGCTCGAGGTGCGGGAGCAGCACACAAGCCTGAGGCATCTGCCCTCTAGAAATCCCCCTTCCAGTGTACAAGAGACGATGCTACCAGCCAGTCTGCCCTGACTGCCGGATCGGGACCCTACTCCAGTCTGTCTTCCCAATAGCACCAATGTCCCCACAGCTCTCCAGGGTCTGATGGGTGCTGATGGCCTCCATGCTCCCCACCCCACCCACCAGACAGTACATCTGCGCACTGGCCAGAACCTTCCAGAGACATGGTATTTTCCATGGACACCAACTCCAGTGTTGGCTGTTTCCTGCCCTCTTCCATGGCATGCTGGGAGGGAAGGCTGTGCAGGTGTGGGGGAAGCTCTAGTTCCTAGCTCATCTCTGTTATTCCTGAGTAGGGTAGCCTCAAAAGGAAGGGATGAGGGGCAAGGGGGCTGCCTAATATTCTTGAACCCAGAGCTCATCGTGGGTTAAAGATGATCCCAGAGGACCCGCAAGGCCTGAAGGGCCAAGTAGCCAGAAGCAACCTGCTCCCCGAAAGTGTCAGCTGGGATGGTAACTCTTCCCTGGGCTGAGAAACCTGTGCAAAGGGCTGAGAAGGCCATCCCTGGGGAGGCTTTCTCAAATTGACATTCAATTTCCCATCGCTAAAAATATTTCTGAAGCCAAGCCATTCAGGATTATAAAAGAGACTAGAGATTGAAAATTAAATACATATGCACTCAATGTTGGGAAGGATTTGACCTTCAAAACTTCCTTTCAATGAATTCCCAAATAAAATACTATTTATACAGCTTAAAGCAAATTATTGTGTAGCCCCGTACTATATATTCACACTCCAATTTAGATTCTGCCAACCTTCCCGGGGCTTGGCTGTGCTGGCAAGAACTGCAGTCAGAGAGTGTTTGAGAAGGTCTTTCTGAACCCATTGCCATAGAAATACCGAGTTCAGATCGCTCATAATCAACTTATAAATATTACATTCATGTTCCCCAAACCCAAATAGCTGAGCATTAATCTCTTAAGATTAGTGACTTAATGTGCTGGAATTCACAATGCACAAATAGGAACGGAGCTTTTCTGACATTTGCGGCCACTTAGGAAACAGCCTAAAGGTCAACATCATCCTGGTATTAATTTTTTTATCAAAGATGGCCAAGCACATTTTTAGGGTTGTAGTAAACAGCCCTTCTTGGTTGAGACACTCCCTGTCCCCCACCTGCTGGAGCCTCACTTGTCCTTGAGGATGGGGATACCACCTCTCCAAGCCTCTAAGTCACTGCCCTGCTTCTGGAAGATTCATCTAGGACAACCTAAGAGGGGACGACACCTGAGAATGTTGAGTAAGGAAAACACGATTCTAAATGCCACTGCTGAGCAAAAAGGCCTTACTGGTGCCCTGATAAATTACTAAAAACACAGGCTAGATTTAAGGACCAAATTTAATCTCAAGCTGCCTCCCAGGAGGACAACTGTTCAGGTCTTTTTAACTCTGATTTTGCAATTCTATGAAAGCCCTTATTTATAAGTCACATGCCAGCTAATACCCTGAAACTAAGCACAAAAATGATCCAATTCAGAACTCCCACTTCCCTAAATCTCAAATTTTTCCTCCCCAAATGTGGTGAGCGAAAGTGCTTTCTCTCCCTTTCCCCACCCCCTATCCCTGCTTTTTTGCAGAGTTGTCACCAGGCCCCAATTATGGAAGCTCTGAGCCAGGCTGATTAATTATGGATTTGCCAAACCTTGAAGCTTTCACTAAAGTTAATCTTTTAAATGATCTCCATGTAAATCAGGCCTTGCTCAGCCCGGTCCAGGCCCTCTGCTGTATCTAACAAATAGTATCAATTGCACCAATGCAGTTATTCAGCAGATAATGGGCTGCAAGTTAGAAACCCCAGGTCGGCAGTTTTTGGGGCAGATCGTTTCTGCTGGTCTTTTATCAGCAGCTAGGACAGGAGTCGATGCCACTCCCAGCCAGCCTGTCCCTTCCTGGCCCCATGTCCCCAGACAAGCACCTAGGGAGACCCTGAGGGGCTGCAGAAACACTGTTGAAAATGCCCTGAGCTTCCGTCTGCGGACTGCCTCTGCGCCCTGGGCACCTGCATGTGTGGTTAGAGTAAGGCCTGGGGGAGGTGCCCTCACCTTTTTGAGCTTTTAATGTCAGGCTAGAAAGGTAACTCGCTCAGGACTGCTCAGGCATGGGGAGGATGCTGAGGCTGAGGGAAGGAGGGAGGGACCCTGCAGATGCCAAGAGCCCCCTGCCTTGCCACCTTGCTCAGGGCCTCAGCTTACCCCAGGTCTTGAGGATGTGACATGCTCACAGTCACTGCAGCCTCCTGTCTCAGCACCTGGCGCTATGCCTGGTACAAAGCGAGCACTCAGTAAGTAAATTTGTGGTGAATGAATGAAAGCACAAATCTCAGCCATCAGTGATTGGGCCAGTGGCCTCAGCCATCAGTGATTGGGCCAGTGGCTGTGGGAGACTGGGGAGGAGGTAAGGAGGCTAGAGCCTCACGTGGTCCGTCTCGCTGTAGAGTGGGACCGGAGTCCAAAGTGCAATGGAGACCCTGGGGCCCCAGCTAGGAAGTGAGCAGGTGGAACGGAGCACTCCTTGCTTGTCTGTCTTGCTGGTAGAGTGAAGTGGACAGCCTTGCCAACTCTGAGGGAGGCCCATGGGCACACGGTGGGTGCTGGCCACGTCTGGATGGTATGTTGCTGTGCAGAGAGACTCCCGGCCTCCCTGACTCTCTTCTGATGGCAGGAAACTCCTGGCTCTGTAGACACCCTGACCCACAGCTCCCCCCCAACCTGGCAGCCTTGTTCACATTCCCCCTTCATCTGCAGGAGCCAACGGGCTTGTCCCTTCCCACCAAGACACAGCCACAGAAGCTGGCCTTACAGCACCTACCCCAGACAAGCTCCTCCGAGGACTGTCCTCCTGTCCCCAGCTGGACTCACAGAAGATGACTGACCTGGGGTAGGGGACAGCCAGGGCCTTTTTCCCCAGGGTCTAGGTGGCACCTGAGCACCCACACTGCCAATGAGACTGTGCTGCCCTCCCTCAAGACACCCTGAAAGAACCACCAGCAGCACCTCGTCGGTCTGCCCAGAGCCCCTTCCCAGAGCAGGAAGACTTCCCCACACCTCTTGGCCTGGGGTCTGTGGACCCTCTGAGATCCTACAGACACGTGTCATGAGCTGATGTATATTTTGTTTGTTTGTTTTTTTGTTTTCCCCTAAGACCTAGGTTCTTAGCTTTGGTCCAATTCTCAAACACATTCAAGTTCTCCCCAAAGTAAACGAGCAGTGCTCTAAGGTCTAAAGGCAGAGATTCGATTCCTTGAGCTCTCTTGGAAGCAACTTTGAAGCCAAATCCACTCTGCCTTCCTTTCCCTCCCTATGCAGAGACAACCCCAACTGGAACACAGAGTTCTGGGAAGGATGCTTACTACACAAATCTGCACATTGCTGTTTTCATTTCAGAGGACAGTGGTTTATCAGTCTTAGGGACAGCTTCCCCACTGCAAATCCCAGACTGTGTTGAACCTGGCCAAGTACCCATCTTGCCTTATCAAGCTGCAACACGATGCCTTCAGGCCATACTTCCCTGGTCTCTGAAACCACCTCCCAGGAGCCTGGGCATGACTTGACTTTAGCTGGAGACTCAGGGGAAGGAAGTGGAGGGTTTACCCATGAGAAAATGTCACCAATGTTGGGGCCTGTTGTCTCCCCCCAACCCACATGCTGCATCAACAGGCTCAGTTTCAGGCTAGGCCACGGCTGTCCATCTTGCTTCCCTGCAGTGAGTGGGCTGGGAGTCACCATGTAGAGCCCCCCAGGTGGGCAAAGTCCCACCCCACCTCCATCCCTCCTGGTCTTCCCAGCACAGACAAAAGAGGAAGATTGCTTCATGGGAGACCTGTACCATGACACACGATGCAAAATGATGTTTCTAAGATCTGGCAGAGAATAAGAAAAATCAAAGCAATTTAATTTGTAGAGCAGAGGAAATGAGGTGGGGGAGGGGTTTTAATTTAGTTTCTTTTTTAACATGTCTGTTGATATTTATATGATAAATGACTTCAAAATGTTTTTAGTTGATACAAGAGAGAAGAAGCTGCCTGTACACAGTGGCTGCATCTGAGGGGCAGCTTCCTTGCAGGTAGGAAAGAGATGCCCAAGAGAAGGCGCCACAACCACACAGCCCAAGTGGGGCTGAGGACAAAAGGTACATGCAGGTGCATCCATCTGTTCTCAGGTGCCCACTGAGCACCTACCGAGGGTGCAGAGGGTTCAACTCCAGAAAGGTGCAGCGTGGTGCTGGGGCAGACAGTGAGGGTTCCAAACAGCCTACAGTGCTCCCTGAAGCCGGAAGGAGGAGGGGACATTTGGGCAAAGTCTTGAAGGATGAATAGGAGTTCGCCTGGTTGATAAAGTTGTCAAGAGCATTCAACCGGTGCTGGGAGTGCCCTGGGTGAAGGCCAGAAGGACTCAAAAGCCAGGACACAGAAGGGCAGCAAGCTAGTTTTCTCAGGTCAGGAGATGCTTGAGACTTTATCCCCAGGGAGGCCTCCCCTGAGAAGTGCCCCGTGGCCTGCAGCAAATCGCAAGACCCCAGAGCGCTTGCAGCTTGGGCCTCAGGGTGCTCCCGGCACGAGTCCAGGCAGATGCTCAGAACTGGGAGTGTGTGCTCAGGATCTAGCCAAGCCCCTGCCTGCCTGGCTGAGCGCCCTCCTCAGAGGCCTTGCAGCACAGATGGATTTGTACTTGAACGCCTCTGACTGCTTCTCCACCAGCTTGGAAGCTCAAAGAATATGCCAATTTTGGCTCAAGGCATTGCTAATATTTGGACTGTGAGGTTCTGTAGCAGACTGAACATGGAGCAGAGACTTGTTGAGAGAGCAAGGCACATCCGGCTCTGTGGAGAAAGCTGGCGGGTGCTTGGGGGAAAACCGCAAGCCAGGGCATGTGGCCTGTTCATTCACTTATTCCCTCATTAGACACTACTTCCTGAGTGCCACCAAGGGCCAGGCACTGTTGTGGGCACTGAGGATACAGCTGCAATTACACACAGCCCCGTGAAGCTGCACTGTGGGGAAGAGACAGTAACAACCAAGGAAACACAGGGTGTTGCAGGTAGCAAGAAACACAAAGCAGAAAAGTAAGACAAGGCAGGGGGAGTCTCGGGCAGGAGTTAGGAAAGGCCTCTCCCCAGGGTGATAACCTGAGCACGAAAGGAGGAGAGAAGAGGGGAGTGAGCTGGGTGTCCCAGGTGGGCAGAAGAGCCGGTGCAAAGGCCCCAGGTGAGGATAGTGCAGGGTCAGGAGCAGGGGCCCAGTGCTTAGGCCCTGCAGGCATGAAGAAGGGTGGGGTCCTTGCTCTGAGTAAGCTGCCAAGCCCCTTGGTGGCTTCTGAGCACAGAAGGGACCTGAGCTGATGGCTTCCATGTCACAAACAGACCCCAGAGGGCCAATAGTGGAAACACGTAGCTACTGGGCATGGGCTGGGAGAGTGGGCCAATGTGAGGAAATGGTGGGGTGGAGAGGAGCCATGAGTGCCGACCCCAAAGGAAGAGCTGACGGATTTGTGGGTGGCTCAGAGCTGGAGAGGAAGAGCAGGTGCGGCCAAGGATGATGCTGGTGTTTTGGGCTGAAGGGCTGGAAGGTGAGTGCTGTCATTTCCTCATGCAGGGAAGACCAGGAGGAATTGGAGGTGGTGTGTGAGCCACGTGAAGTTTGCTGTGTGAGTGTCGGGGCTGGGGGCTGAGCACACACAGAGGCTTCTATGTCTAGACTGCAGGGGCACCGGCCAGGCCACGGTATCTGTTTGGGAGGCATCAGTTAAACCTGCCTTGTGGTGTTCAGAACCACGAGGCTGGGTGGGCTTACCAGGGGTGCGTGTACAGGAGGAGAGGTGGTCCAGGAGGGAGCCCAGGGACTCTGGTTTTCACAAGCCCAGATGATTGGGTGAACCAAGCCACATAGACAAAGGAGGGGTGGCCATCAAGGCAGGAGGACAATGGGAAGCTGTGGGGTCTTGGAAACCAAGTCCGACCCCATCTCACGTTGCCTGTAGCCCTCCACATGGTGCATCACACCTGCATTCCCCAAAATGCCTCCTTAGGCACATGGAGGCCGCCAGCAACAGAGCTTGTAATCCCAGCAGCAGAGTTTGTAATCCGAGGGAGGTGGGAGCTCTTGCAGAGTTTTGAGCAGGGCTGTCACCTGACCTGGCCTGCATTTGCAGATCGGTCTGGTCTGGCTGTAGCAACAGCAGGGGCTGGGGAGGAAACTGCTGTAGGGCCCAGTCAGCGTGAAAGGGAAGCGCCAACAGGGTGTATTGCCAGGGGAGGAGGTGAGTCAGGGTGACCCAAGGTGCCTGGCTAGAGAGCCTGGAAGGACAGAATTGTCACTGCCTGAGAGGTGAGGGTTGCAGGTAAAGTGGGATTGGGTGGGGGGAGAGCTCAGGGAACCAACTTTGGACATGTGACATTTGAGACATTTATTAGATAGCCAAGCTAAGGTGTGGAGTAGTCAGCAGGATAAGCAAATGTGAAATTCTGCAAAAAGGTCTGGGCGAGTGATAGACATTTGGGGACACTGGCATAGAAGTGGCTTTTTAGGTCACACAGCTGGAGATCACCAGCAAGTGGGCTCTGGATGCTACACCATGAAGAGTGGGGGGACAGGATCCTGAAGCAGAGGAACCCGAGAGGTAGGAGGAAGGCCAGGGGACGGTGTCCAGGGAGCCAAGTCAGGGCAGCAAATCAAGAGAAGGGGCGATCAGCTATGTCCAGGCTGCTCGGAAATGACCAGGGGGAAGGGCCTGCTGTTGGCACGGAAGAAAGGCCTGGTCTTCAGACTTGATTTTCTAAATCATGCCAGAATGCTGGCTTTGTTCCAACACCATCACCGACTCATTCATTCATTCAAGCATATTTGGTGAAATATAACACGGTTCCCTCTCTGTACCAGTACCTCCTCCCAAAGACCAGTGAGATCAGCTGCCATGGGGGATGCCTCAGCCTTCCAAGTTGTCATTTCCAAAAGAGAAACAAAGGGTCCCTTCCAGTTGGCATTGCTTTGGCCCTTTAATTTAATTTGATTCTTAATTCATTAAAGACCAGTGATTCTCATAAAGTCAGCAAGCTGCCTCCATTGAGAGGGGACAGACGCCCAGCACAGAAGAGGCATGCGTGACCAGAGACACACAGGCAGCAGGGGTGGGGGCCAGGAGATGCAGAAACACCCCTGCACCAATCTGGGACTCAACCCAGTCATGGCGTCAAAAAGAAGCTCGTACTCATGTGCCGGTGTAGAGAAGACCTGAAGTCTGAAATGACTGAAATTGCCCCTGCTGTCCCTGGGTCCGACATGGCCCTTTCTGAATGGTGACTGATCACAATTACTTCACCAGTAAAGAATGTGGAGGTATGTTCTGAACCAGTGGCTTCTTACTCTGAGGAACAGAGCAGGATGGCTGCTTGGAAAACCAGGCCGACTGGCAGGAATAGAATATACTATGGAATCTATTTGCTTCTCCAAAAAAAGACACTAAAACACATACATGCACACACATATACACCCACACTCTGCACACGTTAGGCTTCCGAAACTCCTTCAGGGCACTGGGAAAATCCTCTTTCCAATCAAGTATGTGCCACAACTAGCAAAGGTGTCTCAGCAGAGTGCTGTGCTTGGGTCCGGATACCCTGTGTTTACGTGGCATCTGTGTTTCGATAGCATTAAGAAGCTGCAGCCTTCAGGGCTCTGTATTTATAGCCCCGCTACATGGGCTGTGGAGGCGTCATCGAGTGGTCTCCACGCAAGGACTCTCAGGCCACGAGCTCTCCAGCCCGAGCTGGGATGAGTCCATTCCGAAAGCTGCAGTCTCTGGTCATAAATATTCACCAGGCCTCCTCTCTTCCTTGGGTGATGTTGTCTATTTTTGCAAAGAGTTATTGTGTTTATGGTTTGATGGTTGCTGAGTCAGGGCTTTAGCCTGTTCAAACACGAAGCCATCGGACAGACTCGAGTGTCACTCTGCACCCCACACGGGCTCCTGACCATAGGCAATTGAGGTCCTGGTCATCTGGAGGGTGATGACTGAGACCCTCACTCAGCTGCGGTCAGGAGACCATCTTCTGCTGCAGGCCCTGGGCCACATGTCTGAGGGTTTTCCCGGGGTCAAGCCAAGGGTCTTCAGTTCACTCTTCCCTACACCATCTCCGGTTCCTGGGCCCAGGCTGTCCCAGAGTGACAACCCACAATCCTGCCTTTTGCACTTCCGCCATTGACGGCTCACTTTAAAATCAATCGTCATGTAGCCTCACTGCTTTCCTTCAAGGAGGAAACAGCAATGAGATAAAGGCTCAAGCCACATCCTATGCTCTTTGTCTGAAACACAAAGCTTCTAGTCACTGTCCCCTTCAAAGCTCCTTGTGCTGCGGCAGCGGCTGAGAGCTGACAACGGGCAGCTGGCTCCTTTCTGCTCAGTAACTCATCTGGCAGGGCCAGGCCTCAGCTCTCCCGTCAGCAGGGAAGGTTCCCTGAGCTCGACACCTTGTGCAATGATGTGTCTGATACCCAAAGAATTGAGTGTCATCCACTGAGGTGCCTTGGAGAACCTGGGGTGGGGAGTGAGGTGTTTCTCTCTGAGAAGAAAATATTAATCTATTTTGCATTTGAAAGCCAAACGAGCTGTCCTGATCTCTTCTCCTGGACAAAATACTCAACTTCTGTTGTGGACTAGCTGGTGACCTTGGCAGGTTGCTTTGCCTCTCTGAGCTCCTGTTTCCTCAGGTGCAGATGGAGGCCACCCCCACCCCATGGGCTGGGAGGGTTCAGCACAGCCATGTGGGAAGTGCCGAGCACTGTGCCTAGGACAGGTGATAGGTACAAAGTGTCAGCCATGCCCCAGGAAGCCCTTGGGAGCCTGTGAGGAGAGGGCCTGGGCAGTGAGATCCTCACGCTGGGCCTTTCCCTCAAAGGGCAGCCTGGTAGGGCATGGGCTTCAGTTCCCACCAGCTGGATTCTCTACCAGCCAGGGGGCTAAGGGCCCAGGAAGTAAGCTAGCGGCTGGAGGGGCAGGGCTGAAGGAGCAGGACAGATGGCCAGCTCTGAGGGAGGCCAGGGTCTCCAGACATCTTTGGCTGCCAGGGGCTCTCCTCCCTCCAGGCGGCAGGAATTGGACAAGCAGGCTGCCGGTCTTCCCTCATCCCTCGCTCAGTCCTGCTGTCTCTCCACCTGGGATCGCCAGGAGATGAAGAGTAAAATCAGCCGGTGGGCCAGCCGGGCAGATGGGCCCATCTCTCCTTCCAGCTGTGGCTCACCGTTGGGAGACGCACTGAGCTAGGGACACAGCTCCTTCTCCAGGTGACTGATATTATGACTTGGAGAGAGGGCCCCAGATAGGTCTTGAAGGAGCCCTGAACTATTGTCTGCTGAGAGCCAGGGAGGCTGGGACCAGGGTAGTGACCCCCTGGGTCTGGCCTGGCCTCTGAGCTTCAGGGTGAGCTGGGGGAGGAACAAGTCAGGGAGGCTGGGGCAGCTGGTCTGCTGGGCACAAGGCACCCAGGGACTGTGGAGGATGGCATGTGAACAGGAGGGGGAGCCCTGGCCCCAAGCCAATGAGTACCAGACTTGGGGACTCAGTTTCCCTATCTGCTAAATCAGAGAGTTGGTCTAGACGATTGCTAGTTCTCCAGGCTCCAATGCTGGCTGGTGAAGTATGCTGTGGAGGCCCAGAAGCCAGGGCCACCTGCCGTCCAGGGCTTCCTTTAGATGTCAGTGTTGAGAAGATGATGACCACACATACCCACTTGGGCTCGTCACCAAAGACGAGAGCTGCCTGTGTGTCACAGGGGAGACTCTGGCCAGGGCAGAGGTAAGGCTCAGGGTGGCAGCTGTTGAAGCTGCTCACAAAAGGCTCAGGAGTTTCACCTCTTATTCAACAGACATTCCGAGCAGCCATCCTGGGCCAAACCCTGTGCTGGGCGTGCGAGTACAGAGCTAAACCGCATGTGCTACAGCCGTGTTCTCAGGTGTCTCTAGGCCTGGGCCAGGGCCCCTGGTCTCTCATTTCCCTCTGAGTCACTTGTGACCACTCCAACTGGGCCTTAGGGCCACTGTGAGCACTGCCCTCAAATGGCCTCCTAGATAGGGCATGCAGGATGGACAGAGGAGATTCTAAGTTTCACCCACAAGTGGCAAGCCCCTGGCCTGGGTGCCAGGCCTGCTGCTGACCTTTCTCCAAGTCATCAGGACCTTCGGCCCACTCTCTGCCAGTGTCAGTGTTTGTCAAGAACTCCTGGCTCCTCTATGGACAAAATATGTTCTCCCCTGGGGGTTGGGAGAACCTGCAGGGCAGCCCAAGACAAAAAATGAGATGAAATATGCAAAGGCCTTTGCTCCCTCCCTTCCTGGGAGGCCATCCTCAGATCCACAATGCCCTACAATGCCTCGATTACCCAGATCCACGCCTGGTCTTCGGCCTTATGAAACCAAGTATGGCCTCGTGGGCGCATCTGGGCTGAAGCCCTACAGGCTGGCGTGGCTCCCCCAGTATGCTGAGTGGAGATACACGCGATGCCTCGGGACAAACTGAAGAATGACTTTTGTTCTTAAAGCCAGGAGGGGTAATGCCCCCAACAACCACCCACGCCTTTTGCATTTGTGGATGGGGAAGAGGCTGACACAGGCTGATACGTCCTTCTGACCTTCAGGAGCTAAGGGAGGAAGGAGGACCTAGGACCCCTGAGCCCTCAGAGCCTAGCCACCAAGAGCAAGCCTCACCTCTCCCCGCAGAGAGTATGAGGGACAAGAGGTATCATGTTTAACGCTACTCCGCCTTAACGGTATTCTCACTTCAGCTCAACTGTATATCTCATTGTTATACTAAAAAGACCTTTATCTTATGCTGATCATTAACTGAGGAGGCGTCTGTACTCCAGATTAGTTCTACTAAAGACCTGGAATCACTTATATCAATTTCGTTGTTCTGCAGAGACTTCCTCAAAATGTGTTTAAAATTGTTTTCCAGCTGCCTCCAAGGAAGCGAGGCCTGCTCTGCTGTACCTGCAGGAAGGGTCTGGTGGCTGAGCATGGTCCCTAGTGTCTCAGAGCTTGGCCTCCTGCAAGGGACTCTCAACAAGACTCCTGGGAGACCAGGGCCAGGGACGTGGCATCGAGCCTGCAGTGCTCGCTAAGGACGGGGTCCCTGAGAATCCTGGGCCTGACTGGAAGATGCAGCCCCCAAGACTCAGGAGCCCATGTTCCCAGCCAGCTTTGTGCCTGGCAGCAGCCTCACAGGGACAACACAGGAGGGAGGGCTCTGCCTAAAGGGGCTCACTGTTTTTCTGGGGACACCCGAGGGTCACTAGCACCAGGGCACATCAGAAGCCCTAATGTATGAGGATTTGTGCATGCAGTGGGGGGTGTTGGGGTTGCAGGAGACAAGGGCAGACTGAACAGGAGATGTGAGGGCGAAGCCAACTCTGGGAGCAGTAGCAAGCCTCGAAGGGGTTGCTATGTCCAGATGGTGGTTGGGCAAGGCTTCAGGTGGCGCAGGGAGCAGGGAAAAGAAAACAGAGGTCAAAATTGTGACATCAGATAAAGCAGAATTTAGGACAAAAAGCAGAAAATTAGGCAAAAAAGATACTTTGTGATGTTAAGGAACAATTTCCAATGAAGATGTAACTATTAGGGACCAAATAAACAAAGAGCAACTTTAAGACAACAGAAATTAAGGAAAATGAAAGGAAAAACAGAAACACACTAACAACAGACTTTAATCCCCTTTCTCAGTCCAAGCCAAAGGAGACAAAAATATGTTAGGATATAAAAGACCTAATAAGATAAGTTATAATGATAAATAGAAAAATTACAAGTGCATGTTCCCTCTGACCCAGCAAACCCATTTCCAGAACTTATCCTACAGACATACTTGCTAAATACAAAATGACCTATGCACAGAATTACTGCCCTCAGTAAAATATGTCATAGCAATAACAAATTATGGTGTATTTGTCCACGCAATGGAATATGATGTAGTATTAGAAGGAATGAAAGGAGGAAAAAAAGGAACAAGGAAGTTCTCTACAACTATGGAAAACGTTTTCTGGGATATTTCATCAAACGGCAAAAGCAAAGGTCCATAATTCTGAACACATGGGCAGGACGTGAAGAAAGGAAAGCAAGAACATACACTTGCATTTGTACAACGATGCACTCAGATAACACAAAAGAAATCAGTACAAGTACTCAATGTTATACTTCTTCTTACAACATCACTTTGAGTTTTGAACTGCGTGAGTGTGTGAATGTGGTAGGCGGAACAATGGCCATCCTGGAACTTGCGAATATGTTACCTTTCATGGAAAAAGGGACTTTGCAGATGTGATTAGAGTCAAGGGCCCTGAGAAAGGAGAGTAGCCTGGGTTACCCAGGTGGGTATGATGTAATCTCAGGCACCATTAGAAGTGGGGACCTTTCCCCAGCAGGGTTCAGAGGAACACGTGACTACAGAAGAAGGGTGGGAGAAGAGTGATGTTGCTGGCTTTGCAGACTGGCAAAGGGCCACAAGTCAAGGAGAGCGGGTGGCCCCAGAAGCTGGAAAAGGCAAAGAAATGGATTCTTTCCCAGAGCCTCTGGAAAGGGACGCAGCCCTGCCTATAGTTTGATTTTAGTCCGGTGAGACCTGTGTCATACTCTAACCTCCGGAACTGTGACGTTTTTTGGCTTATTCCACTGGTCTGATTTGGACATTGTTTATGGCAAGAACAAAGCTGAGTAGGTACACAGCTTGCTGATATATCTTTGCCTCCCCATCCAGAAAGGACAGGTCGAGCGTGAGGGGTCCAGATGCTCTGGCTAGGAGCTGCCCTGGGTGGGACACAGGCCTTGAGAACCATCTCATCCCAGTGGCTATTCTCAAAGCCCAGGACTACATGGCAAATGGAGCCAGCATTAATCCTGATGACTCCTGTCATTAGGTAGCCTGTGACCTGGGGCAGCCACCCTCACCTGGAGGCCAATCCTTGCCTCTCTGTGCCTGTTTCTTCACATGTAAAATGAATAATCCTAGTATGTCCCTCAGGAGATTGCGGTGAAGATTCACTGAGAACCGTCACGAGCATCAGAAACAGAGACCAGCATGTGGAAACTCTCACTAACTTCTCATGCAAAGCAACCAGGTTCTAGGATGGTCCCAGTCTGCAGTGCTGACCCTGCAGTCATGAGGCTGGTAGGTGTCCTTGGCCACAGAGGGAACACCACAGACAGTGCTCACCTATCTGCCTGTAGTACCACCAAAGCGCCATGCTGTTTCCCAACCCCATGCTCCTGTTGTCCCTCTGCCGTTTCCCCTTCTCTCCGCCTACCCCTCAACACCTGATGGGCTCCTACTTATTCTTGAAGGCCTAGTGTCACCTCCTTCAGGAAGCCTTCCCAATATATTCCTCTCTTCTATCCTCAGTACATACGCCTGGAGAGATTTCTCTCACTGGACTTACCCACACAGTGTTATTTATATTTTTGTGTCCGCCTTCCTTGCTAGGCCATGAGCTTCTTGGGGGTTAATATTATTTCCTATTCATCTTAGTATCACAAATACCTAGCATAGTTCCTGGCACATAACATATAGTCATTCATTCATTTATTCAACAAATATTCTATAAGCACTTACTCTGTGCCATGCCAGGACTGTTTTGTGAATGAAAGCATAATGAATGGATGCCTGTCCTACCTGCCCCATCCCTGCTGTGGAAAACGCTTTGAGAACATTTCCTCCTCTCAGCAGGGATGCTGTTTGAGAGAGAGAGAGAGAGAGAGAGAGAGCGCGAGAGCGCGAGCGCGCGCACGCAAGCACTCAGGAAGTTAATGTAATATATCCTGGATTTTATTTGTCTTTCAGTTTCAAAAACGACATCTTCTGTGGACCCCAGCTCTCCACCAAATTCTGCCTGCCACTTCTGCTTGCCAAAGCCCCTTCTCACTCTACATGTTTATGTTCACTGTCAAACCTAGACTGAAGCCCCTCTAAAGCCAAATGTAAACCCCAAAGAAAGGAAGAGAAGGAGAAGCGGAGACCCTGAGCAGTGTGGCTACACTCAGTGTTTGTTACACCCAGACCATGACTGGGGCAGCTAATGGGCCCTATGCCACAGAAATGAGTTAGGTTCTTTCCTAATCCCCATAGTTTGAGGGACAAGACCGATATCCAACAAGAGAGAGTGCCACCTATCATGGCTTCAGGGAGATTGATAGGTGCCAGGTGATGTCATGCAGCAGAAGAAGGCAAGAAAGGAAGGCTCAGCTGGGTCTCCCAGATGGGCAAAAGAGAACAGTAAGGGGAGAATGTGCTTTTGGACTAGGGGATAGGTAGGCAAAACAAGGGAAGCCCAGGAGTCTTCTGAGGCTAGGTGAGACGTGGTAGGAGGCAGCTGGATCCCTGCAGAGGATGAGCAGCTGTCTCCTGACTCATCCATCCACCCACCTATATCCACTTTCCCCAACATGCAAATGACAATAACACCTGGAGTAGGAGAAAAAAGAAACAACTAGGTCTCAACCACGTCAAATTATTCATGTCAGAGTGCTGACGCCTTTGCTGTCTTAGTCACTCATCTTTAACATTCCTAGGAACAATAAAAGAGCAGGTGGTTCAATCCTTGTTTTAGAGAGAGGAAAACTACAGCAAGAGAGGCTGATGACTCACTTCTTCAAGGTGACTCAGAATAATGAATCATGGGACCATAACCCAGTAACCCAGTTCCCAGACCTTGCTCCTGCTGCCAAGAAGAGGGTTGGGTGTGTGTGTGTGGGGGGGGTAGGGTTGGATATAGGGGCCAAAAGACCTAAGCTCAGGTCAACATACAGCAATCAAAAATCAACTGCTTTTCTATATGACAGCAATGTAAAATTGGAAATGGAAAAGAAGAATTATTTGTGATAGCAATAAAAATATAAAAAGTTAAGAATAAATCCAACAAAATATGTATAATATCTGTGTGGTGAAAATTTCAAAAGCACTGATGACAGAAATCAAAAAAGACATAAATAAACGGAGAGACATACCATGTTGATAATTTGGAAGACTCAATAGTTATAAAATGGTAATTTCCCCAAACTGATCTGTAGACTTAATGCAGTTTCAATCAAAATCCCAACAGGGTTTTTTTTTTTTTTTTTTAAGAAATCAACAAACTAATTCTATAATTTATAAAGAAAGGCAAAGGAGGAATAATTGCCAAAATAATTTTGAAAAAGAAGGGAATCAGAAGATTCGCACTACCTGATTTTAAGATTTACTATAACATTACAGTAATAATGGCTATAACATTACAGTAATTATACTATAACATTACAGTAATAATACAGCATGGAATTGGCAAAGGGGTATATATCAATAAAATAGAGTACAGAAATAGAATCACAAATATATAGTCAATTGATTTTCAACCAAAGTGCAAAAGCAATTCATTGGAGAAAGGATAGCCATTTCAATAAATGATGCCGGAAAGTTGGATATCCATATGTTAAAAAGAAAAATAACCTCAATCTATGCCTTGCACCCTATACAAATATTAATGTATAACAGATCATAGACATAATATAAAATCTAAAACTATACAACTAGAAAAAGCATTGAAAATCTTTGTGATCTTGAGTTAGCCAAAGGTTGCTTAGATACCACACCAAAAGCACAATTCATAAAGGAACAAATTCATAAATTTGACTTCATCAAAATTAAGAACATCTATTCTTTTAAAAAACATGTTAAGAGAATAAAATGAGAATAAGATGGTAAGCTATAGACTGGGAGAGAATATTTGCAAGTCACATGCATTATAAATGACTTATATCTAGAATATTTAAAGCACTCTCAAAATGCTCCATTGGCACATGAACCAGCCTGGTGCCCCACCCCCAGACAAATAGTGCCCAAGATGGCAGACCAGCTGCACAAACTCTGACAGCCTAGGTCACAAGATACTCATAGGTGTTGCTGACATTGACTATAGTTGAAGAAACTTCACAGAGATTACATTACTGTGCCTACCTGGAACTAAAGCCCATGCACTCTACCAAACCAACACCCTAGGACACATCTGAGGGTGAAAGTCTTTCCGTATGAAAGCCACTCTATAAAAATCAGAGGTAACTGTTCCACTGGATGCACAGATATCAATGCAGGTACACAAGAAATGTGAAAAAAATTAGAAACATCATGCCACAAAAGAAATACAATACTTCTCCAATAACTGACCCCAAAGAAATGGAAATTTATAAATTTCCTGAAAAGGAATTCAAAATGATGATCTTGAGGAAACCCAGTGCCCAGTGAGATATAAGAGAACACATACACACAATTCAATGAAATTAGGAAAAAAAATTATGATATGAATAAGAAACTCAACAAAGAGATAGATATCATTAAGAAAAAGAACCAAACACAAATCTTGGAGCTGAAGAATTCAATGAATGAAATAAAAAATTCTATTGAGAGCTTCAATGGTAGACTAGATCAAACAGAAAAAAGAATTTCTGAACTTAAAAATATGTCTTTTCAAGTAACACAGTCAGAGGAAATAAAATAAAAAAGAATGAAAAAGAGCAAATAAAACTTAAAAATTTATGACACACCATTAAGTGGACAAATATCTGCGTTGTGGAGTTCCCAGGGGAATAAGAGATAGATAAAGGCACAGAAATCTTATTTAACAAGATAATCACTGAAAACTTTCCAAGCTGTGGTAGAAATATGGATATCTAGATCCATGAAGCTCAAAGGACCTCAAACAGAGGACCCAAAGAGGTCCTCTTTAAGACACATAATAATTAAAATTTCAAAAATAAAAGATAAAGAGAGAATTTTTAGAAGAGCAAGAGAAATGCATCAAGTCAAATATAAGAATTGGTCTATCATTAGACTAGCCCACATTAGACTACCAGCAGATTTTTGCAGGCCAAGAGAGAATGGGATGATATATCCAAAGTGCTGAAAGATAAAAACCTTGCTAGTCTACAATACTATACCAACAAAACTACCCTTCAGATATGAAGGAGATATAAAGTCTTTCCCAGACAAGCAAAAGCTGGGGGTATTCATCACCACTAGACCAACCTTACAAGAAATACTTAAGGAAATGCTTCAGCTGGAAGTGAAAGGACAATAATTACTATCTAGAAAACATATGAATGTATAATCTCACTGGGTAAGGCAAATTCATTATAATTCAGAATATTACATTACTGTAATGGTGATACATAATCTTTCAAATCTCTAGTATGAAAGTTAAAAGTCAAATTGGTCGGCCGGGCGCGGTGGCTCACGCCTGTAATCCTAGCTCTCTGGGAGGCCG
>VBSM01000529.1:2646592-2705638 GCA_008086735.1 Cheirogaleus medius | reverse complement strand
AAAAAAATAAAAAAATAAAAAAAAAAAATTAAAAAAAAGTCAAATTGGTCAATAATAACTATGGCTATAATAAGTTGCTAGGGAACACATGATATAAAAAGATGCAAATTAAGCAACAACATTATAAATGGGGGAGGGTAAAAGTACAGAATATTAGTATGCAACCAAAGTTGTTATTATCAGCTTAAAATAGTCTATTATAACTATAAGATTTTTTAATGTAAACCCCATAGTAACCACAAAAGAAAAAAACTACAGCTATACAAAGGAGAAACAGAAATGAATCAAAGGTTATCACTACAGAAAATCACCAAACCACAAAGGTAAACAATAAGAGAGGAAGAAAAAAATAAAGCATGTACAAAATTACCAGGAAACAATCCACAAGATGGCAGGAGTAAGTCCTTATCTACCAATAATAACCTTAAATGTAACTGGATTAAGTTCCCCAATTAAAAGACATAGTGTGGCTGAATGGATAAGAAAACAAAACCCAATTATATGCTGCATACAAGAGACTCACTTTACCTATAAGGACACCCATAAGCTGAAAGTGAAAGCATGGAAACTGATATTCCATTCAAATGGAAGCCAAAAGACAGCAGTAGTAGCTATACTTATATCAGATAAAATAGACTTTAAGTCAAAAATTATGAAGAGACAAAGAAGGTCATTATATAAATGATAAAGAAGTCAATTAAGCAATAGGATATAACAATTGTAAATATGAATGCACTCAACATCAAAGTGCTCAAATATATAAAGCAGATATTATTAGATCTAAAGGAGAGATAGAATACAATACAATAACAGTAGGGGACTCCAACACACAATCCCTATGTTCAGCAATTAACAGATCATCCAGACAGGAAATCAACAAAGTAATATTCGATTTACACTACACTCTAGACCAAATGGACCTAATAGATAATTATAGAACATTTCGCCCAATGGCTACAGAATATACATTCTTCTCAACAGCACATGGAACTTTTTCCAGGATAACTAATACATTTGACCACCAAACAAATCTCAACAAATTTTTAAAAATCAAAATCATTTTAAGTATCTTTTCTGACCACAATAGAATAAAGCTAGAAATCAATAATAGGAAGAATTTTGAAAACCATACAAATAGCTGGAAAATAAACAACATGCTCCTGAATAATCACTAGGTCAATGAAAAAATTAAAAGGAAATTAACAATTTCTTGAGACAAATGAAAAGGTAAACACACCATGCCAAAGTCTATGGGGATACAGCAAAGGTAGTTTTAAGAGGAAAGTCTATAGCAATAAATGCCTACATCAAAGAAGTAGAAAGATCTTAAATAAACAATCTAACATTGCACCTAAAGGAACTAGAAAAACAAGAACAAACTGAAACAAAAAATTAGTATATGGGAAGAAATAATAAATATCAGAGCAGAAATAAACAAAATAGAGGCTAAAAAATACAAAAGATCAACAAAACAAATAGTTGGTTTTTGAAGAGATAAAAGTGACAAACCTTTAGCTAGATTTAGGAAAAAAGAGAGGAGACTCAAATAAAATCAGAGATGAAAAAGGAGACATTATGACTGATACCACAGAAATAAAAAGGATCATAAGACACTATTATGAACAACTATATTCCAAAAAATTAGAAAACCTAGAGGGAATGGATAAATTCCTGGACATATACAACCTACCAAAATTGAATCATGAAGAGACAGAAAGCTGAGCAGATCAGTAATGAGATGGAATCAGTAATAAAAAGTCTCCCATCAAGGAAAAGCCTAGGACATAATGGCTTCACTGCTGAATTTGACAAAACATGTAAAGAAGAACTAGTTCCAATTCTTTCCAAATTATTCCAAAATACTGAAGAGGAGGGAATTCTTCCAAACTCATTCTATAAGGCCAGCACTACCCTGATACCAAAATCAGACAAGGACATAAAAAAAAAAAAAAAAAAGAAAACTATAGGCCAATTTCCATGATGAACAGAGATGTAAAAATCCTCAAGAAAATACCAGCAAACTGAATTCAACACCACTTTAAAAAGATAATCATTACCCATGATCAAGTGTGATTCATCCCGGGGATGCAAGGATGGTTTAACATACACAAATCAATAAACATGACACAGCACATTAACAGAATTAAAGACAAAAATCATATGATCATTTCAATGGACACAGAAAAAGCACTTGATAAAATTCAACATCCCTTTACTATTTAAAAAAACCTCTCAACAAATTAGGCATAGAAGGAATGTACCTCAACATAATAAAATCATATAGGACAACCCCACAGTTAACACTTTACTGAACTGGGAAGAGTTGAACACTTTTCCTCTAAGACTTAGAATAAGACAAAGATGCCTACTATCACCACTTTTATTCAACA
Source organism: Cheirogaleus medius (assembly GCA_008086735.1). Lineage (NCBI taxonomy): Eukaryota > Metazoa > Chordata > Mammalia > Primates > Cheirogaleidae > Cheirogaleus > Cheirogaleus medius. The sequence continues at coordinate 2,703,248 of VBSM01000529.1, read as the reverse complement.
TAGTACCAGAAGTACTAGCCAGAACAATTAGGCAAGAGAAAAAAAAATAAAGGGCACCCAAATTGGAAAGGAGGAAGTCAAATTGTACCTGTCTTAGTTCATTTATGTTGCTATAAAGGAATACCCAGGGCTGGGCAATTTATAAAGAAAAGAGTTTTATTTGGTTCAATTTCTACAGGCTGTATAAGAGCATGGCCCTGGCATCTGCATCTAGTGAGGGCCTCAAGCTGTCTCCATTCAATGCAGAAGGCAAAGGGAGCCAGTGTGTGCAGAGATCACATGGCAAGAGAGGAACTGGGGGGTGGGAGGTGCCAGGTTCATTTTAACAATCAGCTCTTGTGGGAACTCATAGACCAAGAACTCACTTGTCACACGTCATGAGGGATCCACCTCCATGACCCAAACACTTCCCATTGGGCCTTTCTGCCAACATTGGAGACCAAATTTCAACATGAGGTTTGAAGAGGTCAAATATCCAAAGCACTGCATCCCTGTTTGCAGATGACATGATCTTATGGCATGTCTATATACCAATAGCAATAATCTACCTGAAAAAGAAATCAAGAAAGCAACCTCATTTACAATAGCTACAAAAAAATAAGATACCTAGTAATAAATTTAACCAAGGAGGTAAAAGATATCTATAATAAAAACAATAAAATATAGCTGAGTGTGGCAGCTCACACCTGTAATCCTAGCACTTCAAGAGGCTGACGTGGGAGGATTGGTTGAGGCTAGGAGTTTGAGGCCAAACTGGGCAACATAGTGAAACACTGTCTCTACAAAACAATAATAATAATAAATTAGCCAGGCATGGTGGTGCATGCCTGTAGTCCTAGCTACTCAAGAGGCTAAGACAGAAAGATCACTTGAGCCCAGGAGTTTGAGGTTGCAGTGAGCTATGATGATGCCACTCTAGCCCAGGTGACAGACCAAGACCCTTTCCCAAACAACAATAACAACAATAAAATATTGATAAAATAAATTGAAAAGGATACAAATAAATGAAAAGATATCCTTTGTTGATGGATTGGAAGAATTAATATTGTTAAAATGTCCATACTACCCAAAGTGACCTACAGATTCAATGCAATCTCTTATCAAAATACCAATAACATTGTTCACAGAAATAGAGAAAACAATCTGAAAAGTCATATGGAATCATAGAAGTCTCCAAATGAACAAAGAATTTTGAGCAAAAAATGAAGCTGGAGGCATCACATTACCTAATTTCAAAATATACTACAAAACTATAGCAACCAAACAGCATGGTACTAGCATAAAAACAGACACATAGACCAATGAAACAGAAGAGAAAACACAAATAAATCCACATGCTTACAGCCAATTGATTTTCAATAAAGGCACCAAAACTACATAATGGGGAAAGGACAGTCTCTTTAATAAATGGAGCTCAAAAAAATGGATAGTCACATATAGGAGAATGAAACTGGGCCCCTCTCTTACCATATACAAAAATCAGCTCAAAATGGATTAAAGACTTAAATGTAAGACTTGAAACAATAAAATTACTAGAATAAAACATAGGGGAAATGCTTTATGACACTGAGCTGGGCAAATATTTTATAGATAAGACCTCAAAAACAAAAATAGACCAATGGGATTACATCAAATTAAAACCTTCTGCACACAGCAAAGGAAACAACAGAGTGAAGAGAGAACCTACAGAATGGTAGAAAACATTTGCAAACCATGCATCTGACAAGGTTTTAATATCCAGAATATATAAAGAATTCAAGCAACTGAATAGCAAATAATAATAACCCAAATAATTCAATTAAAAATAGGCAAAAGACCTGAACAGGCATTTCTCCAAAGAAGATATACAAGTGGTCAACAAGTATATAAAAAAATTCTCAACATCACTAATCATCAGAGAAATGCAGGTCAAAACCAAAACCACCTCACCCCAACTAGAATGGCCGTTACCAAAAAGACAAAAAATAACAAATGCAAGTGTGGATATGAAGAAAAGGGAACTCCTATACATTGTTGGATGGAATGTAAATTAGTACAGCCATTATGGAAAACAATTTGGATATTCCTCAAAAAATTAAAAATAGAACTATTATATGATCCAGCAATCCCACTATTAGGAATATATCCAAAGGAAATGAAATTACTATGTGGAAGAGATATCCACACTCCCATGTTTATTACAGCACTGTTCACAATAGCCAAGATGTGGATTTAACCTGAGTGTCCATCAATGGATGAACAGATGAAGAAAATGTGCTACATAAACACAATGGAATACTGTTCAGCCATAAAAAAGAATGAAATCCTGTTATTTGTGGCGACCTAGATGAACCTAGAGGACATTATGTTAAGTGAAATAAGCCAGGCACAGAAAGACCAGTACTCATGATCTCACTCACATGTGGAATCGAAAACAGCTGATCTCATAGAAGCAGAGGGTGGAATCGTGGTTACCAGAAGCTGAGTAGGGTAGAGGGGAGATGAAGAAGGGTTGGTTAGTGGGTACAAACACACGATTAGATAGAAGGAATACATTCTAGTGTTTGACAGCACAGGCGGGTGACTGTGGTTAACAGTATTGTATATTTCAAAATAGCTCGAAGAGAGGATTGTGAATGTTCTCACCACAAACAAGTGATAAAGGTATGACTTAGTCTCTCTGAGCAGCAGTTTCCTAATCTATAAAAAGGGGACGATAATAAAACGTATACACTTTGAAAGACCAGCTGAAGATGTACACATGTAAAGGGTCACAGGAAACATCCAAATACTCAGACAGTGAAAACTGTCCCCAGCCCTGAGGAACCAACTGGACACAGCACCCTGCCCCTCCGACCAAGGTGACATCTCCTTCCCACGAGAAAGTGCAGAAATGACCATCTTGAGAGAAATGGAAAAACAGGGCCAGGCCCCAGTGGGCACGTGCTGGGCAGGGAGGTGACACCACTCTGGCATACCAAGCAGTGCAAAGATGCGACCCAGGCCTGGGCAGAGGTGCCCAACTGTACCACTTGATGCCACCAGGGCTACAGGCCACTTATTCCCTATAAGAATGTGTGTGGCAGATTTGCTCTTTTTCTTTATAGAGGGCATTTGCACCCCTACTCTTTCTTTGGTGTGGAGTGCTTACCATAGGGTAGGTCCCCTGCCAGGACATTGTCACAGCAACCCTGCTGACACAGGCCCTATTAGCTTCCCCATTGTATACAGGAGATAACTGAGGCCCAGAGAGGAGGTCCCAGGGCCATACTCTGGAACCAGCACTTGCAGCTGGTTCTGTGGACCGCCTATGGACGCATCAGCCAAGTGACAGCATCCACCACGTGGGTCCAGATGGAGCTCCTAGGGGAGGCTGGTCTACAGCCCAGAGCCAGGGTGCCCACCTGGAATGAACCCAAGGACAGTAGGTCCCTGAACTGTGCCAGATGCTTAGAGGAAGCAGGCACCTGTGGCAGGTTGTGTCACCCCGTGGCTCTGACCCCTCAAAGCCTAATGTCTCATAGCTTAAGAGATGGAGGTCTGGCAGCTTCCAGAGGTGCAGGCCCCAGTGGAGTTTCTCCAGGGTCCTCAGACATGTGGCTGGCAGGAGTGCAAAGGGACCCACCCTGTACCAACCCTTAGGCTCTCGGCTCTGCTCCAGCCCTTGGGTCTCGTGCCCAGAGCCACACCACAGGTAAGCAGCAGGCATGGAAGAGTCACTAATTCAGGGCTGCAGGTCAGGTAACAGATAGGGCTACAATGTTGTCATGTAGCACTAAAACAGGGGAGGGTGACAAATAGTGCCTGAGTGTAAACTAGTTGCCCAGACTGGAGAAGCCAACCTCCCTGAAGCTGTTGGACCCAGCTGCATCCTCAGCTGCCCGGACCCCAACAACCCCCCCATCTGGGCTCACCATCCTGCCTCCTCCAACTCAGGAAGCCTCCAAGTTTCTCCTGCCTGGGTCCCTCCCTCCCTTGGCCTCACCCCAGGCCTCTGGGGACCCTGTGCTCAGATTTTATCCTTTCCTGTCTAGAGGGGCTTTTGTCACCACCCAGAGAAACAAGATTTTCCACCCTGGTTTTCACACCCTACACCCCATGAAAGGTAAGATAAATTACCCCCCACAACCTGACCCCATTGTCCCACCAGCTGCTCAGACAAGTGTCAGAAGACGTTCCTTTTTGTTTGGCTCACCCAGGACAGAGAGTCCTCCGTCCCCTCTCCCTGTAGCACAGCAGCCTTGTCTGGGCATCCAAGGGTGGCTGGCACGGGCTGACCACCGAGGAGCAGGGCGTGTTTGCCACTCACTCCCACGCACAGGGGCTACAACCACAGAAACAGCAGCGCCCGTTAAAGCAGAACATTTCCTATGTGTTATTTCATTTCACTCTCACAATGACCATCTGAGAAAGGACTGCTATCCCCATTTTCCAGGTGAAAAAAAAATGGATCCTTCCAGCGATGATTTGTCCAAGGCTAGTGACAGGGCTGGGATATGAACCCGAGGCCCCCCAAGGTCGCACGTCCCAAAGAAAGTCCCTTTCCCCACCTTCAGGGGAGGGGGCAGCCACAGCAGGAGAGACGGAGGTGGATTCTGAAGCCTCCCCAGCATACACAGCTCCAGCGACCAAAAAGGGCTTTCTAGGCGTTATCTGCAAAAAGCCAAATGAGGGGAAGGGAGGAGGAGAACAATCCGAGTGAAGATCAATTGTGTTGCAGACAATGTGGCAAGAAGACGGATCTCACTGGAAATTCCTTCTGACTAGACTCTGCCAGGATCAGGGTATTTTTCATTCCAAGATTAAGCAAAATTCTTTTCCGTCATAACCTCCTACCCATCTGTGTCCAGTCTCCCGCTATCATTTTTATACCGTGCACATTTTAAAATCTATTTTGCAGCATGCTCTCTCTCTGTGTTAGTCCAAGCAAATCTGCCTCCAGCTTTCAGAAGAGCAAGGGAAGTGCAGGAGGCCTCTGGAAGCACATGGCTGGGGGACCTCGGGTTGGGACGCAGAGGGATGGTGACAGGGGATCAGGCAGCTGGGACCCTGTCTGCTGGCAGGGCAGCTGTAGCCGTGGAGCTCAGAGACACCACAGCCTGGCTTGGACAGAAACAGAACAGATGGGAGACAAGAATTAAAAGTTCTTAATTAGGGATTGCATTTGGGACGTGAAGGGCAAGGAGAAATTAGGATTATGAGGTCTCCTGGTCAGGGGGACCGTGTGGATGGTGACGTTGCTGTAACTGCAGAGAGAAGCCAGTGGTTTGGTGGTGGAGGTTGGTTGGGGAGTGTTCATTGGAGGGGAGGTAAGAGGCTCAGGGCTTAGCACGTTCAGTGAGCGGTGACAGCACACAGGTGAAGGGGCCCAACCTGGAGAAACCGATCTGTGGGGGGAGAAGGCTCAGGGGTGGACTAAAGCTGTGGGAAGGGATGAGATCCACCCAGGGAGAGAATCCCAGGAGCCTGGAAGAGAAGGATTCCAGGGGACTCAGTCTTCCAGGAGAAGCCAACAAAAAAGATTGGGAACCAAAAGTTTAGGAAGATAAGAGGGACAGAGAAGTAGCATCAAGGAAACCATGGCAACGGGAGCCTCCAGGCAGGAGTGGGCAGTAGCACTGAGAGTGGCAGGAAGGACACCATGGTGAGTCTAAAGTCACTGGATCTGGCAGCAGGGATTTCTCAGAGCAGTTTCAGGGGCCTGTGTGGGTGTCCAGAGGGGAAGGAAGGAGCCAAGTTATCAGGTAAAGTATTTTTCATGCATTATCCTGCCAGCATCTTAACCCTGTGACACAGGAATTACTGCCATTTGCGTTTTACTGAGGTAACTGGCAGCAGGTGGCAGGGCCAGGAAGGACAGGGCTGGGCCTCCAGCCCCATCTGCCCATGGTCAAGGTGCACACTCCCCTCAGGAGGAAGGGAGATGTCACTGAGCAGGAAGATGCTCTTGGAGACTTTTGGAGAATAGAGAAGGCCAGGAACAGCCACCATGGGGAAAGGAACATACCAGAGGGAGGTGAGAGGCTCCACAAAGCAGTGCCTAGGACCCCACCCCAGCTGGAAACTGAGCCCCTGGGAAGGGTTGACATCACCACCAACCCACCACCCACCCTCAGAAGGATGACATAGTCACTGTAGCCTCCCCAAGGACAGCACCTGCGACTGGATCTCCCGGACATTGCACCCCTCCCTGTGCTGCACAGCTCAGCTGGGTGAAGTGGCAGCTCATGGCCAGGTCAGGGCATTGCGGGATGTCCACATGGGATGGCTCACTGAGCCCTGCATCTTGGGCCTGTGGGTTGACTCAAAACCATATCCTTGGCACAAATGTGGACAATACAGTACAAACTTGTCCCAGATGGAAAGACAGGCTCAAATTGCAGCTTTTCTGACAACAGATAACCTTCCAGTGGGCTGGAGCCATGCACACATATCTCTGCTTGACAGTGGTCACTGTGAAGCCAGCATTCCCTAGGGGGTCAATGCCTTTAACTCCCGGGGGGAGCAGAGGTGCATAGGGGAGCCAGGGCAGGCGTCTGTGGCACCCTGTATTGGGGGGGCACAGTGCTGTGCTGGGGCACTCAGAGGCCTGCAAGACCCAGAGCCATGTTATGAGTAAAGCTCCCGAACGTGGAAGGAAGCTCAAAGCTGCACTGATGGAGCGGCACCGCCAGCGAGGCCCCGGGTTTCTAGTCACACAGTCAGAAGCACCTGGAGCTAGGAGGGCTGGATGTGGTGGGATGGCTGGTGGGGCTGGGGACAGAGCTGAGCCTTATGGGGAGGAGGAGAGGACACCTCAAAGTCACTTTGGAAACCAGGGAGCATCATGCTGGGCTAAGCACTCTGAGGGGACATCTCCCAGGGCCTTTGAGGTCTCCAGCCCCAGTTTTCTCCTGGAATTTGCTGTTCTTCTTGGGGCGGCTTGCTGGGGTGTGGAACAGCCTCTCAGGACCTTGCCTGGGCTGTCCAGTTCCCTTCCAAGTACTGGCCTGTGTGCAGGAAATGCAAATGCCCCAAACATCCCAGCAGACATGCTATTCAAACAGCCAGGCCGAAACAAACATATTCAAGTTGAAACGTAAAATGCCAAAAGCAAATATATCTAAGCAGCTTTATTTGTTCTGGAAATATGGCTCATTGCTGTCCAGCAACAATCAAGTTAGCAAACAGACAAGCAGGATGGGTGGGTGGGTGGCAGTAGGAGGGTGTTTCTCCTGCTGAAGCTGAGTGGTCCCGACAGACACCCACCTGGTGCAGTGCTGCCTCCCCCAGAGACATCCTGCCCTGCGAGCCTGAGCTCAGGAGCTCGCATGGGAGTGGAGAGGGCTGTGGGTCCTGGGCATACACCACCCAGACCTGGAAGAACCATCTCTGAGCAGTGGTGCTGCCTGGTGGGGGAGGCAGAAGCCATCAGTGGCCCAAGAAGTGGTCAGATGTGTCCCCGGACCCTTTCCATCCTGTGCCAACTCAGGGTCCCCATCAGAAGCTGATTCCAAAGCCGTAGCCCTGCCCTTCCAGATCAGCAACCACGCTGCACACCGGGTCACAAGCTAAGGTGATTTACAGAATTTTACGGTTTGTGATTTAGCATACCTAGACTTGACTATCTCTATTCTAATTAAATTAACAAAAAATAAAGAGTGACAAAATGGCAAAGATTTACTGACTTACCTAATGTGTGCCCTTGCTGTTTAGATGGGCACAAATGTCTTTTAACTTTGAATGAAGTAAAGGGAAATACCAGGCATTTGATCTACTTGTTTGCCAAAAAAATTAGCAATGGATTCTGAGAAGGCTCTCCAAGGCCCACACGCTCACTCGTATCGATCGTCGCACACAGTGTGGGGACTGCAGGGCCGTGTACAATGAGGAGCAGACCTGGGCAAGTAGAATTAGCATCCAGGTGGAGTCTGCAGCCATGAGGGCCCTGGCCGGCTCATGGCCTTTTCCTGCCCTAGTGCAGCTTCCCCTGCCAGCCAGACTGGAAACCAAGCCACTGTGCAAGTGCAGCCACTTTTCAAACCTCGGGAAGAAGCAACCAGTATAAATTGTGTCAAAGGGGGTGCTTCTAGAATGGAGGCCAACAGCCACTTTTCACTCTGTGGCTCTTTTTCGCACACCCCCTGCAGAGAAGCCTTCCCATGGAGGTTTCCTGCAAGGGAAGCCACAGCTTTTCCATGCCTCCTCTCCCTTCCCAGGGGGAGTCTCCCATTGGGAGTTGTGGGAGGGGGCTGCAGCAGACCAGCCCAGCCCTATGTTTCAGTGGGGATGGAGTTCCATGCCCTCCTCTGCAGCCCAGACCCTTCGTGCTGCTCCATTGCATTTACGCCACCTTGTAGTGACCTTTGCACTTCTTTGCTCCTGCTCTATGGGAAAAATAGAGGCAGATTTTCTGTTCCTTTCTGCACACCCAGCACCAAGGGTGGTGGTTGGCACATGGTAGGGACTCAGTAATCTTCCATGGTCATCATCATAATTATCCTTCTCACCATCATCATCCTCATCATCTTCAACATCATCATCATCACCATTAGCCTTATCACCACCATCATTGTCATCAATGTCATCCTCATCTTCAACATCATCCTTCTTCTCCTCCTCCTCATCATCAACATCATCATCTTCATCATCTTTAACATCAGCAGCAGCAGCAGCACCACCACCATTGTCATCATCATCATCACCACGGTCATCATAATCCTGAGCTAGCACTTCCCTCAGGCTTACTGTGTGCCATATGTTCTTCTCAGCACTTTATATGTAGTAATTTCCTTCAGTGGTCTCATCAACCCTGTGAAGTAGGTATCCTATCCTTGTTTTACAGGTGAGACGACTGAGGCACATAGAAGTTAGCCTGACTTGTCCAAGATTAGTTACTGGACAGACAGAACCAGGATTTTAACCAATTTGATTCTGCCTGGCTCCAGATTCTGTATTCTAGTTCACTACACCACACATACGCTGCATGAGTGAGAAAGAGCAAATGAATAAATAGCATCTGAGTAACTGCATGCATGAATATGCAATGGGTGTCAAGGAGCCTTAGGGAATAAAGAATGCTTTTCCCACTGTTTACATTTGCCGTAATGTCTGTCTTGGCCTTCCCTCTTCCCTTTCTATGGCAAAGATCTCAGTGTGTCGGTGATGTAGGAAGCCCTGCAGGGTTGGGACCCACACTCTCCTGGCACTGTGTTGTTTCAGTGTGCCACTTACAAGTAAGCATGCCCTCGTTTTGTGATTATGTGATTATCTTCCCCCTCACAACACAATGCTAGGCTGCATACAAGCATGGAGATGGTCTGGTTTTGTTCACCATCATATTTCCACTGTGTAGCACAGTGCCCAGCACACACAGGTTGCTCAGTAAATAGATACTGGTTGTACAAATAAATGAACGACTAGCTAAAAAGAAAGCATTGCCTCCAAACTTCTTAAACTTAATTCTTATAAGGTAAAGGGATTATCTATCTATCTATCTATCTATGCTAATAAACCACTGCAACAAAGAGGCATGTACTTAAAGTTTAATGTCAAATGTTGTTGTCCTTTTATTCTTCCCACCTGCAGGAGGGTGTATCAATACGCAGAGAAACAAAAGAACACTGGGTTTCACATCAGAAGGCTCTGAGTCTCAGTGTTTGAGAGGCCAGCCTCTCTATAGCGGGGTCAAGAACACCTACCACACTGGGTTTCTATGCAATTCAAATGTGGCAAGGTGTATAAATCACAAAATATGAAATAAATTACTTGGTTTACCAATTCCCATGCCTAGCAAGGAGCCTGGTCTCAGACTGGGGACTCTCAGACAGACTGTGCCTGTCTTGGGGAAAGATGACAACTATTTCCACTTTTGAGCCCTTATATACATCTGGCACGAGACTAAGCATTGCAGAGCAACGATCTCATGCACTCTTCACAATAGCCCCACCAAGGACCAGCATTTACTTGATTTTATAGATAAAGGAATGATATCCAGAAGATACATCCCAACTCACCCAAAGCAAATAACCAGCTTTGTGTATAGGTCTCTGTGACAGAGGTGACTCTCTGTTACCCTTTACCTATTCTCTTCTTCCTGAAGTACTAGAACTCCCAAATTTAGCTGGGCACATGGACACTTCAGAGTGAAGATTACATTTCCCATCTTATTCTGCAGTTATATGTGGCTGTCATTGTGTTGTGGCCAGTGAGATATAGGCGGAAGTGTTGTTCGCCCCTTTCCTGCTGGCTGGGACGCAGATACTATGGCTTGAACACAAGCAGCTATTTTGTGCAATGAGGTGGAGGCTGTGTATTGAGGATAGTGGTGCTGCACTATGGGAGACTGGGACTCTGATGAGTCACCAGCTGCCATGCCAGCCCTTAATCCTCTAACCAATCTTTTCCAAGACAGAGAAACCAAAGTATCCTATTTACTTCACTGCTATTATGGGATATTTAGTCACCTATAGCTGAGCCTATCCTAATACAGTCTTCTGGCTCCAGAGCACATTTTCCTAACCACTTTCTTTAGAAAGCGGCTTATCTTTGTCATCCTTCCAAGACCTTAGGACATTATTATGAAGCCATTGGCACAGGGTCTAGTTCAGAGCAAAAGCTCAATGAATGCAAACTAGACACTGTTCTTCTCGTTGTTCTGTGGCTATTGCTGCTGCTATTTGAAAACATGTGTCACCATGACAGCTTTGCTTAGTGATCCAGAATGACCAGATCAACGAGGTAGCCTGGTCAAGCCATTTTCATAGAGCTCAAAGTGCCTACCCCTGCTCGGCATCAGAAGGGAGGATTATTATTTTGGTTCCAGAAAGAGTCTTCAAACTATTTGTACCAATCCTGTATTTATGCCAGAGTCTTACTTAGTAATGATGGAATTAGGCTCTAAGGAGGAAGAATTGTTTCAGCTCAGCAGCCCCGTTGGAAGGGTGGCCAGGAATGGTGAAATCTGATCCAACTGGACAACCTTTTTAAGGATGCCCAAGGAGAGGCACATGCCAGGCAAATGGACAGTCACTTTCTGAGCTTGCAGGAAAATTAACCCAATGGTCTCTTGGGAAATCCTTTCTGAAGAGCCAGATTTGCATATAAATAATGGACATGTCAAAACATATGATGTCTGGATTTGGTATTCATCCTAAGAATTGAATGCACAATTTGTAATAATTTCCTCAAATTCTGGAGATGTTCCTGCAGACCCTGTCTTCAGCACTGGCACTGGGCAATTAATTAAATTGCCATTATCTTTCACAAAGCAGTGACTGCTGATTAAGAATTGCCCTTTCTACGCTGCTCATTCGGTGGTCCTATTTCTGCCTGGCCACACAGTCTTGTCAAGTCTCTGCTACACAGCACAAGGCAGGCACATGCAGACAGGCTTTGTCGGCTCGCTGATGGTGTACAGTTTGGAAAATGAGAACACAAGGAAACATTTCCTTGGGGGCGGGGGATGAGGAGAAGCAGTCAGGGTGCCCAAGAGAGCAAAATGAGGAGTTTGATTCCCTTTTAATCCTGCCTGCTAGTTCAGGCAGCCATAGCCCTTGCCTTCTAGGGAACTGTGCTGGGTGAGAGAGGCTCAGATGAGCACCAGAATGCCCGATGAGAACCCAACAGGAAGATGGTCCATACATAGAGAAAGCGCTTTGTTTTACGGTTTCCTGGGCATGGACACCAGCAGACTTTTCTGCCAGCAGTTCAAAATATGACACGTTGGTCCAGGCTCCCTGAATTTAAATTACATCACCAAAGAAGAAACTTCCCAAAGGAAATGAATCTCTACAGATAATGATCCCTCACTATGGATTTCAAATTGTAATAAAAATATAACTTGAATGTTAAAGGTGAATTTCAATTAAGGATTCCATCACACATTTTGCTCCAGACCACAATAAAAAAACTTATTTCACTGCCAACAGCAAGTCTCCTGCGACATCTCTTTGAAAACCAACTATTTTTGAAAGCCAAGTTAGAAAAACACATGTGCTCTAGGGTATAAAGAAAGCGGCATTGTGTATAAAATGTAATACTGAGAGGTAGATCTTAGTATATTGACATTATAAAAACCGGGTAGCAATGGGAAATAATATTTTTACAAAGGTGGCAAACATAAATGCCAAACCTGCAGGCAAATTTATAGACTCCATCATGCACTGTGGCATTTCACCACCAGGTGCTAAAGAAAGCCAGATGAGAAGGGTGCTGCAGGTGCCACCCTGAGGCATGCGAGCCACTGTCAGACAGCCCTGCAAGTCAGAGACCACTGGGGGCCCACGTATGAGGGTGCCTCAGGGAGCTGGGCAGGACGTGAGCTCAGGAATAAAGTCCCCCCTAGGAAGCCAGGCCTGGGCCACTGGGCTCCCGCTTTGAATGCCTACGGAGAACGCAGTCCTTCCCCTGCAGGTTAATGTTGATTCGGGATCAGATTTTTTTTTTTGTAAATTTGAATTAAAGTAAAATTCACATAGCATCAAATTCACCATTTTAAAGTATATAGTTCAGTTGATTTTAGGATAGGCTCAGAGCTGTGCAACCATCACCACTATCTAGTTCCAAAACATTCTCATCATCCTAAAAAGAAAGCCCATTCTCATTAAGCAGTCCCTCCCCATTCTCCCCTGCCCCAGCCCCCGCAGCCACCCATCCAGTTTACGTCTCTGTGGATTTGCGTATCCTGGGAATTTCCTATGAGTGGAATCAGACAGGACTTTGTGGCTGGCTCCTTTCACTCAGCACCCTGTTCTCCTCCCTGCTGCACTATGTGTGGGTCCTTCATTCCTTCTTAGGGGTGAATGTCGTTCCATTATACAGATAGACCACGTGTTTGTCTATTCTTCCATTAAGGGACATTGGGTTGCTTCTACCTTTTGGCTACTCTGATTAATTAATGTGGTTTCCTTCCCTCTCTGAAGTTGGGATCTCTCTGGCAGAGCACGGAGCTTTAGTTACTTATAAGGCCATCAAGGTTTCCTGGCTGTAGGGTGACAGGAATAGGAGGTGCGACCGCACATAGGCTGACTACCTTCTCAGTATTCCATACCCTGACCTGTCCCGGTTAGGTAACACTCATGAAAGCTGGGAGAAGTTCCTCTAACATCATTTCCCAGGATAGACTCAGATGTGTATAAGCCAGGAGTTGGCAAATTTGTTCTGTAAAAGGCCTTTTCTGTACATAGTTCTGGTTTTGTAGGCAGTACAGTCTCTGTGGTACTCTCTTGATTCTGCCATTGTTTCTCAAAAGCCACACAGTATGTAAACAAAATGGTGTGTTCCAGTAAAGTTCCAATAAAACTTTATTTACAGATGGCACATGGGATTTGGTCCATGGCCCTGGTTTGTCAGACCATAGTCTACACTAATCATGTCCTCCTGGCCACAGGGATTGGTTTAGGGTGGTAAGATGACCTAACCTAATCCAGAATGAAGTCCAGAACTTTTTACTCAATGGTTGGGAAAAGAGGTTATCTCTTCTTTTGGACAGTGGTGTGTGTGTCTGTGAGGCCTGAAATGCCTACAAGCCATTTTACTAACAGGATGGAAGACAGGCTGAGGGTAAAGAGCATCGAGGAGGAGGGGCAGAGAGCATGGAGAGAATCACAGAAAAATGGGACCAGATCCTTGATCAAACTATGCCTGAAGTCCCCCCTAGCTCTGGACTTTCACTCTTGCCCTTACCATTGATTACTTGTCTACCTCCTGTTGTGAGGGGGTTATTAATAAGTGTATTTACAGTGCCTTGTACTTTCTAAGTCCTTAGTAAATATTTGCTGAATGAATGGACTCCTGGAGATTGTCAGGTCTCTCCTAGGACAGGGAGGTACAGGAGGTGGTGAGTGAACCAGAGGAGCTCACACTCCCTCGGGCACTTGGTCAGGCTCCCAGTGAGCTAGGACTGGGGTGCGGTTTGCTTGGGTGTTGTCCGCCACGGCAGAGACCTCTTCAGAAGGGACGCGCAATAGTGGTCCAGTGCTTCCAGACTGATCTGAATCTGTGACCTCATCCATTAGAGCCTTCGGACATGGGCTGAGGATAGAGCAGCCCCAAGGGAGCACCACCCAAGTGAGAGGAGGTTTTGTCCACATGGGCAGGGGCTGGGGGCAAATGGTAACCAACGCAGGGCAGACAGTACCCCTGGCTTCCATCTGCAGGAAAAAGAGGTGCCAGAGTCAGGAGAGGGGAAGATGCTCACAGTCAGACAGACCAGGTTCAAGTTCAGCTCCATCATCCCCCAAGTTCATAACCTGGGGCTGCAATTTTTCTCTCTTCTGGCCTCCAGTAGGAAATGGGTATGCTAACACACACCTCCTAGGAGGGCAGTATCATCAAGGAATAAGGAGGGAAGGAAATGAAGTGTAGCTGCTGTTAACCCCTTCTGCCCCATGAGCTAATTGCACAGAATGACCAGGCCACTTGGGCACAGTACTGGACTCTAAATTAGCCACCACCTATGCCCTGTCATCACAGATGTCCCAAGGTACTGGGCCAGGGTCACCAAGATGACAGCACTCCCTGGCTCACACTCATGTGTGGTGGCAGACCCACGCTCCCCTCCGGCCCCCTGCAGCTAGCTATAATAGCTTCTTTTTTGTTGCTGAGGACTAAATGTAACAACACAAGTTTTCCATTTAGATGACCCCCAAGCAGGCAGGCAGATGTCAACACCAACCAAGCACCCGGGACCAGCCAGAGCAGAGCCACAAGCTGTCCAGTCTCACCCGGACCCATCTAACTGGTAGAGGCAGTGAAAATAAATACATTTATAACCAAATAAATAAAGAGCTTCTCTCTTACTATTCATACTTCTGCAATTTGAAACATTTCTCGGCCGAGGTGGCAAGGATGCTGTAAATAAACAAGACCCAAGGGAGCCTTTAGGTGGCCTTGAAATATTTATTTGGCCTCCCCATTAGCGTTTTAAGAGCTGAGGACTCAGTGGCTCTTGGTCCGAGGGGGCTGGGGATGAGGCAGCTGGGAGACTCCTGGGGAGGGCTGCCCAACCCATAGGAAGGGCCCACCTGCCCCAGCCCACTCCATCCTACCCTACCTGGTACCCCTCCCTGCGCCACTTCTTCCACCCTGTCTTTGCTGACAAAGGGTGGCTTAGAGGAAGCTGACTCCATAAAGCTTTAATATTTGCATTAATCAATGGAAAAGCCATTATGGTAGGAAACATCTGATTCTCAAATTCACAAACAAACCTGAGTCTTATGCCACTTGACTGGAATTGAGGCCCCAATATTTACTGCCATCGTCCAACCTGGGTAGCCATGGGGACATGGGTCCCCCAGTTGGTGGAGCCCAGCCTGGGTCGGGGAAAGGTCCAGCCCACTGCAGCTTGGGACAGGAAGGTTGGTTCAGGGGCCTTAACGCCTGGCCCCTTGCCTGGCCCCTTGCCTGCTGCTCATGTGGCCGGCATGTTTTCCATTCTTTGCCAGACTCGCTATGTGCATCCACCTCAGTCCCCCAGTCGCCACCAGGGAGCTCCTGAGGTCAGGTTGCCATAGCAACAATTACTCTTTGAAAGAGGATTTTGCTTCTGCCTGGTGAGGTGATCCAAGGGCCCCACTGGAGTCATTGGGGTGTGGCTGACGGCGGGGCAGAGGGTTTCAGGGTAGGCACAGGGCTGGGTTGGGTAATCCCTTGTTAGTCGGTTGGAGGCTAAGGATAAAGGCCCTGCTTGCAATGGCGTCCTTTCTCCCGTAAGCTCATCTCAGCTCTCTCAACACCCCACAGTGGAAATGACCTAGGTCACAAACTCATTTATTCTCTGCTTCCGGGAAAACATAGCTCTACCAAAGAGTTCCCTCCCTGCGATCATCCTGTAGGCAACCTGGGGGAGGGGGGAGGTGCTGGGAAGAATGGAAACAGTAAACACCTTTGGTTTGTCCAGCTGGGCTGGGGACTCTGCTGGTTATCTTAGTGTGAACAATGGCCTAGTGGCTGTGGGATGCCCAGAGAGTCCCTGAAGCTTTTACTTCCACCCCGTGACTGTCAGGTGTCCTGGCATGTGGTCGGTGTGAGGACTCATTGCTCAGGGCCCCTCTCCCCACTCCCTTCCCCACATTCAGCTCCTTGTAAAGGTCAGACTAGGAGCATTTCCGCCAGCTGGTGTGGAATCGCTACGGCCATTATTCTGTTCCAAGGAAGGCCAAAAGACTTCTCAAACCGTCTTCTCTTCCACCCAAGCGAGGCTGAAATGGAGCAAATTGCGTCTGTGTTTGGGAGAAGCAGCTATGCAGCATTTTTTTTGCCATTGTCGGTGGCCCCCTCCTCCTCTCTCATACCTGCGTCCTCTGCAAGCATCGAGCTGGGCTCTTTTCCCGTCTGCCCTAGGACTGCAACAATTCCCTTTTGTGTCACTGTGAAAGTTCTTCCATTTCCAGTTTGAGGCTATTACTCTTATTTCCCCTCTCTCAGCAGTCTGTGAATTTTCTAATATGGAGAAAACAAGAGCAGGCACGCAAACACACTTGCAACTTTGCCCGTCCCCAAGTTGTGGTATTGAATAAAGGCTCTATTAGAATCTCATCTCTGCGTGGGAAGGAGCGGTTTGGACGAGGCTCACGCTGTCTGTGCTGAAACAGGCGGTTTTCCATTAGGGGCTGCGCTGCTTCCTAGGCAATCTGTCAATGACATGCGCTAACTCTGGGTTTGCGCTGGAGGCTGCGGTTGCTAGCGGACCGGGAGGCTCTGGAGCCTTCTCCCTGGGCAGGGGCCGCCGGTCAGGACCCTCCTTGCTCTTCTTGACTTTGCCAAGCTCAGAGCAGCCAGTCGTTCCTGTTCATCCCATCCATGGGAGCGTTCTTTATTACCCAAGGAAATTGAGGATGTCCAATAGTAAGGGAGGAATAAATCATTGTTCTCAGCTAAATGGAGTAGTGCAGATCTGCTGAAAATGCTGCCTTTTATCAACAGTGCAAATAATGAAGATTCCATGCGCTGAGAACAATGAAATGAGCCACTGCACTATTGATGGGGTATTTGTACAACTCTGTGAGTTATGTTTCAAAACCAGGCTCTATTAAAGATGCAGAACCCTTTTCAGAAGCAAAAAGACTAATATTGCTCTCCAAATAATTTATAAGTTTCTCCACAAGGCAAAAAAGCAAAGTCGTCTGGAAGCAGGCTATCGTTTCGGGTTTCCTGTTGTCTGTCAGGGCCTCTGCTCCGTGGGGCTCACACCTGAGTCTGGGTGCAACCCTCTCCCACCCGCAGCATGGCGGGAGGGCCGCAGCCCAGGGGATGGCGGGGGGGCAGTGGGTGGAGGCGGAGCGTCCACACTTTCTTGTTCACAGTGTCCAGGCCTGCTACTGCCCCACTTCAGCCAATTGCAGCCATTGCAGCACCACTGGGTGCTGGGAGAATGAAATCCACTGGGAATCAAAGCAGCCTACGCTTTACAGAACTCTCGTGTGCACCAGAACTTTGGCAGTTGTTCTCATGCCCAGCGATTTTGCAGCCACCCTGCCCCTCGGGGACATTTGCCTAAGTCTGAAGACATGTTTGGTAGTCACCGCTGGTGGCAAGGGGGTGCTGCTGGGTAGAAATACTCCAGAAAGTGGGAGCCAGGAACATTGCTAGCCAGCCCACCACACACAGAATAGCCCCCCACAGCAAAGAATGGTCTGGTCCAGAACTCTGGCCTAGAGTCACTGTTTCATTTCTCCCTCCAGTCCCGAGGATCCTGCTGGCTAAGTGCAGGGGAGGAGGGACCTGGCAATAAGCCACGGAGCCTCCACCTGTGACACCAGGCTGGTTAGAGAGCTCTGAGTGAAGGCGCCAAGGAAGCACCGCCATGTTAGCCCAGAGCTACTTCAGGGGGCCCAGCACCCCCTGGGATGCAGCCCTTCAAAGGCAAGAAGCCTGTAGGGTGGTGGCTAAGAGGGCGTCTCTAGATGGTTGTTTTGGGTTCAGATCTGGGTTGTACTGTTGCCTTGCTCTCCAACCAGAACGTCTACGCATGTCTGACTAATCTCTCTGCGCTCCCTTCCCGTGCAATGGGAGTAATAAGTGCACACCTGCCTCCCAGGCTGCCGTGAGTATTAAATGAGCTCTCCACGCAAAGCACTTACGGCAGCACTGGCACGTGGCTCGATAACTGGAGGCTATTATAATTAGTAACACTGACGATGATGAAGTTGATTGAGAAATGCGCGAACGTGCTCATGTGTAAGGCTAAGTCAGAACATGAGATGCCGGATCGCACGCCTGTTACATCTGCATAGGACCAGGAAAGACGTGCGACTCTATTAGATGGTGGGTTAGGGTATAGACATGTGGATATCTTTTAGCTTTTGAAAAAGAAATTACATGCTAGTATAACTAAAAAACAAATAGCATAAACACATAGCAGGACTCTTCACAAACAAATCACCAACATTTTAGTCTTACTTGGATCTGTGTTTATTCGCAGAAAGAGAAGCAGGTCTATGCTCTCCCCAAGGAGCCTGCAGTGGCTTCGCCAAGTGCAGGAAGGAGAGCCAGTGTGGAGCAGGGACTGGCCCTGGCGGGAGTTAAGATGAAGGGACACTGGGGAGGGTTTTTAGGTAGAAGGGTGGCCAAACCCAGCAGCCTCGGCCTGAACAGACCCTGGATCTTCTCAAAGCCATGGGCCCAAACCACACAACCAGCAACAGAAGCTTCAAGAACAGGTCAGAGCAGGGACCGCCAATAAAAAAGAGGGGTCACGCTCAGCCCAGGCCTTCCTCAGGTGGGGTCTGGACTCCTGGAGGGTCTTGTCTCATCTCAGCACTGGCTAGTTCTACAGTCTGAGAAAGACACAAAACCTTCCTAGATCTCAGATGTCAGCATATGTCAGGAGTTCACCCCCCCAACCCACTCCCCAGTCATGACAATCAAAAATGTCCCTGGGGAGGACAAAAGCATGCCCTCACCCCTGTGGAGAACCACTGAACTGGAGCATCTCTAGGACATCTTTGGCCCTCAAACTTGAAGATCATGGAAACAGATTCGTATTTCCAATGAATGTCAGAGATGCAAGCAGATTTCTGTAGGTCACTGCTTTGCCAACAGAGGCAGGGCCTGCTCCCGAAAACTCTCAGACTGTTTTGAGCCACAGAAACTCCTGAGCAGATCTGGTGAGGATGACCAAGAAACATCAAAGATAGAGCGATGAAACACGCAGCGTTAGAAAATGCCGTACCCAAGGACTCCGGGCAGAGATAACAGGCTCTGGAAAATCCCGTTAGGTGGGAAGGACAGCTTGATGTCAAAGATGTACGTGAGAGTCAGAATATATTTTTAACGAAATGTAGGAATAGAAAATTTGCATTATTCCTCAATTGATATATTAATTTATGTGGCATGTGCTTCTAAATATATATGAGTAAATGCATTCATAAATAGCAAGAAACCCAACAATGCCAAGAATTAAAACCCCTCCCTGGCCACACTTTTCTTTCTCACTTAGCAATATATTAATCCTTGAACAATAACACATGTCAGTAAATAACAGTCTGTGGAACATGAAATGTTAAAATCATTCTCAGTAATGTGTGTCTTCCCTTGAATCCGACCTGGGCCATAATGGATTATTTTCCTCCATTTCTGGATGTGCATGTTTCTTACGTCTATTTTAAAACCCTTGGGTTCAAATATACCTTATTACATTTTAAAGTCTTTGGGTTGTAGCAGAAAGATGTTCTGCACTATAAAACATAGAGTATAGTTGGGGTTTGATGGGTTTGCTTCTATTTTCTACCCCACAAAACGCTTTCTAAATGCCATTAAAATTTAGCATACACTATAATAGCCAAGCTGCATTTGTTCCATGTTTAAGTCAATTGACTCCTGAGTTTTATTTCTTCATATACATCAAATCAAATAAAGTTGTTGCTATGACTGGAGGTGAGAACATAGATGCCACTGCCGCGGAGACAGGTCCCTGCTGCCTGCGTGGAGGGCTGGCTGGGTGTGGGAGAAGCTGTGGGATAGGGGAGCAGTTTTGCTGCTGTGGGTCTGGGAAAGAGAAGTGGCCCAGGGCCTGCAGCAGGGACTGATGTCACCAGTGGGCCGAGGCAGTGGCTGAAGTGCCTTCAGCCCATATGAGACAAGCCTGTCAGGGAATAAGCTGGAATTTGGTTCCTAGACACTCTCCTAAGTAGCACTGTGTTGAATAAAGAATGAACCGTACCCAAAGAGAGGTCTAGCCTTTGCCCTGGGCTCCTGAGGGTGATCCCTAAGACAAGAGTGTCTCTGTTTGGAGCTTTGGGCCTATCAGAGAGTCTAACGATGTGATAACGGGGTGTGTTTTAACTCTGTGGTGTCAGCTTGACCTGGCAGGGGCTGGAGACTGGAGGCAGACATGTGTGCCAAGTGTCTGCCCTGGGTCTGGGACAGGGTGAGTGCTCATTGCCATAGGCTTGGGATGCTTACCCTCGTAATGGCTCAGAAGTAGGGGAAATAGCAGGAGAGTGCTCACCGGTTCAGTTTAGACCTGAATCCCAGGCATCAGATCTCCCAGTATTTCTCCAAAGGAGCCATCTCAGCCCCTGCCCAGAACCAGGCGCAGGCTGAGGACACAAGAGCCGGTGTCAGCGGCAAGGTGCTCGGCAATGCTGAGCGGCCTCACCAAAGGAACATGCAACCACCCTAATGTGTTATGACAGGAAGGAAGCACAAATAAACATAATAAATCTGGCGGAATGGCCATTATGATGTAGAATCTGAGCAGAGCTGGGGACGGGGCAGTCGGGTCTCCTTTATGTCAAGGGAGCTTACAGCTCTTTCGTTTTACCTGGGGCTCTGTTCTTTACAGCAAATTGGACCTTTCGCTCTGAAAGAAATAATTACTCTCCGAGGAGAAGAGAGCTGGTCATGAATGCTGATATGACACACAATGTCACCTTGCCAGTCAAAAGAGGCTCCAACTCCTCAGTTTGGGTCCTGTCCAACTCCCCGTCTCTTTCTCATAATGGAGGTCACCTCTCTATAGAATTTGTTGATGATCTCTAAAATGACAAGTTAGAAAGCGCCTGTCAGCAGGATATTTTTTTTAAGAGGGAAGAATGGCAAAGGGATGAAGGCAGCAGAAGCCACAGGGCGAGGAGAAGGGAAGGGGCCCAGAGACTGAGCCAAAGGTCGAGTTTTGCATAACCAGAAGCCAGGGTGACTGTGAAGTTCCATCCAAAATTAACTTCTGGAACCAATGACCCAGACGGATGGGCCAAATCAGAAATGGGTTGCTCTCCCTTGTCCATTTCAGGGACAGAACCCACAGAGAGAGCTCGGGAAGCCAGCAGCTGAGCCGGCGGGTCACTGCAGTCTCACATCAATGCACGGCTGGTGCTGGCACTCTCTGCCACTCGGGGTCCAAGAGCCTTCACTTCAGATGCGTACACTTAGATGCTGACTTGCCTGGGGAAATAAAAATATCCACAGCCGTGCCACTGAAGACACATCGGTGGGGTGGGCAGAGCTGAATGTTATCATTAGCTCTCTGCAAGAAGAGAGCATCTACTTCATCTGCTGCAAGTCGTCTGCAGAACAGGGAAATATTGGCCCTGGTGGTTGTAAATAATTCCATTTGCTGAGAGTCCAGGAAAGAATTCTAGCCACGTGCACACTCAACCAGTGCCTATGTGGGGCCACAAAGCTATTCTGAGCTTTCTCCATGGCAAACTGCCGCCTTGGAGAAGCAGTCCCTGGAGAGGAAGGAGGAAGGGGGATGCTTCCCCTCCAGGTTCCCACCAGCAGAGGAGAAGGTGGTTCCTTCCTCCAGCTGTAACTTCCCCCATCACCACTGCCACCCCATAGGACCCGGCCCATGGCCTCTGTGTCACAGGCTGACCACCAAAGACTTTGTTTCCATGTGGAAACCCACTCCGAGGTGTAGCTTGGTGGAACTAGGCAATAGCAAACAGGCAAGAGGAAAGCAGGCAAGCTAGAATCTAAGGTATGTGCTTGGCATGGGGACAGAGATGTGTCGAGACATTGCCTGTGTCCTTAAGGGGTCATAAGCCCACTTCCTGAGAGAACTCCCCAAGTCACTCGCCTTCTGGGTGCTGATATAAATTTGACATCCATTCGGCAAATATTTTCTGAGCTCCACATGCTGGCTACTGTGCCAAGGACACCAGGTTCACAGAGAAAAAGCAGAGTCCCAGAGAAGGAGGGAGGACAAAGTCATCATGGCACAGTGGGCTGAGCACGTGACAGTGCCAAGTGAGCTCTGTGGGTGTGGAGGACACTCACAGGTATGGACTCGGACCCAGGAAGCTGGGAACTGTGCAAGTGGAGCGGCCTCTGGACCAGAATAGGTGTTTGCCCACAGGCAGCGCTTTCCGTCCACCCACTGCCCTGGCTGAGCCAGCTCCCCTGCTCCCTCCAATCACTAGAAAAGCAGAATTCTGCACCGTATGTGTAGCTTTCCCAGAATCGTTTTACTGGGGAATAAACCCAGAGCTGAAGTCTCAAGCCAGTGGAAATAGGAGCTACCTGTTTGGGCTAGAACTGCAACTAGAGTCTTATGGAGCACCCAAGCTGGAGGGAGAAAAGGGGATCCTCCTCACCAAGGGGGTCCCAGGAGGAGACCCAACAGCTCCACCCCGCAGGGCTGCCCTGCCTGCCAGGGTGCCCAGGCAGGCCCACACCCAGGCAGCGGGCCCTGGCAGAGAAGATGCTTGGCTGCACACTTATACTTTCAGAAGCATAAAAAAATAGGTCTGAGTTTATTTTTTTAATATGAACAGGAGGTTTTAATCAGAACAAGAGAGAGGAATTCCTTCCCAGTAATAGCCCAGTAATAGCACTTCCTAAAGTAATGAGATTTCAGTATTCAACAATAAAATGTGATCTATTTAGGATTCAGGGAAATAAAACTCTAGAGATAATTTTAGGGCGATTTTCTGATGCCTGAATTGGTGTTACAAGTTCAGACCATTAAGCCCATCCCTGGGGTGGCAGCCAAGTGCTTGCTGCTGAAGGCCTCCTCCACAGAGGGCCACCTTTCCCACGGCCCCCAGGGATCACAGATCAGTCCTCATGGAGCCCAGCCTCCAGGCCTAGAGTGAGGTTGGCCGGATGTCATGACTGCTCCCTGGGATTGGGCTCCTGAGAAGGTCATGGGAGGAGCAGCTCAGCCCCAGGGTCGCCTCCCCATCCTTCCTCATCAGCCACTCTTAGCTGTGCTCGTTCACCACAGACCCCCACCACCTCCCACTCTGTCACATCCCCCTCACTGGACTGGTTGGAGAAAGCAGTTTGACAGGTGGCTCATTCATTCATTCATTCAATAAATATATACTGAGCACCTGTTTTGTGCCACAGATTCTGACAGATTCTAGAAGCACTGCATGCGATGTTTTGACTGGGCTCATCCAAGCACCACAGACAGGGACCCAATCTTTGCAGCCCCACAGCCTCATTGGGACACCCTCTCCCACGGCCCAGAGAACATCCTGTTACTCCTTTATGTCTCAGCTTCAACGGCCCTTCCTCAGGGATGTCTCCACCCTCCATGTCTGCTGCAGTAGCCTCCTTCATGCCTGCCTTATAGCAGGAAGCTGCAGGACCATCGTGCACTCATCTGATAGATGAGAAACCCAGGAAAGCAGGGACACCATGCTGGTCTTGCTCCCTACAGTGTCCCTAGGACGTTGCCCAGCACCTGCATAGAGTCAGCACTAGATGAGCATTTGGTTATGAATGAATGAAGTGACTCTAGCATCATCCCATGATGGGGAGCACTGGCTAGGGAGACCATAGTTTCAAGATTCATGTGGAAAATCTGCTCTCCCCCATGTGCCACCCTGGGAAAGGCACTGGCTTTTCTGAACCCCAGCTCCTTTCTGTAAGCTGATGGACTAGATAAGCATCTTAGTGATGTTATGGTTCTGTGACTCTCCACCAGGCATCTGTCCCCAGATGCATCCCTGTGATACTCTGGACTGCTGTACCTTTGAGAGGGGCTAGCAAGGCAGAGCAGCGTTAGGGAGAGTACATCTACAACAGATCATTGGAGACACAACCCACGCTGGCTGGCTGACTGCAGCGCTGCCACACTCCACACTCATGGAGTGGCAGCGACACTGGTCCCTGCTGGGGCCAGCCTGGCCGCATCACAGCCAAGAGGAGACACACACCAGAGCTCCTCCTCCCACACTTGATGGGCCAAAAATAGACCTGCTAATCACAGGGTTTAAATCCTTCTGAGGGTCCCAGAGGCAATCGCATAGCCGATCGTACCGACGTCACCCATCCTGTGAAATATCACTCACTAGCAGGAACCAAACCACCTGATTTGCTATCCTGAAAGCCAGAAGATAGTGTAAAAGGAAGGATTAAGTGAAGTTCAGCTGACAGATGATGTTTTACAAAAGGTCACCCCAGATCATTCCTCCATTCATTATTTATTAACAACCTCTGAGACACGAGCGTTACATCAAATGTCCAGCACTGAGAAGATGATAAAGTAATATTTTATAGCTGGAGGCCTCTTAAAGGTGTTAACAAAAAGCTTACAAAGTGATTTCAATGAGTTACAAAATAATTTATTAAGAATTCACTGCAGCTGAACATTAAAAGAGATATTAATCACTATGTGAAATGGATGCAAGAAAAACAGCCCAGCCCTGTCCATGAATGATACAATGAGTGAGTGCCATGTTCCCATTGATTTAGCACTTGGGTCAGACAAGGGTACTGTACGTACTACTCACCTTTCACACATTTCAAACTTGGCATAATGTCCCCTTTAAAACAATTCGTCAAAATCTTTCTCCTTCTATAAAGAGCCTTCTTTAGCTAGGTGGGTTGGCAAAAATAGTCATGTCTGACTAATTGTCTTTGCCCCATACCCACCAACTCTACCCAAGTCCATCAACTCTATTCAAGTCTACTAACTCTACCCAAGTCTACTAACTCTATCCAAGAACACTAACTCTATCCAAGTTCAACTTTACACAAGTCCACCAACTCTACCCAAGTCCACCAACTCTACCCAAGTCTACTAACTCTATCCAAGAACACTGACTCTACCCAAGTCTACCAGTTCTATCTAAGTCCATGAACTCTATCCAAGTCCACTAACTCTATCCAAGCTCACCAACTCTACCCAAGTCCACCAATTCTACCCATGGCTACCATTTCTACCATTGCTACCAGCTCTACCCAAGTCTACCATTTCTATCCAAGTCCACCAACTCTACCCATGCCCACCAATTCTGCCTAAGTCCACTAATTCCACCCAAGCCCACCAACTCTACCCCATTCTACTAGCTCTATCCAAGTCCATCAATTCTACCCAATTCAACTAAGTCCACCAACTCTACCCAAGCCCACCAATTCTAGCCAAGTCCACCAACTCTATCAAAGTCCACTAACTCTACCCAAGTCTACTAACTACCATGCCCACAATTCATAAAAGAAATGCTAACAAGTCAGAATAAGCATAAGTTACAAAGTAATGTGACTAGGATGAGAAGCAGGTAGAGGACATGTGTTATGCCCTTGTGAAGACACTTGGTCATTTTCACATAGGTGTTACTATTGCAAATAGGTCTCCTGGCCCTGCCCAAATATAGCTAAAAGTTTCAGGTTTGGTTTTATAAGACATATGGATTATGGCCTCTGCATTTGAGGACAATTAAACTCCTAGAGTACGAGTACAGCTATCAGAGATTCTTCCCCAAAGAAGAGCCAAGACAGAGGGCAGCCCCAGAGCTTGAGGAATCAAGTGAGAGATGCAGAAAGAGGAGAAAGAATTGAGAATCAAAGATGATTAATATACATGGACCCGGTTTGGAGGAAACTTATGTAACTTGCTGAGCAGATGAGGTGGGGTGATCCCCACCAAGGGAATTTTCACCCCAAATCCTATTAACTAGTAGCAAGCTCTCTCTTGCATAAGAAATTGATTGCCATACATAAAAGTTTAATGTACCCCTAACCTTCCAGGTTAATATTTATTGCATCAAATGAGATTCACCTTGACTTTTTAAAAAGTCAAGCTGTGGAAAAGTTGTTTAGGTGACTAGGTACATAGCACCTGTATTCGGTTTCTTCTACACAATAAATAAGGAGAGTCACCAAAGTCCTTGACAGGAGAACATGTGGTTTCTCAGTCGTCCCAGGCTTCTCCAGCCTTCCTTCTTAGCCGGCTCTAACTCACCCGTCAGGACGATTACCTCTATAAAGACTCTATCTTCTAATAAGTTTACATTCTAAGATATGAGGGGTTAAAACTTCAACAGATGAATTTTGGGGGACACAAATCAACCGCTAACAGCTAGGAAAAGGGGGTGTACCCTATTAACATGGAAGCCGGGACTCAACACGGAGGCCACAATACCCTTGCTTAAAGTTTCTCTGCTTGACTCCTCATTCCATGAGTCCGGGGACCAAATCTGTCTCTTCCGCCTCTGTATCCTCAGTACCGTGGATGGGCCTGGCCTGAGCCAAGAGTTCAATAGATACTTATTGAACAAATGAATGAATGTATGTTCTGAGAGAACTGAGGACCCATCCTCATCGTTCAATCCAGTGATGACAGCATGTTATGATGAAGGGTCACAAATTCTAAGCAAATATGGCATCACTCCTATTTTGCTGTCAAAGGCAACCCTTTGGCCAGGCTGACAGGCAGCAACTGGAGCTATTACTAAGTCCTCTCGCGAGTGGTATTCCTTCTCCAGGAAGAAACATCCAGAATAATTCGCTAACACCCACAGCCCCACCTTCCAGGGGCAAATCCCATTAATAGTGGTTGGTGTACCAGCCACCCGGGAACTTCAGCTGAGCATGGACAGATTTATGTGCTGCAGAAAACGACCCTATTAAGTCCAGCAGTAAACTCCTTTCATCCCAGCCGCCATGTGCCCTGACTGCCAAGTGGGTGCAGACAGAGCTGGGGGAGAGAAGGCGGCAGGCGTGTCAGGAGAGGGATGGCCTCTTGTTTTCAACATACCTTCTTCCGTGCCACAAATCACCACACCTGAGTGGGCCAACACTGCTGGACCACTCTGCCAGGCTAGGTGAGGACAAGGACAGAGGGGGTGACGAGACAGAGAGAAACAGCTTCAGGAGCATATAGTCTGGGGGAAAATGCACAAAGGCCGTGAGCACCTGCCATGCTCCTGGCACAGTGTGGGCAGACTGTGGTGTGTCGTCCGACCCCAGAACAGTCCTAGAATGTGGGTGGTGTCATCCCCCTCTTACAAACAGAAAACTGAACTTTGGGGAAATTAAGTCACTTGACCAAAGTCACATGCTGGTAAACAGCAAACCTGAGATTTGAAGCTGGTTCAAAGGAGTACAAAGTCCACCTTCTCAGGCCCATACTTCACCACCTCAGCGCAGGGGTCCTTGGGGACATGGCTGTGGAAGGAATTGCCTTCCAAACCTGCCTGGTGGAGAGTTCGAGCTCCCACGTTAACGGGGTGCACCCCCCCTTTTCCTAGCTGTTACACAGGTTGAGTTGTGTCCCCTGACATTCATATGTTGACTTCTTAACCCCCAGTATCTCAGAATGTAAATTTATTAGGAGATAGAGTCTTTATAGAGGTAATCAAGTTAAAACGAGGCATTGGGGTAGACCCTAATCCGATATGACTGTGTCCTTATAAAAAAGAGATTTGGACACGGATGCACACGCAGGGAGAACGCCATGTGAAGGTGAAGAGAGAGGGGTGATGCTTCTACAAGCCAAGGAACGCCAGAGCTTGGCCGCACACACTGGCAGCTGGAGCAGCAGCTCGGCACAGATCCCCCACCAGCCCTCGGAAGGAACCAACCCTGCTCCCACCTTGATCTTAGACTTTCACCCTCCAGGATGAGGCAATGAATTTCTCCTGTCTAAGTCACTCAGTTTATGATACTTTGTTATGGCAGCTCTAGCAAACTAACCCACTAGCTCTGAAAAACTCCACACAGGCCCTGTTCAAAAGAAGGGGTGAGTTTTTTTCTCCCCTGCTTATCATGCGAATGCCCGTGGCTTCCCTTTCAGAGCTTGTATTCCAAGAACACAGGCTGCGGGCAACACACCCTCTCTAAGGAAGCCACTACCTTTGGGTATGGGCCACCAGCTCATTTGCAGACTGCCACTCCTCTACAAATAACAATGGTCAAAAATGTTTCTTGCCACAAAAGAGCTAACAAAAATTGCAAAAGAAAAGTAAGAAGAGAGAAATTAATTCTAAGCAAAGGCTTCAAAAAAAGGTGCCATTGAGCTGGGCTGTGTGTCGAAGGATGAGGAGGACTCTGTGAGTCGGTGGGGGCTGGGGGACAGTTGCCTGGGTCTGCTGCAGTCTGGCTGATTGGACCCAACATGGGGCCAGCAGAAAACCAGAGGGCAGGTAGTCTCCAGCCTCTTCCAGAGCACAACTTGGCAAGGCTAGCAATTGCCTTTTCTGTCCTGGGAAAGGGGCCACCCAGCTGCCTGACTCTTCTGTGAAGCCTGGGACCCGCTGCAGCTTCAGCATACCCATCTCAGGCCTTCTACAGCCCCTGCATGTGGCACAGGGACAGGGAAAGGGTGGCTGCCCACTGACCCCTGGTGTCCCCAGAGTCTCACTGGAAAGGGATCGCCTGGCACACACTACTGATAACAGAGCTGTATAGCCAGAGCGAGAGGAAACAATACCATGGAGAACTCCCCAGACTGTCCCCTGGAGCCCTCTAGACACAGGTGGACCTACTCCACCCCAAGCTCTGTAGCCAGGGCAAGCCTCCTAGAACTTTCTAGAAGGGAGGTTTCCACTTCCCAGTGTGCCTTGTGGGCTGTTGTAGGGTGAGATTGCACAGCCAAAGCTGCTAGGCTCAGGACCCCTGGGGGCTGCAGCTCCTCTGCTTCCTTCTCAACTGCCTTCTTCGGCATCAAAAACAAGCCCCTTGGCATGGGGCTGAGGAGACAGAGCCGGGGCAACCTGCCTGTTCATAAACAACACGTTTCACAGCAAGGAGCTCTAGTAACAAGACCCCGAGGCCTCATTTGGTCTGGAAACAGCAGTACTTCCCCTGACCACACGCCTGGCCAGTCACATGAGGGTGGCTGGCTGACAGAGACAGAGGCTGCAAATCACTTTCTCTTGAAGGAGGAGGAAGGAAAATACATCTATATTCAGCACCTCAGGCTCGTGCAGGCTCACAGAGGTACCCGAGCCTGAAGAGGAGGGTCTGAGCTCCGTGATGAAGGAGCGGTGAGGCAACGCCAGCCAGGCTGGGGTGGCATCAGGGCAGGCAGGGGTCTCTGGGCCTCCCGGAGGAAGGATGAAAACTCTGCACCACCTGTGGCCCCACCACAGCCTGCATTGGGTGCTGGCCACCTAGGCATGCCTATATCAATAAAAAATACAAACAGTGTAAAAAGTCATCAAGCAGAGATGAGTTTATTACTAATTATGAGAAGCCTGACATGCTCTGACTTCTCATAAAATAAATGAAGTCCATTTTTAATGTCTGCTCCTGTGACTTCTAGATAATAGGCAAATTTACTTCAAGGTCACATCTCATTTATCAAGTTAAGCTTTTTAGCTACAGATTCAGAAAAGCAACCGAAGAGCCCACCTCCCCGGCACCAGTGAGCAAAAACACAAGGGCCTGGGCTTTGTGCCACCCCCTTGTGAACACTGATCACGACCTTTCTGATTAACCCCTTTACTGCCAAATGGAAGGACTCAGAGGAGCCTGGACAAGTGCTCTCTGTGGTCACTAGCCCTCCAAACAGCTGGGCTTGGACCTTCATTTTGAAAATGGGCCCACAGATCCCCTAACCCTGACCCCAGCACACGAACAGGTCCTAAGCACAGTCCAGAAAACACAGCGCCCTGTCTGCAGCTGTCCAGAGAGCTGTGGAGCGTGAAGACGGTCTTCCAGGGAAGACGGTGGTCTCCCGCCTCACTCTGGGTGGGGAGGGACCCTGGGGGCAGGGACTCCAGGCTCCAGTACCCGGCACCCTGCTCAGACACTGAATGGAAATCCTTCCCAAGGACTTCCCCAAACCAAAGGGAGCATGCTGCATAGAAAGCTCTGGAAGCACTAGCTTACAAGACCCTGAGGAGGAAAAACACACACTGATGAGGACATTTGCCTGTTCAAAAATAATAAAAACAAAAACAAACAAATCAGAACTCCTTCTATGGCTTTCAGGGCACTTTAGATAGAGAAAGAATTTTTAGGGTGGCTTAGAGAGACCCATTCAAACTCATCCCTCTAAGCTTCCTCTGTACTCTCTCACGTTTGTTGGGTGAGAGAATGACCACCCCTATGAGAGTGAATCATTATCCCCACTTTACAAACAAGGACATGGAGAGCTCAGAGAGGTTAGGTGATTTGCCCAAGGGTGCCCAGCAGTGAGGCAACTCAGCTCGTCCCTTCCCTGCCCCTCCACCAGCTCACTCCCTCCTGAGCCAAAAAGGACAAGGCTGGGAAGGGAGGCTGGGTTTGGAGCTCTTGGTAACTGCTGCTCCCTGCAGTGTTGGGGGAGGAAGACTTGAAAGAAGGAAAGGGAGTGTGGAGGACCCCCAGATGCATCCTCTCCCCACTAGCTGGGTGCCCCACGAAACTGGATAACATCACAGGGCCCTTGGTTTCGTCCTCAAATTCTCTGAGCCAAGAAATCCACCAAAGCATCAGTAGGGTCTGTGCATGTCAATATCTACCACCTGGGCCCAGAGATGCCAGGATGAACGAACTCTAGGGAGCCTTTGCTCCAACTAGGCAGGAAAGCAATGTGAAGAAGGAAGAAGAAAGAAGGGAGAGGAGCTGCAAAGATGGAGATGTGGTGCCGAGTGTAGAAAATCACAGCAACAGCTGGTGTGAACCAAGGCTCATTCAGGGCTCAAGGCTTTACAGACATCTCATCAAATCCTCACCAACCTCTGGAGGCAGGTGCTGCACTGGCCTGAACACAGGGAAGCCATGGCTCAGAGGAATTGAGTCATTTGTCATTCGTCAGTCAGTAAATGGAAGAGGCAGCATTTGAACTTGTATCTAAATGACTCTGAAGGCCCGGTTCTTAATCAACGCTCTGTCATTTCCCTACAAAAGCAGCCACTAGGAATGGGGCAGACTGGGCACCTACAGAGCTGAGCCCTGGTGTGCTGGAGGGCCCCCTGTGCACAGGCAGCCTGCTGACAGCCATAGGTTAGGGGTGCTACATTCACCCAGATTTGGGGATTTGAGGAGGAGGTGGTAGTAGTCACTCGCGCACATTTCTAAATTTCCCTGAACCACCCATGGGTTCTACTGTGTAACTCCAGGAGGAAGAAGCTCTGAGGCTCTGGGAAAACATCTTTCAAAAGGCAGGTCTCACTCAAGATCACACGGTGTGGCTCAAACTTCAAGATGGGGCTAAAACAGTATCAGCAAAAGCCCAGTGCCAGTCTGGAACACTCCATAGTGTGTGCTCAGGTGTGGTGCATGGCAGCACCTGGCCTGTCTGCCACGGGCATCTGGGCCCTGGCCCAAAGCCTCCATGGAGACATTGGAAACTGCCTTGGAGGGTACACCCACCTTCACAGGCAAGTCCATCCGGGATAAAGGCACAGGGAGCTTGGGGCTCTCCCAGTTGTGTAAGAACGCCCCCAACCAAAGCAACAAGTCTGCTGAAGCAAGGGGCACTGCAGGCTGTGCCCACCCCTCCCACACCTGGCGATCATCCTGCCCCTAGCAGCCCCAACATGGAGTTGCCACTGTTGCAGCAGACTCTGCTCAAGCTCTTGCCAGCCTTCCAGACGGTGGGTGAACCTTTCTGTCCACAGACTATGCACAGTGATGCCACACCCAGATCCTCCAGAGGGAGAAGAGGGGACAATGGAGCTAGCCATGCAAAATCTGCAGCAAGAGTATTCTAGGCAGAGGGAAGGGCATGTACAAAGGCCCTAGGGTGTGACTAGATGTAGTGACCCCAGGAACCAGCAAAGAGGCCAGGCTGGCTGGAGCCAAGGGGGCAGGAGGGAGCCTGTGGAAGGTGAGGCTGGAGTGCAGGGCTGACCAGGGAGAGCCATGAGGCCACGGGCAAGAGTTTGGATTTTAGTCTAGCTGTAATAGGAGCCACTGGAGCATGCTAAGGAGGGAAGTATTAGGATCTGGTGCATGTATTTAAAGAATCACTCTGATGCTGAGTGGAGGATGGATTGCCAGAGACTCAGCAGAGGGCTCTGCAGTCAAGGTGGAAAGTAGTGGATGGGCTTGAGCTATATTTTGGGGATAGAGCTGTCCAGGTTGGCAGAGTGATTAAATGAGGAAGAGCAGGAAAGGCAGAAATTCAGGATGACTACTCCTTGGTTTTTAGAGGAAATTGATGGATGGGTGGATGGATAGAAAAAATTTGGAAGGAATGTGTTTGGTGGGAATTTAGAAAGAGCTCAGGTTCACTTGTATTAAGTTTGGGAGGCCAACTGGACACCCAGAAGGAGATGATAGGTGCTGGATACAGGAATCTGGGGTTTGGGAGAGAGGTCAGAGTTGGAGATATGATAAATTGGGGGGTTATCAGCATAGAGGTGGCATTTGGTGCCTAATGTGCCAAATGGGTCAGGCACAAAGAGCAAATGCCATCCCTGTCCTCACATAATTTATTGTGTGATTAAGACCTCTGTGTTACAGACGAGGAGACTGTGCCTTTAAGAGATGAGGTAATTTGACTCGACAGAGCCCACAGGTGACCTAGGCTGCCTGCCAAGGTTCTGACCACTGAGTTCTGTGTCTTCATCCCCTTCACCGGATGGTAGAGGCTGGTGACTTCTGAGTGTCTCATACAGCACCTGGAACCTACAGATGCTCCATGGACATCAGTGGACATACCAATTAATTGCATTAATCCCTGGGGGTGGAGGAGGGTCACTCTGGACCTCTCTGTCTGTCCCTCAATGAGGCTGGCTCACTTGGAGGGAGAAGAGATATTTGTACCAGATTCTGGAGTCATGGGTTAAGTCATAGGGAGGAGGTAGAACTTCCCTTCAACCAGAGGTCCCCCTGCAGGGGCTTATGCAGGAGCGGGGGCTGTTGAACTGAGGCCAGGAAGCCCAGAAGACATGTGGCTTGTTACAATTTATTTTAAAAACTCATTTCTTGGGAAGGGGATCATGGGTAGGTGGGCTGCCAAGGAGTCTGCCCTAGAGGGCACCTTCAGAGACAAC
Source organism: Cheirogaleus medius (assembly GCA_008086735.1). Classification (NCBI taxonomy): domain Eukaryota; kingdom Metazoa; phylum Chordata; class Mammalia; order Primates; family Cheirogaleidae; genus Cheirogaleus; species Cheirogaleus medius. Next base: position 2,670,183 of record VBSM01000529.1, on the reverse strand, counting down.
CCCACACCCAAACCTGGAGCTCCGACAGAGTCATCAACTCAGCCACTCTGTCTCCGTTAATGACCCAGCAAGATGCGAGCATCCAGAGGCTTTGTGCAGACAGCAGAACAAAAACACGTGGTGAAATTCAGAGCCTATCTGTCTCGTGGAGTTCACAGCCTGAGGAATCTTCTCCAGACACGCCCATGATCAGACCTCCAGGACGATAAAAGTAACGCCCTGTCCCCTGAAGGGAGCTGGTGAGCCCAGGGTCACAGTCACTGGAGGGAAAGACCTAGACTGACATAGTCACCACACAAAACCCTTTCTCTCTCCCCCTCCTGCTTTTCCTTTTCCCCTGCCCCTGTTCTCCTCTTCCTTGCTTCCTTTCTCTCTCCCTGTTTCCTTCTGTCCTTCCTTTCCTCTCTCCCAGGATCCCAGCCCATCCGCAGAGGGTGAGCAGCCACTCATCTCATCCGCATTGACTCCTGTCTCTGCTGCCCTGGACTTGGCGTTTTCCTGATGGTTTCAATTTTCTGCTCTCCGCATCCCTGTTTTATGGCAGTTGCATTAAAAGCGGGAACATATCACTTTGCTCTCTTTTGTATAAAAACTCCTTCTCACTTGTGTGTGCTCTCAGCGCTGCCTTCCTCTTGGTCAGAGGCTCATGATTTGGTAGTAATAACACTCTGTTTATACTTTCCATAAATGTCAGGCCCAAATAATATACTGCAATCGTATCTTATCCTGCAACACAGGGATTTATGCAGAGCTCCATGTGCAGAGCTAAAAGGCTTCCCAAATGACTCTCGCTCCTTGAAGGCCCTCTGACTGGTCTCACCCTGACCAGACAGGTAGACAAAAGGGGCCAATGCCCTGGACAGAAAACAGAATGTGTTTCTCCAGTCTCCATGTCTGAGTTCATCACCCCATGAGTCCTGCCTCCCGGGGAAGCTGGGCTCAGGGCACAGCCATAGTCAGAGCCCTGTGTGTGCTCAGTCGTTGATCTGAGGTCCCTATTGCTGTTTATGTGAAAGGAGGACTTTCCTGGATGATAGGACTTGCTTCCTCCTTGGCCAGTGACCTGTGAGTCCTGGGAGGTGCCATGGCCCTTTCTAACAGAGCAGGCTCATGTATCCAGTCTGTACTTGGGCCGGGTCAGGAGCCTGCAGGCATTTCAGGCCATTTCTGCTCAAGCTCCCACCTGGCTGTTTCTAGCTCCTGAGTGCCTGGTGCTGCACCAGGATTAGAAGGTGGAACAGTTCACCAGTGCTGCACAGCCCGCAAATGAAAGTAATTCCTCAGACCCCAGGATCTGTGCCTGGGGAAAGCATGAAGCCACTTGGATTCTCTCCCTGCGGAAATGCTAACTTGGGCAGGTGGCCCTGTCTGGGTCAAGTCCTGGGGGTCACACTGCCCAGCCCCCACCATTCCCAAGTTTGTTATGAGCCTGAGGTCTGCCACCACCAAAATGCTCAAGAAGGACCTCAGAAGGGCAGAGGAGTGCCCCTTGGGGAAGCCCCAGCAGCTTGGGCCAGATGTGGGGACCCCATGCTGCAAGGCAGAGTCATATCTATAACCAGCAGCGTTCCCTCCTCTTCACCCTGAGGGAGTAAAAAGGGCTCTGGCAGAAGCTGGAGGGACGGAGACCTAAATCCAGGAAGTAGTCTCTTATGTGCAACGTGTGTGTGTTGTGCACACACAGGTACCCAGATGTTCGTACATGCATACCCACACATCATTATGATTTCCTTTATTTAAAAATACCCCACAATTGTATACCAACAATTTAATGTGAAGTTAGTTAGAAGTCCTAGAAGATAGATTTTGGCTCAGTATAAAGAAAAAAAATTGAAAATTTCTAACAGATCTTCCCAGAAAAGGAACAGGCTGCACAAGCAACTCATCACAGGAGGTTTTCAAAGGCCAGACAGCTGCTTCCACCAGTGATGGCACAGAGCCAAAGAGACTACACTTTTTCCACCTTAAATTCTTTCTGGACTAGAGAGGGCAAAATTAATAAAATAAAAGCTAACACTCAGGACTCATCTGGTCTGCAATGGTAGGATTGTGTCCCCGGGGGGCTCGGGCACCTGGAGGGTCTCAGAGACCATCTGCAAAGCAGCATCTCCATGTAGTTCCTTCTCCTGAGCACCTCCACTGGGCTCTAGGACACTGAGCGAGTCTGGCACCCACCATTCCTGCCGACGCGGGGTGCTCAGTGTGGGGCACGCAGGCGGGAGATGTGGGGGTGTATGCTGGGATAGAGAGGAGAGCAGGGGACACACGGGAGAAAGCATCCCTCCCAGGGGGCTGGGTCAGAGTCTCCCAAAGAGACCCCAGCCCAGCCAGAGATCCATGGGTGAGACACTGGGAAAGGTGTCCCCTGCTCTTTGCACTGAAGTTAGACCCCAATAGGGGCCCAAGCTGAGACCCCACCCCACTTCCCTTCAAGCAGAGGGTCCCCTTGCACTCACAGGGGCTTACACAGGAGTGGGAGCTGCTGGGCTGAGGCATGGGCCTTACCAGGGCTTACCTTGAACATGAGGTCTAGGCACATTTCGCTTCAGTACTGTTATGGGGCGTTGTAGGTGCATCTCGCTTTAGTACTATTATGGGGTATTGAAGTTCTAACCACCTGTGCCTACAAATGTGACCTTATTTGGATAGCAGGTCTTTGCCGATGATCAAATTAAAATGAGGTCATTAGAGTGGGCCCTAATCCAACACGGCTATCCTTATAAAAAAGGGAAATGTGTACACAGAGACAGACATGCACAGAGGGAGAATGACATGAGGACACAGAAAGAAGACAGCCATGTATATGGCAGGGAATTTCTGAGGCTCCCAGAGCCGGGAGAGGAGCATAGAACAGATTCTCCCCAATCCTCGGCAGGAACCAGCCTTGCCGACACCCTGATGTCAGACTTCTAGCTTCTGGAATTGTGCGACAATAAATTTCTGTTGTTTGAGCTACCCAGTGTATAGTCATTTGCTACGGCAGCCCCAGGAAACTAAAACAAGTACCAGCATCATGAGCAAACCAGCCTGATTCTGTCATCACTGTTTAGTTTGCAGAAAGAGAAACTGAGGCAGCCCAGGCGATATGAAGGCTTTGTCCCAAGTTACTCATGAAGATTTAGTGATGAGTGAGTGGCATGGGCTTTGGAATCAAAACTACCTGGGTTCAAATCCTACTGCACCACTTACCTCTGTGGACCTTGAGCAAGTACTTAGCCCCTCTGAATTAAAAAAATGGGATGATAATAGCATGTCCTTCATGGGAACACTGTGTAGACTATGAAGGAATGTGTGTAAAGCTATAGTATGGCACCTGGCACATAATAGTTGGCCAGTCTTTCAAATTAAATAAGAATAAATCTGACCTAGCACCCAGACAGTGCCTGACACAAAGCAGGACACCTGACATCCACTGGACCCCCGGTGAGGTGGCCTCGCTGCACTGCTGGGGGTTGGAGACGTTGCTTATGGCCCATCTGACTCTCTCCAAGCAGGACCATGACCAGCTCCACCCATGGAGGAGGAGGGCCCATGTGATGTAGTGCTCACGCCAGAATACCTTTGAGATGGGCTGGGGTGCAGTGACCAATCACATGGGGCCTCCAGACGCAGCTGGGAAGCTTGGCTCCCCCAAACAAGGCAGTTCCATGGAGAATTATGCTTGCCCGGGAAAGGCTGCTTCTGGGCCTGGGAGAATTTGGTGTGTTATGGGCTCAGTTGTATCCCCACAAAATGTATGTGTTGAAGTCCTAACCTCAGCACATCAGAGTGTGACTGTGTTTGGAGACAGGTTCTTTAAAGAGGTAATTAAGGTAAAATGAGGTGATTTGGGTGGGCCCTAATCCAAGCTGACTGGTGTCCTTCTAAGAAGAGAAGATTAGGACATAGGTACGCACAGACCACGTGCAGACGCAGGGGAAGATGGTCTGCAAGCCCAGGAGAGAAGCCTCAGGAGAACCACCCCTGTGGACACCTTGATCTCACACTTCTGTTCTCCAAAACTGTGAGGAAATACATGTGTCGCATAAGCTTCCCAGTCTGTGGCACTCTAGGGCAGCACCAAGCAAGTGATACAGCGTGGCAGCTAGACAGAGGGCTCACACCAGTGCCAAATGGGTCCAGGGATGGAGAAGGACGAGCAGACAGGCAGAGTGCGTTTTCTTCTTAGATCCCCAGAAAGAGGCTGGGGGGGACGTCGGGCCGGCGCTCATCAGGCAGTAATTAACGGTGGCGGGAGAGTCCCCTCATCGGATGCTTTGAGATACTGCACAAGTCTCCATTTTGCTGACTTTGGAGAAAAGAATGGCAATAAATAAATGTAAAGCACACTGGCGATGGTGTGAAATGATGCTTCATCTAATTATCACTCTTCCGCGGTGTCGTTAACATGCACTCGAGGAAAATGGTAATGACTTCTACGTTTATGTCACAGCTCAGATTTGCCGTCTTAAGCCCACAGCACAGGGAGCAGTATTCCCTGGAATGGAATCTCTCGCAGACAAAGGGCAGCATTACACGACTAGGTAAGAAGAAATGACTCACTGCTGCCGAATCGAAAGCAGCACAGTGGTTGCACACAGGATTGCAGGAAACCCACAGACCTGGAGGTCAGGAAATGAGGAGTGGGGACTCTGACAGGCACCTGAGGGGTGCTGCTGGAAACTCCTTCCTTAATCACAGATGTCCTTCTCAGCCTAATGAGGGTCACAATACAGTGAACATGGGTGGCTTCATTTTTCTTTGGTGCTTAATGGACTGTGGCATCCCCGAAACTTGCCATTCTGAACCTAAGGGGAGAATAGAATCTAAGGGTGGATTGAAGCTGGAACACCCCCTGCGGTGGCTTTTTCTCCAGGTTCCTATTATCTGTTCCTCTCTCCTCTCAAACTGGAATAAAACGGAAAGTACTTCTGTTAACTGACAATTTGACAACTCCACTTATTTGGGTCCCAGCCCCTGGCAGTTCTCCTGCAGGGACCATGCTGTCACCCTGTGTCCTTGCAGGCATCCTAACTTCTACCTGGTTTCTGCCATGTTCTCGCCCCTTCTAAGGGCAGGCAGAGGTGGCCACCCTCAGTGCCACAGCTCTGTTCTGCTGTCTGGACCGAGAGTGGGCCCACAGCCCCAGGACAGCCAATCAGCCAGCCGGCCTGGAGGTGTTACCTGTGGTGACGTGAGCAGTCAGATTTCCTTGCTTAGGACTCAGACTGGGAAATAGGAAAGAAGTAAGCAATTATTAGCAGAAAAGGGAGCAGAGAAGTTGCTGAGATGGAGGCTGGAGACCTTACATGAGCCCACGAGGAATCGAAGCAAGGAGTGAGGAAGCAGGGAAAAGGGACACACCAGGGAGAGGTGGTGGCTGTGGGCAGAGAGAAGACAGAAAAGCAGGTGCACAAAGCAGAGGCAGAGACATGGAGGGACCCATGAGACAGGCTGAGCAGCGAGCACAGCCCCTGGCTGGTCCCTCTGCAGAGCTTCATCTGTCCTGTGGTCTCACCATGAGGCCCAGCCCTCCACCCACTTGCCAGACCACACTCCTCCTGAGGTCAATGGTGGCCCCCCAAAAAATATCTTCATATCCTGACCCTTGGAACCTATAAGTGTGACCTTATTTGGAAATAAGGTCTTTGTGGATGTGATTAAGGATTGAGATGTGATTAAGGATTGAGATCAGATCACACCAGCTTAGGGTGGCCCTGACTCCAGTGAGAATGTCCTTACAAGAGACAGAGACAGAGAGAAGAACACCATTGTGTGAAGACGAAGGCAAGACTGGGGTGATGTCTACATGCCAAGGATCGCCAATTTGCTGGAAGCCACCAGCAGCTGGAGAGAGGGCCGAGACAGAGTCTCCCTCAGAGCTTCCAGAAGGAAGCAACGCTGCTGACACCTTGCTTTTGGACTTCTAGTATCCAGAGCCACAAGAGAATGAATCTCCATTGTTTTAAATCACCCAGTTTGTGGTAATTTGTTATGGAAAACAATACAGGTGATCTGAGCAAGTCTTAGCTCCTTACAACCAAGTAGAGAACTTTTAAAAATCAAAACCAAAAGCTGTGACCCAGGGGCTTGGTGTGTCCGGGCTCTGGATCCACCGGGGCACCAATCCCCTCTGTGGCCTTGGGCCGGTCACCCCCTCTCTGGAGGGAGCTGGGCTGAGCCCACAAGCCCCTTCCAGATGGAACAGTCAGGGCCTCACTGTAGTTTCCTACGGAAAAGGTGAAATGAGGACAGGCCAGGGACATAGAGCCCAAATCTTAAAATCTCTGAGAACCATCCGCTCCTCTCCTCCCTGAGGAATGTTTCTCACACACAGCACTGGGGAGGAGGCCGTGAGTATGTCCTGCCGTAAATAGCCAGAACCTCTTTGCTATCTATGGCTCCCAGAGTCTGTAGTTTGTAGAGGAGAGTGTGGCTCTTTCAGAGGCTGTCCCCAAACAGCTGAGCTGGACAGGACGGGTCACCCTGCAGAGCCAGAGGATGAACATGTCAGTGCTGTCTGCCAGGTGCACTTTGCACGTCACTCGGTAATAGGTGATGAGTGTGGCCAGTACACTTTGCTCTCATTGCAAGGTTCAGACCCAGAGGACACCCAAGAAACCCAAGGGTAGGGAGCCCAGCCTCCTAGGATGAATGGATCTGGGTCTCTGCCAGAGGTGCCACCTGCCTCCAGACCTGGCAGGTGGGGAAAGCCCAAACAACACCTTCAGATGCCAGGAGCTCTGAGAAGGCCACCCTCTGCCAGGCCCCAGGGGGGTGGGAGGGTGACCGTCCTTCCAGAAGTGAGCCCACCTCCATTCCAGAGGCCTGAGCTTAACCTCCTAATCTCTTCCCTGCAAATTCCATTTTAGAAATACTTTAGCTTTTCAAAACAAGACTGGATTGGTATAATCCCTAACGAAAGAAACCTTATTGGCTGAGAGCATGTTTGGGTTTTTTTTGGTTTTTTTTCTTTTTGAGACAGAGTCTCACTCTGTTGCCCTGGCTAGAGGGCCGTGGCATCAGCCTAGCTCACAGCAACCTCAAACTCCTGGGCTCAAGCAATCCTACTGCCTCAGCCTCCCAAGTAGCTGGGACTACAGGCATGCGTCACCATGCCTGGCTAATTTTTTCTATATATTTTTAGTTGGCCAATTAATTTCTTTCTATTTTTAATAGAGACGGGGTCTCGCTCTTCCTCAGGCTGGTTTCGAACTCCTGACCTTGAGCGATCCTCCCGCCTCGGCAAGAGCATGTTTTCACACCAGCCCAGGTAACACCTCCTAGGCTGGCCTGGTGATTTAAAACTATGTGGAGGTAGATTAAGATCTTTTAAATCATTTAAGAAGCAAGCCCTCATGTGCTCACATTTTAGGCTAATTCTGGAGCTTGTCTGGCTCCAGTTCCGCACCTGCAGCAAGGGGCAGCTCAGAGCCATGAAATACCAACCTCCCCCATCTCCCCCATAGACCCTGAGACAACTAGAAAGAGGGGGCTTTGAGGGATTTTCCAGGCCACTGAGTACTCCCTCCATTCTAAAGAGAAGTAACCTGAGGATCAGAGAGGGAGAAAAACCTGTCTAAGGTCACACAGCAAGGCATTGGTGAAACTGGGACCAGAACCCAGGACTCCAGGGCTCTTCTTCTCAGTTCACAGCTTACAGGAAAATATGTTCTGACCCTTGGATAAGATGGACTAACTCTCCCCAGGGACTTTCAAACCCTCACATTAACCTCACTAAATGCAAGCCCCACACCAATGCAACCAGCCCTCCTTCCACTTAACTCCAGAATGCAGGGTGCCTCCCTGCACCCAAAAACACCTCCTCATGATCCAGTACTCCTGACATTTCTCAGAGTCTCAGGGAGCTCTCTCCCTTCATCTTCCCACAGATGCAGTGAGATTCTTCTCATGTGTTTGGGGCAGGAAGGCAATATTTTAGCCAGAGTGACTAAGGCCATTGCTTTAAAAGTCAGCCTAGTGACTCCCAGGCATTGAGCACTGATCATGTGCCAGGCCCTGGACATCAGGACTAGATGTAACCTTCCCTGCTGGCCTGTATGGGGTGGGCATGGGTGTGGGCTCAAGCAGCCAGTGCTTCCCAGGATTGGAACACCCAAGAGTTAGAGATGTGGAAAGTGATCCCAGGGTCTAAGAACAACCTTCCTGTGGATATGACAAGGTCTCACCCAAATCACTCTTAACGGCTCCTGAGGTACAAATAAAAGGGCTGTCGGGATGAGTTCACCATGGTGGATATGCCAGAGATACAGGCAGATCACAGGGAGGGAACTGGGAATACTGGTTGTCCTCAAACGGATTAAACAACAACAACAACAAGTGAAATCAACTTCAGATAGATTCAGAATTCAAACATCAACATCAAACTTTAATACTTTTAGAAAAAATGTGCTGAGTATCTTTCTGACATTGAGATAGAGAAGCTTGTAAAATAAAATATCGAAAAATTTGACTATATTAAAAATAAGAACCATTCACCAAAAGATACCTTAAAGAAACTGAAAAGCTACGGACTGAAAAAGAAAAGATATTTGTAGCATATAAAAGGGAGGAAGGATCAGTATCAAGAAAACATAAATAATTTTACAGTAAGAAAGAGACAAACAACCAGATAGGAAAACATTCAAGTAGAAAAGAGGAGAAGGTGGCCAAGGCCCACCAGAAGCAGTGCCTGCCTCACTCACAGTCAGGGAAATGCAAATGACCAGGGCCAGATCTCCTTTCTCCCCCACTCAACTGACAGCAGTCAGGGAGTCTGACATGTGCAGAGGGCAGGAATCTTAGAAATCACTCATGCATGGTTGGTCAGACTATAAACTGGCGATCACTTTGGAAAACAACGTGAGTTAACTTGTAAAGATGAATACTCACGTGTCTTATGGAACCCAGTAAAAATAACTGCTTTTGCTACACCTCCTACCAAGAGATAAAACCCAGTTCTCCTGCCCTTTAATCTAGGCTGGCCTGGGGTACTTGTTTCACCAACAAAGTGTGATGGGAGTGACATTCTGAGACTTCTAGGTTGGACAATAAGATGCCTTATAGCTTCCACCAGGTGTCTTGGAAAACTCACTCTGGGAGCCCGGAGCTGCTGTGCTAGGAGAGACCTGGTGAAGAAGCCCGCGTGGAGAGGTCTTAGACACCAGGGGGAGGGAGAGGGGCCAGCAGTCCAGCCCCCAGCCATGCAAGTCATCCCAGCTGAGGTCCCGGGTACAGTATAGCAAAGAAGAGTCATCCCCTTTGAGCCTGCCAGCAACACTTATGACTGTGGTTGTGTGGGGTCGTTTGTTTCACAGCAGTAGGTAACCCGATCGCCCTACATGTGCACTCCTAGGAGACACACAGACACAGAGACCTATTCTGGGCAGTGCTGTTCATAACAACAGAAAGCTAGAAACAATTTAATGCCCACAGGCAGGAGAAAAGTGAAGAGAATTGTGGTAGACACCCACGGTGGAATATTACACAGCTATGAAAATGAATGAACCGTAGCTACATGCCAACAACACAAACAAGTCTCGGGGCATCATGTTAAATGTCAAAAGCTAATCCAGGAAGACCACATAGGGTACAAGACATTTGTAATAAAGTGTAAAAACAGGCAAAACCAAGTAACATACTATTTAGGGACACAGTGTGAGTGGTAAGACTGAAACAATAGGTGAGGGGATAGAGCACAAGTTCAGGATCATGATTAACTCTGGGAGCTGGGAGGGCAAGGGGGGAATGAGATGGGCCTCGGGCAGGAGCAGTTGATTGGAAACGCTCTAGTTCGTGGATTGGCCACTGGGTCCAGGCATTCTTTGTTATAATGCTTAAACACTCTAAAGTAAACAATAATAGTATGTCACAAAGGAAAAGCTATAATTAATCTAATTACACTAATTCCTCCTTTGTTTTAAAAACAAACTCCTGACTGGACAGATAAGCAAGGCTCCAGCCCTACATGGCCACAGGGGGGTGGCCAAGACGGCCAGGTAAGGCCTCTGGCTTTGGACGATAGAGCGGATGCTGGCATCCATCCCTCCCTGTGCCCTGCACCCAGAAACCCAGAAGAGCTGGGGCACAGGAAACCCCCACCACAGAAGGCAAACTCCCCCTTCATATCCCCAAGCCACTTGGAGTCACTGAGCCTTGTGTTTTATTTCACAATTGTGTGCCTACCACTTAACACAAAAGATATTACTTATAAAAGATGATTCCTGAAAGGAAAGTTTGGGGTTTTATTATACCTCTGGGCTAGATTGGACTATCTTTGAAGAAATAAGGTTGTACCCTTTTCATTTCCTATCCACAGGACAATATTTTAGCAGCGTACAGGGTCAGGGAGAAGGCGCGAGGGCCAGCACTGTATGATGCGTGGCTGCAGAACTGGCGCCCACAGAGCGAGGAGGGCACGCGTCTCCGGCCTTAATAGGAGCAAGGAGACCTGTGTCTGATTGATGGTCATAGGGAAAGTGGGAAATGCCTCTCAAAGGACAGGCGTGGAGTTGCAGAAAACAGGCAGGGAGGTGGACACTCTGCCCACTGGCCAACCAGGGCCCTTGGCTCTGGGGTGGCTCTGTCTTCAGCTACCTGAGTTTCTGGTCACAGCTCTCCGGTGCCCTGCTGGGAGACTTGGACAAGGCCTTCCCTTCTCTTCTCTCTTCCCCAATCTCCCCTTATTTTCAATATTAGGTTTGAATTACTTGCTCCCTATTGTGGCTCCAGCCCTGTGTTCTGGGATTCTAGATGTTACAGGATTTTAAGAAATTTGGACCATTCTTCAGGGACTACCACCGGCACCCTGTCATGACCATGGGGTCACTTCTTCCCATCTTAGACCCCTGAGCCCTCCAGCCCCACCTCTGCCCCATAGCCCCAGCCCGACTCCACCAGGCACAGCCTGAACAGGTTACAAATTGATTCCGATACAGGCGACTGTTTAGCAGGGAAAGGATTTGAATCCTGCTGTCTTGCCCCCGAGATGACCACCAGGGCAGTCCTGAAGCTGCAAAAGGAGTTGCCAGCTGGGTGAGGAGATTGGTGGAGGGGGCTGACTCCCATCCCAGGAAGCCCAGAGGACCCTGGGCTCTGCCCAGGCCTTGCTGCCTCTGGACAGGCCGTGGAGCCTGGTGCTCTTCTGAGGTCACCTGGCTGCAATGTCTCACCCTCCACCCTGGACCATCTGAGACCTGGGGCACTCCCAGAGGCAGCCCCCATGGGCAGACTTAGAAGATTCCATACCCATTTTTTTCTGATGAAGAAACTACTGAGTGCCTCAGTTTCCTCCTGTGCAGAATAGAGTTGCTGATGGCCCTTACCTCCCAGGGTTAGTGTGAAGGTTCACTGAGCTGCACGCAAAGCAGCTCCCAGAGCAGAACAAGCCAGCAGGCAGGGGCAGGCTCACAGCCATGGTGGTTATCCATGCTGGTATCTGCTCTTGTGCATGAGGAACCCTGGTGGGAGGAAGCAAAGGCCGCACAGCCTGACCTGCCTCTGTTCGCCCTTGCAGCTCCCCCGGAGGCCAGCCCTGGCCCCCTTCTGAAATTTAATCCTCACTTATCCTATGGACGCTGAGACAGTCACGATTTTGGGTCTGTGCAGAGAGAAAGCACTGGACTCCGGCCAAACTGCCGGGCCCGGGCTATCTGAAGGTAACACACACACAGATGATGTTTACTGCAGAACAATCATGCAGACATTAGGCTGGTGGTAGCCACGGGAAGCCCAGGCTGGCTGGGGTCGCCACTACCCCTGGCTGGGCAAATGCCAGCTGGGGCTGCTGTCATTGTCATTTGCAGGGGTGCCAGCTCCAAACTGGGCGATAGCTCAATTCAAAGCTCTAACAAGAGAAGTCATTTCATCCTTCCTTACCAAAAACAATCTCCCACCTACTTTGTTTGCTCCTAGATATCAAAGAGAGTGGAGAATCTTTTGTTTCACTGGACATGATGACAGCTGCACCCACCTCCTAGGGGGTGTCCCGTTTTGCTCAGGAGACACAGGCTGGTTACCTGCTTCTACAGGTGGGAAGAGATAGGTGTCCCTGCTTCTCTTCCTCGTCCTCCTGCCCCCCAAACATGCCTCCACATGGTCCCCATACCCCTGGGAACAAGCCCTCTTTCCAACTCTTTCCATTGGGAAGCTGTGGACCCTGTACAGCTGAAAGGTAGCTCCACGCACAGAGCCATGATCCAGAGCACAGGGTGCAAGCTTCCCAGCACCCTATAGGGACAATTTGACCTCAGAGACCCTTTGTGATCAAAGAGCCAGTGTCTCCAGAGAGCATGGTGGGCTGCCAGCAAGGCTGAGTCCCGGCTTGGCCTAAGAAGGAAGAGCTTCCAGCATGAAAAGCACCCTGGCCAGCTTTCCAGACCACTTCCTGCATGTTTTTTACCATGGCATTCACTGCAGTGGTTTGTAGTCTATGTATAGGTTTGATCATGGTGTGAGCTCCTCGAGGCTGAGACTGCATCCTGGCCTCCACCGAATTCCTGTGGCCTAATTCATAGTTTAGCACAGAACAGGTCCTGAGGACAAATGTGTGAATGAGGCAGTGCATGGATGCATGGATGGATGGGTGGGTGGATGGATGGGTGGGTGGATAGATGGAAAGAAGGAAGGAAGGGAGAAAGGGAGGGAGGGAGAAAGGGAGGGAGGAAGGGAGGGAGGGAGGAAGGGAGGGAGGGAGGGAGGAAGGAAGGAAGGAAGGAAGGAAGAAAGAAGGAAGGCAGGCTAGGTAGAAGGATGGCTTACAGCACATTAGCTGCCCATGGGAGAAAGCAGCCATCCAGGAAAGGGCTACTTCCTGGGCCCTCCCAACCTTGGCCTCTCTGCAGAAACAGGTCTGTGTGTGCCAGGGCTGCTCCTTGGGCAGATCTGGCCTGATGGAGCACTTCCTATGACTTCTCTTAGATGCTGGACATGAGCATGGGGGGAGGCAGGAAGTATCAAGCCTCCCTCCAGTCCCTTTCCTCCGGGGAGTCTTTCCAGAGAAAATGACAAGCAGACTGAGGACTGGCAAACTACGACTGTGGCCAAATCCAGCCCGCTGCCTGCATTTGTAAATAAAATTTTATAGGAACACAGCCGCATCCATTTGTTTACATATTGTCTATGGCTGCTTTTGTGCTATAACAGCAAAGTTGAGTAGTTGCAACACAGACCACATGGCCAGCAAAATCTAAAATATTTACTAACAGGTCCTTATGGAAAAAGTTTGCTGGTTCCTAGAAGAGAGTATTGTCAGGGGCCCTGTCATTGGCCATGGGGCCTGGGTCAGGTCCTGAAGGTCTGTTTCTCACCAGGTTAGCTGGAGAAAAGTTAGAACATAAGGACGCCTAGAATAGAACAGAGTGAGAGGATCCATGTGAAGGTGTTGGCAGGGAGGGGAAAGCTTATAATGGCTACATGAGCAGGACAGTGGGGAGGGGCAGGCCTAGGTGTACATCTCAGATCTGCCACCTCTTTGAGACTCCTCTGTAAAATGATGACAGTAATTCCTACTGAATTTTACTTCTTGGAGAGGGCTTCCCTGACCACTGTATCTGAAACAGTCCCCCCTAGCCTTACTCCATCATTATTTTCTTTAAATAGCTTTATCGAGATATAGTTCACATACCATACCATTTTCCCATTTAAAGCATACAATTGAATGGTTTTTAGTATATTCACAGAGTTGTGCAATCATCACCATAATAAATTTTAGAATATTTTACAATTATTTTTAAGTTATTTTTTAAAAATATACACAAAACTCACCATTTTAACCATTGTTAAGTGTCCCCTTCAGGGGCAGTGATCACAACCACACTACCGTGCAATCGTCCTCCCCATGGTGCTCCATTCTTTTGCCCAACTTTATTTCTTTTTCATGGTACATGCATCTACTTGAAAATTGCTGATGTTTTAGTTGCTGACTGAATATCTTTCCCATGTGAACTCCATGTGGGCAGGACTTTGTCTTGTCCTCACTATTTATCCCTAACACTTGGCAGGTGCTCTGTGAATATTTGAATAAGTGAATGAACGATGAGTTGATGTGCTGAGTTCATTCTTGTGCCCATGGCGGACTTTATGGAAAGGCTTAGCCATGCTCCTGGTGCACAGTCTGCGCACAGTTAAAGGCAACAGCGCCAAATCCAACAGAATCGGACCAATGCAGGAGCCCTGGCTCCTGTGAGCAGCCCTGTCCCTCCTCACCCAGCGCGACTCTGTAACTAGCATTGCCATTTGTGTGCATGTGTTTCCATGAGAGGAAATCCTCCTATGGAGGAAATCCTTCCTTCTGGGACCTAAGAGAGTGCTGGGTGCTGGGTAGGTACCTAAGCAGGAAGGTGACTAAGCCATAAAGAGCAGTACCCCCCAAATCTGGAGGAGTAAGTGGCACCTCCATCCCTGTGTTAGTCAGTGTTCTCCAGTGAAACAGAACCAATAGGGTATATCCATGTATACACACACACACACACGTACATATACAGAGAGAGAGAAAGAGATTTATTTTAAGGAATTGGCTCACATGATTGATTGTGGGGACTGACAAATCCCAAATTTATAGGGCAGACAGGAAGGCTGGAAATTCAGGTAAGAGTTGATGTTGTAGTCTTGAGACTGAATTCTGTGGGGCAGCAGGCTGGAAACTCAGGCAGTGTTTCTAGGCTGCATCTGGAGGCAGAATTGCTTTTTCTTCAGGGAAACTTAGTCTTTGCTCTCAAGGCCTTTAGCTGATTAGTGGGCCCAACATACCATTGAAGGTCATCTGCTTTGCTCAAGGTCTACTGATTTAAATGTTAATCACATTTACAAAATACCATCATAGAAATATCTAGATTGGTGTTTGACCAAAATCTGAGCACCACGGCCTGGTCAAGTTGACATATGAAATGAACCATTGCAATCCCCACCACACACACCCTCTCCCAACCTTGTAAATCATTTTTACCTCTCTGCAAAGGAAGGGGGCAATGTGGAAGTTTGGATGGACACAGGTCCTCAGTACCTATCCTTGTCACAAGGTGGCAGGCATTGATCAAGTGGCACTAAGCCAAGCCTCCTGGAACCACTGGGTGACTATGGACTCACCAACATTCTGCTCAATCATCTGTCATCATCTGCATACACAACTCCCCCAGAGAGGTCAAATCATCAGGAATTATATTCAAGCCATTTATTAGTTGTTGCTTCTGTGGCCTCAGGAACATAAGCCTAAGAGGAAAAAATGGCTTCTGGATCCAGCCACTTTACTTTTTCTCTTCCTGGATGGGACATAGGAGCTATCACCCAAAGGGAAATGGAGACGAAGCCTTGGGCTTTGGGTTCTTTGGGGCATATGTGGGTACTGGGGAGGACAGGAGGGAGGAAGGGAGAAGGGCGTGTGGATCAGGCCCAGTGCTGAGCTCTGGAAGGGATGTTCCCAGCCATTCTGTCCTCCTCAGGACATGAAACAAGAAAATGTGTAAATAAATCAAAGTGGCCACTGGGCACCTCATCCTGGCCTTGCTGAGTTCAGTCTCTCTGCCTTACATTTCCATCAGAACTTTTGAACCTTTTCAACATGCCCAACTAGCTTATGCAATAAACCCTGTGCCCTCTTCTCTCTGCTAAGTGCCCTCACCCCACTCCCAAACCACATATGCACATTCTCAGGAAGAAAGAGGTGATAGAAGGGTGGTGATGGAAGCTGGCCTGGGGCCAGAGCCCAGGAACCCTGCTCAATCCTTGCAGGACGGCCAAGAGAAACTCTTTCTGCCAGCCAGTGCTTCTTGTTCACCCTGAGTTACTTAGGGCAACTCTGGGCTGCATTGATGGCCCATATGAGTGACCAGGCCTCTGGGTCCTGATGAACACACTACGCTCTACACAGCCCCAGGATGCCCACCAATAGAACTACTCATCCCAGCTCAGGGCTTCCCTGGGGCCAGCTGGGCTCACTCCCTCTTTGAACCAACACAATCCCCAATACTGCAGCCCCCCAAGTACTGCAGCTCCCAAGTACTGTAGCTTCTCAAGTACTGCAGCCCCCCAAGTACTGCAGCCCCCAAGTACTGCAGCTCAACACGTAGTCCAGGTGGGCAACAGCCAGGCAGACAGTGGGAGTGGCCACTCCAGGAAACCAATTCAGGCCTTTGTTTTGTGTTCTGGTGAGATAATGAATGAAAAATAAAATCCCAGATGTTGAGCAAAGGGCTCCTTCTCGGGCAGGAAAGCCTGCTATAGGAGTCTATGAGCTGGTGGTTACATTTTAATTAGTTTGGTAAATAATTATGCCCCTGGGACACCCAATCTGCCTTACAGGCTCCCTTCCCCACCACCAATAGATTAATCTTATTTAACCACATTTTACTTATTACACAAACCTGTGTTCTGTGTTTCAGATACCAAGGTTGCAGAGGCCTTTTTTTCCCCCCTCAATGTTATCTATAAACACATCTACCTCTATGGACTGACAAAATTCCTGCACTGTAAGTCAGCCTGGCAGGTTCCACCCAGGAGGACACACACGTGAGTGCAATTTGCCCCTCCTCTCTGAATGTAAATCCTGGCCTGGCCCTTCCTCTGTGTGAAAGCCCAGCCTTGGTTTCTCTCCCCAGTGTGCTGTATATGGCTCTCAGGTGCAGGGCCGTCCTTTTATTCAAAGTACCAGGCAGCCGAAGCCAGAGCTCCAGCTCAAGGGCATCATGCAGGGAGGCTGGTGACGTGCAGAGCCAGAAGCACTCAGCTGCTCTGACGGGCATCTCCAGGGCTGTGGACGTCCCAAGGTACTGACAGGTGGCTGCTGGGTAAACTGTCATCTGACCATATATTTGTTTTGATAAATGTACCGATAGGAACGTGCTGCCTATAAATTTCAGTCCTCGGGAAAGAAAGAGTCCTTTCCTTCCCAAAGATGCTGTTACCCCATGGCATTGCTCATGTCCTCAGCTTTGCAAGGCAAAGCAGGACTACAGTAAGAATCTGAGATCTAACTCATTTGGAACTTAATGGGAACTTGCACAGAAAAATCCAAATAAAATCCCAGAAGGGTGAACTTGGGGTCTGACTTGCCCAAGCTGCAGTGTTGGTCTCTAGTGTTGTGGGCGCCAGACGATCCTTCTCCTCTGTAGTATATGGGTCCAGTCAAATCACGGCAGGCCTGTCTCAGAGCCTGGATTTGTTTTAAAAAATGGTTTGTCCTAAAGGGACTTGTACGGGCTTCAGCAAGCAGATTCATCAGTTTAAATTGTCTGCGGAGTGCAAAATGAGAGCTTCCTCCTAAGTCATGCCATGACACATCCTAGTTAGGAAGGGAGCTTCCCGCACTCCAGATGCCAGGTGATAAGAATTACTGATGCGTTGCTTTCAAAGCAGTTGGTTTTATGGCTTGGCAGAGCTGGCTTTCAGATTCTGCTGCGCTTCATTTGCATATCGAATGACAGCCTAGGAAAAGGCGACCCGAAGGCCTCAGACACCGTCAGCCTCTTCCATCTCTGCTGCCAGTTACAGGTCATTTTAAACTAACATCTGGTGAGTGTATTTTTAAACCGCATCTGTAGCTTTAATTAGGGATCTCCTGGGAATGTCAGGGTAAGAACAAGGGAGACATCCCCAGGGAAAGATTAAAACACTGGCAGTTGCACCAATGCAAAGCCCCAGAAGCTGCCTTGGCCCAATTTTATGACATTGTATGATCAACCACGATAGGGGAGTCCTTTGCACAGGAGGATTTTAATATTAGCAACATGCTGGGATAAGCAAAAATTCTGTTTCCACACCCAAAAGAACCTATTGCCTCCAGAAAGTAGCTTCTGTGCCCTAAGATCCAAGTGGGATTTCCCCTTATGCAGCCACAGAAACCAAAACTGTCCCTAAAATGATGCCAAGGTGTTGAGATCACCTTAGGACTCTCCTGATAAGAGTATCTGTGACAAAGCACCAGTCAAAGGCTTCTGTGCCCTGCTAGGGAGTTGATTTTTCTCCCCTTTCCTTTCCATAAGGATAATTCTGGAATGATACCTCATTAAATAAAACAGATTTTAATAGTTTCTGCATAGACCAACGAGACTTAATATTCTTCTTACACGTGTTCATTTCTTTCAGCAATGTTTGAAATCTAAAGTACTATTTTAACATTCTGTAAATTCTCACAGACATATATTTAAAACTCAAATAGAAATGGCCTTCCCTCTCCCTCACGCTTGCCTGGCTGAACAGCATGCTTGGCTCACACCAGCCAGGGCCCGCTGGGAGCACAGGGGCCCGGCAGCCCAGAGAGAGGCGGCCACACTGCTTGGCGGTCTTCATCGCCCCCTCCTTCCTTGACAAATGTAAGTAATAAAAAAAAATTCCTCCATTTCACTGGAGTGCCCATTAAAATGTAAACACAGAGAGGGGATTTTGAGTATGCTACAAAAATGCTTTATTCAAGAGACTGCAAAAGGCAAAGCAAATCTAAAGTTGGTTTTTAAACCTAGTACAGAGTATGTAAATATGCCAGGCTCCATGTTCCTAAGAGGGACACAGAAAGTCCACGTGTGTATTGGAAAATCTGCAACATGGTGTTAAGACCCTTGTAAAAATGCAGGCTCGGCCTTTTCCTTTTACAAGTTGTCTCCCTGAATCGAGACCCTGATACCTGTGGCTGCACGTGGCAGGAGCCCAGGACATTTCTCACTGACAAAATGTAGGCCCTCTGTTGGGAAATATCCCAGTGAAGAGGGAATTTCACAGCAGAAAGAAAGGCGCATTCTGTCCACATTCTTCTCCACACGTGACCTGGTACCAAGGAACACCTGTGCGATTGTCATTGTTTGGTGTGGAGTCCAGTATCCGATCACACTCATCCAAGTGTCTCTTCCTCACTGGCAGGAACAAGTGGGTGCCAATTTCCACAACTCACTGGTATCTATCCCGAAGCTCAAGCAGGAAGTTTGTCATCACCCGGTAGAGTTGACTTCTGACACGTTTGCCATCCCTGTCTGAACACTGCAGGGTAGGGTGCCATCATCAAGTGTGCTGTCATCGGTTTGGCTCCTGAATGCTGATTATTCACTGAGTGACCTGCTGCCAGGATTATGGAGGATTTCTGTCGCTCCTGCCCTCTGGAATGGGTGCAGGGAGAAATGGCTGAGAAACGGCAGGGAAGGTCCTCACGTGGAAGTCTCCTTGTTCCACCAATTCTCCATAAGCTCACAGTCCTCAAAAAAGGTGGCCATGGAGTACGTTTACATTGTCAACTTGCCAAACACAGAGTCAGCTTTCCCAGCCTCTCTCTGCAGGGAAAGCCCAAGGGGGTTACAAGCCTACTAATAGGTATTGTGTGTGTGTATCTAAGGATTTGTGCATATTTCTATAATCTGTGAGTATATTCTTTATTTTTACTGCCTGCTTTGCTTAGAGTGCAGACAACACTAAGACCATTGGCAGCCTCCTAAATTATAGATTGGCTCTCCAAGTGCACTGTGTCACTCATTAGCTACATCATTCCACAGCTCTGCACAACAATAAATTAAGTAACACAATAGCTGCAGGAAAATTAGGTGAATAATTCTCACATTAAACTAAAAAGTTTTGGATGCCTTTGGTTTCTTCCAGGCTGCTCCTAAGACAATACAGCACCATGAATAGATAACAGACAGGACTTTAAATTCCAAGGGTGCAATTCTTCAGAGCGAGTTAGGTGTGGTTTACATTAAAAATAGAACAGGCTCCCGCAAACAGACTTGTATTTATATAGAATGTTGCGACAACTGTCATTTTACATTAGTCAGAGAAATCCCACAGGACCAGTGTAAGTATTAAATGTGGCAATTTTTTTTGTTTACCGACAAAACATAATAAAAAGAACACAGCCTCCTGGATGACATTCTGGGTGATTTTTTCTCCTCTTTCCCTGAAGTCATTCATAAAATAAACATGTGTTCCCAGTTCTCACTTGCCTTTTTATGAGAGTCTCCTGACAGTGAACTAGGAGTGACAGGCAGAGCGGGTCCTCCAGAGACCCCATGCTGGTAGGTCCCACACCAGGCCCAGCCGCCCTCTTGCCAAATTTCAGTTTGTGGCCCGAACAGCAATCACAAGGCACCGTCCCAGAGTCTTCCTTGCACAGCTTAACAAAGATGGAGTTGCATGTTTTCGGCAGGGACATTTATATTGTAGGAAAAGCCAATCTTTCTGCACAAATGGGTGGGCATCAAAGTCATGAATCCCAAATACCTTGCGACAGGCTTCTTGCTGCCAAAGTATGGAGATCTCAAAAGAGCTCCATGGAATCACCCATTCAAGGAAAAGGAAGAGGATTAGCTGCTCAAATAGAGACACCAGTCCTTGATGGCCACCTCCCCTTTCCCCCATCCATTGCAGGTGAGAAGGTCAAAGAGACAGAAGACCAAGAGAAACCACTGACCCTAGTATGAGGTCACCTCTAGTCTTGCTGGGCACATGGTTCTGACCAGCACTCCCTCTGTCAGTTCTCTGGGGGGTGCCAAGGGCAGAGGTTCTCAGAGTGTGGTCTAAGGATTCCACACCACTCTCACAATGAAACCAAGATGCGATCTACCTAGAGTGTGCAGCAGCGTTTTCCAGAGACTACTGGACGTGATGATGTTGCTCTAGCAGCTCATGGAACGTGCCAGGCTTTTGTATCCTTGCGATTTAAATTTTTCTTGGTTTTAACTCAAACACAGTGAATACTGATAGATGTAACCACATAATCGAAAGGCTTTTGAGATCCACCTTCATTTTTAGGAGTGTAAAGGAGTCCTGAGACCTGTCTGAGAACTGCTGCTGCCTTAGGGGGCACCTGGCTGAACTGACAATGGCCCCATCTGTTCATTCTCCTTTGAAACTGTGGCATGGGAGACCTCACTAAGTTTTACCTCTAATCCCATGAGCTGGATACAACCCCAGCCTCTCAAACCCCTGTGATGTGGCCTCAGCCTGACTCTGGTGGCTGCTTGTTGGAATGACCAAGAGGCCACCCCTGCCTCTTCCCTCCAATATCAGGCTGATGGGATAAACACAGCTCCTGCTGGCCAGCCTCTCTGTCATAGCCAGTCCTGCAGTTAAAAAGAAAGAATAAACATAGAAACCCATCTTGGCATTTAACACTTGTCTTTTCTCTTGTAACTCACGGCCAATTAGTACAAATAAATATGATTGAGTAATTACTTGCTATTTTCCATTACATAGTTGCTTGTCCTGAGCAACGTCTTTGTTTAGAATTCAGGTATATGAGACTAGAGTCATCTTAAATTTGTAATGAATGATCCGATTCAATGAAGCAAAACACCCTAATCCTGTGGGGGCTCACTTGTGGCTCACACAGGTACTACTGGTTCCTCACCTCTGGTCTCAACTCACATCTGGGTCCAGAAGGACTCTCTGAAAAGGGTTCATGCCTCATCTCCCAGCCAAGCAGAGGATGCTAAAGGAGCTTCAGGTGAGGAGGGATAATAGACTTGCCTCTTCTCTGGCATTAGCTGCACCGTCGGGCCTCCTCCTGCCAGCATGGTCAGGGCAAGAGCACTGGGTTGAGTCCTGTGACTACTGGCCATGTGGCTGTGAGCTGGCCATTTGGTGTCTTGGACCCTTTGTCATTTCACTGCACTATATTTCTACCTCTGAGAATTGCTATTTGGAGTAAAGGAGACGTCACATGTAGAGACCTGGCTTTGTGCCTGGCAAATAGTTGGTGCTCAGGACACGCAAGTTTCTCTCCTTCCCTTCCTAGCAGTAAAGGCTCAAAGCTAAACCCCATGGCCACCAGTCCTTTCTCCATGTCTGCTGCCTGCCCAGAAGCCAGAAGAGGAAGCGTGGGGGAAGAAGGGACCAGAGAGGTAGGATACCTGACAATACCAGGAAATCCATCTGTGGCAATTGCTACCTCTGAGCATGGGTCTGGAGGGGACCATGGGAGACAGATGCTTCTTATTACATAGCCTTTTGAATTGTGTGTATTTTTAACAAGTGAATATGTATTTCCATAACAATAAAAAAGGAAAACCCATCTTTGTGTTGTGATAATCATCATGAAATGGAACTTCATTGTCTATAAAAGTGACATTTTTGCAAGCCTTGGTTCTAAAGTTCGGTTTAGACTTTTGGAAAGTCTTTCCACTAATGAAAAAGATCTTACATGAAGGGAAATAATGATTAATTATGAATATAACTACAATGTCCTAATTGTTAAAAATATTAAATTTAATTATTTAGAAAACATTTAGTCACAGTTTATGTTCATCTAGGGAAGAAGATTTTATAACCCTAATATAATTAGAAATTACATTAAGTTACTGATTTAGAATTCAGGATTTTTTTTCAAGATGTTATTTCAACTTCTTTGACTTAATACCTCTATGACCTAGAGTAAAAGGAAGATAATCACACTCTTTGGATTTTTTAAGGGCAGATTTAGGAAGGATGAAGATGCATTAAGTGGAGTTAAGGCATTTTGATTTTATCTCTGGTGCAGCTTTTGGAGCACAAGGTCATAAGGAAAAAATCAAAAAGCACCAAAGGAAACAACCCTCCATAAACAAGAACCAGCACAAACAAAAAAGTTAAGAATCAGATCTGCAAGGACCCTAATATTGGAAATATCAAAAACAGAATATAAAATTAATTTTTAAAATCTATTTAAAGAAAGAAAAGGGAGAAATTAAGCATGATGAAGGAAGAAGAAAATATCAAAATCAACTAGGCAGATTTTTTTCAGGGGGAAGGTAAATAGAACTTCTAGAAATAAAAAATGCAGTAATTAAAATTTTAAGCCTCAATATGAAGAAAATATTATATATTCAAAGAGAAAACTAGTGAATTGAAAAATAAATAAAAAGATATTACTAAGAAAGCCAATACAGACAGAAGATGTTGGAAAATATGAAATAGAGGTAAAGATGTGGAACGCAAATACAATACAGATGATCTGAATTCAAGGAGAGAAAAGTAGGGCAGCAGCAATAACCAAGTTTGAGAATTTTTAGAACTTCTGAATGACAACCAGCCATCTAATTTAAGAATCTCAATGAATCCCAGTCTGGAAAAGCAAAAACAAACTCTCCCCTACTACATAATAGTGAAAATGAAGAACACAAAGTTAGAGAGACAATCTCAACAGCAGTCAGAAAAAGAGAAATGACAATTAGAGTGACGGTGGATTTCTCAACTGCAACAATAAGTCCCAGGAGACAATGGACTGATATTTTCAAGTGCTGAGAGAAAACAACCCAAACTGTCAAACCAAAATCGTATATCCAGGAAAACAATCTTTCAAGAATGAGGATGAAATAAAGATATTTTCGGCAACAAAACAAAACCTAAGAGAGTTCACGTCCAACAAGACTCCATGAAGGCAGCTTCTCAAGGATATATTTCAGGAAGAGGGATAATGATCCCAGAAGAAAGGTCTAAGGTGTATGAATAAGTGATAAGAAAGAAAGTGGTAGAATTAAGAGAAAATGTAAGCACTCCCTCCTCCCATGGATAAGTTGCACTTCTTCTTGCCTATACAAAAACATTCCTTCAGCAATTTCCCCATCTCCCAATGTTATCAACATTCCGTTTCCTACTCCCTTGCATGCAAACATGTTGTTATTTATTCTATCTTTAAAAAAAAACAAAAACCTCTTCTTCCC